>OX421933.2:9472500-10097500 GCA_949128155.2 Xanthia icteritia
GCTATAAGACAACCCTGATCCAAACAAGATGAATGACATTTATCAATATTTTGTTTGACAACCATTTGGTCATTGTCCAATGTTTCTGTTTACTAACACTGATAATATCATAAATTCAATTGGATGTTTAATGTATCCACGTGTCACCGTATCATTGTAATTAGTTATTTTCTGGACTAATTACACTTTTAGATTTTTAACTCTCGGTTTAGCGCCGAGAGTTGAAAATCCAACAGTGCGCTTTTATTATGCAATACATTAAATTCGCTCGTAGATCTTTGACAGTCATTACGGGTAGTCAGAAGCCCAAAAGTCTGACAACCAGTCTTAACAAAGGTTTTATCCAGTAACTGAGTTGTGGAGGTCAGATAGGCAGTCGCTCCATGTAAAATACTGGTAATCAGCTGCATCCGGTTAGACAGCAAGCCGACCTCAACATACTTGGAAAAAAGCTAGATCAATTGATTCGCTATTAATGTCTTGCGTAGTTTTACTGAAAACGGGCAAAACATCATTATAAACATTTGATGTACAAACAGCTAGTATATGTATAATATGCAAACAAATAAAAAGCTGTTATTGACTATAAATACTTCAGAGGTATATTTTTCAAGCTTTTACCTACATAACCTTACGTGTTAGTAAATGATTTCGATGCAAAGTACAACAAAATAAGGCTGAATGGGAACTTCATTGTATCTTTTTGTATTCATCAATTTATTCCAAAGTGTAATAGACAAGATAATCGCAGTGGGTCAAAAAAGTTAAATTTTCCTGCCCTTCTCCCAATTTATTTCAGGTCGTCGCAACATGTCTTTATCTTCCATTCCTCTCTATTAGTCGTCATCTCGGTCTCTCCCTTTCCAGCCATATCATCTTCCACACAGTCTATCCATCGTTTCTTTGGTCTTCCCCTACTCGTATAGCCACATTCATACTCAAAACTGTCCTGACGCCATTTGCCTCATTCCTCATTATCACATGCCCATGCCATTACAACCGATTTCTACACAACTTTTTAGACACCGATGTCACTTTCAGACTTCCTCTCATAACCCACTAGCTGCATCCCGCGGTTTCACCCGCATAAGTCTCGATCCAGGGTGAATATCGGGACAAAATATCCTATGACCTTCTCCAGATCATGGTCCACCCATGTGCCAAATTTCATCCAAATCCGTTTAGCCGTTTTAGCGTAACAAAAAAACGAACAAACTCACTTTCGCATTTATAAGTAGTTAGGATTTCTGATTCAATCCATTAGCTTAACACCACACATCCCTCTTTTAGCAATCTCATCTCAGCTGCATGCAATTGCATTTAAAAAAGTAGCAGTATATAATATAAATAATACATCTCTATAATAAGTTAACTCACTTTGAATTGTTTTACTTTTCAGGATTGCACCGAACTCCGAACGAAAACAAATATACGCAAGCGAATCAAGACGCGCGTATTTAATTTTTTAAGACACGGTGGTATGAGAGCTCCTCGCCTAATATAACTCCAAAGGGATGAAGAGTCTATTATGTAGCAAGTTAGTCACTCTACAGAAAAAAATATTATCAACTTATAGCCTTAAAATAATATGAACATGAAGTACAGCCCCATTCAAACTTAATGGCGGCTCGGAACATGAGGCGAGTCGCTGCGCAGTAACAAATTCATGGGTCAGCGGGGGTGAAGGGTGCGGTACTGCGCAGCGAGCTAACTTTCGAGCCGCCATTAACTTTGAATCGAACTATACCTATATAAAGAAAGAATCACAGGGCATCAATGTCCGCATCACTGTCAACAGAAAAAGTGTCCAAAAGTCTGGCACCATTGTCACGTTGTATGGCAATGCTTTGGCCAAAAAATAGGCGAACCCTCTGGTCACGTAAAGAGTCCAACAACAAAAACCGCTGGGCAATGTTTCGAAAAACTAAGTCGGACTCCACAGCCCTAATGTTTAAACCTAATATATACTAAAAATATTAGCTTACCTAAGAATAAATATATCAAACGAAATAAAAAAATCACAGCTCAACTCTAAGTATTATTTATTACTTAAATAGGCTATAAAGATTTCATTGTCAAAAAAGTTCAAAACAAGATCATATTACGTGGTTGTGGATGAAGAACAGTGCTTGAATAGGGCATCCAAGAATTGTTCTCCATCCACAATCATCATCACACCTGAGTGATCTTGTTCTGTCATTTTAGATGATTTTGCAGTACAGTTTTTTAATCTTTTCAATTGTTTTATAGACAACTATACTCCATTTGAAATAAGATTAGACATTAACTAAACTTTTTTACAGTCCGTTCAAGCGATTTTCACTTCTATTGCGTTGGTGGCATGACAAATGGCAGCTGCAGAAAACAGTTGGTATTGTAACAACTTTTTTGCTTTTAATGCCATCCTTATGCATACGGTATAGAAGTTAGAATCGATTGAACGGACGGAAAAAAACGTTTTTTTAAATGTCTAATCTTATTTCAAATTGAGCTTGTAACTGTAAAAATTTATAATTTATTATAAAAATAAAGTATTGTGAGATGAGCGATTGACTGACGAGTAGTTGTATACTTTATGTTATTGTATTTACTATGTAGAATAAATAAATTATTAACTAAAAATATTAATTCCCTTTTTTTTCAATGAAACGGCAGATTTTTATTTTCTCTATTTTTTGTCGGTCCTATTGTAAAAGTCGTTGCAATGATTCCTTAAGAGGTTTAGGGTAAATAAAAACAAAGGTTATGTACTTGATTACCCCATGTGTCGGTACATAAGTTAATGAATAACCCCAACTCTCAAGCATTTAAGGATTTGATACAAATATATCCAATAACGACACACAAGAAAACAGACATGAGAAAACCACAATAAACGTCCTACAAGCAGGAAAATAATACCCATCCATCATAATAATATAATAGACTGATATCCATAATTATAATTATAACTCTAAACAGTAGCTCTTACGTCATCTAGTTAGTCTAAATCGCACTGCGCGTGCGACCATGCACTTGCACCGACCTTGTTGCGCACGCGGCGATAAGGCACGTTCGGCCTTCGGGAAGCTATTTGCAGATTTCCTTGGCATGTGTAATGTTTGTTTTAGGTTGATTGAAGGATTTCCATTTGAAACGCTGATGTGGAGCTGATGAGAAAACTGCAAGCGCAACGTTTCCAGATAGAACGACAACAAACACGTACTGCCTTCCCAAAAAAAGTGAAAATAAAAAAATTAAGATACGGGCAGCACAGAACCGGTCGAAGTGGCGGTGCTTGGAGGAGGCCAGCAGTGGACGTCTCTCAGCTGAAATGATGATGTCATGTATGTAATAAATATTATGGAAATTCCACAATAACACACAACATGCCAAAGCGTATAGCTATTGCCTGAAAGGATCATCGAGGAATCCATCGCTGTGCTAAGGAATTATACGAACCATTAATTTATTCAAATAAATAAAGTTTAAGTGGCTGTTTGTAATGTCAAAATAACAACTTTTTACTAAGTGCATAATATGAAAGTATATACGGAACTTATAACAAAAAAACTATTTTTTAATTTTTTTACTGTCTATCTGTTTGTTCCGGGTAATCTCCGAAACGGCTGGACTGATTTTGAAGGGACTTTCACTGGCAGGTAGCTGATGTTATGAGGAAGTACCTCGTCGAACGAGCTCTGCTCGGGAGAAAATAGAGAAAACGATTTTTCGCCCCCGAAAACCCCTATATTGCAACTTTCATTCAATCGTTAGAGCCGTTTTCGAGAACGTGATTACAAATAAATATTGCTTATTCAATAGTATAGGATAACTTAGGCTACTTTTATTTTAGAAAGAGAATTAAAGTTCACACAGGCAAAGCCGCGAGTAAGTGATATACATATACGATTATGTTAGGGGTTGGTGAGATTTTCTTAGACATTTGCAGTAAGCAACGTCAAAGCAGAAGCAGGCTTCAATGTAGGTATTGCTGATAAATTCCGACATCAAATACTCTGGTCACGAAGACTGATAAGCCTTAGGAAAAAGCATCATTCTAACCAAAAAGTAACCCATTGACACCACTACCTAAAACTGTAAGAGGTCGTAATCTGGGGACATAATAATGCAACGGGCATTATTGCATTACCTGCCCTATATCTATGAATCATAGAACACAAAACTATCAAATTATCAAAAGAAGCTGTACCCATCTTAAAAGCGTTCATTCTAAAAGTTAGCAACGTCGCAGATAGCTGTCAAATATTTACCTGTTTTGATTAATTTGGCAATATGGAATGATGAAATATCGCTAACTAGTGAAATAATAATGAATTGCAATTATAACACTGAATTTGATGTTGTAACCGTTTTAGGTGTAAAAAAGGCTTTTATATATTTTGTTTACTTCTAAAACTAAATTTATTATATAGGTACTTTGTTTACTTCTAATACTAAATATTCGGTGTTACGATATTAATTACTGCATTTCATACGCATTATTTTAGTTCACTAGTTAGCCGTATTTCATATATCCATACAGTAATATTGCCTAATTAATCAAAACAGCGAAATATTTGACAACTATTTGCAACGTTGCCGACTTACAGAATGCACGCTCTTAAGCCATAGTGAAAAGCATCATCCTAACCATAAAGTAACCCATTGACACCACTACCTACAACTGAAAGAGGTCGTAATCTAGGGACATATTGCCGTTGCATTATCACCTGCCATTTATGCATCATAGAAAACAAAACTATCAGATTACCAAAAGAAGCTGTACTCAACTTAATGACACCATCCTTTCCCTGTCTACGACCACAAAATAAGCCACAGACTGACAAAAAGTTACCTTTTTTACCTGACGAAAATGAAAGTGTCGGGGCGGGAGTTGATCTAAAAACTCCACAACGGAATTTAAATCCACTTAAAAGTCACTTAGTATGATTAGAGTCGTGTTCGACAACTGTTTTATCGGTAATGCACTGGATTTTTGACGTGAAGTTACAAATTGGTTTCGAAGTAGCTACAAATGGGGAATGGCGTTAAGATTTAAAGGAGCAATTTACAATGATACTGGTGCTGACCATTAACTGGTAAGAATTCTATTATCGAGGACTTCTATTCTCTAAACGTCAACATCATCTGAAAGAAAAGAAAGAGGTGTTAAATACCGAACACCGGGAATGGTACTCAGTACTTAAATTTGACCTTATGAGTATACTAGTAGGGTTGAAGGTGTAAATGAAAAACAACCAAACTTTATACTGATCTATAGATGGTTCCATGATAGTTCTATATTTACTAAAATTTACAAGACCCTAGCTGAATCGTTGTAACGAAACCATAGCGACAGCTAATTCGACGCCAACGCCATCTAGTTACATCGTGTACAACTTTGGACAAAATACAATTTATTTTGTTGACCTGATGAGCGGCTATTGATCATGCGTGATCATTAACAAGAGGTAAGAAAATACGCCAATATTTAGCACAGACAAAGAGGCACACCATATAATTACACAGTTATACAGCAGTCAGTCAGTGCAGTCTGCTGAAAAGGCTAGCGCTCCCAACTATGTTGGAGTCAGTTTCCAGTCTAACAGGATGCAGCTGAATGCCAGTACTTTATTCTCTTCATTAATCTGTGCTGGCGCTGCCGCTGCGGCTGCAGAAAACCTCAAGCGGCGAAAGTATAATAACCTTATAGGTAACTATATTTTCGAGCCGTTTGGTGTTGAAACCGGCCGTGGGGTCCGAGTGCTCATGGTTTGTTCAATGAAATCTCCAAACGACTGGTTGACACTTCCCGTGACCCAAGGGCTGGCTTTTACCTTGGCCAGAGGCTAAGCATTGCCATACAAAGTGGCAATGCAGCCAGTCTCTTGGAAACATTACCAGTCGACAGTGATGCGGATGAATTTTTCGACGCTATATTTTAGTTTGTATAAATAGTTTTAGTTATGTTTTGTTTTTTAGTTTTGGAAGTAACGTAGTATTTTCCTTCTAGAAATTACAAACCTTTATTATTTAACTTTTTTTTAAATCTTTATACATATATAAAGGGTATTTCAACAAGAACTTTGTTTTTCAATTGGGGCTACACCAAGAACGTGATAGTTTTGATATTTAGTTTTTGGCGGTATTTGTAGTAGGTGCTTTGGCAATTGTTACAATGAATTCAATTTCGCTCGAAAATCGCATTAAAATAATTCAAATCCACTATGAAAATGGTCGTTCTGTTAAAGTTACATTTCGTAAAATTCGTGATATTTTCGGACAACATAATCGTCCTTCTGAGACCGCTATTAAGAATTTGGTCGCGAAATTTGAGTCGACAGGCTCGGTACAAAATGTGCCAATACCAACACGTGTTCGACCGGGTCGTTCAACAGAAAACATCGCCGCCGTGTGCCACAGTGTTGAAGAAGATCAAAATTTGTCAATTTCACGACGTTCTCAATAATTGGGGTTATCCAAAAGCACAACATGGCAAATTTTGCGAAAGGATTTGGCTTTAAAGCCTTACAAGATTCAACTGGTGCAAGAATTGAAGCTGACCGACCATTCAAATCGCCGTAGATTCGCTCAGTTCATTCAGGTACAACCTGCTTGGTTTTTCTGAAAAGATCATTTTTTCAGACGAAGCCCATTTTCATTTGTCAGGGTACGTCAACAAGCAAGTTTTTTTGTGGGGCTATGTTAAGGACAGAGTCTATACGGAGCCAATCGAATCAATTGCAGCCTTAAAACTCAAAATCCGTGATGTCATTAACGAAATAGACCCTCCATTTTGCCAAAAAGTGATTAAAAATTTTGATGAAAGAATCAACATCTGTCAGCGTGGTCGTGGTGGACATTTGCCAGATATCATTTTTCATTAATAATTGCCAAACTTTTCTCTTTGTAATACAATAAAAACATTATTCATTTTCCTCCAAATTCTTTGTTTGATTTTGTTTTAGAAAACAAAGTTCTTGTTGAAAAACCCTGTAGGTACGTCACTTCTAAATTCAAACACTGTCGACAACTCGAGATGTGAATCGGCGGTGATTAACTTAAAACAAATCAGTTCGCTTTCGATTCGAATTTTGTGCTGTCACTTGAATGAGGATCGAAGTCTTGTGTCGTGTCGTGTTACCCAGTAACTGGGTTGTGGAGGTCAGATAGGCAGTCGCATCATGTAAAATACCAATGAATGAGTCTAACCGGAATGCAGCTGAATAGCTGCATTCCGGTTAGACTGCAAGTCGACCCCAACATAGTTAAGAAAAGGCTAGCCAGATTTATCGACTTGAATGAGGTTCGAACTCGGAGTCATCTTTATACAATAACTCTCCTTTTCCCTTCATATGATGTCATCGAGGATGACAAAGACAATCGCACATTATACAAAGTTATAAACAAGCAGAAACATGTCACCGCATAACATTTACGTGGTAACATGTTCCGACTAGTTCTTACAACTGCTGCTACAATAGTAAAGTAGTCATGTATGCGATGCGAGTTAAAGAAAGAAAGAAAGGATTAAACAAAAAGTATTAATTGAGACTCGCACAGGAAATCACAAAAATAAAAAACAAAGCTAAATTAAAATAAAAGCAGGAATTCCTGTACGAGGCCAAAAGGCTCCTATTTCAGCATGATGCTGCGGCATTAAAACATAAATACACTAGTGTATACGCAGACACAGGTGCACCCAGTCTTACGTCAGTCTCATAGTCAGGTGAGATGGCAATCCGACACGACCGGAGAGGTCAGACAGTCTATGGTGGATGCGAAAAGCATAGGTCCGGTCGATGTGGCAAAGCTTGGCCTATGTCCTGCAAAGAACGTCTTTCTTCTGAATGATGATAATGTTGATGGTAGATAGGGACAGGTGGAAAAGCCAAGGGATGCTTTAGCTCTAAAGAGGAACGGTAAAAGCTATTAAAAAGAACAAAAGAACTTAATAAACAAAGAAATATAACAGTCCGCAAAAATGTGATTCAAAGTCACGTGCAGTTTACTAAGTACCTAATATTTTATAACTTCAAAATTAAATGCAAGCAGTCTTACACTGTCGATTCTGATGTATTGATAAGATAAGTAATGCATCGAACGCTTATCTGTTTTCTTCGATATTTAAGTGTTCATGAAATTCGAGGCCATTTTGGCTTATATTAAGTATCATAATTATTTCAATGCACTTGTTATGCACTTAATTAAAATTGTGACCAAATTCTTATTTTTGGTAATCTTTAACCGAGACGATTACTTCGTTTTAATAGTGAGTTGCAAAAGCACAAGTGATAAGAAAATAACTATATAAAATCCTAAATTAACAAATACATCTAGGGTACTCTGAGCTGTGTGTCCCATTACGATTAACACCGATACTAACCTTGCTGAGTGCCATAATCTTTAAAATATGACATGAGATATCCCCGAAAACTCGTATCAACCGAGGCTCGAGAGAAGACGAAAACAGCTTTTACAACTAATCAATTTTGTTTTTTTCTCAATTCTCTTTTGTCTATACTCCATTTTGGTCCTCACAATCTACATTGACTGATTATATACCCCAGCAAAAAGATAAATCAAGATTTTTTATCATTATATTTTTTCAATCTTTTCTAGAGTACCTACTTCGTCATTGGCGAATGTACTCGTATCCTTTCCAGCTTTTAAATAACAGTTTTACTGATTGCCTTCAAATTCTACTTCCCCAACTACATCGGAAGCATCACAGTCCCCAATAATTCGACCCATCACAACAGCTCCCTACTAAAGGATACAAACAATAAAAATCACTACAACAAACTATTCTACTCATAAAAAGTTTAGACAAGTAGCGTTCAAACGGGTCCATTGAACTCGCATCAAGTGCCATCATCACCTACACATCTGTGTCTCAGGGAAACTTGTTTGTTTTGTTGCGCAAACGCATCTCGCTCTAGGAGGACATTGAACTAGCACTTGGATTTCCGGGAATGATCTTAATTTGGGATATTTAATTGTTTTTGGGGAGAAGGGATGTGTGCTGCAGTTGCCAGAAAGGATGGGAAGTTAAGTGGGTTATTTCGTGGGCGACTGAAGGTAGTCTAGATTCTTGGTGGGTTCTAGCTACTTAGCTCAATACCTTCGTAAAGACCTGTGTAAAGACTTTGTTAAGATCAAAACTAACTTTAAAAAAAAGTAAAATTTTCTTTTAGCATATGATGGATATTATATGCTTTTCCTACACTTAGAATCAAGATTTCAGTAAAATCTAAGGTTTGTAAAAGTATGACACGATCTATGATAATGTTCAGTTTACTATATACCTCAACAAACGCCCCTTCACGCCTGTTGCACTATAAAGAGACCAAAAATACCTAAATTGAAAGTGTCTGAGGTCTCAAATGCCTCCGGAAATAAATGCAAAGCTTTTAACGTACAAGGAGTTCTATTGTTAGGACAAGCTATATAATTAAGGATTTTTGAAAATATATCCCTCAAAGAGGTTAAATATGACAAGAATGTAATAGAATTTCGTAATTTTTCCCGATGGGAAATTCCATCGGGCACACAACTTGTACTTATACAAATCGGTTTTCGTTAAGCAAAGCCTACTCTCGCAATAAACTAGGAAACCGCTAAGGCGGAACTTTACTGAATGCATTAGCTAACTGCTTAGTACACCAGCTGGTCCGCAAGCCAATTCCAGGAACCAGAGGTCCCGTTTCCAATCAAGCGGTACTCCCTCATTGGGTTACCGTTCGAAGCCAGCTCATTGTATCATAGTACTTGTGGTACGATACCACTGCAGGGCAAAATAACAAGCTACAGAGAAGCATTGATCACCACGCTTGTGATGAGCAAAAACTATTACTTGGGACGTAAACATAACTGGCCAAAGTGGGTGTCCTATAGGTACACCTCTGCCTTCGTGGATTACAGGCGGAAAGTTATGTTATGTTTTGTTTTGTTTTAATTACACGTCCAGGTTTTTCAACATGCAACCTAGATTGTTCTCTTTTTCTGTTTGTTTATGTTTTTTTGTTCTAGTGTATATATTCAATTAAATCATTTTGCATGCCGCAAGGCAAAATGTATCGGGATTCTCAACAAAATAACCACCATATCTGTATACCTACATTATTAGCAAATAAATGATTTCTGATTGAAATATTTTTTTACTGTCAATCAGAAATAATTTCTCAGTTACAGCCTGGCGATAGGATTTATTCCCAGCTAAACCGCAAGCCTGCTGGGCGTAAATCAACCCTCAATCAATCCCTGATTACATGGGACTTAACCAAAAAGGAACTGCTGGTGAAGACTGGTGGTCTTACTGGTGGTAAATGTTATTCTCTTTTTCTATTTGGAATTACAGTAGCAGCCCGGAGTCTGGTTTTATGCCCGGTTGATGGCATTAAGCTCGCCCCCTATTACATGGGACTTAAACATAACTGACGAAATGTGGGTGTACCTACTATAGGTACCGCTCTGCCCTTCGGGGGAACAAGGTGCTATGATATATTTTGTGTTATGCAACTGGTGGAAATATGGGTGCAATTTGGCAGAGGTGAATAATATATCTGCCTAGCCTTTTTCGGGAAATATAAGCGTGATGTCATGCCACGTTAACCAGTAATCCTACAAAGCATTAACACGACTTTATCATCCCCTTTACAGAAGAGGGGGGGAGGGAGATTGGCCCTCCCCCTGCTTGAGGTAAAACACACGATAATTATGATAAAAGTCGGATATTCAACATGATAAAAAATTGAATCAATAAAGATAATGTCAGCTACATGCAACGTGCACTTTAGATAAATGCAATTCTGAAAAACAATGCAATAAATATATTTTCACAATTTTAGGCCAATCTAATCTAATAAGTGCTTGACCTACCACAAAGTCATGTGAAAACGTGGGTTTTTATAGCAAAACATGTGACTTTGATATATGAATTGCTTAAATACGCTTGTAATGCTTGGAAGGGTGGACAGAACTGCACTGTAGGACCTATTGTAATCGTCAGTCTTAATTTTTTCACCTGCGAAGAAGGCGACTTTTAGTCTTAACAAAATAATACGAAAAAAATAAAAATATATACTTTAAAAAGTTTTACATGAACTAAGGAACTTAAGTTAATATTTTGGTGAAACTCTCCCAATTAACTAAGACTACACTTTTAGTATAGTAGTGAAAGTGTTCCCTCATGTTCAAGTAAGTACAAAAATCGGTAACAATAACTGCACGGCTTGGCTCATAATTATAACAAAACAAGATAAAGAAACATGAAATACAGAGTGTAAAAAGACCCACCAACTAGGTAAGCATTATATTCATGGAACTAAGTAAGATTTCAGAAAAGTAATTGCTGGGACACTACTTTTATTTTTGGTGTGTGAATAATCGCTGTTACTCAGGTATGTTCCAGTACAAAGAACAGATCACAATGGCGAGAAGAACAAGTGGCTCTCGGCTCCGTTAATCGACTTTTTACACCCGTTATGAAGTGAAAAGAAAAAGTTAAAGCACAGATTAATAATTGGCGCATGGCAAAAATCGGAACTAACGCCGCCATCTTGTTTTTTCAATACATTTCACAAAACAATCGCACAAATGCTAACCAACATGCGCCAGCCTGTCAACGTCATTCGAGCGCCAAAAGATTCATGCAGCACTCTAGAATGACGCACATTGACAGCATGACTTTGAGGATGTAAGCTCAATGAATCGAAGCATAAAGTGGAATAACATTAGCAAGCAATATTTATTAGAAAAGATGCATATGCATTGTGTTGAGGGTCATATTATGAATGAAAAAGGCGTGAATAAGAGGCTAACAGGGGAGATTGAAAGGGGCTCGTGGCTTGATGATAACAGCTGCACGGGCCGATCGAAGGGTTAAGCTACCCTTGCCGCGGTCGGTTTGTAGATGGGTGACCATCCATTATTATATCCTTGCCTCGGAAAGCACGTCATTCGTAGATCTTTGACAGTCGTTACAGGTAGTCAGAACATTGAGGTAGTCAGAAGCCCAAAACTCTGACAACCTGTCTTATACCAAGGGGTATCCTGTTACCCAGTTACTGGGTTGTGGAGGTCAGATAGGCAGTCGCTCCATGTAAAATACTGGTATTCAGCTGCATCCGGTTAGACTGAAAGTCGACACCAACATAGTTGAACATAACTCAAACTCAAAGCATTTATTTCAAATAAACCAATTACAGACACTTTTGAATTGTCAAGGGGTCAGTCAGTCAGAAATACGAAGCTAGTCGCCCATTCCAAAGCGTAGTAGGTACCTATGGAGAAGAACGGGCAAGAAACTCGTAGTACCTCATAGTTGAGAAAAGGCTAGGCAGATTGATTGAGGGGAGAATGTAAGAAAATAAATTTCATGTTCTGTGTGTGTTGTGCCAATAGGGAATACGTAGGTAATAAATTGTGCTGGTTGATAATCTGCTGATTATTTAACTCATGCGCAATTACAAAAGTTTTTTTTTAAATAATTTGATAACTTTAAGGATATGATAAGATTTATAATAAAGGATACTAAGCTATATTATCTAGAACAGATAAAATTCGGTATTACTGATAACACCGGTGGCCTAAAAAAATACAATTATTGCATTGTTATATGCAAAAATAGCCTTTATCTACACCTGCAAGTGACGTTATCAAAAAGAATGATGTGTGCAGCTAATAAAATGTTACTAAGGAAAAATATTACAGAACGGTATAGAACCGTCGAAAGCCTATACAGCATGATCAGCGTACAACGACTGGTGGGACACATGCCTCCTCTGTGAGAGGGAGTGGGCCACCCACCACGCAGGCCCAGTGCGGGTTGGTAGAAGTCTAATAATATTCTAGAAAAATAATACTTTTTCTTAAAATTCAGGACAAAGGGACACCACACACCATTCGGTTCCACTTTTACACACAAACTACATCCAGTTTCAAGACCAAAAGTTAAGACCACACTTTGAATCTATCTTGGGAAGTTCCGTGTGTAGTAACGTTATAAGTACCTACTGGGTCAGAAACAAAAGAATTTAGGATTCCGAGATTAGATACCGAAGTACTTGAAATCTGTCACATTTGAGCCTAGAGATCAGTGCTTAGGGAAATAGTACAGTGGCGCAGGGGCCCAAGATTAAAGGCTCCCGCAAACAGGCGGAACGCGACTCTAATAAAAAAAAACCGAGAATACCTTACGGTAGAACAATTAACGGTGTCGAGTCGCGCCAGTCTGTACGAGCCTAAAATAGATGATGCTTACATAAGGATCAATTAATACCTTATCCCCTAACTAGATCACTTTCTCAGGGCCTAACTTTTCAGAAGACACAATAATTACAATAACGATAACTACCCTTTTCATCGACCATAAACACCTTATGTCATTTTATAAACCGCAAAAAAAAGCAGTAGGATTTATACCTGAAATCCAAATTATCGTAATTGCGCAGTAGATTAATGGTCAACAATCCTTCGATTAATTAATTATGCAGCCTACGAGCCAATCAGCACGTAATATCATGAATTTATGATAAGGCATGTGTCATTTGTTTTGTAGACTTCTTGTACTTACAAAAAATTTGCATAAATCTACGCATTTCATATCGTGTAAGTCTTCCATTTTCGGCGTTATTAAATTTACCTCTCCATGAAACAGATCCTAATTTATCAGCTTTTAAGATGTTGATGGCCTTCTTAATCCTTTGGCCCAAGTGAAAAGTAGCCTTTAAGTTTAGGTCAGGTGTCAACCTACCTTAAAAAAAAGCCTTAAAAGACATGAGCAGTTTATTCAACCCCAAATGGCGCGAAAATTGTAAGTACTGAAATTTTTTTTGAAGATAGGTTATACTGTAATAGGTAATACGGGCTGGTTTCCGCAACTCCACGTCAAAGCGCGTATTTTGCGTTTTTTGAAGATAACAAAATTATTGTGCAACATCGCATCGAAAAGGACGAATCGAAATTCTCATTGTTCATTTTTATTTTCGAACACTTTTACTCGTTATCTTCTTGATACGAGTTGCATATAAAAATGCGCAACGCTATATCGCGTGACATAATTATTGCATTGTTCTGGTAACTTCGATTTCATGACATTATATTGATACCTACTTAGATACTTAAATGCATTCAAAATGGCGGCATAAAAAAATCACTGATAGATAAGGATTTACAATTCGATTCATCTTTGAACATGAGAATTAATGTTTTTTTTTTTACAATATTTACAGTAGTTTTCAGAAAGGTAGGTAAGTATTTTAAGTTTTCGTGATAAGTCCAAGTTTTAATGTATTTATGACCAATCAAACTAAAATCCAAACCTAAAACAGATGACGTCACCAAATTTTCAGAATTTCAGAAACTTTTCAATAATTTTCAGTAAACTCACTGTACAGTTTTCTTAAACTGTCCAATTTTTGGTTACCAATCATCAGATCACATGGCAACCGACATCAAAACCAAAACAGAAAAATAAGACTTCAAAAATTTCGCGCCAAAAATTTTACACTGAGAAAATGCATTAAAAATGCATCTATCACTTACCAGTTCAATAAATCCTCTCTTGCGCACTTCCAAACGGATTTTCTTCAACCGGATTTCAAACTTAACTAAGAAGGAAATAATATTGTTTGATTTACGTGAAGGATTACGTGCGTTCTTCGAAAAGGGTAGAAAATCAGTGCGCGAGGGCCAGCGAGTGCGCGCTGCGTTCGCGCCAATACTGACTCAGATGCTCCAGCGCAGTCGACCAGCTGATTACAAACGCACACTGTCACAATCATAATGCACCTTATCTGCATTCTTTTACAGTTCATTTATGATTGTAATGTTTATGTTGTTGGAATTTTCACTTCGTTTTCGTTGCATTAAAATTGAAATTTCAAATAACATCGCTCTTTGGACATGCTTGCATCGATGTAATGGAATTATTCAATGCATTACATAGTGCGGTAACTAGGTGCCTATTATATGGTTGGCTTGGTACTTTTATTTGATTGTCACTTTCCAATGTGTAGGCATGCGTATTATTTTACGAATTGCGTGGGATTGGGTGCATTCTTGATCTGAAATACCGGTGTATAAAGTATTGATTTCTAATTAGAATCTGATATAATGATCGTGATCGTACTTAGATGTCGCAAGAATTGAAGATGGGTTGGCTAACTACTGGATGGGTGTCATTTGTGACTTAGCCCATAAATTACTGAAGGGAATAATTGGAAAGAACGCTTGGCAATTGGATCGGTAGTCTTCAGGTTTTGGACGTAAATCTGGGCTCCCAGGAACGCGCTTTTTTTGCAACCCACCCTTAACATTCATCCTAAAATAGACGACAATATTAGGGAGGTGAGACTTCCTTCCGACTTTAGGGAGCGATGTATCTTGATTTCCGTACAATTTCATCAAAACCCGGAGTAGTAGCTAGTTCTGAACTGGTTACCGACCATTGTCCGTAAATTACTGAAGGAAATACCTAAGAATATTCGAGAGCAGATAACTTCTAGAATCGCTACACTTAGCAATTGAATCGGTGGTCTCAGAACGGTTACTATTGAAACTCTTAGTCATTATGCAGACGACACGTTTATCATTAATAAATTAATCATTCAGAACGTACTCTCATAAGGAAGTAATTGTACCAACTTTAGTATTTAAAATTACAACAAACAGCTGACAATGTCGTCCATGTAAAAAATATGATTAACCCAGAGCGAGAGTATACAATCCTGTCTAGATTCGATTTTGGGATAAAAAATACGCTTGTCATCGTCATCCTTTCGATTTCATTCCGAAGCTGATGAAAAGTAACCAACACAAAGGCATTTTTATTATCTTTATTTGTAACTGTGAACTTTTAAGATTTTGATGTTTAAACTGGGGCATACTGTCAAATCTTCGATACATTCGAAAGAATTCATTGGGTAGTTACCTACGATTACAATTACATCTTTTTTTATTTAAATATCGATAACTTGAGCTCAGTTCAGTTAAGCACAGCCACATACAGATACACCCTGCATACATACACACATACATATTACATTAGAGAACATTTTGAACTAATTAATTTTGATAAAAGTAATTTAATGTAATCCTAACTTAATATTATAAATGCGAAAGTGAGTTTGTTTGTTACGCTTTCACGCTAAAACGGCTGAATGGATTTGGATGAAATTTGACACACGGGTAGACCATGACCTGGAATAGGAGATAGAATACTTTTTAACCCAATATTCCCATGGGATCGAGACTTATGTGGGTGAAACCGCGGGGCGCAGGTAGTTATAAATAATTAATAATATTTTAGTTAAATAGTTAATATAAATCTACTTTTATTTTATTGCTTTTGTATTATAGTTGGATCGCCGACGTCTCTGGGTGCTAATGGCTGCAACAAAGTTTTTAATGTAGGCGCTAACGAACAAAAAAAAAATATTTAAAAATTTGCGAACCTTTTTTTGTTCCAATAAAATATTTGAAAATATTTGCTTTCATATGAGTTTTTAGCTCTACGAACTAGTTTTTAATTTTTTAAAGCGACAACTTCTTTGAGCGCGTTGAGCGTTTTTTGTTTGGGAAAAATCTTATGAGTTCGCGTCACCTGTTATGTTAATGTTAACAGTATTTCTGTAGTAATAAGGGTGAACACTGCTTTTTCATAATATTTTTTGTTGTAAACTTATTTATTTTTGCTTGGTATCACCCTTAAACTAATGGCACGGGATTGGCATACGAAAATAGAAGACAATATTAGGGAAGTGAGACTTTCTTCCGGCTTTAAGGAGCGATGTATCTTGATTTTCCTACAGTTCTACAAACCGTAATTCATAGAACACACTACAACTAACTACTAAGTACAAACACTCCACAGCTATAACTTCCCAACTGTGGCAGCAATGCAATGACCTCAAGGATCGTATGGCAGCTCCGAGTAACAACGGCTATCTATTCTCTAGTACAGTAGACCGCACGTCCGTGCTTTGACCTAGCATAGTGTCCTAGAGTTGCAATACAATAAGAGGCCAGCAGAGGGTGTAAAAATACCGTTTACGAAGCTGAGAGTCACTTGTTCTTCCCGTTATTTATTGTTATTTTTTTGTCCTGAACCAGGCAACCTGCTGGTTGCGGAGATATTGAAGACAAAATTCAAACTTTTTTGACTTTTTTTTTTACAAAAACATGTTTTAAATGTGATAACTTAACATTAAATACTCCCATGAACCATGTACCGTTATATGCACCCAGAAGCACAATTCTCTTTCTATCTGCACATTTCTCTAACTGAACAGACCCAACAGGGCCATATTATGACGTATTAATGCCAGCATTATTCCAGTGTGAGTGAGAGACGGAGCTATACAAGGCCGCTAGCACCATCCTTTTTTCGCAGTGGAATAATGATGGCATTAATACTTCATAATAAGGCCCCTGTGCTGCTGGGGAGTTTGTTGCGCCACTTCTTCTTCCCAGCTAAAGCACTAGGAAGTGGTGAATAGTGGGCGTTTTTGGGGACTGTCTTATGTAATTTTGACGTTCGAAAAGTACTGATTCTCAGCCTAGTTTGAATAAATGACTTTTGAATTTGGAATTTTTTAATGTTGAACAAAGTTTTGCGTAGGTACCTTACATTGCCCAGTACCGTAAACAGTGAATTTTCACACCAAAAATAAAAGTCGTTTTCCAGCTCAAAGTCACTTAGTTCGATGAACAGAAAATGTAGATAATGACTTCGTATAAGGGTATTTACTCACCCTGTAGATGGGTTTGTTACCACTGACTTGCGGCTAACTGTACTGGGTCTGTGGCTGCATGAATGAGGGTCTGTCGTAAGCAAGTGAACTTAGACCTAGATGAGCTACTGGACACAAAAGCGTTCTGTGCTTAGGAAATGACTGTAATGAACAGTGTAATAGTTTCCCGTTTGCTAACTGTGTTTAATTTAAGTTAAAAGATATTTTTTTATATGGCAGATGTATCGTTGTAATCTCAATTATTTTAAGAATTTAACCGTCTCTGTAGTCTAGTGGTAAGGCCTCTTGTCTTAGACCCAGAGGTCCTGGATTCCCAGCGGGGGCTTGTTCTAAGTCCACCTGGCTAGCTACCACCATCTTATCTAAGTCTGTCGCCATAAAAACAATGTTAACCGCATTGTTATGTTTCGGCAGTTAGAGGTAAGATAGCCGGTTTCTTTGTGGTTGAGGATTCCGGGTGAAGCTCGCTAACACCTCACCAACGAGTGAGATGAAGGCCAAGAGCTACCACGTTGCAGTTTTTTTTTTTAAAGATACTTTACCTAGGTTTAACAACTACTAAAATACTGTGAAAGAAAATACTGTGACAAGTGTGAATCTAAAAACCTTGCGATCTCGACAACTCTTCCTTAGTTCAAGTTTCTAAGTTTAAACCTCCTGAATTAATTAACTTGAACGTGGAAGTGTAAACGTAAACAAACCTTTTGTTTAAACTCTCATCAGATACTTTTGGAACAGGCTATGGATACATGTTACTTGTGCTGCGCAGAATTCGAGCCAGGACTACGCGTTCCCAGATCATTGTTGTTGCGCGCGCGCCGTGACGCCGAGGAACTTTATCGCATCCCTTTATATAAAAACGTTATAAATGCTAATGTTCTTTGTTTTTCTTGTGCCAAGGTTTTTTTTTTTTAACCAGATTTTACGATAGTGAAAGTTAGAAATATTTTCTTTTTAAAAAGCTTTTATTGCAATGTTAATTTTTGAGCTTTTATATGACTTGAAACGAAAGTTGGTTTGTTGATGATGAATTTAATACCCGACTGCGGCGAAACCAAAAAAGGAGGGTTATGTGTTTGTTTAATAAAAGGACCACGCAGGACTGGTACTTGCTTAAGTTTTGTTTAGTGGACATGGATTGTCAACTCACTTTCCAATTTCTTTTTACATCAATATACAATACAAATAAATAAAATTGAAGCGTCTGTTTGTGAAACCAAGCAAAATAACAACTTTTTACTACGATAGGTACTTTGAACAAAAAAAACTGTCTGCCTGTTTGTTCCGGGTAATCTCCGTAACGGCTGGATCGATTAAGACGGGACTTTTACTGGCAGATAGCTGTTGTTATAAGGAGGGATTCGTACGCGGGCCGAGCCGCGGCCATCAGCTAGTTTAAAGTATCACCTTCGTTTATTTTCAGAGGTAGATTAGAATCTATAAAAATCCTTCAGACAAAATATGTACTTACCTACATGTGTGTGTCTATGTTTAGTGAAAGTGAATCGCAAGTTTTTACTGCAAAACTGCTTACGCAGAGCAGTGAGTAGTTTTCACTCGGTAACACGACTGGTATCAGATAATCTTGATAACGTTAATGAGTCTGCTACTGTTGCGTCGAGCACTCGAGCTTTTGCAGCTTACTGAAATACTCGCAAAAGTTCGCGATATTAGGTTTACCTAATATCGCGAAGTTTTGCGAGTATTTCAGTGAAAGCTCTAGATAACTAGACAGAAAGTACTTAGGTACTCGTAGAAAATCTAAAATGACAAAATATTAATAAAGATACCTAATTAAATCTGTTGTGTAAATTGTAATACTTATTAATAATTATGAATTTATTTTTAGGGTTAAAATAGGCATCATGGAATTTAGATTGATTACGGTCTCGAAGTCTAGTAAGATTTTATTTATTGGTAGGTAAGTCGTTTTCTTAATAAATCCGCCGACTTGACTCAACTCAACTCAACGCCTAGAAATCTTTATCAAAAGTAGAAGAAGAGGTTAATATTATTTACCTCAAGATAAGTAAAAAGGAAAGTACCCATGAGGATTTCCCCACAGAAAAAAAAGAAAAGAAAGAAAGAAAGAAAATAAATTTATTTGACTCGGGTAAAGCCACACAATATTCACACATAAAAAGAAAAAAAAAAGGTAGGACTTATTACATCTTTTTTTTTTTTTGTGCGGCAATCCTTTAGTTTATCGCTATGTCGCTCTCCTACCGACTAAGGGATCAGCCGTGGCCATTGCAGTGGTAACGTCTCCGACTCACGAGTTGTAGATCGTGGGTTCGAACGCTGGCACTTTACTTTGTGTAATTTCATCACAACTGCTCTCAAAACGGTGAAGGAAAACATGGTGAGGAAGCCGGCACGTCCTAGAACCAAAAATTCGAAGACATCTACCAAACCGCACTGGGCCCGCGTGGTGGCTTACAGCCCACTCCCTATCCAAGAGAGGAGGCGTGTGACCCAGCAGTGGGCACATAGGATAATTATGCTTATGCTGTCGACTAAAACCCCACGGTTTCTTCCACAACCATGAGTCGGGAACCCGGGAGATACGTGGACCTCCATTCACCGCACCCCCGACCAGAAAGTACCTAAATCTATCTTTTTGGTCACTCTTTTGTTCACATTTTTCTTAAAAACTTACTTGTAAATATAACAACAGTTACATTGCAGTGATTCACAAATTCTCGCGAAGCACTTCATGATGTACTTTGTTTAGCAGAGAAATGCACGCGATAAGAGTGCATTGACTCCTCAGGTCGGTTCACTGGTTTCCATTATCGCCTCTTTGCTTGTCCAAGGGTCGAGTTCAATACAATTTATTGACATAATGTGAACCACAATACAAGTATTTTTTTGTTATGTTAGCAATAAGGAAGGGACTTGCTCAGGAATGTAAATTATTTTACATTTTTGTTACAATATTCCGATTTAAAGATATTCAAGATAACTGGATCGACATTTTTGTACGACACTAAATTTGACATCGCTAAAGACACGGAATGGAATTAAAGAGGTGCTACGCTAGGCACCACAATTATTATTATTTAATATCACTGGAGCTTAAGAATCTTCATCTTCAACTAAATATCTTCATTTATATACTGTTTCTTTAATATATTTTCTGTATACCATAGAAGCGCAAATATCCCAATGGCTTGTGCACTGAAACTAAAACTCCCTCAAGCATCTCTTGTAAAGTTAAGGCAATTAGTTGTTAAGCAAACTGATTGTCCATATTGTTCTATCCACGGCCCGGCAAATTGAGGTACGGGGTACGGTGTCAATTTTTTACCTTCGTCATAAAGGAAAAGATTCATCTCTCTCTTTTAGATTTTGTGAATGTAATGAAATGAAATTAAATGAAATTGTTTATTCTGTAAATAGGATATTGCAATCACTTTTACACGTCATATTAAAACAATATTTATAAAAAAAAGAAGAAAATGCTAGATGAGTTCGGCGTTTCCTATCTGACTACTCTGAGAAGAAAGACCGAACAACGTTGTAGGCTTAACAGACTGTGGATCTGTCGACCATTTTCTATCTTGCTAAGTACCTGGTACTTGTTGATAGGCCTACACTGTCCTCTCATACCCATAAACACTATAATTTGAAAACATTGTAAATACCATTTATAATTATATTTACTTTTAAAAGAGTAACCGTGGAGTTTCTTGCCGGCTATTCTCCATAGGAAACGACCAATTGGAACCGTGCACCTAGCTTCTGACGTTTCATAAGTGCCCTTGTAGGTTTATGTGAAATAAAATATTTTGAATTTGAATTTGAATTATGTTCATCGATATTTTCTTCAATAGTGGAACGTTTTTTTTTTTTTTTAAATTAATCTCATCATAAAATATACAAGATTAATGTTAATGATCCATCGTATGGTTAAGCATAATATTCCCATAATCATAAAGTTTTGACGTACCGTCATGGTGGTCTCATTAAGCCGACATTAGGCGTTGGGGTGGATCCAATAAAAATGATTTAAGTGTTTAAGTAATTTCATTTGTCTTAATTGACTGGAGTGATTAGCATTTTTTGTTCGTTGTTTAAAAGAGGGATAAATAATAGGTTTGGAATTTCGATGTTTTTGTAAAAGATTTCAGGAAAGAGGCCTTACAGAAGGAAAAGTACACCTCCGCTCTGTGCATACACGCTCACACGCACACAATTACAACCATTTACAATCAAACTACACCTCACTAAGTGCACACATGATCTGCTAGGGAGTTTGTTGCGCCACTTCTTCTTCCCAGCTAAAGCACTAGGAAGTGGTGAAGGGCGGGCGTTTTTGGGGGACTGTCTTATGTAATTTGGCGTTCGAAAAGTGCTGATTTTCGGCCTGGTTTGAATAAATGACTTTTGAATTTTGAATTTTGAATTATGAAGCCAGCCCCACGTCACTATTGACAACGCTATGTCTTGGTTTTTTATTTGGTCTGAGCAAGTACGTATAAGAAAACCCACCCATGTTCCTTCCGTTGCCTGTACGTTGCCAGGGACCACGGTATCCCTTTCGGACTTTCCCGCAACCCCGGCAGGCATCGGTCCTGTCGGACCCCTTCACTTGCTGACATCTCTTTGAGGCGCACGTGGAACACAACGCGGCGTCGACCCGGGCCTGGTCCTTATCGGACGGCGAGCTACCCATTGCTCACCGTCCGCAAGCCCGCGCCTACGGTGGCCTGGAATCGGCCTGCGATTCCCGACGCCCAGGGCGTCTCCTGCGACGGTTAGGGGCGTGAGGGCGCGAAATTTGACTCTCCCTCACGCGTTCTGCCTCCTCCTTCGCGAGCATTACTGCTTCGCAGAAGGAGCAGTAATCTCCAGACCCTTTGATGAAGTTTTATGAAGATCTATTGAAATACTGAACATAGATATAAAGGGTCAAATTAAATTAGCTAACGAAACTGTAGACGTAATAGGTTTCGATATCCCTCGCCGTTCGATAAAGACCAGGCTCGGGTCAACGGCGCGTTGTGTTCCACGCGTGCCTTAAAGAGATGTCAGCACAGTTGAAGGGGTCTGATAGAACCGATGCCTGCCGGGGTCGCGGCAAAGTCCTAAAGAGATACCGTGGCCCCTGGCGACATACAGGCAATTGAAGGAACACGGGTGGGTTTAAGACAGTAAGTCAAAAAATATCCTAAGCACGATAAAATAAAAACGAAAAAGACTTGTTTTTTAGTGGGGGTCAACGACCGCAGTTATTTATTTATTTATTTATTTAATACTTCAAGCACAGAAATGTACAGAGGCGGACTTAATGCCATAGGCATTTTCTACCAGTCAACCTTTGGGTGATGCAGAGACAAACAGTGGTAGGTGCAATTACGAGAAATTGAGGAATATTGTTATTTGTTATTGTTGTTGTTGTTGTTGAGGAGTTATTGTTACTTGAAGTACGAGTTGAGAAAATCTGTTTTATATCGATACCATCACGTCTGTGAAATTAACACATATAATAAAACTGATTTTTTTAACTAATATTTCAAGTGACTACACTAACTGCGGTCGATGACCCCACAAAAAAATACTTTATTTAATTAATTTCTTTTTTAACCGACTTAAAAAAGAAGGTTATCAATTCGATACGTATGTATGTAATGTTATTGGAACTAATATTATGCACATAATGATAATCTATTAGGGCTTCCAAACAAATATACAAAATTTTATAGGTTTATGTATGTTTGTATGTATGTTTTTCCACGCATTTTTCCGAAACTATTAATCGGATCGTGACCATTTTAGGGACCAGTGCATATTTCATCAAAAACTGTTCAGTAGTTATCAAGATATGGACATAATACTTACAAGTGTGACGGCCTGGCTTATTGATACGAGCTGCGGGTGTGGTGTAAAAGGAAAACACCTCAAAACCTAGGTCAACCACAACTAAAAACTAAAAAATAAAAAAATATATTAGGTCCAAAAAAACAGCAGACTTAAAAAAAACACAAAAATGTGAAGAAATTACTTTATTTTCGGAAGTCTGTGGCAACGAAACGAAAATTGAATGGTATATTATCATAAATAGCAAAGGCTATTAGACAGGCCAATAAGGGCCGGCCCTTATTCACTTCCTTCCAGATGGCCCTTATTAGCAATGGCGTCAATTTTTATTAAACGTGATTTGAAAGTTAGCAAATATCAACAAAATAAAATAATTTACCTTGATTTGACAGCTCTAATGTCCACTTTACAGTAATTAGGTGTTCGATTGTTGTAAAATACACTGTTTTCTTTATAGTGAACGTTTTTGCATAGGCATTTTTTATAAAAATTCGACGTCGCCCGTCTTCAGTGAGTCACTCGGGGCTATGACAAGATCTCACGCGCGCACGGCGACGCACGCGCGTCTGATAACTATATGTACTATTGGTCCTTTTTATGTTTGCGTGAGATCCAACCTATAAAACTATTGAATGTGTGTTATTTCGGTGATGGTCCTTAATAGCCACTGGCCCTTATTTACCGCACGAACCCTATATTCCAGTAATTTTTTTCACTATACAGTTTTTTTTTAAATTATTTTATCATATTTAGATAACGATACCCATCACATCCACGGAGTTTCGCTAGCTAATTTAATTAGACCTTGTAAATCAATTACAATAAAATAAACACCCAAAAAGAAGTGAAAAGGAGGAAGTATGTATAGGCTAAACACGAAATTAGTTCAAAAATTTGACACGACAGCAAATTGGGTTCTTAAAAATATGACATGTGTAGTCATCACGAAGTACGTATTGTTGGTTAAATAATCAATTATTGAAGTTGGTTAGTGTTTACACATGCAAGTGATTTAAATTCAACTCGCGTTTCTTCCTACCAATAAATTATAATCAATTATTTGAAACCTAATCTGTAACATATTATAAATTAAAGTCATGTCATGTCTAACTGTGTGACCGCGTTGATCTTCTAACTAAACTATGTAATGGATGTTTAAGCGGTTGTAATCTATGAATAAAGAACTATTCTCTGTATTTTCCTCAAAATTCTTGGCTCAGTAGTTTCGAAGATAAGGGAGGTAATGGTCAATTTTCATCTATTTTCTTAAATATCTTAAAATGTATTTATGATAAAATTAAAAAAGAAAATTGAGGTTCTCGCAATACTTAAGGCCTTTCATTTGATACGTCACACGGTACAGTTTGCAAAACTTTTCTTAATTTTATTGTCTCGTTAAACAATAAAATAAAAAAGAGTAAAAAAGAAAATTTTAAAAAAAGTGACCCCGTATTCAAAATTCATTTATTTACGTTACACGTCCATGTCTGAGTCACAGAAATACATATGTGTACCTTTCAACTTAATCGGTCTATTAGATTTGGAGCAAATTGTCTGTGACAGACACACGAGTGATCCTATAAGTGATCCGTTTTTTGCTTTTGAGGTCTTGGAACCCTAAAAAACAACAATTTGATTCAAACTCAAACTCAAACTCAAAGCATTTATTTCAATTAAACCATTTACAGGCACTTTTGAATTGTCAAGGGGTCAGTCAGTCAGAAATATGAAGCTAGTTGCCCATTCCAAAGCGTGGGTTCCTATGGAGAAGAACGGGCAAGAAACTCCACGGACACTCTTTTAAATCATAATTGATTAATTCGTTATCTGTGATTGTTGCATGTGCAAGGCCATAATGATAACGTAATTGTGGCACGTGCATAATTATGTAACTAAACAATGTATGTTTAGGTACCTATATAATAATGTACTGTTTACTCACTTCCTTTACCTACCAGTTTGCCAATGTAATCATTATAACTATGCTGTTATTATAAATATTTGTAGGCAATTTTGCGCGATTGGGCTCTATTCCATAGAGATAACATGCTGCCAGAAATAAGCAATCAAAAGTTTCTTCTTCTGCCGGAAACCTGCATGCCTGCATTAGAGATAACTATTTATCGAAGGCATGTGAAGCCAAGTCTCTGACTTGGCCCATGGGCGGCATAAAAATTATGACACCAGGGACCTTATTATGAAGTATTAATGCCATCATTATTCCACTGCGAAAAAAGGATGGTGCTAGCGGCCTTGTATAGCTCCGTCTCTCACTGACGCTGGAATAATGGTGGCATTAATACATCATAATACGGCCCCTGGTTAGTCACTAACCACACGAAAAAGAAAGATCAGCTATCTAATTACGCAACACATTTTCTTAAACAATTACGAGAAATTTGTTTCATTTTGACAGTTCAACAACATTCATTGCGAACTCTGGTTGACATAGATGAAACTGACAGTTGTAAGCCTCACTTTGGGGAACTGAAGATTTTGACCTTGCCTTGCCTTTATATGTTTGAAATTTGTAAATTTGTACGTAAATATCCCGAAATACACACCAAAAGAGAAGACATATAGAATAGATTTACTCTAAGACATAAAAACAGACTAAACATTCCAACATCACGACTTAAAATGCATTCATCAAGTACATATGTAATGTCAATAAAAATATATAATAAACTACCGGAACATCTTAAGAATATAAATAAATATAATATGTTTAGTAATAAATAAAAGCTATTTCTATTAAATAAAAGCTATTATAATATTAACGAATACATGAATGATAAACTGTGACTGGAATTGCAATAAAATGTAAATATTTAATTGAGATTACTTCTAGATTTAGAAATAAACAATAAATATCGAAAATCGAATCGAAATACATTTAATTTAATTAAGAATTATTCATTTTCTAAATGCTATTACTTATTTTATTTTATTTTAATATTAAATTTTCCATACTTATGTTGCTGTGCCCTTACAGGGTCCATAACTCTGTATCTTAGCTTTAAGCCTATTTGTAACAACTTAATTCACATTATGGTAATGAAATAAAATGAAATAAATAAAATAAAACACAAAACCGAGCGACTTTCGTCACGCTCCGGTTACAGAGATGGTCAACAATCCTTACATAGAGATACATTAGACCCTACACATTATCCTTTTTTACTCCAGTTCAAAAGGACTCTAGGGGCTGTACTCAGAACTCTAAAAATAATAAAAAGAGGAACTAAGGGGCATTGCCCTGAGGGTCGGCCCTCTTTTTGAAACATCTGACCCAACTACAAACGTGTTTTGAATCATAGGAGAGCATTCGTGAGAGAATTTTGAGATGTAATATATTATCAAAATGTTTTTTGTTGGTGAGGCGTGGTCCACTAGGATTAAAGGGGTTTGGTTAAAGGATCACGTGGGAATGATGGGAAATGGGTAGGAAATATTAGGTATCGATCTAGATGAAACATGAAAAACCAGATTTTCGTCACAAAGTTCAAAAAAAAAACCGGCCAAGTGCGTATCGGACTACACACAATGAAGGGTTCCGTAGTTGGGATGAATTTCTCCCAAATACAAACCTAAAGCCGATCTGAAGTAGGCTACAAATGACTGCGCAGTAGTCAATCTGACTTATGAAACAGTAGCGCGCATGCCAGCACGCATGCGCAACCTAACTTCAGAGCGACAAAGTTATTTGACGCGAACTGTACCAACAATTACACAAGCTAAAAAAAAAACAAAAAATGTAAACAAAACTAAATAAATACCTCCAGGCATAAAGGGCGTGCCCGCTTACATATGCAATGCTGGATTATGTTCATATAGCTGTAACACAGTTCGGGCATAAAGCTCCATCAAACTTTCAGTTTTTTTTATTATAACTGACTCAATACATATCCAATAATTTCATAATACTCATCACCATATCATATCCTACGCTTGCCGGGCTGGGTGGATGGGTGACCATCTTTACAAACCGAGACTCCTCCGTGCCTCGAAAAGGACGTTAAACCGTTGGTCCCAGCTATCATTCGTTGACAGTCGTTACGGGTCGTCAGAAGCCCGAAAGCCTGACAACCAGTTTTACCAAAGAGTATCGTATTACCCAGTTACTGGGTTGTGGAGGTCAGACAGGCAGTCGCTCCATGTAAAATACTGGTATCCAGCTGCATCCGGTTAGACTGGAAGCCATCATCCAAGCTCATCATCTTATAAGCCTGGAATCACCCAGTGCTGGTTTCCTTTCCTTTCTGCCATACTACCGGGTTCTGTGCGTCTTTCATCGTGTTTGCGTCTTTGTTGATATGGTCGGTCCCACGTGCTTTTGAACGTCTTTGGCTAACATCATTCTACTGGGCTCATGGGCTGCTAAAAAGAAAATCTTCATTATTTTGTTTGACCTCGGAAATATACATATATATCTCACATTATATGCAGGCAATCAATTATATCAATGAGGGTCACTTATTGCTGTGAAAGATAAGATAAAGTATTGTAAGTACATTATTTTTATTAGTTTAAGGTCATAGGATAAATAATTATTTATTGACACAGAAAGACGTCGACTGCTGAACATAGGCTTCCCCCAAGCACCGCTAGTTCGGCCGGTTCTGTGCTTCCCGCATCCAGCGGATTCCTGAAATCATATTGACACCAAAAATATTAAGAATACAACAACCATTTTGCGAAAAAAATTGTAGGCTATAAAGAAAACAAAACAACATCTGGAGCATCTATAGCCGAACTACGGGAAAAACATGTATCTCGCCAACCTCTCAGATTAAAAAACTGTTGTTAAATCTCACAAAATATTTTATATTTACTAGAATCCTTTAAAAAAAAAATATAGAGAAGAGAAGATTAAAAAAAAGATAAATCATTTGTTGGCACATCATGAAACAGTGAAAAATATAAGTTACTAGCTGCGCCCCGCGGTTTCACCCGCATAAGTCTCGATCCCGTGGGAATATCGGGATAAAAAGTATCCTATGTCCTAATCCAGGTCATGGTCTACCCATGTGCCAAATTTCATCCAAATCCGTTCAACCGTTTTAGCGTGAAAACGTAACAAAGAAACAAACGAAACTCACTTTCGCATTTATAATATTACTTAGGATAGGATACTAGCTTCCGCCATCGGCTTCGCTCGCGTGATATCTTTATAAATTATAGCTTATGTTACTCAGTGATAATAAAGCATACTACCGGTGAAAGAATTTTTAAAATCGGCCCAGTAATTTTTGAGTTTATTTATTACAAACAAACATGCAAAAACCAAATCTTTTCACTTTATAATCTCGTACTAGTTTAGATAGATAAATGTGGGGCACCAGCTCAGCATTTTGCTTAGCAGTATCGAATAGTACTTACAGATGATGTAATGTAATAGATTACTTAGTACTTCGTAACTCAATACGTACAGGTGCACACGACCTGTCTAAAGGTCACAGGTTCAAACCTTATCGGTGATTTATCTGCTGGGTTGCCTAACGTGAGCTTAGGTGAAGAGGTTATCGAATGTGCTGGTTATTAAGATATCCCGTTTTGTAGGCGTGGTAATAATACAGTGGATTATAAGGATGACGGTAGAAACAGTGCAGAAATAAATGCGCGTTTGCATTGGCGAAACATTCACATAAAAACATGTTGTAAACTCTGTTTTCTGTCAATGTATCCGTTTGCGTTCGCATTATCACGCAACTTGTTGACGCGAAACATGTTTGTCGTTTCACATCACTTGACATTTTTCACAGATAAATTGCTTACCAAAATTGATGAATGTTGTGCACTGCATGTTTCGATGTTTACCGTTTCATTTGGAAAAGACTAAACCTTGCACTATACACAAGCTATTGACAAGTTTTGAGACACAAACAGACAACAGTGCGAACGCAAACGTGACAAATCAAACCAAGTATGTGTCAATGCTTCTTACTCTAATTTAGGCGATGTGTTTTTTGTTTTTCTGCTCAAACCATAAATAATTATTATAAGGCTATTCGTGAGTATTTGTAATTGGCTCTCTGGTGACTGTAGTCTCCTTTTTTGTATGTTTTTATTAGCTGTAAGTCCTACATGTACTAAATAAATAAATCTATAAAAAAACATGCCTATTGAATGTTTTTAGACAGTACGAACGCAGCTAACACGAAATCTTGAGAGCTGTCTTAAAACTTAGGTACTCATGTTGCGTGCAGTGCGAACGTAAATTCAAAAAAACAAGTTATGAGATTTGTTTCATGTGACAAGTTTCGAAACATCTACACGTTGAATGTTTTCTGGTGCAAACGCATAGTGAGAACTAAGTAGGTACAAGTATTTTTATCTCACGAAGCAACGCGCACTTTACTTATGGTTACCAAGTGTACAAACACGCTGTGAAAGTGTGTGCAGGAGCTGTCGGTACTGTTCGAGACACGGGCGAAGTCGGAAGTGTATGTCCGTTTCCATGTGTATGTTATGTGCTGATGCTGACACTACCCGTCTTCACGCACAAATTCGTCTTTTTTTTTTTTTTTGTTCTGCCCAAACAAAACGCACATTTAAATAAAAAACAAAATACACAAATACAAAAGTAGCCAAAAGCCTCGTATTTAACCAACAAATAAACGCTCATAACGCTCGCTCGCTTATTCATAGCGTGTTTGTACACTTGGTTACCACAAGTAAAGCGCACGTCGCTTCGTGAGATAAAAATACTATAAACTAAAAAGCTTATAAACTGTTACAAGCCGTAATAAAGCAGTCTGGACATGAGATTACTTTGGGCATTACATGTATATCTTCTTCGTCTTGTTTTCGAGTCGATGGAATTGTATTCAGCTCAGTCAATTATGTATTAAATTAATTATAAATTATACGGAAGCGGACACGACCTTGTTCTATTTTATTTAATCTACGGCTGCGTACAAAGGGCAAACCCTTTGGGAACCTCTACAACATTACATGTCATAAATTTATTAGTTATAATTACACAAATCCGTTCAGCCGTTTTGACGTGAAACTGTAACAAACAAACATACAAAAAATCTAATAATTTCTCTGTATAATATTAATTGAGAAAGAATTAAGTATAAACATAATTTACCGCTTAAACATAGCTTATAAACATCAAGACACAATTAGAAGCCTTGCATCATTGCAGGTGGAAAATCTTGAATTATTATTATTCCGAAGCTAGCCCTAACAATTAACATCTCAGACAAAACAAGCATGTTTTCGAATACTCCCTTTAATGTCTACGCGTAGAAAATTTTAAAGAACTGTTTAAATCTCTGTGAGACAAGACAACAGAATGTTAAATGTAATATTCATGCCCGCATCCTCATAACGTCCTTGACCGTCTAACAAGCCCTAAATACCGTCTGGTGGCCCCTTTACACACTTGAGTAAGGGAACTTATTAAGAAGAAAAGGATGTTGTCTAAGGTCCTATTAACATACTAGTTGTGTACCCGGCTTCACTCGGGTGGGATAAATATTCATTATTTGGTGGTGACGGAGTCCAGTAGTAAATATTTTATAAACTGTAGTTTTATGTTAGTCTGTACCACAGTATAAATAAGTATCAGTATTATATCTTCATAGAAAACAGCCGAAAGGACGCGGTTGGAAATCTCAGTGTATATCACGTATAACTACGTGGCGTACTAGTATCTTGTAACGTATCTCGTATAACTTTAGGCTGAATCATTATAAAATGAAATCTTTAAGCGCACGTAGGAAATGTTTAGATTTCATGTTTTTGTTTAAACTAATAAATGGTATAATAGATTGTCCTGAGCTTTTAGAAAAAGTGAAATTTAGTATCCCCCGTAGTAGTAGCCGCTTAATTAACCGAAGGAATTTCGTCCTGCCTCGTAGTCGAACTAATATAGGTAATTTTTCACCCATTTGCCGCATGCTTTCTCTTGCCAACTCCATTCGTGGTGAAAAAGATGTCTTTGCTGGTTCTGTAGCCTCAGTTAGGACTAACTTAGTCTTAATTGTATAATATTTTATTCGTTTTTTTTTAATATTTGATTTTTCTTTCTCAAAGATTTCTTTATTTCTGTAAAGTGCAAGTTCTTTATGTATGTAAGTTTTGTTTAACTTTATTTTTGTATAAATAGTAGATAAGTGTTTTACATAAAAAATGCATGCAGGATTCACATCTAGTAGATGTCAATCAGAAATATTGTGTTGTAACTTTTTTATTGCATTTGTGATTGTACATCATCAGTTTTGTGAATAATATTTTTTTTTTAACTGTTTCAGTACGCAACAGTATCGAGTGTGCGGCAGTTACGCACGGACGCAGAAGGTTTGTCTACCGAGCGGCCGTAGTAATTATTTCAAGGTCACTGCCGAGATATAATACTGTTACTTATTTATACAGTTCCTGGACTGTCTCGGTTCTAAGCAAAGGGAAACCTTTGCCTTCCCGCATTGTCTCCACTTTTCATGATGTTACTCTTCTTCACGCCAATTCTTTAGGTAGACATGGGTAGACATCATAGGCGAGCCTATTACCATTAACCGGCAACAAATCCAGACTCCGGGCTCCTACTGAGAAATTCCTTATGGATAAATCCAACAACACGTTTCCCGACCTAGGAACCGAACTCAGGACCTCGTGGTCAGTAGTAGCGCTTCCGACCACTAGACCACTGAGATACGCTGCAGATGATTTAGTCCAGTCCCGTACGAATCCGACAATTTACTTGTTTCAAAAACAATCTGTTAATTTGGATAGGATTCCTATAACCTATAAATCAAGATATTTAATTCGAGTGTACCTACGACTAAACGCCGACAGACACTACGCCGACAGACTGAACACCGACAAGACTTTACTTCGATGGGACTCTTCGCCGACAGGACACTTCGCCGACAGGACTCTTCGCCGACAGGGCTCATCAGCGACGCGATTTATTTCCGATAATCAGTTTTTTGTAAGGCGTTGTCGACGGAGCCCCGCTTTGCGGGGCTCCTACTTCTGTGTGGTTTAGAAAAAAATAACCACGAAGGGGATGGCGGGGTCATGGACCCCGCCATCCCCCTAACCTAACCTGTCCGAGTCGGGGTGCCCCAAGTCCCGAGCTCGCTATGCGTCGCTGATGAGCCCTGTCGGCGAAGAGTCCTGTCGGCGAAGTGTCCTGTCAGCGAAGAGTCCCGTCGAAGTAAAGTCTTGTCGGTGTTCAGTCTGTCGGCGTAGTGTCTATCGGCGTTTAGTCGTACAGTGATTTAATTCGAAGAAGTGTCGAAACTGTTGTTTTGAGATTTTTCACTCAGACAACAGACTGCATTGTGGTGTTTCTCTCAAGGATTCCATTTTTAAATTACAGTTTCTCGAAAGTTGGCTCCATGTCTGTTCCAATAAAAGTAGCAGGCATCATTACCTACATTAATTGGAACAGGAAACCATCACTGGTCAATGAACACAATGATCCACCCATAAATATGATCAAGATTAACATTTTTTTTTTTTGCTGTTCTAAATTGTACATTTGGTTAAAAGACTGTTTTGTGTAGCCTATTTTGATTATGTACAGCGCCTTAAACAATTGTTATCTTTAGACTCAACACATTGCCGCAACTAGGTACTTTCCAACAATGATAGTGCAGGTAGATCCGAAGTCGTACCCCGCGAAATTAAAATTTTCTTACGTTTTTTGCATTTGCAGGTCAGTTTTAGGTTGTATCTTGATTAAAATATGATTCGCGACTATATCAAGTATGTATTTACAGAATTATAAGATTGAATTTCAAGCTCTACCGCGGATCCTCCTTAAGTTAAAAAGAGTGACTGAGAACTAAAAATATGAAAGTCCAAGCAAAAAGGGTCCAGTTCTCGGCATTTAGTTTCCGAGTTATAAGAAGTTTTGTAAAGTTGGGTGAAAAAATTGCATTTCGCGATTTCAATTGATTATTAATAAATGCTCAATTATCTACAATTTCACGTAGTAAATAACCAAATCAGGCTTTTTCAGAATTTCAACATCAAATGTTTGATAAAAAAAACTTTACTATCAACTGACTATTCTAGATACCGAATCTAGTCTTAACTCAATACCCCACTACTGAACCCTTTTTGCTTGGACGCCCACAAATATGCACATATAATATATATGGAAAAGTGTATTATTTGATACCTGAAGAAGGTAAAGGAACTCCAGGGTGACACATTATCTGCAAACGTTTTTACTTCTTGCTTAAGAGATGTTGAAACTCTTCGACTGGTGTTTTATTTCATCGCTTTTGTTTTGTTTCTTGGAGTTCATTTAAATAAGATTTAAAAATTGAGGTTAATTGATTTTAACGTCAAACATATGTTTTAAATAATTTAAAACATGTTTTATGGTGGAATGTGTCCTGCTCTAAAAATATCTGTAAAATCCACGCTGTCCAAGTTAAACTTAGAAAATTCATTATGATTTTACATAGACCCGCATTCTCGCATTTGAAACTAAATTCTCCATGTCCATCGGGGCACTCGTTGATAAACTGAATAATAAGACCAATAGGTAAGTACATTTATTATGAATAAAAAAACTAAACCTGACCATCACAACTTCCGTACAGCTGCATTAAACAAAACAAACGCAATTTAAGACTTCTTTGAATCTCCCTCGTCAGTAATGAGTCCATATTGTTTATATCGGGTCACTGACCTCTATGCCCACGTGTGGACACACGTGTGAATTTCTTTGTCCGAATCTTTGTCCGATCTACTCTTTTCTTAAGTTTCTATACTCTAAATTTTGTGAGGAGGGCTTCTAAATCGGTGGACTAAGGAACGGAGAAGAGTCGCACGAAGATAATTTTTTTTTTACTATTTCGTCCTTATCATTACACCCTAGCTCGTCCTTATCAGCCAGCTTACAGACATCCACAGCTGGACATAGGTCTCCTCCTACGACTTTCAGCTATTTGGGCCATTAATTTGTAGCTTATAAGTCCAGCTAGTCCAACCATATTATTATCTGAAATTGACTGCATCACAATATTATTAAATTAACGTCATCTGACAATCGTATATGTATAGATTATCTCAGACATGCATTGAACTCGGCCAGATAAGATACAATAAATGAATGTCCTTCACACTCAGGTTGGCTTAGTAACTTAGTCCATGAAAATGATAAAATATTATTAAGTACGTCTTATCTTCCTTTACTTACTTACTTGTCTTATTTTTAGGAGTACCTAATGAAAAGAGATAGGTCAATTTGAACACTGAATTTAAACGTTTTTAAAGAGTCGCTAGTCGTAGCGGTTCTCGGTCTAAGTAATTGTCTGTAAACTTTTTGATCGAACATTGCTTCAGCAGCGATAGAAACCAACTAATGTGATTAGAGCAGATTTTCGGCAGTTGAGTAATCGTTTCTGTTTATCTTTCGTTATCAGTACTATTGAGCTAGTAGCCATGTTAGACATCACATTTTTTAATACGTCATTGCAAAAAAATAAAGAATTGTGTTTGCTTTGAACACACTCATCATAGAATTCATTGAAAAGGATTTGTCCGAGTTACCCATTTACTAAATTGTTTATAAATCTATTATTTATTTATTTTTCAGACAATAATGATCCATTTTTTTGTAAAATATGAATAAAGTCGCAATAAAAAATAAAATTAAAAAAGTGACAAAATAAATCCTTCGAAAAGCGTCTCCACTCCTTCCCTAACCTCGCGTGACCCTCTTTGAACGAACAGTGCACTTGTTTATGTTCAATACCGAACAATGCGACCCGCCATTCGTTCCGTACGACAGAAAAATTCATTCGGTCTCATTGATCATTTGTCTGAAGATTGTACGCGTTTGAGCTTCGAATGACCGGATTAGACAAAGGGAGAAGTATTGTCGTGTTTGAAAGGAAATGTAACAACAGCTTTTTTTAGTGTTGAGATTTATTTGGTTATGTAAAGGCGGGAATGGGAAGTCTCTGGCAGGTTTTACCGCCTTTAAGATTAAGGACTAAACAAAGTAACATAGTCAACGGCTGTTACTTATTTAGGTAATTCTGTATTTGAAGAACAAGACCAAAGAAACGATGAATGGACTGTGTGTAAGATGATATGGCTAGGAAGGAGTTGACTACCGAGATGACGACTGATAGAGAAGTATGGAAGAAAAGACATGTGACGCCGACCCTAAATGAAAATTGGGGTAAGGGCTGGAGAATGATGATGACTTTGAAGAGCTGGTGTGAGTTGGGAACGGCTTACAGAAGAAGGATGATCATCGACGATCACGTATGTGTTGCATGTTGATCTTGTTTATTTTTCTTGTGTTTAGTAACTAACCTAACCTTCCATGCCGGCCGCCCATGGGCCTCTGATTTGGCTTCACATGCCGTCAAGAAATATCTCTCAGGCATGCCGGTTTCCTCACGATGTTTTCCTTCACCGGTTTTGAAGCAAGTGATAAGTACACAAATACGCACATGAATCGGAAAAGTCAGAGGCCTTTTTTTTTTTTTTAGATGGTAAATTATCAAATAACTTCTCCTGCTCTGGGTGGGAGGGCGTGTCAGACTCTTACTGACTAAAACCCACCCGTGTTCCTTCCGTTGCCTGTACGTTGCCAGGGGCCATGGGTTCGAACTCGAGTCCTAAGGCGATAGAATAGAATAATTATTAATTTGCACAGAAACTAGGTACAAAAAAATGCTGATGTTTTATAATTAGAGATCCTTATACATTATACCTTAAATTAGGCATGCAAACATTTAGTACGAGTGCTTAAAAGTCTAAAAATACTGTCAATATGAAAATTCTTATAATATGGTCAATAAAATAAAATAAAGAATACGACTTTGATTTTAGATTCCGCGATATTCCTTTTCATTGACTCGAAACTCAAACTCAAAGCATAATCAAAGCAGGCAAACACGTCAAATTATACAGCCACGCCAATAAGTTAACAAACAGAGAACAATGATACAATATCCCACATATCAGAAAGCAAATGAAATAAGAAAATAACTTTTTTCTAAATATTCTGATGTGCCTTGCGGTAGGTCAAAATTATGACTTTATAGAAATACTGTTACAAACAACACGTGCCTTTTACGATATTCTGACAAACATGTGTTTTATAATGTATACGTCTTTTGTCTAACAAAGTTCTTCACAGCCATGTGGAAAATGACCTTTATAACTCAAACTCAAACCATTTATTTCAATAAAGGGTGCACCGAGCTTTTACCGCTAATGAATGCATCTACTCATCGCATCGCATCTACTCATTACAATGTTTTTTTTAATGAGTTGTATTGCAATATGTGGTTAGCTAGCGACCTCGATAATTTTTTACTTTACCTCAATGGTCCTAGTTTATCAATTATAACTTCTAGTTACAGCTATATGTAAGCGGGCACGCCCTTTGTCTGGAGGCTTTTATTTAGATATTGTTTTCGTTAAGTTATTTTTATTTCTGCTTGAGTATAGTTCTCGATGTTTTTGGTTGGTATATTGGCGTGTGCTAGCTGTCATATGGCTGTTAATTTTATAATTTAAATTATGTTTTGTGTTGCGTAATGTAAATATCATTTTGCATACTATTATATAGAATCTTTTTTACTGAACAGACAGCTGTGCTGCTGGGGAGTTTGTTGCGCCACTTCTTCTTCCCAGCTAAAGCACTAGGAAGTGGTGAAGGGTGGGCGTTTTGGGGGACTGTCTTATGTAATTTTGACGTTCGAAAAGTGCTGATTCTCAGCCTAGTTTGAATAAATGACTTTTGAATTTTGAATTTTTTGAATTTTTGAATGAGATAGAAAGGGATAAAAAATGGACGGTTCGCGAGCTAATTTGGGTCTTTCATTCGTATTATTAAAATAAATACACATTTTGAAAATGTAAAATGGCTGACAGCGACCACTTTGTTTATATAATGTGTTATTAGTTTCGAGAAATGAGTATTGTGGAAAACTTTTTAAGATTATAATTATGATCGTGACTTTAAGATGACGTAGATGCCTCTTTATGTGCTTTTGGTACACAATATTTTTACGTTAACGAAAACATGTAGTTTTGTTATTATAAAAAAACTGATGATCTTCCGCGAAGTATTTACGCCGTACTAAGGGTTTATGTTGTTTTTTAGAGATTACTTTGGATTTTTTCTATAGAGGAAAAAACAAGTAATCTAGTTTCTAAAGTGTAAGATATAAAGATTGAATCCTTAAATATCTTACATATGAATTACATATCCAAATGTTAAGTAATAACAATGCAGCAAGGGATCAAATAATTCCTCGGTACGCTCTTAAACGAATTATAGACACTTTTGAACTATCGACGAGTCGGTCAGTCAGAAAGATGAAGCTAGTTAAGAGGGAACAGGGCCTGCGATTCTCCATACAAATGTATTCCCCTTTTTTCTTCCTGAATAATGCCTCTAGAGCAATCTTTTTTTTTTCATTAAATCCAGGTCTGCTGTAGACACGTCCCTGTTATTTCTTTTTTTTCAGCAACTTATTGGTAAAGAAAATATGACCCTCCAAAAATTACAAAAATGCACCATTTTTACCGCCGTGGTTAGAGGACTACCACACAAATTCGAAAAGTTTTTAACATAAAAGAAAATGATAGGAACCTAGACATACCTACTCTTTCTTAAAATTGTAATGTTAAAAATAATTGAATCAGCTCAGTTTTTGAAGAGAAAAAAGGGGAATACGAAACGTCGATCTCATTTTTTGTGATATAATCGGTCTGAAGTGCAGCTGTCCCTATCGCACTCTACAGGGGCAGACTTGAGGTAACATGATGGCATTAGTTTCTTCAAATACCTATTTTTCAAATTCATCGCGGGCCCTGTTTCCTCTTAAAAATGGAACATCATTTCTAGATTCGGAATTTACGCCGTGCTGTAGAAGTGTAAACTACTGCCGAGTCTTCGATTTACATTAATGTTACAGTGATTAAGTACCTATGTAACTCAATCTGCCTAGCCTTTGCCCAACTATGCTGGGGTCGGCTTCCGCAGCTGAATGCCGCAGCTGAATGCCCAGTATTTTACATGGAGCCACTAAGACTGCCTATCTAACACAACCACGTTACTAGGTAATAAGAAACCCCTTTGGTTATACTAGTCGTCAGATATTCGGGCTTCTATCGATTCGTAACGACTATCAAAGATCCACAAATGACAGCTAGAACCAACGGCATAACGTGCTTTCCGAGGCACGGAGGGATCTCGGTATGTAATGGATGGACACCCATCCACGGACCGACCGGGAAGCGTAGCTTAACCTGATCGATCGACACGTGCGGCTGTTATTACTTAGCCACGAGCTCCTCTAAGTATATACCTAAGTAGCTCCTGTTACAATTATGATATAACTAAATATTACCTACCAATTACACAAGAGGAAGAAAAAAATAAATCACAGTTACAATCATGGACAATATGGTATCGTACGAAAATAACTAAATAAAGTTCAATTTAACTGCCACAAGCACATCAGCATGTCACATTCTCATCGCTGTGATACGATAATTTCGTATAATGACTACAGTCTGATGACGACTCATCAACGTATCATATTATATCATATAATAACTACAATTATTCCTGACTTTACTTAGTTCTTTGTTATGGTTCCGTTGCACGTTGCACATGACATTTAAACGTTAAAAGTATAGTTTATACATATTACGCACCTCTGACTTTTCGGATTCATGTGCGAATTGTAATTATCATTTGCTTCAAAAACGGTGAAGGAAAAACGTCGTGAGGAAACGCCGCATGCCTGAGAGATATTTCTCGACGGCATGTGAAGCTAAGTCATAGGCCCATGGGTGGCATAAAAAATCTGACAGGTTAGTCATAAACCACACGAAAAAAAAAGTACTTAGTATGAGCCTGGAATTTGCCCTAAAATGGAACTTGGTAGGCAAACATGGTACCTACATTATTATCTTCCGAATTTCATATTTCTATCTTTAGTGGCTCAAGTTCCACTTTGTCTGGCCGTCAGTCTGTCGCGATTAATTCTTCAAGATTATACTATATTATTATATTCAATTGATATCAGTTACTTTCTATTTATTAGACTTTGTGCATTATCTTATCAAATTGTGAATAATGTTTCGCCTTTCTTTAGATTATCGTGCCTTATGTACCTATCTACATTGTAAGATGTAGGTACGTAAGTACTAGAAAGATACGAGTGTAAATAAAATTCTTACTGTCAATATTTCCTTAGTAAACAGATTTTTTTGTTATGTATTTTCTGGTGTTCAATAAAGTATAAATAAATAAATAATGCCCGATCGCTTGACGTAAACGTAACATAAATTCGATCGATGTTTTAATCGAAAATACCACTATCCTATAGATATGAATAAAATCTTAAAACCAAGTAAATATTATGTGCGAACTGAGTATTTTCAATTTTATAATCGTTAGAATTTACGTTACATTATATCATAAGGCGCCGTCCTAATTGGCCATCAGCCGTGCGATGATGCGTGCATCCGATCAAAATGTTCGCACGACCGTGCGATCGAACATACTGTACTGAATTTCCTAATTGACGGTCGCGCGATCAAGTGATTCTTTCTTTGAAATTTCGTCGTACGATGAAATCGCATCGCATCGTCGCGCGAGCGATGCCTCACTGCCCACAGTTTATAGAAAGAACAGTACATGGTACTTTCATGTTTTCTGTACAAGTGTGCTGGGGCTGCCTCGTTGATCTAGTGGTCGCAAGTGTATAACATCCGTGGGTTCGAATTTCGGGTCGAGTAAAGTGTTATTGGTTATTTCCATCTAGAATCTCTCAGTAGCAACCCGGAGTCTGGATTTGTGTCCGGTTGATAGCAGTAGGCTCGCCCCCTATTACACATAACTGACGAAATGTGGTACTATAGGTACACCTCTGCCGTACCCTCCAAGGAATACAGGCGTGATGTTATGTGTATAAGTGAATAGTCAAAACACAAAAATAGTGGTTTATTATAATGACCGTTAGTTAATTAATTGTCCATGTGTGTGAATTCGCTTAATAAGTAGGGCATACGATAATATTAGACCTTGAGAGGCGTCTAGGAAGTTTGACATCATTCGATGCTCTAAATCTATGCCAACCTAGTAGGTAGGTACGTAGTATTAATATAGGACTAGATATTAAAATCATAGTATTAATTTATCACGCCTGTAATCCTTGAAGGGTAAGGCAGAAGTGTATCTATAGTAAGAAATTCCTGATGGAAAAACCCAATAACACTGTGCGACCTGGGAATCGAACCAAGGACCCTCAGCAGTAGTGCTTTCCACCACTAATCCAACGATCTAATGCAATACAAATACTCTCCTAGTTTCTTGTTGCAAAGAGTACCTACACCTAACTGATAACCATTTTTTTTTGGGAAGGAAATTGTCAAATAACTTCTCCCGCTCTGGGCGGGGTACGTTGCCAGGGGCCACGGTATCCCATTCGGACTTTCCCGCGACCCCGGCAGGCATCGGTCCAACCGGACCTCTGACTGACTCATCTGTTCACCACAACATGGTCTTTCTTGGTACCAACACACAAGGGAACATACAACATAACATCACGCCTTGTTTGCCGAAGAGTTGAGCAGAGGTATACCTATAAGTACACCCCCATTTCGCCAGTTTATGTTTTACACACAAAGTGTCCCGGAATTAGCGCACACCCCCAAACAGCCTAATTAGAATAATATATTATAATCATAACACATACACTGAATTATGACTATTATGTATAAAACATTGTTTATTTTTTAAATTAGTTATACTGATTGTGGGAGAAAATTGTGGTCACTTTACAAATCTATGCACGCACATGGTCGCACACGTTTATGGGTCTAGCGTAGTAGGAGTACATCGTCCATTTTGGTTTGTTTTGACTGTACAACGGAAGTGTGACTAATTTACGTAGTTTTAATTATTATTGGGATAAAATTACCTTTATGATAAATGACAGAAATCGATTCAGAAAAAGTACTTTCATAATGTGCATAATTCAGTTACACATTGTACTTACCTATAGCAAATGTGTGACTAAAATAGGAATGTTTTTAGGGTTTTGAAGTAAACAAGTAACCCTTATAGTTTCGTCATGTCCGTCTGTCTGTCTGTCTGTGTGTCCATCTGTCTGTCCGCAGCTTAGCTCAAAGACTCTTTGTACTAGAAAGCTGTAATTACCGACGAAGTGGTAAAATAAAATCATGATATTTTTGTTGAAAAATGTCATTTTTGAATTTTTAATTAATCCTAGCTGACCAGGCTTTTTTTGCCAACCCACTCTTGGTATATTTTTTAACATACAAAATTTTATATAAAATACTTTTCATTCATTAAACAGATGGGTGATGGTCGTCCTTTATCTGATCTTAGACCAACACGTATCAAGCAAAGACCTCGAAACATACTTAATATTAAAAGCTCCACATATAAAAAATAAATCAAACCAAACCAGAACATTAAACGCATCCTTTCGCACAATAACTCCATTTCTTCAAAACGCCGCTAAAACACAAAACCGCCAACGTTTTAACTGCCTACTTTAAAACTTCATCATACATCGTTACTTTTATTAAAAGTCTTTTTAATATGTCGAAAGGAAGCGTTCGTTGAACAGCAATGGCATGGCAGTAACATTAGGGCAGTGAAATACGGTTATGCCACAGTATGGGAAAGACCAGAAGGCCTGTTCAATCAAGTTCAGACAGCTGTGCTGCTGAGGAGTTTATTGCGCCATTTCGCTTGCACTTTGTTCTCCACTGCGGAAGTGGTGAAGGGCGGGCGTTTTGGGGGACTGTCTTATGTAATTTTGACGTTCAAAAAGTTCTGATACTCAACCTAGTTTGAATAAATAACTTTTGATTTTGACAAGATACTTCTGAATCCTTTTTCTGTTACAAATTAAATTCATCAACATTGTCTAGAACCTTTTCATCTCTCTGCAGCGGTTCCTCCGGTTTTTTCCATACCTCTCTCTCTTCTCTTCTCCTATTCATATTCACGACATGATGAGTCTCTTCGGGCCTCCCGCATCTAATTCTTTTCTACTACCTCGACCAGGTCAACCACGTGCGTGGGCAGTCGAAGCCTAAACCACTGAAAATAGAAACATGATATTCTGAATACTCAAATCATTAGAAGACTGAAAATGCAGAGGTGATAATCTGAAAGTCTTACCAAGCCCAATAACTTGGTTGCAGAGGTCGTCGCTCCATGTAAAATACTAGAATTCAGCTGCATCCGTTAGACTGGAAGCCAAACCCAAGATAGTTGTGAAAAGGCTAGGATGGTGAGTGTGCAGTGGTGCACCAAGTATCTTTTCTTTTACTACCAAACCTGTAAGCTATAGATAAAACCGGCGGTTTAATGTTCTATGAAAGTGAAGTCACCAACAACAGCTCAATTACTTTTCGTAGGTCTCATGGGTCAATCTGCGTAGCCTTTTCTAGGGTCGGCTTCCAGCCTAACCGGATGCAGCTGAATACCAGTATTTTACATGAAGCGACTGCCTATTTAACCTCCACAACCCAGTTACTGGCTAACCCGATACACCTTGGTAAGACTGGTTGACAGACTTTGTAAGCAAAGATCTCCGAATGACAGCCGTCACCAACGGCTTAACTTGCTTTCCGAGGCACGGACTTCTCATACTTGTACTTCTGACCAAAATTTAGTTGTCATGCATGCAGGGTGTGTGGTGAGGGGTCCTGTAATAGGCCTCATCCTCCCGCAATCACTGCGCAGGCGACTGTGACGACTGAACTGATTTGTTAGGCCCGCCACACACTGGTAGTGAGACTGGTGACCTTGACTGTGGCAATGACATTATTCAATTAGATATGGTGATCAACTTGGTCGAACTACACATTGTTCTAAAATAGGGTTAGCTGATGCCAATGAATATGAATACTATGAATAAACTATTAGGTTCAAGGACCTCTAGATAGGTTAGTACCTATTCATGATGATTGGGACTTTAAAGATGAAAATGCTAATAATACCAGTCTATTACTGTCCCACTGCAGGGCAAACGCCCCTTCTCATACAGAGAAGGCACGAGCATTGATCACCACGCTTGCTCAAGACGGGTTGGTAATTTCAGACTTATATTAACTAAGTATATATAAGTCCGGGTTTAAGTAGTAATATCCAGTAATGTCCAAGATAAACACAGAAAGGACATATGAAATGAAAAAGTCACATCGGTACTCATAACTTTGAGCATGAGAGGCGAGGCCTTAAACACTAGGCCAATAGAGGCCATAAGAGGGTATTAGAGGAAAAACGTTATACTTACTTAGGAACATCAGTAGGTAACCTTATGACCTCCTACAGTCACCAGTCCGTTTGGATTGGTTTCTCTCAGTCTAACCTGCCAGATTCAAGTGTGTTATGGGACAGGCTTTTCAAATTACTACCTACATACATCGCTACTGGTAAAACATCGCCCCGTGCGCACAGACACAGCGTATGCTCCTGCGCACGTCCAAGATTGGCACCTGTCAACCTCGCCACGCTAGTCGGCCACGATCCACATTATTGCCTCGTTGTACATAAGTACATAACGTGCCTATGTAATCACACAAATCATTAGTCTACGTATTTGCTTGAAGCAAAGACCTTTGTAAATTATTAGGCTTAGATTATATATGATAGGAGTTGCAGTAAGTTGTGCATTTATGTTGGTAAATGAGCCCAGTACTCAGTGCTCAGATATAAGCGATATCGCTGCCGCGCTCGGTATTTCTGAACAGGCCTTTATTCTGTAAATAATAAACTGCGGACAAAGGCCTCTTCTCATACAGAGAAGGCACGAGAATTGATCACCAAGCTTGCTCAAGACGGGTTGGTGATTTCAGAGCTCAGACTTATGTTATCTATAAGTCCATGTTTCCTCACGAAGTTTTCCTTCACCGATATCAGTAATGTCCAATATAAACTGGTCCATCATGACAATTCAATTCCGTAAATGCGGCTTTGAAATTCAAACGACGTTAAACATCGTTTGAATTTCAAAGTCGTATTTGGGCGCCGCGCCCGCGTTCCGTAGAACAATTTCTATGGAAACATCATGGAAATTGTTCGATCCTGCCGAGTCGAGTCCTGCCTGTCTGCTTTTCGAAGAAGAATTTTTAAAGTGTGTGATGCACAATGCATCCATCAATGCATGAGGTTCGAATTGAACTTTACAGGACAGCATTGTCGTAAAGTAATCAACATTTTTACTTGCCGGCAATTAAGCTCAACGGATGCCTACTTAATAGAGTAAATACTTTTAAATATCTTGGACATTATTAATAAATAAATATTTTTAGTGCAGTCGAAAACGTAAATGAGGCCAATGAAAACCTTTGTACTGCATTATCTAGGCACTCTAGGTATTAATTAGCTCTCTCTAGAGCTAATTAATACCTAGAGTGCCTAGATAATAGTAGAGTGCATTCATTCATTATCAAAATTTAAGGGGGTGTTCTACCCATTAAAAATAAACAACTTTTACTATGCGACCGGTAGAAGACCCCTTTAAATTATGTGGATTGTTTCCAAAGTCACTCTGATATAATTATGTACCTAGGTCATATTTTATAAGAAAACAACAGTAGGTAAGTAACTGTGTCTGTATGTTACCTCTGAAGGGATTTCGATGAAACTTGACTCACATGTAGACTATGATCTGGGTTAGGACATAGGATACTTTTTATTCAGGTGTACGTAGTAATTAGACGTGAGATTTCGTTGAAAATCCAGGCGGGGGAAGCTCCGGAAAAAGGTAGTCAGAAATGAATCAGAGTGCCTAAACTGCAGTGTTCCCTCTGTATTCATCTCTGGTTAAGTCTAGTCTTAAGCCTCATGCAGACTCGCGCGACGCGACACCGGTAATTGTTGTACCGTTAAGTTTTCTTAGAAATTGTTTTGTCAGAGTCGCGTCGCGCCAATCTGCACAAGGCTTTAGTCTGTAGCTATGTGTAAAATAAATCATCATCTGCCTAACCTTTTCCCCACTATATTGGGGTCGGCTTCCAGTCTAACCGGATGCAGCTGAATACCAGTATTTTACATGAAGTGACTGCCTATTTGACTTCCAATAACTGGGTAAGTAATACGATAGGTACTCCTTGGTATGACTGTTTATTAGAATTTCGAGCTTCTGACGACCCGTAATGACTGTCAAAGGTCCACGAATGACAGCCGAGATCAACGTGCAACGAGCTTAACGTGCTTTCCGAGGCACGGAGAAGTCTCAGCATGTAAAGATATCATGGATAGACATCATTTCAATTTGTACCATAAAAAAAATCCAATCGACACATATTCATATTCTTCTTCTCCATCGTGATGGCACAAAACAAAATTACCATAGATACGCAAGTATGGCCGGTCACATACATTACGGAATTTCGTTTCGGAATTTTCGTTTCGAAATAATGATTCGGAATTCCGAAGGTAGCAAATACGAGTACATACAAAATTTACGTTTAATTTATCTATCACACACGTACGAGTACAGTACTGTAGTTCTCCGTTCGAAATTTTCTTCGAATTCGGAATTCCGAAACGTAATTCCCTACGTATGTGGCCGGCCTATATCTTATAGGAACGAAAAGTCTCATTTATCTGTAAGGAAGTGACCATTATAGTTTCGAAACCACGAAATCTATACTAATGCGGCCACATTATGCTAGGGTTGCAACGCACTTGTGCGGGACTAAAGCATTTTTTAGTATTCAATGTTATTCTGAACCCTTTCCGCTCAAATCGATCTAGCGTGAACACATCACTAGTCCTTGAGTACAGTCGGGGACAGAAGTGAAGAGAACTATACATTTTGTTTTTTGAGATTTTATTTTTAGTCAGATCGATTATGACTAGTACCTATCGTAATTAATTAAATTCTTTAGCAGGTACAACATTCTCAAAAAATATCATACAGTGCTTTTTAATGACTTCATTTTGTTCATAATTTAATTTTAAATGTGCAATATTATATTAATAACGAGTAAGTGGCTATTTATACATCTCCAAAAGCTTTTATCAATAATAGGTTAAGTATTCGTCGTCATAACATCTTCTTTGTCCCATTTTTGACTAATTCTGTGCGAAGCATTTATTTATCGCCCCAAGAAATTGGCCAAGGCCGAATGGATATCGCTACATTTTATTCTTGTTCTCAAAACTGCTAAAAACTGTCCTTGACCAGACAACCCGTTAGATATGTGTACAACCAAAATGCGTAACATAACAGTACTAAGGTACTTACATACGCTAACATTGCAGCAATAAAAAATAATTAAAGTCATTAACAGAGATACAACACTATCATTATAACCGGAAACAAAGATTGAATTGAAACACATTTCCTTAGTAATTAGGTCATTTGAGTTCAACAACATTGTGTGATAATAAACAATGATGTTTATTTTTGTTTCGACCAATGATATAACTTTCGTAAGACCATTTCGAAATTATAAGATTGAGGCAAATGTTGATATGACATGAACGATTGGTATGCGTCAAATTACTCTATTATTATAAGTTCTTTTACATAATGAGTTATGATTGCTTAATTTTTTATTATAAATTGGGACAAATGATGATATTGTACTAAGTCTGAGAAACATAAGTGAACAAGTAGAATTTTCTCTGATTAATGTTATTTTCTGATTAATGGTATTCAGCTGCACCGGAAGCCGACCCCAATATAGTTGGGAAAAGGCAAGGCAGATTGATTGAATGTTATTTTCTGAAAAGTAACTCAAAATATTTCAAATACTTAACTCTCCAAACCAGCTACTTACTTATTTAAATTTACTTTTTGCGCGCACAGTTTAACACTGCAAAAAAACGTTAAAATAAATTGTTCAAAATCACTTTTGTCCGCGGCTACCCTGCGACCTAGTCACGAGGTAATTACACGGTGATTTGGCGTGGCCGCACGTCACTAATACAGGCTCCTACGAAAGGATCCGACAGGACGAATTGATTGTCCAGAGACCTCGCTCCACCCCCCTCACTACTTCTACCACTAAACAATAAACAATCGTTTTTTTTTTGTCTGTGGTTATACGAAGTAATCAACGTGGGGTAAGTTCTATGTTCTATGTTAGGGGGTTTGGTTTCCGCACTTAGTCCGTCAAGTGGACCATTGTGCGTGGGCCATAGCGGCCGTTTGGTAGTTATTCCAACCAGCCCACCTCCCTCCAGAAGCTGATTAGGTCTCCTGGTCTGTTTAGAACGTCTGTGTATGATCTGGGTGACCCGAGGGTTTCTGTTCTAATCTGGGTGACGCCCGTACATTCGAAGAGCACGTGCGCAACGGTCTCCTCAGCCTCCATGCACGCCCTGCACAGAGGACTGTCCGTTATGCCTATTGTGTGGAAGTGCTTGTTTAGCGAACAGTGTCCCGTGATGGTCCCCGTCACCAGGCGCAGGCCGTTCCTGTCCAGGCGTAGCAAACGCCTGGTCAGCCTGCTGTCCAAAGATGGCATAGCCTCCTTTGACTGCCTGCAACCTGGTGTCGAGGTCCACCAGCGTTCCGCTTGTGTGTGGGTGAACTTCTGCAGCCACCTGCGTATTTGGTTGAAGGGGATGGGTACGATAGGCTCGGGTCCGCAGACTGCCGTGCTGGATCCACGTCTAGCAAGTTCGTCAGCCGCGTCGTTACCTAGCGATCCGCTGTGTCCTTTTATCCATTGCAGTGTCACCGTGTTGCGGCTAGATACCGTTATATGTTCTAGTGCATCGTGACATTCTAGTGTTAGCTTCGAGGTAGTATATTTCTTCCGTAAGGATTGGAGAACTGAGGCGCTGTCGGAGAGTATGCGTATGTGGGTGTCCGTAACCCTCCTGGCTTCTAGGGCGTGGACCGCTTGTATGATGCCCACACACTCCGCCTGATAGACGGTGTTGAACATTCCCAGCGGTCTGGATATATTTATGTTGAGGTCATGTGAGAAAACTCCGACTCCGGTACCTGAGTCGGTCTTTGATCCGTCGGTGTAAACTCTCATCTCTTTTGGGCCTGAGTAGTCACACTGTTCTTCTGTAAGTGATATATTGTAGTGCCTTTGAAAGTGGTGTGTTTTCGGGGCTTTGTCGCAGGGTGATGCCATCATTGGCTCACGTTTGATCGCATCCTCCTTAATGCGTATGTGCTTAACTCTGGAGTCGTTGCATAGGGTTCCTGTTAAATGGAGCCTAAAGGTGGCCAGGGCCGCCTCCTCCCGCACGATGAGGTGCAGAGGTGGCAGTCCCAGCATTGCCTGTAGGGCGGCGGTGGGTGCAGTTCTCATACTACCAGTGATTGCGACGCAAGCAAACCGCTGTAGTTTTTCGAGATCTTTTTGGGCTGTGCACCGGTCTGTCCTGGGCCACCAGACCAGTGAGCCGTATGTGATAATCGGTCGGATGACTGTGGTGTATAACCAGTGGGTGACCTTGGGGCTGATTCCCCAATTCCGGCCAAGCAGTCGTTTGCACTGCCACAGGGATATGCTGGCTTTTGTAGTAATATAGTTCGTGTGTTTTGCCCAGTTCAGCTGTTTGTCCAGATAGATGCCCAGGTATTTGGTTTCAGTTGAGAGGCTTAGGGTTGTTCCGAAGAATCGTGGCAGTTGTAGTGTTGTCAGTTTCCTCTTCTTCGTAAAGAGAACCAGTTCGGTTTTTGTAGGGTTCACTGAGAGTTGGTGCTTGTTGCACCATTCCTCTACTATTTTCAGGGCATGACGCATGAGGTTGCATAGAGTGTTTTCATGGGTCCCGTTGATTATTATGGTTATGTCGTCAGCGTAGCCTACGGTGAAATAACCTTTGTCGTTGAGTGTTTTGATGAGGCTGTCTACTACCAGGTTCCATAGGAGAGGCGAGAGGACTCCCCCTTGCGTACGTGGGGTAAGTGGACCACTTTTTGCCTTGACTGCCCTTCCAAATCCTGGATTTTTGCCGGTTCAGTGGAGACGGTGGATGTGTATTAAAAAATGAAAATAACATTTTGGATTCTGAAGGTTTATTTTTATTTTACAAAACCAGTTGGCCTTTCTTGCTTCCAAGACAATTTTCAACAAAAAAAAACGATTATCATAGACAGTGATGATCTTTTTTTTTTTTTTTTTTATTTATTCTCACACATAGGTACATTGTTCTTTTACAAATTCACTCGCCAAACTTCCAAGTTTGATGGCGAGAAGCGCTTGTTACATACCTACAGTAAAAACCTGCCATAAAACTATCAACTAAATGATTCACACCAAGGCCCCGGCCGGAAAATTAAAGAGTTTTTCCACCGACAACGAGGACTCCACCCCCACCGAGAGACAAACTCACGCCCTCCATCATAGCATCATTAGCTCATTATTACTTTTTTATTTATAATAATGAATCAACGTTACCCTAACAAATGGTACCTATCTCACTGCCGGGGCAGAGTCCCCGCCATCGAGAAACAAATCCCTCAACCTTGATTTTCACACACCTTTACTTAATTTCGGGTTTTGTCGTAACAGATCTATTTTATTAAATACTTTTGGCACTAAATATTTTGAAGTTCTTTCCCCGTAGTAGTTTGTTATTTTCGGTTGAACTAGTATTTTCTCTCTTACACTTCTTGTATTATATTTATTTTCAACAGATACTTTATACTCTTCACTAAAATAGTGTTCTAGGCTTATCAAATAATGAACTTTCTTCTCTATAGGTAGGATTTTACAAATGGGAAATAATTTTTCATACTCCTTGTTACATTTTTCCATCTGCTTCACATCTTCCAATTTCATTACTCAACCCATGACTTTTATATCTCCTCACTATATCTAGCTTTACACATATTATACACACATCAACACGGTCTAGGGATATTTTTTAAAAAGCGAATTACTATCAATGTGTTAATTATTTATATGACATGTATATATTTAAAAGATACGTTATTTAATATTCTACCATTTTTTAATAATGGTTAAGGTACTTCGATTAAAATTTCAGGATTTTATGGAAAAAAAATGAAGCATAGACGGAAACCGTATATGAATTAACTTTTAATTTATGAGTAAAAACTGAAAAAAATAGAAAAATCATTTAATTTGTGTTTATAAACTTGAAGTTAGTAGTCTGAGAAAGCGCCCATGATGTTCATAACACATCGGCAACGATTCGGCATGCTCAGAACAAGGTTGTCAATGTCTTGCTGCGGAATATTGTCCCATGTCCTTCTGAGGTGCGCAAAAAGTTGATCTTCTGTAGCCAGATTTTCAGGAACTTCCTTCAGAGCTCTTCTTTGCAGCATATCCCACGCATGCTCAATGGGATTTAGATCTGGCGATTGAGCAGGCCAGTCTAAGGCCCTAACATTGTGTGTATGTAACCAAGCTGCTACCGTTCTCGCCGTGTGTGCCCGGGCATTGTCGTGCATGAGCAGGAAATCTTGCCCCATTTGTGTTCTGTGGGGCAAGATTACGGGCCCCAGCACCTGTTGGACGTATCGTTCTGCCGTCATATTGCCCCGCACCCAAACGAGATCCGTCCGTCCTCCAAGACGAATTCCTGCCCAAACCATAATTGTTCCTCCTTGGTATGGGTGAACTTCCTGAGGGTTCTGAAGACGGCTCCATCGTCCAGGAACTCGCCAAACACGTCCTTCGTGAATCTGGATGGAAGCCGAACCTGGATTCATCCGTGAACAGCACATTGGACCATTGCTCACGGCCCCAGTCCACGTGGTTCCGAACCCATTCTAATCGTCGTCCACGATTGCCTCTCCGTAAAGGTGGGCCCCGGAGTGGTCTACGAGAGCGTAGATTGCTTTCATGCAGTCGCCTTCTTACAGTTTGGTCACTCACAAGCACTTGGTGTTCCACTCGCAGCCTTTGGACCAATTGAGTCGCCGTTGCATTTGGTTGAGCTCGCGCAGTAATTTGCAAAAATCGATCTTGTCTGGGGGTAGTGATGCGACTTGGCCCCCGGTGCCTCTCCGCTACTTCACCTGTGGCACGATAGCGTGTCCACAATCTTGAAATTACATTTTGGTGGGTCCCTATGGCCTCAGCAACATTACGCTGAACAGAACCAGCTTCCAGCATTCCCACAGCTCGTAACATCTCCGCCCTCGTCAAATGTTGGCGTTGCATGGCTACTATACCTCAATTTTAACTTTATCTTTCGTTTAAAAATGAAAAAAAACTGTAACTAAACGTAATTCGTATTGTTTTCTAAATTTCGCACAAATGAAAATTCCCTCTCCTACACATCAAGACATTTTTATGCCAACGAAACAAAAGAATTTTCAAAAATTTGAATTTGGAATTAGTCTGAGATAAATTACAAACAAATCGGTGTATGAAAGATTACAATGCGGCCAGTACTTTTCGAGTTATTTAATTGAGTATGAAATATCCCTAGACCGTGTTGATGTGTGTACTTAATTATACAAACATTATTGTTATAGTAATTAGTAAACAAATCACGTTCCTTTAGAAGAATGTCATGATTGACAAGTAATAATATTGATGGAATGTGAAACCATTGAATCGAAGGTTAAAAAGGACATGCATTCCATACATTTAGAGTAACTTATTATTGTCCTACGATAAGTATTAGATTTGATAATATAAAAAAAAAAAACAATAACCTAATCCGGCTTAACTGTTCTTAAAGATTCTTAAAGAACCCTGTACGAAATCACCACGCCAAGCGCCGAACGCAGAGCGCTCAGCGCTCAGAGTGCTCTGCGTTCGGCGCTTGGCATGACAACACGTCGTGTCCGGGTTCGCGACAAGTCAATCATCATCTTGAGGATGCCTCGTTGAGAGGTGAACGACGTGTCGATTTCTTACACGTTTCTTTTTTAAGGGGATTAGGTTACTTAATATACGTCGTCTATTGTGTTTTATAGTGGATTTCCGCAAAGTCACGCCTGAGTCAATTAAATATCTGTGATAAAAGTATTTACTATTCTTATTTTTATTGCAAAATATTCAGAATTTTGATACTGACAACACTGCACTCCAAAAACCAATTCTAAATCCGAACGGTGTTTCGGTGAAACCGCGATGATTTATTTAAAAACAAATGAGGTCACTTTCGAATTTTGTGCAGCCAGTCGAGTGAGGTTAGAAATAAACTTTTCAGGATATAGCAGCTCTAAAAACCTGGCTTTAAAAGTGAGTATGATTTTTAGTTCTCCAGAAAAGCCTGGCGTTTCTTTGAAATGTTTCAATGAAGGTCAAAATCAATCTGCCTATCCTTTCCCAAATATGTTGGAGTCGGGTTCCAGTCTAACCGGATGCAGCTTTTTCCAGTATTTTACACGAACGGCCTATCTGACCTCCAAAACCCAGTTACGGTGTAATACGATACCCGTTGGTAAGACTGGTTATCAGACTTTTGGGCTTCTGACTACCAGTAACGACTGTCAAAGATCTACGAATGACAGCCCGGACCAATGGCTTAGATACGTGCTGTCAGAGCCTCAGAGGCACGGTGCAATGGCAGTGAGTAAGTACCTACCTCGGAAAATAAGTAGAAATGAAATACTTAACAAGTAATTTGTAAGTTTACTGCTAACAATTTTAAAATAACCCAAAATTCATAAATGCAGAAAAAGTTACAAAATCCACAAATCGGAAATGCGTAAAATCTGTGGTTTTAAGTCGCCAGGTGGCGTTGTATTTTTTGTGGTGCTGCCCCAAATGCGGTTCATGTGGTTGACATCAATCAACCGTAAGGTTCATGGACTTTGAGTAATCATGTGACACCCCAGCCATATGAGGTTACCGACAGAAAGGAAGGATGTTTGAATTTGTGTAATATCCATTTTCGAAAGATAATGTGAAGTTAGTGTTAGGATTATGAAGAAATAAAGCGTATGGTCCCGGAAAAGTTGGAAGCAATAGGAAAATCCATAGCATCAAGTATTGTTTTAGTATACATTACTTGCCTTTATTTAAGTATTTAACACTTGTCTACTTTATTTTGAACTTTCAGAAATCGGTTTTCATTTACCTACTGTTTTTTCTTAAAAATTACAAAACAATATTGGTTCTGATTTGAGGAACAGCAATCGGTTGAATATATATATATATATATATATATTATATATATATCATTGACAAAACATGACCCATTTTGAGCATTATTATTTCAATAAACTGCTTTCACACTGGCATCATCACACAATTAAAACATGAACCCTGATAAGTATCAATTAACACTTTCGAATCAACACTCGGACCTTATCCTCGGATTACCGTATCGATCGATACGCATTCTCGATTTCAAAACATCGATTAAAAATCTCTTATGCTCTTCAAGGCGTTTCATAAAATTAACACCTGATTTGAAATCGATGCTTTTTCATTCGATATAGTCATCTGGACGATCGGTGTTCTTTATAATATTTTAATTTAATGGAGGATATATTGGTATATTCAATTCATAAGTTCACAAAAGATGTTTATAGTGCTACAAGTATCTTTTGGCCCTTGAACGGCATTGTCAGGGGGGCGTTGTTGGCAAACATTTGAAAAATTGCTGCGTGAATTTGTATTGAAAAACAAGATAGCGACGTTAGTTCCGATTTTTGCCACGCGCCAAAAGATCTTTGTATAATTGCAATCTGCAACCTAATTGCGTAACACACTTTCAATCACAATCTGAGAGTTTTGAAGGATATTCCTAATCTATTGCTTTATTGGTTTGAAAAATTCGTCGGCTCAACAACGTAAATAACGCAATGAACGTGGGTGAACTGTCAAAATGTAACCCATTGCGATCAATTGTCATTTTATGTGTGTTGCGCAATTACCCCGCTGATAGAAATGTTACATTAATCAAAGAAAAAAAAATAACACTATGGCCTATCAGAAGAATTAAAATAAAGAACTGTCAAAATAATTCCACGTATGCGCTTACCTACATTATTTTTTAAATCCGTTTTTTTTCTTTTTAATTCAGGAAATATCTCATAAGTTGACAAATCTTATATGTATATAAAATTCTCGTGTCACAATGTTAGTTCCCGTACTCCTCCGAAACGGCTTGACCGATTCTCATGAAATTTTGTGAGCATATTGAGTAGGTCTGAGAATCGGCCAACATCTATTTTTCATAACCTATTTTTTTTTTTTTTCATTTTTGCAAAACAACGTTTGCCGGGTCAGCTAGTAAAATATAAAAACAGTTAAAGGATAAGGTTGCTGATCAATAGCAAGACATAATGATAAGATTTATTTACTTAATTAAGTTTTAAAGGATCATCGCTGAAATTAATGTTACTTAACTATCCTAGCCAATGTTCAATTGTCCAGTGTCCAACGTAGTAATTTTGTCTAGCGTTAGTCTTGAGCCTCAATCTATGTAGGTTAATAAAACTATGACAAATTCTATTTATATCCAATACCTATTGTATGATTTAATTGCTTGATCATCGTAGCATGAAGATGACCTTGCTACTAAAAAGCGAAACTGAATTACGTCCATGTTTATTTATTTTTATCATTCTGTTGTGTATCATTCTGTGAAAACAGCTGTTAACAATTACCCCTTACTTCATTTTGTGTAGTTCAAATTCAAATGTTCTGTATTGCCAGTTTTGTAAAGTTCCCTTACCCCGAAACAGAACAAAAAAGAATAATTTTCGAAAATGGAATTGAGGGAAATTTTATCACTCCCGGAAGTTTAAAAAAGAACACCTTCGTTTTTCAAAATTACATGACATCGTTTTCGTATTCCGCTTAGTGTTGTCAAGGCCGCCATCGAAAATACTAAGTAATTAAATTATAATGAATACACACAGTTATTATAAAAACTTAAGCAGATATTACACACAAAATAAGCAATAAGGAAACAACAGATATACTTGCACAAGACAGCTTCCTACATTGAATGTCCCGGCCATATGGCAAACCTCACTTTTTTCAAAGGGGGTGTGACAGAAGAGTCTTGACGGCCAGGAGCTTCCCTACCTTATGGTTCATATCTGTTCCTTACAAGGATCCCCAAGTGTTTCAGCCACGTGCAACAAATGTTCATTTTAATGATTATAACAGAGTTTTTTGGTGCTTAAAAGAAGCGACTTAACCCAGCGCAGGTTTACAATTGATAAGCTAATTTTAACTATTAATAGCCCAGTGATGTGAACGCTGACCATGTATCAACTTTGAAACTGCCACTCAAGGAGAAATTTTCTAAAGAAAAACATTTTCTGCTGTAACGGACACCATGTCTATTACTTTTCAAGCAGAAATGGAAACTATTACCACCACGTTTGCTCACTGCAGGATCTGCTTATTCAATAAAAGTTGGTTGATTCATTTATTTATATATATAAAGGTACACCGATAGCCTTTGTATTTGGTATAGGAACAATAGCCTCGGACTTACACAGTCGCCAATTACATAAGTGAGAACACAATGACATATAAAAATTAAAAAACTATCGTTTTTGCTTTATAGTTGTCAAACTGTTGGTTATTTGATTGCAGACCATTAGATATAAGTCTAGGTTGTCCACGATGTTTTCCATCACAAAAACGTTTTAGAGTATTTCAACGTCAATTTAATGTCATTCACGATAAATTAGATAGAACTGAGTGAAATTGCGCGTGCGCAACCGTACTCCGACCTCAACGCAATCGAACAAATCAGAGCACAACGTAGTAATGCCTTCCTATAACTTTATCTTTCATTACCGGTAGTTGAATAATACGTAGGTTAATTACAAATCAGCTTATAATTTCACGTCTGCTGGGAAGCAGGCTTCTTCTCTCTATCACATATCTTCAGATTTTTGTTCTGTATGATTACTGAGTTGAATAAATCATAGGTCTAAGGATAGGATAATAACCCCATCCGTTATAGCCGAGTAGTCTCATAGCCGCATGTCAAAAACCACTGATTGCATAAGTTACAACATTATACACAAATGAATAATGTCCTTTTATACAATTAACATCTACGGAGATATCAAATTCCAGTCATTGATAATTCGAGCCTGAGTCGGCAAGAGATCTCAGTGATGATGTCATCAACTCATAATCATATCTCTAAATATTTCATAGTTATGTTTATTACAGCAGAATCGTTCCAATCAGTCCCTAAAGAAATAAATATTATTATTGCAGTGGTCGTGGTGTAGTGAGTACAAGGCCTAAGTTAGTGTAAGAAAGAAAAATAAGAAAAGAAAATGTTTGTTTGCGGTAAACACAAAAAAGAAAAGAAAGAAAGAGATAAAGAAAAGAAAAAGGGAAGAGATAAGTTCTTGTACAATCTTTAAAGCCATCACAGACCTAGCTTTATTATATATTAATATACTGTGCTATATATTATATTATAGCAAACCACCACACACGGTAGCTATAGGTAAGTACTATAATATATATTTTTGCCCTCATTTAGTCTGCGGTTTAATATACCATAATATATATTAATATGTCAAGACATATCAAGATATATCTATGCATAATTACATTTTGGTGACGTAATAGAAACATATTATAGCTCCGTCTGACGTCCGTCGCTCGAAGATTACTATGGAAAATATATCGTAATATGCTAGCTATGATTTATATTAATATATATTATAACTACGTCTATGATGGGCTTTAAGCTTCGTGCAGACTAGCGCGACGCGACACCGGTTATTGTTACACCGTGAAGTTTTCTTAAAAATTTCATTGCGACGTCTTGTCGCGCTGGTCTGCACGAGCCTTTAATCAGTTGCAGAATACCCACTAGTTTCCAATTAGTAGGTAAACAAACGTTGAAATTTACTGGAAGGAAGTTATGCAGTTCTTGAAATAAAAAATGTAGGTATATTTCGCGCGGTTCGACAAACAAATGCGCTTGAGCTATCCTAAAATAGACAAAATAAAACTGTGTTAAATAGAAGCGTTCACAAATTGGTAGTTAGGTACCAACCTATTGATTTTTTTTTCTCCTCGAAATTTGGTTAAAATATTAATTCTAGTTATCATATCAATGCAATATTCCGATATATATAATTATATATATATAGAATATTTTCAACTTTTTCATCAACATTTTCCCAAAACTCCATTCAAAATCCATGGTTGTAAATAATGAAATTATTTTTTTAAAACCGTTCATATAATTATTCAACTAAATGTTTATTATGACTCTCTACAAGCAAAAACTTGCGATATTGCAATTCTCTACAACTAACCAAACAAACAAATTCCGACTTCCTGAAAATGGCCGCTAAAATTTGCACTGCGCAAGCGCAGATGGCGATATTAGTCTGAAGGTTAAGGTTATGTAAATGTAAGCATTCGCGCCTTTTATTTACCCTCGTATACATGTTCTGCAATGGCGGCACGTTTCATAGATCGCATTTATTCCACTAATAAATTTCAAATTACTTAACATAAAATTCCGTGTAAGTAAATATTAGGCAAAATCAAACAAATCATCAACCTAAATACCTATTCCAACAAATCAGTGTCAAACACAATGATTTGTTGGTTATATTTCAGAAAAAAATATTCTACCTTCAAGCCATTCTACTTCGTTTTCAAACGTAAATGATAAATTGGGAAAATTCAAATTGCGTTCTATAGAACAGACCAGAAAAAAATCTATGACCCTCTCTCTTTAAAATAATCACAGAAAACTTTTGCAATTACTTTTGCAATCATTATTTCGAATGGCTAAGGTTTAAACCTTTGCCATTCGAAATGATGATGAATAAAATTCAATGGTTTTCTAAAATAACAAATAAAATGTCTCATTATGCGATAAACCTCCATTCCAATAAGATTACAGTAAGTTACGATACAATTAAATTAGACAAGCCCATTATAACGGTTCCAAAAGATTTTAACCGCTCCCTTGTATTCTATTTTTAAATGCACCTGCAGGGAAAGTAGACATTTTGTGTTTATTAGAAAAACATTAACAGAACATCTGTTTCCAACGGAAACACTTTTTGTGTTCACCGCAAACGAACGCAACTGATTTCCGTTATAAATAGGTCAATAAGTCACTAACGTCTCTCGGGAGAAGAAGTTATTGTAAAATAAATACCTACATAAAAAATCTACACAAACTTGTTTTTTTTTAACCAGAGCAATTAGGTACAACCTCGTTAATTTTTTTATATATAAACAATGTAAAATTTTATCTATAAAACAATTTTATTTATTTTAGTAAATAAAATCTAAAATAGCTAATAATTTAATAACGACATGAGTTCGTTTTTGTACATGGCAATCTGAACGCTGAAAGTTACGTTGAAGATTTCCTCGGGCCTTATGTTCACCCATTTGCACAGTCTTGGCTCAGATTTCACGCTCATCCATGATAATGCGCGTTTGCACACAGCTCGGAGGACCAGAGAGTACTTGGCAATGGAAAACATCCGGGTATTGCCGTGGCCTGCACAATCGCCAGACCTCAATCCCATCGAGCACGCATGGGACATGCTCCAGAAACGTGTTCTAGAAAACCTGGACGGAGTGTCGACAACCCAACAACTGAAATACTTATTAAAATTCCATTGGGAGCGATTGCCGCAGGATCAGATAAACAATATTATAAATTCAATGAAAAATCATTATTATTTAAAAGTAATATAAATAATAAAAATCGTTCTAAAGTTCAAAACCGTACATGTTGCTTAGAATTTTTTGATGTGTAACAAATCACGTTTTATTTTAAATATAAACATTCACAAAATAATATAAACTATATAAAACATTGAACTAAATTAAAACGATAAATATTTCAAAAAGTAAAGATCTAGATAACGCACGGGAACCTTTGCAACAACATTATCCTCACAACAAAGTCGCATTAATGAAAACAAATCACCAAATCGAAGAAAATCCGTCGCTCTTTTAATTGTTCGCATGAAACAGACGGAAGCTAAACGCGGCAAACACAATTTTCCGTAACAAAACTCACGCGCACCGGAAAGTGCTTCATTTATTTCCCGCCATCCGGCGTCTCGACCAACCGAAATTTGGCGCCTAAAATCCTCCAAGCCAATGAGACAAATGGCCGCCATTTTTAACCAATCAGCGTCGAGCCCGCGCTCTCGCCATCGCGTCATTGTCATATCTCGAAAATTAGTACGGCGGCAGTGCAGTGAATGAATCCCGTCCGCAAATCGAAGAATTTTCCGTGAAACAATAAATAAATACTCATAGGTGAGTACTTTATCATAATTTTGGTTCACACATGTGAAATTTTCAAAATTATTCGATCTGTCACTAAGTTTTTAACGATACGTCAAAATGATTTCGCAATTTATTGCCATTATTTAGTTGTGAAAGCGAATATTACTAATCATTAACATTCCGATTCATTCTTATTACATAATATTATTAATGTTTATTTAATTTAATCGTTTTTATTACTAATATATTAGTAACCTTGTTTTAGTTTTTAATGTCTAGATAAATCGTACCAACAGTCCAACACAAAAATCTAGTCAGTCGTGTTTCGGCAAAATGGCGGCGATGCTCTGTGCTATTAATACATTTTCTGTCCTTTTTATGATGGGCCGCACAAATGCGCGTGAGACAGAGACGGCTATACTTTTGATAAGCAGTATGAATTTATGCTACACACGTAGGTAACTAGACACGTCTTCGTTCTTCGTAAACAAGTCAGTTCGCAGTGTTGCCACAATAATGTTTTTTCTAGCCATAATTCAGGGAATTTAAAACAATATTGATATTATAATAAATAACATAATTATTTTAAACAAAATTAAATGAACGCATTATTTTTCTACAAGTTATTTTAAAGAGTACACACCAGAAATTTATTTTCTTTGGAGAATTTGATTTTAGGGTTTTCTAGTTTACTTGATTAATAGCAACTGTTAAAACGACTTATGGTGGCCTGTGTTGCTCTATGCTAAAACACAAGCAATGTGTTAAATGTAACTTTTTTAAATTTTAATCATACATTTTTTAAATAATCTAAAGGAACGTTATAAAACATCTTAAAACAATAAAACAAACTTAAAAAAAAATAGGCAATCATGGGGACTGCCGACGGAAGTGAAAACTTAAAACTGGTAATAGCGACATCTATATTCTATAGTACAACACTATGGCGCTAGCATTTCGGTGAAGCGAATCTATAATATGTTTATTCCCCATCAAAAACCGCTCAACGAGCCTAAAGAAGTTTTTTAATAATAGGTATGAATGTTTAAGAATTTAATAAAAAATGAGAAACTAAAATAGTTATAATTATTATATAACTAATTATTATCAGGGTTTGGTCCATTTATTAGTAGATCAAACCCTGAATCTAGGCTCGGATTTATTTTCTGTTGATAAGCCGACAAATAAAAGCCGCTACTATAAAACAAAGAATTTGTCGCAAGTACAATTGATTTTTTTCAATATGGGTAAATGAAGTAGGGAGACGCGCACAGCATAATCACATCACTGATCACTTGACCGAACGCGATGCTAGCGCCATGCAGTGGTGAAAAGTTGAACTAAAAAGAGTCGCGCTGTGGTTTCACGCGTTTGCCGTCGCGTTGCGCCACGCCGCACCGTCGCCTCCTCCTGCCGCCGCGCGCGTCGCCAGTCGGCGTACGTACTTTTACCGTGCGGACGTATTGCGTCACGTGTCTCGTCGCGTCACTTACGACTTGTTTACACACAGTAAACTAACAATACGAATTCTTATTGGTGCGTGATGAACCAAACACTTATACGCTTGTTAAATCAATACAATTCTATCGCGTGCTGTTACTGAATACTGACCTTGTTTGCGCTAGGTGGATACGACGCGGATGCTATCTGTGAAGTGCGCTGTGTTTTGCTGTTCGGACTCTGTTGAAGAGATGTCGACGTTGAGTGTGAGGGCGCCGGGCCTGCAGACGACCACCACGGTGCTGGACCCAAGGACTCTGCGCGTGCGAGGCGTCACCACGCTAGCAGGCGTCAGAAGAAACTTGTTCGGTTGCACGGACCGAGAGGAAAACAGAAGATATGTTGAGAGAGAGTTAGCTCGCCAATTGGAATTGGACAGCCAGAGATGGGGTTTCGACTTCGCCAACGAGAAACCGCTGCCTACTTCGCAGCGATTCGCCTGGCAACTCGTTCCCGCGTCTACGATTCCCGCTGCTCTGAGAAGGTCACCGATCACGATCACAACTCCTGCAGCGAGCGCACCAAGGCAGGAAGCTAAAGTTTCCAGTCCTGAGAATAGCAAGACACAGAAAAGAATAACAGGTAAGTTTTATTGATTATTTAGATGTAACAAGTATCTTTCGTGTTGTTCACATTTGACACTTTGACAAACAAGGTTAAGAAATTGCGTTCTATTTCACGTTGCGTAAACTAGCGTCAACAATGCGTAACATTTACGCTAAAAATGTCAACATTGAGTGTTTTAATCTATGAAACGCTAGTCGTGGAACGGGCCTGCTCATTCAAGACTAGTCACGCGGACATTCATAGATCTACTCGAGTGCTCGCAATTGCAATAGTAAACTCTGAACTGACAACTTACGTAGGCCTCTGCCTAATTCATTTAGAAATGGAACTCCATGTATCGTTATCAAAATATCTCAACTTCTTGAACTGTGCAATTAATCGTTTGTTAGTCAAGTAATTACAGAATAAACAAGGTTATTATCAGTGCAACTTTAATTGGATGCGGTTCGGGGAGAATATTCGTGTACCTAAAGTTTATCTCGTGAAGTCGTGACGCAGAGATAACAAACCTAGGTCACTTTGATTTGACACTGTTAATTTATTTTTAGGCGATGATCGCTTGTTTCCATGTGCAGTTCAAAAAGTTTGTTTTTTTATGTCGCGGGCAATTGTTTTGTTTGTGGCTTTTGATAAAATGTCTAGAAAGGTAGGTAGTTTTACTTCGTGTTTTAGTACCTATAAGCGATTTCCTAGGTAAATTGCATGGTACAGCATCAACATAATTATTTAGAAGGCAATTAATAGAAAAAAAAATACTTCATAAGAGCTGCTAATACCTTTATTTACGTTGGCATCAAAATAGGTATACCACATGAACTAGATTAACGTATGTACCTACATTATTATAGTTATTTATCCAATCCAAGGTACTTGGCGATAATTAAATTTATGTAGTAAAACATTAGACTTACATGCAAACATCATTAGCAAATTGCATTTTCATGCATATCCGTATCTATTTACGTAATTTTGAACTCGTATACAAATAGGTACCTACTCTATACATATTATAAAACAAAGTCGCTTTTTGCGTTTGTCTGTATGTCCGCGTTGTTCTTCTAAGATACGCAACGGATTCTGTTGAGGTTTTCAACACAATTTTGAGAATGTATTTCAGAAGATTTATGTGTATAATACATTCATAAAAACTTATAAATAATTAACAAATCTCGATATTTCGTCAAGTCGTAAAAACCTTCCGAAGCAGGGGCGGGTCGCTCGTATTACAAATAAAATAGTACTGGTACATAGACACATCATCAAGATTATTATTAAACAAAACTTCGTAGGTAGCTAAAGAATCCATAGACAATCATGGGTTTGTTATAACTAAAGACTATAACATGATCGTTTACTTTGCAATGTGCCTTACTACTCAAATACAGCAGTATATACCTATAACAATATTTAATGTAATAATAAATAAGGTGTAGGACAACAGTGTTCCCAAACACGCCTACTTAATATTCAAATAAATTCATTGCCATTCACGTTTCCAATAACATTGAATTATACAGTACATCGTTTTAAAATAACACATATGATGTTTAAATAAATAAATACGAAACTAGGTACAGAAGTTGTAAAAAACTTCTGAGACAATATACGGGTTTCCTCACGATGTTTTCCTTCACCGTTTTGAGAGCAGTAGTGATGAAATTAAATCCAAGTGAAGTGCCTGGCTGGGTTCGAAGTCACGACCTACAACTCGTAAGTCGGAGCCGTTACTACTGGGCCACAACTGCTCTTATGCTCTTATAACTTTATGGGCCTATAAAACATGGCATTTCAAAAACAACAGATTAAACGCCTTCACAAATTCTATCTGCAAAAGTACACTCGTAAGTCGTAAAGTGGCAGTTGCCATATATCCTTACAATCTTGACAATGTCTAGTTTATATCTATAAATATACCTAATAATTAAAGTCCCTTTTCGCTAGTTGTGTCTGCCTGTGTGACCGCGTTGTTCTACTAAACAACGCAACGGATTTTGTAGTTTTCGCCATAATTTTGAGAATTTGTTTATTAAACGTATATATCAAACTTACATATAATAAAGAAACGATGTTTTGTTAAGTCGTAAAAACTGGCGAAGCAGGGGCGAGTCGCTAGTTATACCATATTAAGAACTGCTGAATAATAATGTCACTTCGTATGGCGTCGTGTTCGTCGTGTAACTGAATATGGATCACAATTTGCAATAGGACACTAATTGAGCGGCCATAACACCTGGAACAAAATACACGTATCGTTTTACTCTTATTAAAAAAGTCGTCTTTAATACCACCTACTTCTTAGTGCTTTGCCATTAAGCATTATTATTTTATTGATATATGTAAGTCTAATGATGCCGGAATATCGACCTTTCGACGCGAGATATTAAAAATCATAACCCTCCTTTTTGTTCCGCCGTAGTCGGGTAATAAACTAGCTGTGCCCCACGGCTTTCACCCGCCGTTTAATTTCAAAGAAACCGGATTATTTATAAATAACTTCGTTTTTGCTAAGCGTTCTTTCTGACTTTTTCCTTGGCTCCTTATGGTCGTAGCGTGATGTTAAATAGCCTATAACCTTCCTCATGAATTGGGCTATCAAATGCAAAAAGATTTTTTTTATTCCGACTGGCAGTTCCAGTGATGAGCGTCTTCAAAAAAAAAAAACTCTTCAGTTTTATTATATTAATATAGAATTATAGATGAATGTTGTGTTGACCCTTCAATTGCTCCTGAGAGTCTGTAGTTATGTTGTGCGGTGATGTCAGTAACTACGCCGAAATTTTGAACCTTCAATTGCTCCTGAGAGTGTAGTTGTGCGCTGATGTCAGTTACTACGCCGAAATTTTACGACTTCTAAGCGGGAGATGAATAAAACGTGTAACCCACCAACGTTACAATAAAACTAAAATTAACATTTACGCCTTTGTTTTCTTATACGATATCTCAGAACGAATTCTATGGGCTGCACCCTTATTATAATTGGACATCAAAATAATTCTATAGGGACGTGCATAAACTTATCCGCCGAAGGTGCGAAAAACATCATAAAGGGTCCGGCTAAGCTTTCATTAAATAATTTGCAGCCTCATAATTAAAAATTAAGACGCCTTAGTGGATTTCTAATGGACTTTTTTACTAATTGAAGGGGTGTTCTGATAAAAAATCAGTTTAAGTACTTATTAAATTGTTTTTCATCTCTTGTTATACGGGACCACGGTCTGGTTTCGTGCGTTAAAAGGAGAAAAAATAAACAAAGCTATAACGGCTCGTCCAAATTATCGGGCTAGCACGAATACTGACCTAGATTCATTTGTTTTGATACAGTACTCAGTGTTAACACGTAGTATGGCAAGCCTCCCACACTTGTCCCATTTTAGATTACACATGTGTGGCTACAAATTGTAAACAATAGTTTGATGCTACGATCAAAAATACGGTTTTATCAAGTTTATTTTCTAAGAGAAAAAATGCGTATTCTCGTGGCTGTTTATTAACCAATAACTTAATAAACAACGGCCTCGTTGGTCTAGTGGTCGCTAGCGCTACTGCTGAGTATTAAGCTTCGCGCAGACTAGCGCGACGCGACACCGGTTATTGTTATACCGTGAAGTTTTTTTAGAAATTGTATTGTTCGAGTCGCGTCGCGCCGTCGCGTCGCGCTGGTCTGTACGAGCCTTTACGGTCGATTCCCAGGTCGGGCAGTATTATTGGGTTTTTCTATATGGAATTTCTCAGTAGCTGCCCGAAGTCTAGATTTGTGCCTGGTTGATGGCAATCGACTCGCACATGGAACTTAAAAATAACTGGGGAAATTAATGTGGGGGTACTATAGATACACCTCTGCCCAACCCTTCGGGGATACAAAGCGTAATGGTATGTTGTGTTAAATTAAACATTTAAAATCACAAACCTAGGTAAACCTAGGTATTTTTAATCAAATACCTAGTTCTAATGACCGCATCACCTCATTTTATTCTGTGGCATTGTACAAAACACTGTTATTATGAATATAAGAGTCAAATTGCCTTTGACGTCATGTCAATATTTACAGTAAGGTTACGTCATTCGGGGACAATAATAGCTCATAACCTTCAGTGAAAGTCTTCAAAATAGGTCATCCAAATACCTAGCTAAATTAGTTTGTTGACATCACGAATGTTTTACAGAATAGGTACTTGTTTGAAATGTTTTTTGTAGAAGTTTTATGCTTATTATTTAGTCAATGTTCCAACGTAGTGTAAAACAACAAAATACACTTAGCTAATGCATTACCGACGTTTTTGATATGAGACCTCTCATAGATACTTACATAATTTATATCAATTAGGTCACACAAATACATAATGTATGATGTGTAGATAATGCTAAGTACTTTTAAAACAAGTGCTACTTTTATTATCATAACACGATACACTTAAAATTATGCCACCAATGTATACATGCTAGATTCTGAACAATCACAAACTCGGAAACGTTGCGGTCAGTGTAGGAATTCGCTCAATTACAATCTTGCCTATTTTCTTTCACCATCTATGAAGGGAAAGTTTCCTGAACTGACGTTCAAGATTTTCTCGTTCATACCGAGCGAGCGTAGCGACATGCAATACACATAATCTACAGCTTACGTTTGTTAGTATAGTAAACGGTATCCTTGTCGCACCCACACGCGGTGACGCGCTCGCGCGGCGCGTCACCTCACTATCCATCCACGCATGCGCACACACGCTCACTCACTCACTGATTGCAAAATGGCGGCCTTTATATTCGATCGAAATGAACATCTTATTTTGTCATCACTTAATTTAAATACTGTTTCAGTCTGTGTCATATTCTCAAGTGTCAATTTATTTTTTTGTGTCTTATTAATACGGCTGTATTCAACGTAAAGTTATTATTTATATTTTTTTTTTTTCATTTTCGGCGCGAATTATAAAATAAGACGTCGAGGTGGCCGAAATAAAAATAAATCCCTTGCATTCGCTCAGTTCAATCGTAAGGCTAAGCGTATTTGCACCATCATTATTGCTCTCCACTATTTTTTTCTCTGCTCTTTATTTTTTCTTGTTTTATGCATATTTTGTGCCTGTTACCCATTCATTGTTTGATCCGAGTCTTGTGCTGTTTTTTCTTAGACAAATATACAAACTTAAACCACCACACAAAAGAACCTGAATAGGCAGTCGCTTTTATTTGTTCGTCTTGTAGCCGCACAGCTTAACAATGTAAGTACCTGTTAACTCGGCAATCGGTAACTCACTCAAACTGTGTACATACCTATATAAAAACCCTTATTCTCATGCTTATCCCTTAGTATAATAGCCGCAAAAAATATTTGTTATTTAGTCTACAAATTGAGATATTGTTTTTTTTTTTTTTCAATTTGTTTACGGCAACGTTAAAAAAGAAGGTGTTCTACATATTTTTCATAAATTACCTAGGATATTTTAAATGTCGTCGCGTCCCGGTTTCCCGCATCGTATATTTGACAACTTATACAAATATTCATGACCCGATTTGTAGTACACTATTAGATTTCACCAGATGTGCATCTAAGAGCTTTCTAAGAGCTCTCCAACGTTCAAACGTTATGATTTTTTATTGTCTAAAACTGACCAACCGTACTTACTTCGTAGGGGGCCTAGGGGACCGGGTCACCCAATTTCTTACTTCCCTTTCATAATTACAACTTGGTTGTGTCGTTGAACTTTGATATGTTTTGGTTTATGGGAAAGTAAGTGGACGTAGCTGCAGGGATCCCATAATAATTGTATGCTTCACCATGCAATGTTAGAAATAGTTGCAACTGTGTAGGGTTTCTTCAAATGTTGCATCCGGTCAAGACGTTCTTTTCATAGATGAATTATTTCCGTTATTTCTTAACCCTTTTGCAATTACAATTCTACTGAGCAATTTAAATCATCAAAATAGCATTATTTTTGTTTTACTGCAACATGCATTTCTATTTTTATTTAGGGTATTAAATTATTATTACCTATTCAACGCTCTCTCATTATTAACTCATGCTTGAGCAGGCGATGCGTTCATAGTCAAATCATACACAACCAAATGAAAACAAACGAATGATCTATGGTTCATTTCTCGGTACCAAACAATCGTTGATAAACTGCACTGAAAATTCAATTAATGAGTTTTAACAAATCGCAGTGTCACCCCTGCAAACGGCACAAAATAAATCTGCATTGTGTTGTGATTGTCATAATGGCGGTGCAATAACGTCGGCGCGTGCGCAGCACACCGCCCTTTGTGTCGCACCCTCGCGGACACTGACTCCGTAACGGTTATATTGATTTTTTAACTGACACTTTCCCTTGGTGTTTGATGTTATTAGTATTAATACAGACTAATAATAATTTGATTAAGGAACATTATTTGATTTGTAGTGTTTGAGCGTCTATTTCGCTCCTCATGGTCACAATTTTAACACTTGAAAGTTTAATTACCAGCGTTTTTCGGTCAGGGCAACTATTCTAGTCTATAATTGACAAACGCGTTGCGAAACTATCAAATTACCTGCATTATCTAAATTGTCCTACTTCAAAAAACGAAATTTCGGAAAAAAAAAGCGATTGCGAAAACCATACCATGCGGGTGATAAAAAAAGTTGTCAACACACGTGTTCGAATTTCAAAATTTCAACAGATAGGGGGAATAACGGTCGCGGATAGTTCACGGCATCTGCGTGCTACCCCCGCGTTTGCACCCCCTGCGCCAGCGCATATCCCCCGTCAAATGACCGGAGGCATCATCTGGTCCTGGTGAAACAGATCGTTACGGGATAACGTTACTGCATGCAATTTTGTTTTTGTAAATTGAGTAGCGTTGTTACCAATTAACATATGTTAGGGAGATCGTTATTACATTTATTGGGAGCAGTCGTTTAATTGAGGACATGCAGTATTCGATCACGCGATAAAATGTTGTTCTCCGGTGTGGCGTGATAACTGCAGATCAAATACACGCTCAAAATGGTATTTCATCAATAACCTATATTAAGAAAATTGTACTACGAAGCTTGACCACTCCATGTCTTTATTACGTGGCAGCACAGCTAATCACCTCTGGCCAGCAATTAAATAAACTTGTACACTTGACCATACGAGTGGGTCGCGCCCATTCCTTGCACTTGTTAATGCAGAAATGTAATTGGTCAAGTCAGCGACACGAGACTAATGCGCAGGAGTACGTTATAGTTCTCACGTTGCGGGTGCGCACCGACCCTAAGGAAACGCCATGTAAGATATGGTTCAATGCGCGTAACGACTGTTCTGCACGGGAGATAAAAAAACGACTTTTCACAGGTTTTTTTCAGTTGGTGCCAGTCATCCAGAAAATCAAGAACTGACTGGTCGCACTGGTCACAACCTCAGATTTTTTGCTCTAACCACCCCGGGGTTAACTGGCTTTACAATCTCGCAATATTAAATTATAATAGGCACCTATCTCCATCAATTAAATCTATTTAGCTTTATTTGTTTGGCCTCATTCAAGCAACATGTCTGGCCCTCTTTTTCATAAGTCGTTCCTGTACGCACGTGGCTAATTAAGCAAATAAAGAATTTGGATCAAGGACAGAAACACTATGATGGCGACATCTCGTTGTTTGGTTTTCTATTTATTACTGTTATAATCTTAATTAGTTCTGAAGCTAATCTTGGGAGACATGAATTGTTTTTTGTCTCAGCCTTAATTTGGCTTGGTGCCGTTATAATGGCAGTTTTACGCCTACTAGCTATTAAATACACTGTTTGAAGTGAACATAGCGATTTTTTCCAAAAAATTAGTACCGTTGTTTCTTCTAAACAAAAAATATCTACTTATATATATTAACACTAGCTGTTCCCCTCGACTTCGTCTGCGGTCTAAGATGAAGAGTAGCATTATGTCCTTCTCCAGGTCCGAGGCTACCTATTTGCCAAATTTCATAACGATCTGTTCAGTCGTTTTTGCGTGAAAGCATAAATTCTTTCACTAATGAGAAGCTACAGTATTGATTTAACATAAAATATCTTATGAGTATGACAATACTCATAAGATATTTTATGTTAAATCAAGAAATTTCAAGCGGGCGAAGTCGCGGGCAGTCGGTAGCTTGTTAGAAATACAGCTCTGCACTTAAGTCTATTTTATTTTCAAACGTCTACTCAAGTGACTGTGAAAGGTCTTCAAGCGAAAAAAAGTACAGTTAAACGAAATAACTTCTCGGCATACTTTCTAACTGCAGTGAGGCGCGATAGCATCACAATTCGCCAGCTAACCGCCATTTTTTTGTTATAGTCGAAAACGTAAAATTTTTACACATGGAAACACTTGTGATGTCGACTCATCTCATTATGATAAGATTTATTGCATGTGCAAAAAATACGCGCGTGTTATTTTGTTTTGTTATTTTTATAAAGACACATTTTAATTTGTAAAATATCAGCTTAATATTTAAGTTCATGTAAAAATTTGCCTTATTACCAGTTACAATCGAGCTGACACATAGGAAGGAAAATAATAATTTATTACAATATTTGTTGTTTAGGTATTCCTGCATTTAATTCCAGCGATGTCCTTTTGTTCAAACCGCATATAATCGAAGCGATTATTTTCCGTAAATCAGGGGTTTCATTTAAACTGTAGTGTCCTGCATTTATTTCCTATTTACCTTATACATAGTTTATAAATAACTTATTGCACTCAGTTTTATCCGCATATTACTCAGTTATCACTCTTTATCTTAAATTTGAACAGATACATACAAAAAAAAATATAACCTACTCAATAATTTTCTAGTAACTTGCAACAATTCCCAAAAAAAACATGTTTTACTGCAACAAAACGATGTCATTCCTTTGACGAAAAATCACCTTCTCACGTTGCTCATTACCACCCCTTGGCAATTACGTGATTAAAAAATGGCTGCCACATAAAAACAGCTGATAAATCTGCCCTGTTCCGCTCGAGGAACTTTGAGGACTCGTCCATGGGAATCTCGCTTGACCGTAAAATATACGAATCATTCCTGTTCCTTATAAGTGAAAGTGGTGTTAGACTTTTACTTTCCACAGACAAAACTTTAATAAAAGACCGTGTGAAGATATTATTTTTAAACTGGCTGCTGCCCGCGGTTTCATTCGCCATTAGTATCCTATGTTTTTTATCAAGGAGATTGTCTATTATCGAAACCCGTTCAACCGTTAGTTACAGCATGATTCTACTTCAGGCTCGGCTCAGCAGACAGGCGCGACTCGAGTAGAACAATTTCTATGAAAACCTAATGCAAATTGTTCTATCAGAATTGCGTCGCACCGCCATTTCATGCTTTGATTGAGTGACAAACATCAAAAGTCTCAAACTAGAACATAAACAAGACACCTCATGCGAAAGCATGGCGCAGAATGCATAAGACCTAGGTTTTATTGAACGTGTGAAACCACTGTCTGTAAGTTAGTATTCTTAGTATTATCTTGCAACAACTTGCTAGTGAGCAATGGGTTATGCAATGTGACTGTAATTTCTTGCCGTGACGTAATGATTTACTTTTCACCCCACTACGGCAAAGACAAAGGAGGGTTATTAGAGCGTCTTTTGCTTGTGTTGCAACTGTTATTTCGCTGAAGAAACTTGAGCATGTTTGACTTTCAGTAATAACGAGCTTCCAATGACTAACATAACATCACGCCTGTATTCCTCGAAGGGTTAGGCAGAGTTGCACCTACACTAATAGGAGACGAGCCTATTGCCATTAACCGGGCACAAATACAGACTCTGGGCTGCTACTGAGAAATTCTAGATGTAAAAACTCAATAAATCTTTGCCCGGCCTGGGCATCGAACCCCGGACCTCATGCTCAGCAGTAGCGCTTGCAACCACTAGACCAACGAGGCAGTTCTAATGACTATGACAAGATATAGTCAATCAAACTGAAGTGAAAACAGACCTGATAATAAAAAGCCCTCGAAGCTCTAACGGTCAGTCAACCCTGGTTCCCATGAGCCTTTTAGTCACTATCGGGAAGGGCACCAATACTGCAGGGTAACTAATTGATGGTATCGATATATCACCCTTGTTAAACGTTTTCCCGTACTGTAATGGGGAAAAAAACCGATGATTACGGTAGTCATCGATTTGTACGGTAAAGTTATGAGTGACCATAAGTCCTTAACTATATATATTAAAATATCTATGACTATCGCCCTGCCTCTTCTGCTTCGCAGGCTTTTTACTGCTTCACACTAAAACATTGAGATTTCTTCATTATATGTAAGTTGTATATTAATGTATTATAAACTTTCCGGAATAAACTCTCTAAATGATGGTGAAAATCTCATCAAAATCCGTTGCCTAGTTTAGAAGAACAACGCGGTCACACAGACCTTTAATTTATGATAAATATATAGATAATGCATTTAATTTATGTTCTCATTGTTATTTCTAATTGTTAAACAATGATTAAGATGAGAACAATCGTCCTTTCATTAATAAAACATCGTGTTGTGAATAATATTGTGTGAAACGCATTCAGTTCTTTCGCTGCCATTTTCTTTTTTTTATAGTTTTTATGACAGATTTTTTTTTCTTTCGATTGTCAAGGTTGTGTCGATATTTCTGACATTCCTTTACTGATTTTTTTTTTTTTTTTTTTTATCTATCACGCATCAGATGATGAGTAGATGAGGGAGAAGGCTAGGCAGATGCCTAGCCAACCCCAACATAGTTGGGAAAAGGCTAGGCCCTAGCATTTTTTCAACTCTGTTTACAACCCCTTAGAACAACTGGGTAATACGATACCCCTTAGAACAACTGTTTGTCACAGTTTCAGCGACTCACTACCCGTAACGATTATTTTATCTATCACTAGTCTTTATTAATAACAATAACTCGTATATATATCTCATCTACTCGACGTCCGTATGTCACTGCAGGGATTCAGCAGAATATCAGCGTCAGGTGTATTTGCCTAGCACATGCTGAGCTGGACTCCCATTTGGTGCAACCTTGAGACGCACACCGCATTTTTTTATGTTCGTTGTCAATCCATTATTTTAAAGTGTGTCATAGCCAATAGTGTCATCACAATGTCTTGTTTTCTTCCTTTTTTATTTGTTTTTATATTGGCACCTTGCAGCTATTTCCTAATAGCTAATAAGTAATTATTTAATCGTGTTTTTGTATGTTGTGCTGTTTTTTTGTGTGCACTAAATAAACGATCTATCTATTAATTAATTTCAAGCAATGCATGTGAACGAACTGCCCCTCACAGATGCACAGGAATACCTACGTATCCGTTAAAACAAAAATGAAGGGGGATTTTTTTCATCACACGAGTTTCTATTTTGCACCGGATCAATAAATAAATTACGGCTTTTTAACCCCGTGTGAATATGACCTTAGCGTGTTCAGCGAGCTAGTTTTTTTCTGTTAGATCCTTCATAGCCTAATAATAATTGAGCCTATATCTGATCGCCTATAAAACCTAGTGCCTGGGCGATATTAATGCTCTATACACATAAACCCTTCCTAAATAAATTCTCTAAATGGTAGTGAAAACCTCATCAAAATCCGTTACGTAGTTTAGGAGAACAACGCGGTCACACAGACAGACACGAAAAGCGACTTTAATATATAATATGTATCATCATTTAGTTTATCACAATTCCGTGAAAAAGAAGTCTAACACATTGCAATTTTACTATCGAATAAAGTTTCTCAATTGATTTCATTATTTTCAATTTGGTGCTTCGTTTCATTATTGTTTTAAATGGAACGCGTCAGTTTCAATTTAGGAATGCTCGTCTTTTTTTTTTCGTCTGACAGCTGTCTCGGGAGAATAAATGCAACGCGATTAAAAATACTCGTGACTTTTTTATTTAAAAAGTCGCGAACACGAACATATTCGTATTTCGAATTTTTGAATGTGAACTCTTTCATGTTTTATTTTATTAAAATCTTCTTTTGTTTTGGACACTGTAAAAGGTCGTTGTTTTGTGTCCGAATTTAAATAAAAACAGTAATGTTCCGCACTGTGCGCCCGCGCAGATAACAGCTGCAGGGTTACCAATGCATATTTTGATTAAATGTAACGGCTTTTGTTACCTTTAAACCCATATGTTACGGTTCAATAGTGAACTAATTAAGAAAACGTTAGTCACTTAAAATTAAGATATTGTAAAACGGTTTCCCATAACTATGTCGTTAGCATAACGTAACCACTGAACGTTTCCTACTATTGACCATACAAATACTCGTAGTCAGTTAAGTAACACGTTGTGTAAACTTAAGGACACTTGTGGCTACATGCAACTTACGGAAGTATAGTAACCGACCGTCCGTGGGAAAGCAACTATCCAAGGACGAAAACATGAGTGAAACACATTAAGGGATGTCCTAATGACGTCGCCTGAACTATTCTCCCATAAACAAGTGTCACTTTCTTTTGTTTTTGGCTGTTCTTTTTTTAAATAATATGTTTTATGAATGGTGTTGTAGTAACAGATGACAGATGAGGACAGATCGTGTCTGAAATTATGGGGAGTAAGAAAAAGTTTTTTTTATAAGATAGGGGAGTAGCATTTGAGAGATACTTATTAATTAGTATTAAAAATAAACATGAAAAATTTTCATAAAGTTTAATCATTTTATAGTTCTGACGTAGAGCAGCTACCTAGCGAGGTTTATATTTTCTTTTGCATAATTTCAGTCAAGATCAAGCCAATTAGGCACTGCAACGATTTTAATCTCTTTCCACACAACAGCTCCACATTCCTACTAATTCCCGAATGGAATTATGAAATTAGTATGTTATCAAAGTATCAAATCACGAAACATTATACGGCACAAGTGGGCAGATAAGCGATGTGGCCTTGGACCAATTCGATAACATTCATACACACGGCTAGACGAGCAGGCATCATAACTTTGTTTATGTGGGAAATTCTATGGGAACTTTGCCTTGAAATTATGGAATGTAAGCGTAGACTGTAGGATAAGGTTCTATTTTACTAGAACAATGACTTCGAGGACTATATTACGAGTGATTCGTGGCGAAAATAAGTTAAAAGGATAAACTCTTTACTAAAACGTTAAATGGGGAGAACAGAGTTCTGTAAAGAGAATGTATACTTGGGTAATGAAACTCTATGGTTGTAAGAAAAAATACAACAGTAACTGGCACACATCAAAAAGAATGAGCTCAAAAATAGAATTGTCACTTCACCTATGAACCTTGTTCAGATCACAATCAAAACAAATAAATTCAAAATCAGAACTTCGATCGTGAATCTTGTCCAGGTGGTAACAAATCATTATGCAAATCAAGTATGGCCGATTGTCGATGTATACAGGGGAATCACGCCTTGATGACAAAGACCCAGGGGAAATAAATCAACGGTCATCAACACATTTATTTTCACCTATTTCTAAAGGGCACTCGAAACGTGGTCGGATTAGACAGCTCCATTCGTCTTACATTTTAATGTTTTCTGAAGGGGAACTTTTGTTATAAGGCGTGATCTCTTTAATAATACAGATTTGAAGTATCTAGGTAACATTGACACGTAATAAATTCCAACGGAAAATCAAGCGGAGATGTTTAAATTAAAAATGCAAAGACTACATTCAAAATTCGTCTATTGGTGTTGCATAATTGTTTGAAATTATACCTGTTATAGACAAACATTACTCATCGAGGTTATCGACCTCATAATATGAGTACGTTGACAATTTCTCCATCATATTTGTCGGACAAACAAGCAAATGAGATGCAGTGCCATCCCTAAGCCGAGCCCACACGACTAATTCCGAACAGATCAAACAAACTGCTCTTCAATATCGACAAGCTCTTGAATTTTCAAAATGTTTACTTCTTCCTATTTGTATAAGAACTTAAAGAGACGTGTCTATGAATAGGAATCGGTTTCACTAAGCGTAGGAGGGTTTTTTCGGGTCGAAATCCCAGAGGTCGGGACAAAGTTAGGGTCAAAATAACCCCCTCTGTTGACACCAAAGGTAAAAGAACACGTGTGAACTTTCAACTCCATACACAATTCGATTCCATTAATTCTATTCACATTCAAGACTTTATTCTATTCAACAATTCAAGTGTCACAAATGTTCCTTAAGAGGACATCCATCAGATTCCCCTGGAGTGATGGATGGCGCATGAAAAGAATCTATGTTAATTTTAAATTGAAATGTTAATTCGTCATAATTATTTCTTCGAGAGTAGGTCTGAATAAATAGTAATGGTTTTTGAGTATTCACACCTTTTTGAGAAAGATGTCATCTGTTCATCTAAAAAAAAAAATTGGTAATGATTTGAATGCTTGTGTTGACAAAACAATATTGCTTACTGAACAATTACAAATAGATCACAAGAACAAAAATACTGGAATTAATTAATAATGAATACATAGTAAATAGTAATGCTTTTCGAGTGTACACACCTTTTGATTATAAGTTTCCGAGATCAACGTAGTTTTTCTTTGAAGAAAAAAAACGTTATGTGGGTATATAATCATTTTAATGTTGTATTGACAAAACAATTGCTTAGTGCGCAATTACAAAATAGGTCACAAAAACAAAAATACGTTAATTAATTAACAATCAAGAGGAAAACTTAATTCTCGAAAGAACGGGAAACAATACGATAACAATTTCCGTATTATTGTTATGTAAACGAAAAAAATACTCAAACATATAAATAAAGTTAAGTAAACATGGCCTTGGATTCCTTACAATAGGTCACATAAGTACTCTGAGCTGTCTATCCGTCTGTCCGTGACGCTTTTTAATAATAGCACTGCCACTTGATTGATAACGAACAATTTTTTAAGATATATCTCTCTAAAGAATTCATTGAGAAGCGGTCAAATGCGAGTCGGACTCGCACAAGAAGGGTCCCGTACCCGTACCACTGTACAATATTTAACACTACATAATTGCCCTGCGACAGACGGACGGACAGCGGAGCCCTAATAGGGTCCCGTCGGTTACGGAACCCTAAAAACGTCATCTCAGGAGCCACTACAATGATAATATTGAATTGTTGAAATAAGAATTTCATATTTCACGCTATTGTCAAAGACAAGATTACTGATATAGAATTACAATTTGAATTTTAAATTTGTTTGTATTTTGATGGCGAGCGTGAATTGAATGGAATAATGTAGCTAATTGTGTGTGAACCGTACTTTGTAATAAAAAATAATATTTATGATAATTAGGGGATATGATTGCACTGCATAAAGGAAGTATGATTGACGTACAATGTTGCCATGCCATACACGTTGACCGTTGAAATCCTGATGACAGCTTGAAATGAAACTGAGAAATTCTATTGTTATGGTCAAATATTAAATCACGATTTTACCTAAAGCTGATTTCGAAATGAACTTAAGACAACATAACATCACGCCTTGTCTCCACGAAGGGTTGGGCAGTAGTACCTACACCCACATTTCGCCAGTTATTTTTTAAGTCCCATGTAATAGGGGGCGAGCCTGTTGCCATCAACCGGACACAAATCCAGACTCCGAGCTGAGAAATTCCAAATAAAAAAACTTAAAACAATGGATGGGATAATCAAATCTTCATCATAAATTAATAAAACGAAGTTCGCAATATAAATAGTACCTAATCATAATCACTAGCTGATTACACCAAGAGCTTGAATTGATTAATTTACATTACAAATATCTCGTTAGCATAATCGCAAGTAAGATTAGCCATTATTAAGCCTCGTTTAGATTCATCACGACATTAATTGTTCACCTACTGTCACGATTACTAGTACTTACCAATAGTAGAAAGTGCTTAAAAAGTTATTTAGAAGAATTACTACAAAACTAAATACTGCAATACAAAAAACAGTTACTAGTACTACTTCTACTAAAATACATATAATAATAAAATAGGTCCAGTTTATTTTTATATAATTAAGTTTTTACTCATACAACAAAAACAACAGTGTGTCAATGGTTTTCCAATTTTGTGCCCGGTTGATGGCAAAAGGCTCACCCCCTTTTTTTTTAGGTGGGAAATTATCAAATAACTTCTCCCGCTCTGGGCGGAGCGGGAGGGCGTGTCAGACTCATACTGACTAAAACCCACCCGTGTTCCTTCCGTTGCCTGTACGTTGCCAGGGGCCACGGTATCACTTTCGGACTTACCCACAACAACACATTACATAACATTACCAGTTTACCGCCCTCACGGGTCAGGTACATCTGAATGCACAAGGCTCACCCCCTGAGCCCGTTACTCGGGACTAAAATATAACTGGCAAAAAATATGGTCAAACTATAGGTACACCTCTGCCTAGCCCTTTGGGGAATAAGGCGTGATGTTATGTCTTAAAAAACATCTTTTGAGTGCTTAACTAGCATTAACCTTCTTGCCCAAACCGGCCTGAGAGATATTTCGCGACGGCATCTGAAGCCAGGCATCAGACACCAGGTTAATCACTAACCACACAAAAAGAAGAAAGACCTTCTACGAAGGGTTGGAAAAAAGCGATTAGAAAACCGACCTCAAATTATCCAACAAGACCTCTTGTTTACACACAAAACCAATTTAAATGACTTTGACACTATTCCGAAGTAAAAGTCGCACTCGTACTAAGTAAGTACATACCTACTTACAAACTAGATTACGCGAGTCGAACCAAGGTGCCGTTAGAGGGGCCATAAAGGGTTCTCGGCTCGACCTTACAACATTAATAACGGTGCTACCATTGACCATGACAAACGAACCAGTGATTGTAGCACTCGACATTTCTAAACACTTATCGATTTCTTTCCAAGACTTATTATTGCACTTACAGGAATTAAATCACTCTTCAGAAATCTTGAACGCAATATTTTTTTCATGGTTGACTTGTTCTGTCTTTTTGTGAAGGCCTTACAAGGGCCAAGGTTGTCGATAATTAATTACAGTGTCGATAAAACCATCGATTATCATTTATTAGCGAATCATAAATTATCGTGTCGTGGAAAGCTGTTTAAAATCAATAACTGTAAGCTTTGGCAAACTCGTTTCCATAATCTTAAATCGTGTCAAATAAAAAAGGCACATAAATGATGTAACATAATAAAACATAAATAAACAGTTTCCTATCAGACACACAGAGACTGTATAATTAATTTGCATACAATGTCATCAAACAAAGGAGCTAGCAAAAATAAATAAATAAAATAACACCAAAATAGAGCTAGCTACTGGTACCTATCGTGGTCTAAATTGGGGGCAATGACAGCAATTGTAATTAAACATACGTTTTTTTGGTTAAATAATGCAAACAATAAAGGCTGCGTTAGATTCGCGAAACGCCAACTTTCCGCATCCCCGTGTCTGAAGCGGCGCCGGCGCATTGAGGTCGTTGACCCGACGCCACGGTGTTATTGAACGTACCATAACAACACACACACATACACATCGTAGTACGTACGGAAACTTTTCGGTGTATTGAATAGGTATTATGTGACTACTGAACTTGCTTAGACAAAGCGTCGGTTTCACTAGCTGATTCCAATTTAAAATTGCAAAAAAAATAATCGAGTTTCCGTCAATTTATTTTGAAGAGGCGTCAATATAAAAATAAAAACAATCATCGCATTAAGAAAAAAACATTTCAAACGTAATTAATTAAAACGCAACTTTCCTTGATAAAGTACAAAGCTTACAAACATAAAAATAACCACAGAGATTCCAACTCCACTGAGTAATCATGGCTATTCATGACATTCATAATTCGTACATTCATTTCCGTCTAATGAATAAACAATAGAGAGAAAGTTAACAAATGATATCACACCAACACCACGACCAAAATAAATTCTGTGTGTAAACATTTTACTTATGAAACTCGAGTACATGATGAAATTTCTACGGTTTGCGTACAAACGTGTTGTGTGTCCACTGCCTAAAGCTCACGACCGCAGTAGCTCAAATTAACGGTACTGTGACAGCAACTCCTTTCGCAAAGCCTCATTCTAAATTCAAATAGTGGTGCGCGTACGCACTCTGTCAACAAACAAAAGTGTTTTGATCAACAATTTGTTACGATTTTATTTGACGCTTGTTCAATTGTCTTGTTGTGTCGTTTTAAATAAATTACTTACAGCAATTTGTGGTGCACAAAAAATAAGACGGTCATTATTCTTTTGAATATATTTCTTACGGCAGAATTTGGTAAACAAACGATTTATTTACGTACTAAATTATGTTTTATTTATTGCTTGATGGCAGCAGCCATTACTAACGAATTTAAAAAAAATGAATACTCAAATTCATAGACAAAAATATACTTAGAAGTTTGTTATCAAAATATGCGCGAGTCTCAAGCGCAGCTCTAGAAGACCGGAAACTCGGAAAACAATTTGGAACGCTAGTTACACCCTAAAACTGTAGGCGTGAGTTGAATGAACTGCGTTTTTCATAGTATTCGCGTATTGCAACAGTTCACGATATTTTTCATTTAATTTGGCTTGTATATAATTAATTACTCCGGTATCTAATAGTGGTATTTTTTTTTTCAATATATTTTGCTGTGAACATACCACTCATACGCACGTGCTGTTTGTCGGATTCCGATAACGATATCAAATAGTGCTACTTTTCGATATGCGAGAATATTGTTGCAATAAAGTGTTTAATAATGTGCGTCGTAAATATGTATAGTAACTACTGTTTTTATGCAAGAATTCTCACGAATTTTCGTGACTCAGAAACGGTTTTTATTTCAAGTTTCATGTCTAAAATCATGATTTTAATTAAGAATGAATATTGCATTTAAATGATTAATAACCAAAAACCAATTGCTTCTTAATTTGACTTGAATCCAAATTGACTTGAGTTTATTTTTAGCATTTCAAAAATAGAAACCAGTTTGTTTCTTAACTGATCTAGGTAGGTACGTAATGCTAAATCATCCTAAACTTTATGGAAATGTGTTTAATAGATCAGTTTACAAACAAACAGAGTTCGTGGCACTTAAGCGTAGTAAGTGTGAAGGAGATAGAAACAAAACCAAGCTTTTGAGGACGCGGCCAGAAAAGGTTATTCAACCTCTAAGTAAATTCGCCGTGAAAAAATACGGCACTGCAATTTTCTTAGATAATTTCGCGCAAAATTGCCGTAATACCAAAATATATACAGTGGTCATTGCGTCGAGATAGTGGAGACAAAATAGATGCTCTTATTTATTTATTTAGATGACTAAAAATAACGCACGACTATTTAAAACTATAACGGTACGAGGTGTCAAAAGAATTTATTGGTGTTGCAATAAAACCTGTGAAAAAATGTTTTGTTTTTTTTTTTTATACCGAGATATTTTTCAAGATTTATTTTGGTTCGCGTCAATACTATTGAACCCGTTACACGACGCGAGCTGGGGCCATTGCCAACATAAAAATTATCCAAAAAAAAAACTGAGATAATTTACTCGAGGACATTACGTGTAATTACGGTTACCCATCAGTGTGCTGTATTCTTTTGTTTATACACTAAACTCTCGTGAATAAGTAATTGTTTACACCGACGAGGTTAATGATAGTATGACTAACAGCATACCGTTCAGTTGCCTAATAAATTATGTTCCTAGGAATAGACTAACAATTTATTATCACTTAGCGTCCACCAAGTTAATTTATCGCAAAATTAAGTTTACTGTTTTTAAATAAATAACTGTTGGCGTGCTAAGTGAACAAAATAGTAAAATAAAAACGAGTAATAATTTTTTTATTGAAGATATTATTAACAAGGAATTCCCATTAAAATGTACAGGTATTGCACATAAGTATTTTTGTTACTAGAGGTGCTGCCAGAGACAAAAAGGCATAAACTACGGAAGCATTATATGCGCAATAATATGAATATGACAGACGGCACGACTCGTGTGTTGCCATGTCCAATTACGTGACTATTCGGAATTCAAACGAAATACCGCACAGTGGTACAATTAACAATCCTAGGCAAAATTTAAAAGAATTTCTAAAAATTTCAACTAATAAAATAATTAACAAATTTCATTTCGTGCACTGAAATAATAACATGAATTCTAATATTACCTAGTACTGATTTCATGCTGCCTTCCTGAAAATAATTGCGTAACGTGTTTTATTTCTAGCGTGTTACTAATCTCAGCGATAGGAAAATTACATAATTTTACGTCAATTAAATTTTCATCGCTGCGATAGATTGTTTTTACATTTATTTTAACATCATGCAATTTCATTACACACACAGCCAGACTATTAAATAATTGTAGACTTTCATGTTTTCAAAATAGAGTCGATAAGTACTTAGCTTCCAATCCAGATTTTACCCAGCTATATTTAACCAGACAAAAAAACGCAAAAATATCTTTAAACCTTATTCAAAACCTAGTCATTAAACACTCGACGTTTGATAGATGAGGACGCACAATAAAAACCAGAGACAAGATTACGTTTTTCTGAATCTCTAGCCCCGGTCCTGACATTGTCTTAACAGCCTTTTTGCTGTAATAAACAACCCATACCGAAATTGTAAAATATCGGCCAAGTGCGAGCACATGAAAGGTTCCGTACCACCGCACAATATTTAACACTACATTTTTAAAATAAATTTTATACTTTTGTAAAAAAAACAACAATTTTCTTATGTTTTTTTTTTTACTAAAGTACCTAGTAAAGTGAACCCTTTAATTCTTAAGTTTTTATTTTATTTTAATTATTATTTGTTGTTATAGCGGCCATAGTAGTTAGTACACACCCCGAGAAAATTTCAAGTGCCTACCTATTACGGTCCAAAAGATACAGCCCTGTGACAGACGGACAGCGGGTCCTTGGTAATACGGTCCCGTTGGCACTGTTGGAAGGGTACGGAACCCTAAAAACGTCAATGTAAATTATTACGGCGTCCTTAGTAGGCGGCTAGCGATGCATCATAAAATCTCTTTTGCTTTACCAAATTCATCTCTGAGTACTTCAGCTGTATGACTAAGTTGACTAACCAAGAGCAATGTCATAAAATTGTATTGACTTCCTGAGAATTGCATCGCCTAGAACGACTTTTTTCAGTTTATCTAAAACTATTAAAGACGCTAGTTTTTATTCTGTGAATACTTAACTCACTGGAACTCGCAGAGTCGCAATTCATTTGTTTTTCCATAGAATATATTTACCGTCTCGAATCTGCACGCTGCCCGCTCATAAATCCTTGTCGGAAAGGAAACGAATTATTTAGTCAGCAACAAATTCTATTTGCCTATAAAACAGTAGAAATTAATAGTTCAACTCTGAGAAACATTACGCCATTTAACTATTATGTCCCCACCACGCGCCCACACAAACTGGATTAGAAATCAGGCTAGACTTGATTGCGTCCAGTTCGTCCACTGGACTATTATTTTAATAAGCGGTCATTCTGTCCTAAGGATAATTGCTCAAAAGCCACGGTTTCAAATAAAAACATAGACAATAATTGCTTTTACGACCGTTACAATTTATTATAAGGTCACAATTTATAAGTTTTTAATAAATGGTCTTTTTTTTTTTCAGGTAAGCCTCTCGAATTTATGGTAATGGTACTATTCCAGATTGGTATGTATATTAGTTTATTATTATGAGATAGATACTATTAAAATAGTTAAGGCGGGAGACATCGCGGGAGGGCCCAAAACCTGAGCTTGTTCTAATAAAGGACAAATGGGGGAAACAAACCTCAAATTAGAACATTTGGAACTATTAGGACAAAAAATTCTTCGCTGCATTTTACATTTATAGAGAAAATCTAATAGCAAAGCCACATAGACCATAATATTCTAATTCTATTCCCAACCCCTCTATAATTTCTTCAAATCGGTCTAAACCACCACAATCTTCATTGAACGTAGATTCCAACGTAATTTGATCAATTTGAATAAATGACGGGCAATAGAATAATCATGGCTATCACTATAATTTCAGGACTTAGAAATCTTATAATTTGTATGGAAAGTTAATGCTGACCCAAACATTCGATTTTGTCCAGAGGTATATTATGTACGGATAGGATTTTTCTTGGGCACACAGTGGACTATTTTAAAGGCGAATGTGAAGAAAACAAACTAACATTCTTTTGTCAATACATATCCTGAGAAATTTCCCTTCCGTCCAAGGCGGCATTGCCCTATACACGTCAAAAATGGATCATTTAGAGCATTTTTTATTTGTCGATCAACATCTTTTTTTTTACTGAACAGCTACTAAGTATTTCTCAGTTTGCACAACCAATTTAAAGTGTAACCTATGTTTAATATCCACATTATGACTACCACGTTTTTCTACGGGACTACTTAGTGGGTTTTTGTTTCTTTCGGCTGTCCAAATACAGGACTGTGTGAACCGAAAAGGTCTTGTTTGAAAAACATTGTTTTTGGGTCAAATCATTAAGTGTGCTCCTAGCCTCCTAATGTGTTTCGATACGATTAGTTTCAGGCCTCTTAAATGGCAACACACACTCCAAATAAGTTTGTAGTACGAACTTTTTTTACCCTTCAATTTTCTAAGTGCCAATCTCTAAGCCGATAAAGTGTCACTTAAAGGATTTTTTTTCCTCATCCCTGTTCTATTTCTGACCAAAGTAGCCTGATAAATAAGTTCAAGGGCTATCGCATTCCCAGACAAGTGGGTTACCATTACTATGAAGGGCATTTATGATTATTTTTTGTTCCACTAACCTCATTTAAAAATCCCATGACACGATAAGAATTTCTCCTTGTGGTAACCACCATTATGTAATCTTTTAGACATTATGCCCAGGAGCACGAAAAAATGTTCTAATGAACCCAAATGACTTTGCCTTGAGGCATTATTTTCTGTTCTTTAAAACAAAATAACACGGGAATTCGAGTTTAAAAAATATCTGGTCCAGAATGCGACCTTCCTCAACACTGCGTCTTCCATAAAACAGCTTTTTATAAAAAGTTGCGCAAGATTCAATTATAAACAAGTGAAAGCAAATGGACTAATTTCTGAGCGGCGAATGTTTTTATTAAGTGGTAGTTTTTGTTTTATTTTTATAACTGCAGTAATGTATTTTAAATTGAATGATTCAAGAATAATATCGAATAGCACAGTCATCACGTGCAGACATCTATGGCGCGGAGTCTTGGAATATCATTGTCTATGACGGCATGTCGTTTGGAGTACACAATCTAATAGAGATTTCATTATTTAATTTACCATGATTATAAATCTATTACTACATAAAACGCTGCGCTCACGAATGCACTGATGGTTCATTTTTCATTGCCTCATTTGTGAGCGAACAGCATCGATCGATGATGAAATTAAGTAATGGAGCTGATTCTATTGTCTTTTCCATTTCGTTAGTACAGTCCACAGGCAATTAACGATCAAAAGTCAACTGCGCTTACTTTGTCTTAGTTCCACGAACCACAATTATGACTGTCTTCATCGAGGTGTCTTATTAGATGGGGAGCGATCACGCCGACGCAACGTGTTCTTAGAAACCTTACAAAAGACTTATTAACCAAAGTGTCAGTTTCTTTCCACTCCAGAGAAGGAAAGAGATGGACCGTATCCCCCGTCCCGCTTGCTTACTATTCGAGGGCGCTCGTAAAACGATTTTGGATTCGACAAAAAATTGTTTTGGTTTTTTCATCACGGGTCTTGTGGTATACAAAAAAACTACGCTCGTCTTGTTGGAGATATTGTACTATGTCATAAATAAACTACTACACCGCTTGAAGTTTTTGTCGGGATTCAAATTTTGTTTGGCCCGAGCCAACGGTCATCGTAGCCACGCTTCGCCGGCTCCAGGATACTAATATCGCTGCGCATGCGACGACGCCAGAAAAATTGCGTTGAATTTTTTTCTTATCTGAAATACAATACTTGTAACTGGGTCAAACTTAATCTAATGTTTCGCAAGCGGCTTTAGAAGTAAAACATTGTTAAACAGTACAAATGCTAGTAAATCTGGCCCAATACAGCTGCCGTATTAAAATTTATCTTTTAATTGGCCAGAAATTGTGCTGCGTCTATCTGGGGGAAGCTGTATGGCCACTAGATGCAATCTCGTCGGAGATGTGAGGTCAACGACCGGGGTGAGCGAGCAGGATAGCACGACATGCGCGAGTGCAACAGATAGGATGCGCGTACGCACAGAAAAGGAATAAAAATGATTGTATTACTGTTTGTTATCCTTTTTTTGTATAGGCGTGTGGGTGTGTGCGTCTAATCCTGAATCTTGATGCGTTTTGTTATTGTTTAGTATACGCTACATGCTTTGAAGTGATGCATATGGAATATCTAAAGAATTTTATTTTTCTCTGACACGTTGCCAGCGTTTATACTGTACATACCTGTGCGTCTATATGTCGTCATTCAACAAAACTTCTAAACGAATTTTATGTCCTCGTTTTTGCCTCGCGTCTTTACAAACGACACACAATGCATTCAGGCGTTCCTAAAAAGGATTAGGCATCACTCGAGGATTAAACTCGCTCTTTTATTCTGATTCCCAACGTCGCGACACGTTCGTCATTGTGAGCCTAAAAAATGGACCAACCTTTTATTATTTGTCAAAAATTATAAAAGAAAATTAATGAGTTCAAAAAAAACAACGCTATTTTTATTCGCCAAAAATAACAAGAGGCACTATGAGTTAATTCATTGAGATCATAAATTAAAAAGTTGCAACTGTCATTGTTATCCGTCACACTCATCTGTCACTCGCAAACGTCACTTTTCCCGCCAAGCGCGATCGGTGCGTAATTCCCATGCAATAGTTGAGAGCAAAGCTGACTTACTCTCGCTCGGCTCGATAATTTCTAATGATTATGCATCAACGGTACCTGCGCACTGCAGTCCACGAGCTCACGCAACGGACAATGTGCATTCAGCCATTCTAATTTAAATAAAAAAAACAGCTCACAATCGCATAAAATGCACTGTTTATTGCTTAAAATACACAAATAATGCCTTTCTCATCCATTGAGGGTCAAACGTTGCTTTGTAGCTAAGTTGTCCCATTTGAATAGGAGTAGGTTACCGCTGAACAAAGGTGCTGACATCTCTAAGACGAGAGAATAGGGAGCCTCTAGTCCGGCAAAGGTTATGCAAATGAGATTTAATTGAGTTTATAATAGGCAGAATGATGCATTGCTTTGGCTAGATTAGGGTTGGGAATTAGGCGCGAAAATTACAATGACTAAGCTTTTTCTGTAACATGTTTTGTTGATCTACAGAAAAGATTAATCTGAAAATAATTGGCTCCTAGCCTTTGGACATGATTATAGAGTTGTTTCTATCAAACAATTCGGAAACCCTACTAGTGGTCGCGAAGCTACTGCTTAGCATGAGGTCCTCGGTTCGATTCCCAGTACCCTAATTCCGTAATACACGATCAATCGGAATCGTTTTGAAACTAATTGCTAATCCATTGCTTCATAAAAGTTCGAAACAAAAATCTGCTCAACAACGTAAATGTTGTTGAACTGTCAAAATGAAACAAACTTGTCGTAATAGTTTACGAAAATTTGTTACGTAATTAGATAGCTGGTCGGGCAATATGTTATGGAATTTTTCGTTTAGGAATTTCTCAGTAGCAGCCCGGAGTCTGGACTTGTGCCCGGTTGATGTTAATAGGCTCGTCCCCTATTACATGGGACTTAAACATAACTGGCGGAATGTGCGTATACCATAGCTACACTTCTGCCTAACCTTTCGGGGAATACTGGCGTGATGATAATAAAAACAATGTTACAATAATCAACAAATGTTACAACAACAAAAAACACACATAAAACATTATCAACGCGGGCAAACACGTCAAATGATACGGCCACGCTAATAAAGTTGACAAACAGAGAACAATAATACACTATCCCACATTATCAGAAAGCAAATGAACGAAAATAACGTTTTTCTAAATATTCTACTACTATATTTTGACCTACCGCAAGGCGCAGTAGGTCAAATTTATGGCTTTACAGGAATCCTGTAAACAACACGTGCTTTTTAACGATATACCGACAAAGATGTAACGTATTTATATACACACGTCTTTTGTCTATCAAACTTCTTCACGGCACATGTGGAAAAATGACCTTTGAAAAAGAACGCCCTTGTTTTAACTTCTCCCGCTCTGGGTGGAGCGGGAGGGCGTGTCAGACTCTTACTGACTAAAACCCACCCGTGTTCCTTCAGTTGCTTGTACTTTGCCAGGGGCCACGGTATCCCTTTCGGACTTTCCCGCAAAAAAAAGAACGCCCTTGGTTTCTTATTAGAATTTGAACATAGGTACTGAAACTTAGGTCACTTTTATTTAGATATTTTTCAGATTATGTCTGGACTTTGAAAGAGACTTTCTTCTGGAGAGTAGCCAGGAAACACCGAACTCATCTAGTTTTAAAACATACAATTACCATATTTGCATAGATATGAAAACTAAAATTAGAATAAATATTGCCTGTTATCGATTATATTGCTGGTCAAGTATCGAATGTCCAAGATAGTGGAATTGAATTAACGAAATAAATGTATCTGCGATTAGCAACGCCTACATTCAAACGATATCAATAAGGTAAACAAAGACACACATTTTCGTTGGAGATTATGGCTTAGATCCGCTTAGCAAAATGGCTAAAGTGAAGCTCATAGGACCAGAAAACCAAAGACCAAAAACAAACATTTCAATAAACCAAACATAATAAATAATCAGCCTATTATGTTCCCACTGTTTGGACACAGACCTCCTCTTTCTGTTGGAGGGAATGGGCCATAATCCACCACGCGGGCCCAGTGCGAGTTGGTAGATGTCACATGTCTTCGAATGTTTGTTTCTAGAACATGCCGGTTTCCTCACGATGTTTTCCTTCGCCGTTTTGAACGCAACGTACTCAAAAACTAAAATTCACAACATTTTCAAAATAAAATAAACCAACTAATCAATTACTACAAACATTTGTAGATAATTAGCAAAATCTACACTCACGCGCAGACACTCAGTCTGGTCCGTACGCATTATTTACTACGCTATCAACTGATATACTATCAACTTGCGCAAGAGTCGGGCACGTAATTGGGGCAAGGGGTCAAAGACCAGCCCTTTGTAAGGACCCCGCACAATAGCGAACAATGTACAAAGACCGTGTCTTATATTGTAATTCGACTTGAAAGTATACAAAAGAAACTTGGTTCTAATCTACGGGTACAGAATTAGCGACCGCTTTGTTCACATGCCGATTTGAATTATGAATTTTAAAATGGTCCTTAGGGATTCAAACACGTGCATTGTTTACGAAAAAAACCCACGTGCAGAAAGTCTGAACTGCAGCCTAATATAACATAACATTACGCCTGTATTTCCTGAAAGGGTTTGGCAGAGGCTACCAGTACACCCATATTTCGCCAGTTTTATTTAAGTCCTGAGCCTATTGCCGTCAACCGGGCACAAATCCAGACTCCGGGCTGCTAGTGCTGCTACTGAGAAATTGCTAATGGAAAAATCCAATAACACTGCCCGACCTGGGAATCGAACCCAGGACCTTATATTCAGCAATAGCCCTTGCGACCAGTAGCCCAACGCGGCAGTCTAAAATTGCCACAAAAATTGTGGAACTTACCTTTGATCTTAGTTTTTTTTCATCATAACGGTTTTCGGAAGACGCATATATTTTTCAAAACAACTTTAAACGTTTAAAAGTAAATAGAGATAAACGATTTGACAACACCAATATTGATACAGATGCACCGAATCTAAGAGGCTCTCGTTCACTTTTGTTACCTGAAAATGTAAATATGCATCGGTTATCAGTTAACGGAACATTTAAATTGCACAAAGTGGCGTTGTTATGCTTGTGTAAACTCAGTTTAAGGACTAGGTCTAAACATTCGCTTATCAACTGATTAATATGCAATTTTTGTGGAACTGGCACAGCACTTGAGTTACTTAATACTTAAGTGACAGATAAAAAAAACGTACCTTTACATTTCAAAAAGCAATTTCTGATGTATTTAAACGGAAAAAAAACTTTTTAAACTGTAAAATATCTAGGACAAAATGTTGTTGGTAGAAGAAATTATAGAAGATTGCAAGAAATAAGATAACCTTTCAAGTAACTTCTGGAAAGTAAACAGAGTTTTATGGTATCAATTTCTAAACATAATTTCAACCAAAAAACGTGGGAATCAACACAAAACATATTAATTCTGAATGGCAGCCCTGATTTACACGGATCATGTCTGTGCGTACGCGCCGGTAAGCATGCGAACATATGCTAATAGCGTTTTGTTTGTTTCTTTGTCTAGACTAGAGAAAAGCAAGCGTTTGCCTTAGGGAAAATTGTGGTCACAGTTTCAGTGCGCATTTCTAATAGTTTCTCATGTCAACATAATATACAAATTTTCTCTGTCAAGTAATTTAGAAATTACGCATGTTATTCGCACATGTTGGAGTTCTCATAATGTTGTTTATTTCACTCGTCATGGTTGTTTTTATTAAAAGCCCTAATGACTTGAAGATGGACAAATATAATAATGTGAGAAAAAAGCTCAGTTCATTTTTCACACAATTGACAAAATCATTAATGGCCCGACTCCTCCAAAATTTAACGAACGGTTTACGAAAATAACCGGCAATTTGAATAAACAAAACACTGTCATCGAGAGCCAAATCGTTTCCCATACATTTTGTATTCACTTGCCTATTCTAATTAAACGTTCCTCCCCCCAATTCGGGGTTGAGAGGTTTTTCGGTGATTTCGATTCGTGTGAACCACTGCAAGTTACGGTCCGGTGACTCTTGATTTGTCTTTGTTTGATTATGTATGTATTGTTTTATTTTGCTGGAGCGTATCAAAATGAAACTGCCATATTGTTCAGGAATCCAATGTGCAACATTGAGCATTTTTGGAATTCGTTTCTTAATAAAAACGACTGATGTCGTGAGGAAAGTTTTGATTATGAATTTGGATAGAAAGAAGAGAAAGAGAAAGAAAACACGTTTATTTGCGGTCAACATGACGCAAAGAAAGAACACATACGCAAAACGGACGCGAAAATGCTTTAAGAGTAGAGGAAGACCAAATAAACGGTGGATGGATTGTGTGAGAGATGAAGTGGCTAGAAAGGGGGTGACTACCGAGGTGACAACTAAACAGAGGAGTATGGAAGAAAAAGTTGTGTGAAGAACATGTTGCGCCGACTCCAAATAAACTGGGACAAGGGCGAGAGAATGATGATGAAAACATCACTCGAGAGAATTTAACGAATTAAAAATGTAACGAATAACTGATTTTCCAACAATTTACTTACTCCAAAACGTGCTAATTACGGTCTTGCAGCTTGCATATAATATTCCATGAATTATTCAACAACTAGGTACTATGTAGCCACTTTAAATGTTCATAAAACTATCTAAAAGCGATAACATGATTAATATTGTTCTACACGCAGTGGCGATAAGCACAGCCTTGGATTCCACGCATTGTAATACTTGTTGCATTGTTATGTTATTGTTACTAAGTGCCTTTGTTTTGTTGGCAATTTTACTCGATAACTAGAAATTACCGACCATTTTGTATATAGCTGAAAACATTTTAGTTTTGCATTCTACAGCATGTATGGAACAGTTGATACTTTTTTCGGGAGTACTATGTTGGTCCCAAGGCCAAGATTGTGCAGTTTGATGGTCTGTACCACGCAGTTAAATTTTATGCATGCTGTAATTATGTGTCTTAAAATTTTAGTTCCATTTTAATCGACAGTTATTTAAATCTCTCGTTTAAAGTAACCCTCCGTTTAAATTGACCCCTTTGTCTCAACTGAAGGGTCGAAAAATCGTTACAAAACGTCAAAATCTTATGTAAATTTTCAAAAACAATAGAATATTACAAACCCCTTAATTATCTTAAATTGTTGACATCTATCGAGGCGTTAATGATTCCTTTCTGCTTTATTCGTCGTACATTGTTTTGATTGTTACAAGTGCGCCTCGTTGTTTATATGAACGCACGTTAATGTATGCAAATCTAAACGAAACACCCGTTATGTTGAAACTGCATGTGGTTACTTGTGGGAACGCTATTTGGTTGCTAAATGTTTTAAAAGAACGGACGGGAATAATAATTATTGAAGGATTTAAAAATTAAGATATGGGATGGTAAACAAAGGAAACGCATGATTTTATCGGTCAGAAATAGTTTAAATATCATTATAATAGATAAGATAAATTAAAAGTCACGGTAATTTACATATTTATCGCAAAAATAAAACGCAATCAACATTTTTGACGAGCAGAAAATTATTAACAAAAAACAAACCCCTTTATTTATAAACGTTTGATAAAATTAAGAGACGTTTAAACGTCAAAAATTTATGGTTGAAGTCTCTAATCAATACTTAACTTTAATCAACGTTTATAAATAAACTCCACACGATTGTAATGAAACAAAAACACAATCGCAAAAAAAAAAAAAAAAAAACAACAATAGCAAAGAGAATTAAAAGCCCTCCAACATCCCTCAAACTACAGATAATAAAAATCACCACACCACAGACTACGTATAATTTATTAAAAATCCAGTTTTATCGGTCCAGTGCGATACGAATCCACAAAAATTTGCATAGATGTTAGTCGATAAACTGGTAAGTTTGGTTCACATGCATTGCCCATTCCCACGAAGAATATGCATTATATTTTTAATATCAGCACGTCAATTATATCGGGTACTCGCATTTAATAAGGGAAAACAAAAATTACAAACCAGCAATATTATAAAAGGTTGAATATGGCAATCTCTCCGTCTATATTGTTTGTGGTAATTTATTGTGTTAATATTTAGGGCCGCTTTCACCATCTTCGGATTTAATTTCTGGTTAACTTAACTTGGAGATAATGTCACGTTAATTCTGTTCAAGTTTTTAATTTATTTGGTAGATACCTACCCTAGGTCCATAACCTACTGGTGTGTCTATTATCTTTTAAATAATTTCCAGAATTTACAAATCATAATGTTTTGGTATCAAGCTCATTATAATGCATAGCATATTGTCTCAATCGCCTGCACCGTTAAAGATTATTGTGCAACCCACGTTCTTATTGCTTATTGGCCTACTGCTAGCTGTTCGTGACGAAGTAACCACGTTTTGCTCAATTTGTACACAACAAAAACCAACTCATTGTATGCTTTAACATCTATTTTATTACTCGCTATCAGGAATACTTTGTCATCGTTTTATGTATTTTTAAGGCATCAAATTGCATCACAGTAAAAGCTATAAAATTCAACCGTCGTTGCCCAGTTTGCATTTCCTTTCCCAAGGCCGCCACTGACCCATATTGAAAGTTTTCTTAGTACATAATTATTACGTTTGATCCGTCAATGCTTGACCAATCGTTTTTACGACGTGACCCGGACGGCCATTATTATACACCTTTATAGCCAGTGTCAAACGGCCACCCTTCAATGTTTTACTTTCACACGTTTTAAAACTTGGAATTTGTCGATTTTGAACGACCGGTCAGCTCGTAAACGCTCGTTAAGAAAAAAATATATTTACGCACCCAAGCTTCGTATAATAATGTCGTAAAAATTATATTTATGTCAAAAAATATATTTCGAGTTACTGCTTTTATTTTCTTCCATTTTTAATTTTTATCGACGACTTAAAAATTATTTACGACCCCCATTCTCCACTTACGCACCCATATAATAGTATCGTTAAAAGCATAACAAATCGGCCGCATTAATGACTCACGGCAATTAGAACTTCGTTACGTTTAAAAAACTCGTGTTTCATTAGATTATTCAGTTTTTGAAATCACTTTAGTGAAATAGATCATCGGGTCGGTATGGGTGGTCCGTCGCGCCCCGACACACGATTGTATCAACTCACATTATTTTTTTTGTTTCGTCCCGCCTGCAACGTGACCAAATACTAATAGAAACATTAAAACCCAACCTTCGCCCCCACCCTCACATCACAATCGAATGATAGCTAATCAACTCTATACATTTTAAAAGCAATGTCAAGCGGCCTCTACGGAAAGGTACGACTTTCCATTCTAGTTAGAAACTCTAGCAGTTCAAGGAACTAGTAATTCGAGTGCGTAACGCGAGACCGCAACCCAATAGGTCGAGTGAGAGCTCCCAGCACAGCTAATCCAGGCCAGATGTGACCGCCAGCCGCCCGCCAGCTTGCCCCGGACTTCTAAGCCACTACACCGATTATGATTGCCCAAATAGTCTCTCATCTGCCAAATGACGCTCCGAACCACAAACGCAAAACATGCACTTTCGAAAAAAGTCTGTTCCCAAAAACGTTTTCCCAAACCGAAAATATTCATTCCTACTCCACTGAACTCGAACTCTTTGTTTTATTAATTAGCCGACAAATTACCTTTTGTTTATTGTGTCTGCCCGAACGACCGTAACGTGGTACACGATAAACTTTCTGAATCACGACGAAAATGTTAATTACATTAATTTACTTAACAATACAGCTATTACAGTTAGCAGAAACATCTAAATAGTGCGTTTAAAAAACGGGATTACACCGGCCGGTCCCCAAATATGCACGATTTAACATGAAACGCGAATTCGTTATACAAGTATGCTTATCTTGAGAAAACACGCTGTTAACCTGTTGTGTGCATCTTATTATAAGCACCGGCTATTGTGCATTATACTCCACATATTCATGGGTAAACACACACTAGTCTTTGTGTCTATTGTTGCAGTAATACTTAGCGGCAGCATCACCCCTCGTAATATCATCCTTTCTCTCGCATTGTCCCACACAATGTGAGATACCGAGGTTGGTCCAGAGGTCACACATCTTAGTGCGACCTCAGGTCATACCTGACAATGCGAGGTACCGTGTTTACCTTTGTCCGACCGATGTTTAGGCTGCTCGTGGAATCGTATACTTGTCTCGGATTGTTGTCCACAATAGGACTCATCTCGGGACAATGAGGCTGGACAATGGCGTCATTGTTCTTTTACGATATTTAGCTACCGTTTTAGGCCGTTACATGTCTTTATTGGATAATATCGATCTCATTGTGTTGCCGATTTATAGAGCGGCTCCTGTTATGTGAACATTTGAATATTAACGTTCATGGGAACCATTTTGAAGTTTACAACTACAACTGACAGGTTCAGGATTTCCAAGTCATCTGTAAATCACAAAAAAATATTTACAGAGGCAAATTTCAAGCTGACACATTTCTCAATTGCAATTCAGGAAGCCGAACTGCATTTCAGAATAATAAATCCCGTACTTTATTCAGAACTTTTGTCTTACGCCGCGTGTTTCGGTAGCTGCGCCCGCGACGACCCAGTATGATTTACGTTTATGTGCGCATAAAATCTGAGAATGCGGTTTGTGCATCCATTCCAGTGGCTGCAGCAAAAATAGTCCAGGGAACGTCGAAACTTTTATTTGTGTTACTTTGAAGATATATTGCGAATACTGTTGAAACACATCTTTGTTTTGAAATATTTACGATCTTTGGGAGAGAAACTTTACATCGGAAAAAAATAACGCTTCTTGCTCTGTCCCATTAAAATTACACTTAAGGTGCTTTACAGTCGCCGCGACTTTTGACAAAACTTTAAATGCATTTCAACTTTCCAAGCTCTCAAAACGGTGCCATGCAAAGATAATCCTGAGATAATCGAGAAGCGTATCCCAGTAGCAATGTTCTGCAAATGAGCGGTATCTGTCGATAGCTCGAGTGCTCGATAACGGCGGCTTTGATCGCCGACGTGCGCCCGCGCATCCTTTGAACTCGCCGCCCCCCCGCGGGGCGCGCTTTATTAAACATTCATTAGGACCCATCGTTTAGCTCATACCTGCACAGTAGTCGGGATGAAGTTACATCTATGGAATCGACAAATAAATATTTTTTTTTTAGTTTCCCAATTCCCAATGGCGCTGTAAAGATTTTTTGATTACGATCCCTTTATTTAGTTTTGAGGGACGATTCGTATTGCGTCTTGAACATATTGAATAGGACCTGCAGTCTTTTAAAAGGGTGGGTCGGTCATTGACTTTAAGATATTTTTCCAATCTTTTGTGCTACTCTATCTACGTGTTATTAACATCGTTGATAAATAATTATGATAAACTTTGTAAAGTCAGTTGCACATTGCACTAAAGATAATCAGTTTTCCTCGAAAATGATGCAACTTTTACATGTTTACATGTTGATTGCATTATTTTTATCGGTCATGTGAAAATTGCAAAAATAATAACGCATCAACAGATAATGATTATCGTAATTACCTGATTTAAAACAAGAACTAAAAAATGAAAATATGTTAGAAGTTACTTGATTACTTCCCAGATTTACTCCACACCTCAAAGTAATCTCGAGTACACAATCCTAACTACCTAAGTTCCCAGATGCACACAAAGTGGCCTAAGTGCATCCCTTCCCATCCCATTAATCATAAAACTCACTATAATCCCATATCTCAATAATCAATACCAACGATAGGAAAAAAAATCTCGACATAATGACACATAGTGAGGCAATATCTTCAGTAACTCGCGGCTCCCTGCAATTTACTCGTCCGTCCGTGGGCTTACCTAACGACACCTGGGCACTGGGCACTGGGCACAGGCTGGGCACGTCTGGGCATAAGTCAACGCACCCGGGTTATCCACCCGCTCCCGATAGAATATGTTGCAAAAAACGTAATGGCCGCCAAGAAACGTCAATGAATTGGATTTTATTCTGTTCTCTTTTTAAATCTCGGGATTGCCAGTGCAATAAAATTGTTAAGAAAGTGCCAGTGCGATGTTTATAAACATATTACCGATGATATTTTTTTAATTTAAAATGTTTCTTAGATAAAAAATCTTGTTACTTGCAAAAACCCAACTTTTTATGGTTTTGTTCGCCGGTACAAACAACGCACATAGAACGTTGACAGGCCGTAATTTGAAGTGGTTGTTAATTATAGAATGCATCATAAATAATTATGCCTTAGCTACCGGAATGCCTCATCGGTAGCAAAGTAACAACTAGCTTAACGAAGTATCGGTTATGTTCCGTAATTCTATTTCTAGTTCGAATATGGTTTATACAGAGCAAGTATTAAGTTTTTTTTTTTGTTTAAAAATCTTAAACAATGCCTGAAATCACAAGGCATTGCCACTTGCACGATGCATCAAACTGGGGGTCGTATGAATAAATTCAAAATGGCGGTGCGGTGACCTTCGCCCCATCGCCCGTGCACCGCAATGCCACAAGTGTTTGCAATTTTTGTCATGATTTATCTCATCATTTTACGGTTCGAGAGCACTGCGAATTCTCGTCTAAAATAATTGTATATTGTTTTTTGTTGCAACTGTTGATAGCTAGCTAATAATTGTTCTTGACCTTAATGATAGATCCTATTCACACGACAAAACTATCAACTAATACCTTTGCCTACGCTGTCCTACGTTGTCTTAAAGGCTTAAAGGTTAAACAATCATAATCTGACATTAAACCCTAAATAAATAACCAAATAATTCAGTAAATTTCACTGGGAACTGGGAACGCGGCACACTATCAAACAACTTTGACAAACAACCCGTCAAAACTGCGTCAACAGTCGTGTTTGAGGGCGGTCCGTCATTCCGTATTCAAAAAAGATTGTTTGACAAATAAATAAACGGACGTAGGTACAAAGAATTTTTTATTGTCCGTTAATTTTAATCAAGGATTCTTTGTTGTTTTTGTATAAATAAAAATTACAAAAGGTGTGAAAGGCCTGTCTTGAATTTATGATGTGGACTATCACTTAACTTGTCATTAGAATCGGAGGGAAAAAAACAATCTCAGTTGGTTCAACCCACACCTTTTCTGCAATTTATGGATACTTCACTGTATATATAAAACCTATGTTTATGGTAGAACTGACGCAATATGTGCAATTTTCCCTGTGAATATTGCTGTGCTATTATCTCTGTGCGGATTGGACACGCTACATTGGAACTATGCTTGGTTCTCTTACTTTCACAATCATGCGTAGCTCGCCCACTAACGTTTTCTAATGCTACTTGGACATTGGAAATGTCCTGTGCAGGTCTTAGACTGGTTTTTAAGCTTATATTACTTTCACGTGCACGTTTATTTTGCTAATTCATGCTCAGATAAACCGGAGCATTATAAAAAGAGGTGAAAGTCGTAGGTAGTACAACTTTGATGCTTTATTTTTTAAGAGTTAAAAAGAAAAGGGAAGTGCTCATTGGACATAAAAAATCGTCCGCATCGCTGTCAATGGGAAGAGTTCCAAAGGCTGGCAGCATTGCCACGTTGGATGGCAATGATGATGCTTTGGCTTAACCCTTAACCACCTGACGTCGGTCTGAGAGACTCCGGCGATTTTCTTTTTCAAATTATTCCATTACTATGCATTCGACGCACCTATGTGTCCATGTACTTTTACCTCGCTTCCACCAGTACGCGACGTGCACCTCGGCAGCACCATATGCGCGCGCATTTAAACATTATACGTAATTATATTTGTAAAAACTATTGAGTTACAGTGTAATTTCCTACTAATATCTCAGATTTTCGAAGATCCTAGAGTTTTTGCTAAAATTTATATATTTTTGTAGTGTTGATTTTTTATATGTAAATGCATACTTTTGCACAATTTAAAAACTTATGATGAATAAAAATATAACTAAAATACAGATGTGACTTTTATATTGTAATATTTTAAATAATGGTTATTAAATATGGAAAATACGCAAGCGGTATCCAGGACCGACGTCAGGTGGTAGTGTAACTGAAAAACACGTCAGGTGTTTAAGGGTTAAAAATAGGCCAGCCTGCAGCGTATTTGGATTTAATTGTGTTTCTGTCCCTTTCAGTAATAACTGGAAACAATGATCAAATAAATTTTATTTTACCTAATCCATTGATTAATACATCATTATTGGAAATTTTGTTAGTAAACAAAAGTAGCACTCTATTTCAATCTAAAAACAGTTCAAAGCGACTCAAGAGTCATTCACTTGACGTCAGATTATCAATCTAGCGTTATCATTGCCTACATCAATCATTTCCTTGCTCATAACACTTATACGCCAACACCGCTATTTTCTATGTAAACGCGTTGCCATGTTGTCATTTCACTGCTAAGTTTCACACGACAGCCAATTAAGGCATACATTGCTTATAATCGTCATAGGAACATGAACTTTATGTCTAAAGCCATAAAGATGTTGAAATAAGTTAGCTAGAGAGTGCTAAAACACTTCTAATAACATAATATTTTAGCTTGCATGTTGGTGTTACCAATGCCCACATATTTTCAAAACAATATGCACGCAAGTAAGTTGTTTAGCAAATAGTTTCAAAAGATACATCTCTATGTATGTGCCATGTTCGTTTTATTTGCTCAATCAACTTAGCCTATCGCAGTCCACTTCTGGACACAGGCCTCGCCCAGGCTGCGCCACAACACCCTGCCGTCCGCCTTCAGCATCCAGTCTGTCCCAGCTACCTCTTTAAGGTCGTCGGTCCATCTAGCTGGGGGGCGTCTCACACTACGTTAGCCGATACGCGGTCTCCACTTCAGGACTCGTCTGCTCCACCGGCTATCGGCCTTTCAGCAGACATGGCCAACCTACTGCCACTTCAGATTGCTAACTCTACAAGCTATGTCCTATAACTCTGGTCCTTTTCCGAATAATTTCATTCCTGATAGTATCCTTTATTTTCTAGATTATTTCAATTGCTTCTGATCTAATGCCATTGGTAGGCAATTGCCAATTACCTGTAAGCCAATGGCCATGTGTCAGATTGTTTTACAAATTGTTGATTTTCACATGCAAACCTACAAAAAATCTTCCAAATTCTGTTTGTAATCTGACCATGTATTTACGACATCCTGTTTGCTAGATCGAATCTGAATAATTGCAACCTTAAGAGAAGCAGTTCACACTAGTCTAGCGTAATATCACTAGACTATTTTAGCTGCAATCATGTTAGGTGTAATAAAACGTAGTTGGAATGATATGCCATTTTATGAGTCAGTTTTAGTTGCAATTCGTTTTTATGTTGCGAAATTTAATAATATAAAACTCAATCTGGCAACTGAAAGACTTTATAACAGCCGGTCTATTTTAATTTTAACGAATAACGAAAGTAGGTGAAATGAGCTGTCATTTCTGCTACTGCTAGTGATTTACACCATTGACAGGTAAATTCAATCTCACTTCACATAATTTTTCGGACATTAAAATGCTTAAAGCTGTCGCCAAAAACTTACAACATTTCATAACATACAAGTTAAAATGGCGCTCACATTGGCGCTAAAAATAAGTCACCATTTCCTCTATATCACCATCAACCACTTAAGTACTTAACCCCATAAAAGACCTAGGCCTTATACGTCTTTTTCAGTCACCATTGAAAAAGTAGGGTAACCAATTAACCTGTAAACGGTATGACTAATAGCACTGAGTAACCGACAAAGTTGTTTCCTGTTTCGTTTAGACTTGGCGACATCGCATTGCAAATATACGTGCGTGACATTTTTGATGACCATTTTGGATCCCCTTTGCCGATTGCTAAATGCATTAGCAATCAACCTTAATTCCGATGTAAAATATAACTAGTTCTAGTCTTGCGAGTTTCTTAAATATTGCACTTCTTAAAACTTCATTTAAATTAATGTAAATAAAATGTGTATAACTATTTAAGAGTTGAATAAATTCTCGAATAATTAAACCTTTAAATTTAACAGTCTTAAACGTTAGCGGTAATAATTAATGTTATATTAATTCACAAAATATTAGTTAGTTAGTACCTATTTAATTCAGAAGATACTTAATTAACGCTTTGAAAGCACGTTACTGCTTTTTAATATGCAAGTTTCTAATAATTAAAAATAATAATACAGCACGGCCAAGTGTTGCGTATTATTAATAATCGATACGTGGCCATGCTGTATAATTTCTCTTTTTATCATAATAATCTGATAAGAACTGAAACCTTATCAGTTTACAAGGAAAACTGTAAACTAGTTTTTCTCGCTATTGTTTAAAATGTTGGTTAAATATTTGACAATCCAGTTTAAAAAGGTCTTAAAGTCAAAGTCAAATCATTTATTTCAAATAAACACATAAAAGACACATTTAAACGTCAAAATTTACAAGAAATTCATTTTAGTTACCCCTTCCAAAAGGCAGTTTCGTATGGAGAAGAATGGGCAAGAAACTCCACCGTTACTCTTTTAAAATGTTTTACTATATTTTCCACACATTATTAATATAATTATATGTGAAGACGATGTAGTACAGACGCCAGCACATCAACCTACTACAATCTGTCAAATTTCTTTAATAGATTTTCAACTTTATCACTAAAGCATAAGGTTCCAAGTTGATCAGGAAAATTTGACAGTTTCGGGTAGATTGACCTCCTGGCGTCCGTACCCAGAATAAAATTACTGTACAAAAATAGGTTCTTGTTCTGAATTAACCTTCGAATATAAACTGTAGCCAATTTCTCAATTCTACTTAAGCCGATAAGGAGAGCTTAAAAAACCTAACAAAACAGAATAATAAAGTATATATGAAACAAGTGTTAAGAGGAGGATACAATGCTACCTGGTAGTGTCACGTATTTGTTTAGGAGTCAACTCAAAACCAGTAGCGACCAAACGTATACAAATATACAGATATATGCTGAGGCTTCGTTTTTGTTGCCTTTTTTATGCTACGTCCAGTTGTAATAGAACTTTGTCTAGGGCTGTGCGATGAATTTATTACCAATCTTTTAGTATCGATACTAAGAATAAATCATCTCTCGCATAGATCACAACAATTTTCGCAAATGTTTTGTTTGTTTGTTTTTTTTATATTGTTTGTAAAATTCTGTTGAGAGAATAACAATAAACTTTATTTATTATTATTTGTTTTGGTTGCAAAGTTATCTTGTTTGTTTTTTTTTTTTTTTTTCTACCTCTACCTTGAACGTTTAATAGGTACAAGGTTTTGTATGTGTCTACTGTATCTTTACAAAAACCGAAATTAAAGAAGTCTGTAAAGGCAAATATATTATACTTTTATTTTATCTCTCATTTGTATAATTACAAAAACGCGTCGTATGCGCAACGAGGTACGCCATTTTGACATCGAATCGCCTTTCACTTGGCCTAGATATTTCGGAACTGGTTCGTAATCACAATGCAAACTCGCCGGCACCCAACAAACGAGTCGCCATTGCTGTAACAATGTATTTCCTGTGCAGCTGTGAAAAATCTAACGAAAGGATTCCAGTTTTTGAGCGCAACAGCCCTAAATTAAATTTTCGTTTGAAAAATCTATGTTAATTGTGGGTTGAGGTTCATCTAACTAGAAATCAGAAACTTCGAAACAGGTTCTAATAATGACTAATGCAACATAAGATAATAAATAACTCCCTAGCGAATTAAAATACTTCTTTTTTCTAACCACATCAATTTATCATAATTCATAACATACGTAAAAATATTGACCAACATAATAAAACAAGAGAATTAATCACCAACCCTAAGGTGTAAATGAATAAAATAAGATGGCGGGAGCGTGCGCGGCAACCTGTTCTGAGCGGGACGCGCCGCCCACGCCTGACAAATCGGCGCGCGCGCAGCACACACCGATTACAGCACGAACACGTCCGATCAAGTCCGGACTTGTTCCCCAAGTCCCTACAATGCAACATCACCAAGAGGAAAACATTGGACACGTTTTCTGGGAAATCGATTCGACAGTTTCGTATCATCGATGGGTGATTCCGAAAATCCGATTTGCTTAAGCAAAAACTACGGGATGGACTTACTTACGGCATGCATCTTGACGAGGATGCATAACGGTAACCATTCCAACTTTGTCTTTGTATAATATTATTTTTCATGCAACGCCTGTTAAAACAAAAAATGCAATAGACTTTCTGCTGAATTACTCAAAAGCTATTACAACAAGTTTTATGTGTCGTCCAGATGCGTAGGCACTGGGCACCGTCTATCGTTGCGTCTGGATCTCTGGATCACGTATTACGCTCACTATAATGTTTACCTCAATTCTCCACAAAAAGACGAGAGAAACTCTGAACAAGCCACGTCCCTGTAATTACGAGGGACAAAAGAAGGGTCGTTCTCGAGTCCCTTTCTCCGACTGTAATGACTGAAATGTTTTCTCGATGCCAGGATCGTGACCGGCCCCCTTCCCACGCGCGAGCAACATTTGGGCAGCATTTGTGGAGCAGGGATACAGTCCTTTGTGGCATGTTCTTCAACAATGAACATAATAACGCAATTTGCATTTTCGCCAGATGTAATTTTTTGGAGATTTTTGTAATGGTGGTGAAGTGAATGTACCATGAGTGAATATACATTTTAATGTTGAATATTACAAAGCCACCACCAGCTCCTCAATTACTTATTCCCGTTGCGCGGCCTGTTTCCTGCACTCTGGCGCAGGCGGCAGTATCAAAGCCCGGTGACAACCCCTGACGTGCTCCCTCCGTCGCGGGTAAAAAGCTAATTTGACGCATCTCAGGAAAGAACACATTTTTTCTCACTTTCCAATTTTGTCCTTTTGTTTTTTATTCCCATGTGATCACAGATTCTAGTGGTGTTGGCAGACGGATGCAAGCCCGGCCGCCGCGGCCTTCGGTGCACGTGGATTGCATTACAGCGCTGTTGCTAGCCAGAGCAAACTTGGCACACTCACAATATAAGAAATACTTCTGCATCTCCATAGTATCGACATAGTATCGATTTCAGTAACCTAAAGAAGATTTAAAACATTCAAATCGCAAACGCTACCTTTAATCGGCTTTCAAAATAATTATGCAAATTGCTAGTTCTACTAACACGCTGAATACTTAATGCCAATCAGCGATGTTGGTTACTTGGAATTGCGTCAAATTATTCTTGTATACTGGTTTCGTGTTATGAATCGTATTTGCGCGGTAAACACGTGAATTATAGCCGCATCAAAAGAGGTAGAGTTCGTGCGCCCGCGCCGATATTTAGGTCGACCGAAATAACCTCAGCACTCGGACGCCAGTTAAAACTACAGCTCAAATGCTGTTTAACAGCGTTGTATTTGATTATAAAATAAATCATCACCAAATGTGTTTATTTTCGGTCAACTAACAATCATTAGAATCACGCGCAACGCACGATCAATTAAAATGGCGACCTTATCAATTCAAGGTTAAACATAACTTCATGGATTACGTTGACTATACACATTATTTTAATGAATTATCGAAAATTAACTCAGTATGCCTCAGTTAGCTAGTATACTACACGATAAAAGATTGATAAAGTCCACGATAACCGTGTGTGTTGTTTGTGCCGAGACTGTGCGCGCGCGCACGCCTTCCAAGGCCATTTCGTTTACGCATACACCCGCATGTTTACGCGTGCCCAATATAAGGCCTCATTTACGGAGACGCGGGGCGTCGCGCGTCGCGTGTGGCGTGGCGTCTCGCGGCGCGTCGGACGTTTTTTCTGTTTACGGTGGGGCGGCGCGTGGAGCGGCACGCATCATCGCACGCGTAAACACAAACTTATAGCAATATACGACCATGTTCATAGAGAAGCGAGACGGGAAGCGTGGCGGTGCCCGCCGCGGCGCCCGCGGCGAATCCTCAAGCGTGTAGCGTAGCACGCGGCGGGCATCGCGGCGGCGCACGCTCGCCTCGATCAAATCGACTAGTTTTATGTTGGCGAGAGATGGGAGCGCTCAAAAGTCGATCATATCATACTCCATTGTGACGGTGACTACGTCTGTGTTGCGCGATTTCTAAATAAGACTGACAGAAGATTCCGCCTCGGACATAGCTTCATCGAGAATTGCCGCTGCGTGCGCCGCCGCGATAAACGCCGCGTGGGACGCGTCGGTGCCATCCGCGGGCTCGGCCGCAAAAAACGCCCTAATTCAAACAAACGCGTCTAAAATCGCTTCTCCGTAAACGCACTCATGCAACGCCATATATTTGAATTCAGTGCGGGCCGCGCCGCTCAACGCAACGCGCGACGCCCCGCGTCTCCGTAAATGAGGCCTAATACACGGCCAACACACATAGGGCACACTAGTAAACACACAAATACTATACAAATCACATTGCGAATTAGTCAGGTTATATCAAGATGAAAATGGCGCGAAACGCTCCATTGAACGTTTGGCGGGAAACCGTTGCGTAACCACGTGAAAGTATTTTCTCGCGCTTGCATCTAGTGTAGCGCATTTTTATGTATTTATAATTTGCTATTTTTAACGTATTGTAATTTTTCCTCTATAACGAATTTAGGAAGTTTAATTGTTAGAATTTATTTATTACCAACGCGTGATATCATTCTTTTATACCGTAATAAATGTGGTCAGAGTTTTATTTACGTATCACACTACTTCTAACTCTTAAGTCTGATAAGCAGTTACGTAAATAACATTTTATAGGTTATATTGTTATGATGAACCTAACCTATAAATCCACGTGTTGATGAATTTGGCGGGAACCTCCAGGCGACCACCAGTCGACCTTGGCTCCATGACGTCACTGACATAGTTCCCGCCTGCACACCGAGCCTCGTTTTTACCATGATTCAGACAATTTTATTATTACAAACGAGACTTTTACGTCGAACGTTATAATTATAGCGTCTTTACTTGTTGCTAAGCTGTAATTCACCTTGACATTTCACATTGATTTTATTAAAATGCTGCATGAGAATCGACTTTACATAAAATTATCGAACGCGTAACATTACAAACCTAATTTTGTTGCTTTCTTTCGATGATAAATATGATTTTTACGCAGTTAACTTTTCAATATCGTTTAAAGTCAGCTATAATGCCAATGTTTTTGTCCGTCTACATTTTGCCTCGAAGTTTGCGAAGATAACCTATGACCATTTTGGATAATTAACCATTTTTAAGGTCTACGATTACCAGTTTCAGTCCTCGTGATGATACATTTTGAACTTATTTAAATTATTAGAGATAATGTAGACGGTGCTAAGGTCATTTTCGACAAAATAATCTTTTTCGAACAAATATACGCTTAAATAAATCTAGGTAAACAAAACAAAAGATCTGAAAACACCTGTGAACCGGGAAAAGAAACACATGCTTGAAATTCTTTTAACAATGAATCACAACGAAGCCAAGCATATTATATTGGCCAAGCAAGATATACAACGATAGACTATGATAAAAACCGGCCAAGACTTGAAACAAAATATAGCCATTGGTTAAGATTTGAGACCTAGCATAAGGAGGATAAAAAGCGGCTCATTGGAGCAAGTTTCATTCGACCTTGGTACCAACGGTTACAACGCCATTTTTTGTGCGTTCCGATAATTTAGATGATGATCGCGTACGATTGTTCCCGACTACTGTTTGCTCCCGTTTGCTCTTGGAATCCAATCATTCTAAATTTTTTCTATCGCATCAAGTTTACGAACATTATCTGTTTGATTCTTGGAATCATATCCGCTTTGCTTCTTATTGATTTCAAAGGATTTTTTGTTGCGTCATTATAATTACTTATTGTTTTTTTTTCTTTTGTTTTGTGTTTCCACGCCAAGACTCAGTTTGATGTTAAAGATGCTAAACTATTTTCATGTTCGTTCCCCGAACTACCATTTTGTTATTAAAATGCAACGGATACTTACATTATCTTTTAATAATATCTTCAGAATCAACAGTATTTGCATCATAGAGCCTATCTATTTTATCATCTTTACGCTCCAAATCCCTTACATTTTGTTCACGAGTAATAATTTTGTATTCAACAAGAGTTATTGGTTATTTATAAAAAAGTCTAGGGGCTTCATGGCAACCTTCGCACCAGTAACTCACAAGTCAACTATTATAACGCAGATTAAACAGTAGTAAAAAGATCGTAAAATTTTATAGTTATTAAGGCCATATTTTTTTCAAAATTAGAAATGGTCACAAAGAACGTCGCCGCCCAAGGATTTGTTTAGAAAAAAGGATTCCGTCGCTTTAAGTACTCTAAAACTACTTTTTTATAATCCGATCCTCTGGATGAAGTCGTAAAATATGGTGAGGTCCCGTAGGACGCAGGCGCTGCATCCGGGGGCTAGGGGCTCGGGGCTCCGGGCGTCTTAACGAACCTTTCAGTTTGAGAGTCATAAAATTTTTCCCAATCCACAATGGTGCGGGCCACGCCCCCTGTAATAATGTTTTACGACTGATTTTATGCATCGTAGCGGCTGCGTACGTCACCCTTCTCAGAGAAATGTTAACAAGACTCGTAAACCGCTTTCACCTTGCGTTTTATCACGGCATAGTCGTCAGTGTAAGTCAATAACCGATGTATGAACACAACAGGAACGGAATTAATTTGAATTGAATTTTATTGCCGAATTCGAGACCGTCTGGAGCTTTTTATTCTCAGCATCGAATCAACATTGCCATTGTTATAAGCTGCGGTTTGAAAGAGAATTCATTCTTCCACGCCACATAAAACGCCATATGAAACAAAGCCTAATTTCCATATCTCTATCTTTCCAGATTTCCTGAAACCGCGCAAGCGGTTATCGACGAGCGGCAAGAAGTCCCCCGCGCACGCGCACAAGCACGAGTGCGGGCACGGCGCGCACATCCGCCCGCCGAAAGTAGCGCGACTTGCGCCCGCGCATCTTAAGCGCACCAGCTAGGCCCTGCCCACACTAGTGACAACACAAAATTGAACAAACAGCTTCGGCAGCTAGAAACAGAATGAACGGAACAGGATCCCCACAGACATGCGGATCTCAAATTCAAGAGTACCCTACAAATGGGACTCTTTTAACTCAGGATTCCCAAATGTTTATCTGGTACCAAGGACTTGACTGACCTACACGCCTACCGAACCGTCTTCAAAACTGTTCAATTTTGCCACACTCGTCATATTGTGCATATTTTTGTTTTATTAATTTATTGTAATACCGTTTCCAAATTACTAATAATGTTAAGTAATGCGTAAGTTAGCTTAGGAAATATCTTTAGTTCAACAATTAATGTATCATACAATATGTCACTGAACATCACAGACCAAGTTTTGCTCAATGCTTCCGCAATATGCAGATCTTGTAATGTTCCGTTTACATCACATATGTGTCAGTATTTTACTTGATCTTCTAGAACACTAAAGAACCTTAAAAATACAAGAAATAAATTCACGAGAGCTTCACTCACGTAAATGTTTCAACAACCATGATTTTTTTAAACCATTGCAATATTTTGGGACGTTGTTTGTATAAATTAAAGCCATAACTTATTTCCTTTAATGCTGTTCTTCAAGAAAGTGAAATCTAACAAATATAATATGATGAATTATGAATAACGGCGCTTCCTACCATCCTCACTACAACAGACATTCACAAACTTGAACAAACCGTGACAATTTGAGTTATGATTATATTATATGAATTATGATCTCTTTGAATTAAGTTATTTTTAGATATAGCTTCGGTTTAATTATAAGAATATTTACACTTTACGTCGAAACGCTAAGGTTACGCAGTCACAATAATAATGTCTCGGGAGTGCTAAGACGCAGCGGAGGAAATCAAATTTTCATCGCAAAGCGTCGGAGCATTCTTGACGCATTGTTCTTCCGAGGATCACTTTCTAATCTTCCATCGCCCATCGCGGGGAATGTGCGAAAGTCATCATAAACACATACACGTTATAGTATAAGACAACACAAATACTCAATTATAAAAGACATTGTTGTTACCTTCACTGGAACAGTTTTTGCAATTTTAAAGTTTAAGTAGTTCAATACAGTTGAGTTTGAGTATTTGTGTTCCAGTAATAACTACTCGTATTGCAAATTTAGGATATTAATTTGTTTTGTTGTTGTATTATGGTTTATAATATAATTATATTGAAGATTGTTTTTTTTTTTCGAAATATTGGTATTCTAAATTCTGTTCACAGTTAGTAACATTCAATTGGATTTATCTAACCGTGGCCCTTTGTGAAAGTACAAATTTTCTCATCAGGTTTAGGTCGAGGGCTCACGGTCGTAGCAAAAAGACATACCATTTGTATCATTATCATTACTCATCTTATGTTTAATTTTCTAACATTTATGATAAGTTTCGGATAGTCCATACATCGTGTATGTTTATTTTTCTATACAACGACAGTTGTAGAGCATTTTTAAAGCTAACCAAAGCCGGTGTACATTATCGCGACGATTCACACAATGAAATTAAGTAAATGAACTTTTATGACTTGACGGAGAAATAATGAATAATTTTTTATATTGTTGTAAAGGTATATTGTAACTACAGATGTAGTTCATTGCCTGTTTAAAATTGACTTTCGTAATTTATGAATTTTTGTGTTTGCTTGTGGCCCTTAGAACCGACGAGTCTTTGAAAATATTTTGTTTACAGAATACCATTTTCCTGTCCTTAATAATTTCAAACTTACAGCATTTACTGCAACAGAATTGTAGCTTTAGCTACACACACACTTCTTCAATCCATAATTTTCTCATCCCGCTGTTTTATCAAGAGTCACCAAACGAAACTTACATTCACCCAATATCTTCAATAGCTGATTCTTCAAAGACTCCTCAGTTTGTGAGACCACATCAGATATCGTATAATTATGTTGTTCGATTCGGACCAGATTGTTGGCCATGCTGGGCCACGACTGTCTGCAATATATAGAAGTTAAGTGTCCTCTAAATGTTTCTGCAATTAAATACAGCATAGCGGAAACGTCCAAAGAAAATGGACTCCTTTCACTTTTATTTGTCATATTACTTTCAAATTAGGGACAAAGAGGGGAGGAGTGGATGGGTGACCATCTTTATATACTAAGACCTCTCCGTTCGTGCCTCGTAAAGCACCTTAAGCCGTTGGTCGCGGCTGTCATTTATAGATCTTTGACAGTTGCTACGGGTCGTCACAAGCCCGAAAGTCTGACAACCAGTCTTACCACAGGATATCGTGTTACCAAGTAACTGGGTTGTGGAAGTCACATAGGCAGTCGCACCATCTAAAATACTGGTATTCAGCTTAACTGAAAGCTGACCCCAACATAGTTGGGAAAAGGCAGGCATATGATTATGATGACTTTCAAAATACTTGTTTTCCAATTTATAATCATGACTTTTATGCGTACATATTGTAATATCAATAGCACAGCACCTTACACTCTACATAACAATGTAGTTAGCGGCAATAACTTGCAAACAAAACATTTAAAGGACACTTGTATTATAATTTTAATATTTTTTTCTCTTTAACACCTGTGATGTATTAAATATGATCTCGAAACATAATTTTACTACCTTCATATTTAATTATTTTAATAGAGTTAGTTCCGGTGTCTGAGGTGGAAAGAAACAGCCTTGTATCCCTGGAGTGTTTGTATTGAGAGATAATTTAATACATCAGCTGATTAATTATTAGAGTGACATAATATTATGTATGGGTCGGAGGAAAGGAGATGGTTCATGTAAAAATGTGCTACGTTCTTGCTGCACTGTAAATAAAGTGCACTTTAGTATGTATTTATTTACGGCGGAACGTATTCGTAGATTTAAAAGGAAATTATAGGGATACTAAAAATATTTAACGTAATATATTACTACGATTAATTATTTTATTGGAAAGTTGAGAGGCAAATGATTAAATATGTGCCAAATATTCCACTGTGTATAGTGTTGTTTGGTTTGTGAACTCAGACATGTTATGTGGTGTTCGATAAATAAGTTACTATTTGTCATTATTTGGGCACTGGCACCTAAATTTAGTAGGACTTTGAGTAGCACCAACCAAACATTTTGTTTCCTTGGTGCTATTCGAAGTCGGCAAAACTTATCAGGAAAAGTGTAAACATAAAAGCAATATTCTACAACTCGCAGATTGTTATGCGAATATAAATTTATTTATCGTTCTCAATGACACATTGTTGATCACAACACAATGCAAGCATTTCTTGAAACAAATGTAAATATCAAACAGAAAAACAATTGATAATTTTTATACTATGTGAACTCTTAGACATTGTGTATTGTAAATTTAGTTGAAAAAAAGCTTCTTTCGCTCGATATCTTGTGTTTTTTCTTTTAATAAACCCATTCCTGGTAAATACCTACATTATGAAAAGATAATGAAATGAATAGCTGATTACTGGAAAGTATACAGGGTACATGTAAGTATGAAGTCTAGAATGATTTTCAATTGGCAAAAAAAGCTAAAATGAGCTACAAAAATGATCGATGACAAAAATTTCGAAGGGACAATGATCTGAAAACGAGCAATCCCGTGTGAACTTGAACATAATAAAAAATATTTTCGCCTGCTGTACAAAGGAGCCGGAGGAGAAAAAAAATTCTCGTGTAGAGATCATAGTGGTAAAAAATATAGAAGCACTTGACATCAGTAGGTCTCGTAAAAGGCAACTTATGCTAGGTACAGACGCAGCGACTCGCTGGCGATAAACTATCACGTACACACTCAGATTTTGACAGCCGATTTGTCGCTAATGATGTCAAAATCGTGAGACTAGAGACTAATGAGCTTAAAAAAAAGCGCACTGCATCGCAAGCGGAAGAAAACTGTAGGTACGGGCACAGCACGAATAACAGCCACATATTTTCATCCCTTTCGTTTTTACTCCCATGTAATAAGGGGCGACCCTTTGTCATTAATCGCATACAACTCCAGACTAGGCTGCTTCTAAGAATTTCCAAAAATTCAATAACGGTAGCCACGACCCGGGGATCGAACCTAGGACCCACGTACTTTAGAAGTCGCTCTTGCGACCACTAGACCAACGAGGAAGATAATACTTAGTATTTTTTAGTTAGACAAAAAGGCACCCATCCTTAAGCCTCGTGCAGACTGGCGCGACGCGAAAAATTAACTCAATTAGCTAAAACGAAACTTATGAGCCTAGTACCTACATCTACTTATCTCTGTGATACACAGACAGACTTGTAGCAAGTGAACTCAACACGAACTGAACGGCTGTCAAAACTTTTGACCAAAAGTTCCAACAGCTAGGCACGGTCAGCAATAAAAGTCCATTATCACTGTCATTCTTACGTATCATCAAAATTGACACAAAATGGTTCGATAAACAGCTCTTTAGCTTTTCTTATATATTATCAAAGGTAATAGTTAATTATCCTTAAAATTTTACTTCTGTTCAGATTTTAATAATATATTTAGTTCCACACCACTGGACATACCCCTGGTTCCTGCTCACAATGATAGGCATAATAATTTTATTAAGGGTGTAACCCGCAGTGTTTGATCAACGTGGCTAGTGCTCTGTGTCGCGGGTTCGATTCCACTGGCAATATTGCCCAGGGTTTGATTTTATCCATTTGTGATTTGTGTTTGTTAACGCCACATACAGGACTACAGGAGAAAATCCTAGTGGTATAAAATAATTTTATAATAAGAAATGTATTAGTCGCTAAAATTTCTTTAAAAATAATACCATTCGATAAAAAATATTTTCTCCACAAAATAAAAGTAGGTACAACAGATAAACATGTGGTGCGTGATTGTTTTCAATAGATAAATCGTGTGGATAGCGGTAATATTCTCACTAAAGAGTAAACATAGGTACCTAATAATAGTCGCTGAAATAAAACAACCCAAATGATGCTCGTATGAAAATGTTTATTGATATCACAATCAAGTCTACAACACTACCCAATTAATTACCCATCATATTCGTGTACACGGCGAGTATGGATGATTTACATTACACAAAGATACACTTTACCAATTAGTACATTCAAACGCCGTTACAAATGTTACAATGCCGACGTCGCTACCATAAAATGTTATATATTTATTACTTATACAATTTTGTAATACCCAATGAAACAGTGATTAACCTGGATTAAATGCAAAAAGGTCGTTTTGGCGTGCTATAAAATCTTTAACGACTATGATCTAGTGTACCACGACAGTTGATACTAAAGTGTTCACAATATTTTGTTAGTGACGAGAAAAGAAAATCTACCGATAGAAAATTACTTGCTAGTCAGTACAACACTATTTTGATTTGTGACAAATACACGGGAGATTCTCACAAAAGTGGAATTACAATTTAAATTCGAGCGATAATTAAAATATGGTAAAGTTTAAGTTTCACAACAATTTACTTTGAATTTAAAAAGTGCTTTCAAAATGACATTAATGCAAAAGAATTATTGTCTCAATTTTTACGAGTTTTTGTAGTTATGCAGCGTTTCCATAAACACGAATTATAATGGTTGGTTAATTTTGAACATTGACTGCACGGTGCGAGCACTATGCGACGCGTTCCTGAGACTTGTAGAACGATAACTATTCATTAATATATACAATTACAATAATAGAGTATTACACTTAGGCACATCAATTGTTATAAAATACAAATTTTTGTTAATTCGAAAATGTGATCCTGTCGTCGATATTTAGCTAAACTACCACAAACTAGTACACGTAATGTGATTATAAATTACGTCGGATTTAGATTATCATAAGAAAAAAACGTACGTACAAGGATTTTAGAATAATTAAAAAATTAAATAATTGAGAATACGAGTAAACTACGACAACATTCATTTAATTTTTGAAATATTAATTTTAAACAATAAATGCAACATCTTTCTCTCGTAGAACGCTAACTATACAAGGAAAGAGTATTTAATAAAGCCATCGCGACGGTCGGGGATTTAGTGATAAATTTGTACTTTATTTGTCCCCCCGCCACGGGATTAATCAGTAGCATTATTTTATTATATTATAGGTACCTATATTTGTGTTTTAGGATATATTAAAGTTACATTTCTAATTTGGTCGTAATCCTACGTTACTGAAACTCTATTCTAGCATAAAATAGGTGTTAGTTCGTAACAATACACGCTCTAACGCGCAACATCGACACACTCAAATATGTATTTGCTGGACATACATTAAATATTTATCATAATGTTATGAAATGTAGTATAAGAATTCAGTAAATCTCGAATAAATTTGGACATCGAAACAATAACTAATCTAGAAAAAGGCGCCCATCTAAGATACTTGTGTCAGCTCGACGACAACGGATTCCGACGAGGGATTGTCAGACAACCGTCATGTTAATTAATTTAATTACTGTAAGTGAATCCTATCAGTAAAGAATCTCGGTGACTTGAATAAAAGAATCATAGCTAGAACGTATAAAGTAATTATTAGGGTAGTTCTAAGAACTGATGCGTTATTTGCGAAATGAAAACTCAGTCAGCAATTAGAATTAATGCATCGTGCGGGGGCACTCCCAAATTCTCAACGACTGCAGAATAACATGAACTTTTATTATCTGTCATAGAGTTGCGTTCATTCAGGTACATTTAGCCGAGGTAATTCCTATAATTATTTGTTTGCTCCAGTAAAACACTTAAACTCTTTGGTCAGCCTTCGTTGTCATCGAGTCAATCACAGATAAAATGCAGACATTTACCTAAACCTACGCAGATACTACACCCATAGCTTGTATAAATCTTTGATAAAGTTTTTCTAAGTTAAAAAGCTGTCTCTACCGCTATACATCCCTGATATTCTTTTGTGGGCAGCGGCCTGCGTGTGCGCATAATATCCTCTAATGAAAATCAGACTATCACGCGACACGCAGTCCGCTGCCACTTAATACTACTACTGCCCTAATCATTCTATAAGCTCTAGATAAATATAAAATATTTTAGACATCTATAATATAGTCGGTTTGGTGTCGAAATATGCGATTATAGTTAACGAAATACATCGAAGAACAGTCCAGCTGCCATGATGTACTCGCGAAGGTACTGTTATCATTGGACGGCAAAACATTTTGGTAAACGGTGCACTACCAGACCAACTACTGTTTCTGAAGCTGATCATAATAATATCTTGTACAATTGACTTAACACGACACACCTAAGCATAAGATAAAGTTAATCTCCGAACGTTCCGGGTCTTCTGAAGGAGTTATGTAACTAAGCGACATGACACTGGACTGCATTATCTAAAACGTTACTCACTACAGACAAAATCACATTCAGTTTTAATAGACAGTGTAAAAATAATGTTTATTAACATTGGCCTATAAGTTAATCATTAGAATTCATTGTACTCCATCTAGTTGAAAAGCTTATTGTTATTATCACACATATAGTTTACCTATTAGGTAGATATAGAATGAATATACAAAAGTTAATACTATAGAGCCTAACCAGCAGCATAACTATATCTAGTAACAACAAACTTGTGACGTCAGACTTGTAAAATTAGAGTTTATAATCTTATGTTATGCCAAATACAAATAGCGACTTGATCCCTTTCCACCCTATGAGGATTGCCGCGGCGCCCGCGCAGGCGCCGCGAGCGGCCGGTCGTCGCCAAACTTGGTAGCTACTATATCAATATCTTAAATAACGCGGTGCTCAACATCGAAACATTAAAATCGTAATAACATTATGAGTCCATTGAAGTTATTTACGTACGTAGCATTGTGCACTACTATCATCGGATACAAGTTGCGGACTAAGCACGAATAACGATTTATTATTATCTAAATGGTTAACAGTCAGTCGATTTGGAAAAATCTATTATTTATACAATTAGATTTATGTGTAAAAGTTTACAACGAATAATTTGAAAAATTAATTTTATGTATTTTATGAACAAGAAAGTTTGTAATAATACACTCTAGAATCGTGTTATCTTATTAATTTTATGTTTGTTCATTTGAACTGAAAATATTCTTTAAATTGTTTATACTGGCCTCTGGGCCTTATAAGGAATATATATTAAAATGTAATATTAATAAGGATTAATTCTTCAGAGATAATGCTGAATCGTTTTTTATTAATTAAAAATTATTTAGATAAGTGCTAGCTGTAGAAAATGAGTGACGAGTTCACTTCATATAAAAAGAGTATTCTATGCTTTTAATTTGTAATGTAAAGTACTCGACACTTTATAAAACTTGCGATAAAATGCTACTACAGTATCGACAGGTGACACCCACGCCTCAAATATAATATTAAAATGGATATCTAATGCACATCAAATATACGTAATTATTTATAAGATATGCTATGGAAAAGACTTCGTACTGTGAAATATATTCATTATCTGTTGACGCGAATTCTACTAAAACATGTCGCACGCTACATTCTAAAGGCCTAAATCGTACACACGTAGATACTATGGTCACTAATAAGGGGCCAAACAATAATGTCTACTAATGGGCAAATGATAAGAATGATTATTGTCTGACACTGGGTTATTGTCGAGACAGCAGCTCAGGCGTCTTTCGCCACGCTATTGACTATAGAGCGCGCCACCGTCGCCTCGCGCCGCCATCACTGCTACTACACAGACTATAATAATGTATAGCAATGCTTGCTTCCACTAATATAATATTATGATTAAAATTATGTTACAAACGTTACAAAGTGTTGAGGCATGAGACAACGACGGCGCACGAGTATTTTACTTGCGATGCACGAAGACAGGCCCACAGATACGCCAAAAACAAAAAAAAAAGGAAAATAAGGAACGGGAAAAAATAAAAATAAAATAATAAGGGATATTTGGATGTTTATTTACAATTTTTCATCTAATAATAAACTATTTGATTATTATTGAAGAGAAAATTAAGCAACATCAGTGCTATATCCCCTGATCACCCACATATCGAATTTAAAACATGTTAATAGTATCAACTTGTTTACACAAGCCCCTACAAGCTAAATTAAAACATAAAAATACCCATTATTGTAGAGTTAGTTCTCAGCTGGTACCGACAGGTACGTAGTTAAAAGTTACATGAATTAAACCAAACGTAAGCCTACCAACAGTTTCACCGATACAGTTCACTGAACGTAACATAATCACAATGGAATATAAAATGTCCGAACTTATAACGAAACAACATATGATATCAATAGCGGTATAGATGGTGTCTTCCACGAAGACGCGCCCCACTCCACTCCGCTCCGTACTAAAGTATAGCTTACAGTACAGAAATCGCGGAGTGGGGCGCCTCTTCGTGGATGGCACTATCTGTAGCTGGTGCAGGTTATTACCATCTTACAAGGAGTATTTTGTACATTTAATTGTTACCATTTAGAACAATAAGTTATTGTCGACACTCGAATTAGCTAATCGCGACTTTTTTTCGTATAATTCCTCTATAAATATTATCGGTATCGTGTTTTGGTGAAACCATACACAACTAAACTAAATATACACGGGGCATTTCCTACAGCTGCTTCGCAAAATGCAATTTTATACACACAAAAGAATTTACTTATTGCAACAACCCAACATTTACAGTTTTCGAACTAATATAATAATGAGTAATAATCACAGAAACACGTCGACAAACAGTCAGTTATTTTGTGTATTAGATGCATCGACTGATCGACTGAGTCCACTGCTCGTCTGATTAGGAATAGATCATCGATGGTTTAGCGAGAGCGGAGTAAATCGTAAGTCGATACAAATAAATTGTATGCGATATAATGGGTCGAATGCGCCGCGACAACATACCCCATATACACACTAAAACATAATAAGGCAATTTCAAACGATACCGTAAGCAGACGTATAATGAACTAGGACAAAATTATTATAGTAAATGTGTTAACATTCCATTATGTTAATACTCTTAAAAATAAACCCCAAAACTCCAATAAAAGCTTAGAAATAATAAAATCACTAAAACAAAAGATTGAGACGAACTAACGCCGTGCTACATCGATACGTAGGGGTAATAGTTATAATATGTGCACGTTTCAACAGAGATCATTGACTAAAGCCTCGGTTGAGGGGCAATCTCGCTTTCTTCTGCGCGGACGCAGCGAGTGGGCGGGCCTTTGGGCGACCGACAAACACTACCTGGGCGTTACTATGGCACATCAAGCTTATTTCGACCGTTACTGTGACAGTCTCTTCCATGTCTTCATCTTCTCTGTCAATCATATAGTTGTACAAGGATCTTGTGGCGCGTGGCCAAAATCGGAACTAACGCCGCCATCTTGTTTTTCAATACATTTGGCAAAACAATTGCACAAATGTTTACCAACAGCGCCACCCTGTCAATGTCAGTCAAGTGCCAAAATATTCTTGTAGTTCTTTACCTGACTGACACGGGTATGATTGACAATGACCATGCTTTACAAAGTTGAGCTTTTGCTAAAACTCGATGTGTTATTTTAATGGCCGGGTACTGTACTAATTCATCACTTATAATCATATTTTATACCAAAATACTCATAGAAAAAAAAAGGATTCTCTCAAAAAAATAAATTATTACATTCCTATTTGATTATTTAATCCAACCACAGAATTTATTCATTAACAATATAATTAGAACTGATTTTGAATATAAATTGATCCGTATAGTATACTTGGAGAATCACACATATAAATACATAATAATATATTTTATAGATATGTAATTATAATAGTTTGTGGACAAAGGCCCGGTCACTCGCAAGTCCGTGTCACATCGGACGTCGTAATGATTAAGTATTCAGGTACAGAATGTCCCATACAAAGGACATGAAAAAGACACAATTTCCTCGTCGATTGTGAAAACATTCTGTAAGACACACTATTTTTATTATATTTATATTTTTATGAATGTGGGAAGAACTTAGAATAGAGAGGTATACATTTAGAAAGGGTTTTGATAAAAAAGAAAAACAGATTCGACAATTTAGAAAATTGTGAATCTTTAATATCGACGTATTCATTACGACGGCCGAAATCAACTAAGTAGTTGAGAATAAAACAAAATAAAGTAACATACATATAGATATAACTACAACCGTTAGAAATACAAAACTAAACATAATAATTATTGTCGGGCAGCAAAACTAATGTACTAAGTTTATGATAAAAACTAATAATATTACATAGTCTTGTCATATAAAACATTTTTAATATGAATTTAACATAATGCAGTGGTTTATAGAATCTTGCGATTAAATGGTGGATATTTATAAATTAAACACTTAATACTAAATGATAATAAACCAAATATATTAAATCAAAAAACTTAGTATACGCTACGGGAAGCATACGAGACAGCGATATTCATAATGATTTCTAGAATTGTTAAAGAGGTTAAGGTCCGGAATGGGACAATTTCGTAATAATTAATAGGATATAGACACACAAGCACATCCGTCGATATCTGCCGTTGCATGACACCAAAAGCTCTATAAAAACACGCTACATGAAAGTTATATTTATTAAGATCATATAAATAGGCATTTCTAAAGAGAATTCGTCGTTTGTCCAAAGAAGCGTAACATTAAACTTCTAATAAAGATCGCTGTAATTAATTTACTGCTATATATTAAAAGTGATGCATCTTATAATACGATATAATGAATATATTTAGCAACCGATGCATATTCTGCCGTATTCCGTAGCGTATGCTAAGCAGACAAGCCGCGCGCCGTACGCCGCCCGCGCAACAGATCTATGGATCTATTCTTTATATGACTACGAAAGTTGTACGATATGACTTATTTATTTAATACTTATGTACAACGCGGGGAGCGCACGTAGCGCGGCGCGGGCGCACGTCGCGCCGAGCGGCGAGGGGATATACTCGGGCCGGCACGCCGGGCGATAACATGTTACAATATTATGTTTAAAACACTGCGAAACTGAAATACCCAGTCATATATCGACGCGTATCGAGTCAGCAAATAATAGTAGCTCTTGTGTCACTAAACACTTATCAAAATAATAAACTAAAATCAATTACAGTCGTAAAAATAATTGCATAACATTTTTTTTTCATCTTCTATAAAGGACATTATTATATTTTTTTAAACAATTTCGTTCTATCTAAAGTGATTATACATGCATTATTACAATCTTAGTTAATCATTAGTGTGTACTAAATGTTTATAAAATATCTTAGATAGTTTTTTTTTATTTCGTTTAATATACTCGAATCTACATCTATACAAGTAGTCCATCACCGCGCCCTACACATTTAATTATCTCTACGTAATATAAAACCCTTTAATTTTGAATATATGATAGTAAACACAGTAATAAATGTTCGAGGTGTTACAGTTGTGTTACTTGATATGGAACGTAACAAACGTATGAAAAAATCTCAATATATCTAAAGCGTTATACTCTCTACGTACAAGTAAAATCAAACTTTATAATTGACAAAAACTGTGACGTAAAACTAAACCGTGCTGCGCATGCGTCGCGTTCGGAACGCCACGCACGCCTCGGCTCAAACAAACGCATACTCGTTTCATATTATAATCGCTACATCAATAAATTCCCCATTAAAATGATTTGGTACAAACACTAAACTATGATAAAATATTAGTAAATGCAACCTACTCGCTTTATCAGCAAAATATAACGCGAAATTTACAATCCATATAATACATGTGAATAAATTGTTGTCTACGTGACCGTACGGACATCAAATGATACAAAATAATGCGACACTAACCTATTATACATACATTTATAAGCGCTTACACAACGCTATTATGTAATAAATTACACATATCTAAACAAATAATGATTAAACACTTTATACTCGATTAAGTATAACTCGAATAGAGCGACTACTGCTGTAGGTCGCTGGAAAATATAAAACCCATCTTTATAAGTAATAATAATAAGAAATAAAAATCACAATTTGTACAAGAAAGTTATCGTTTCAACTATCGTATAGCGTTGAACGTGAGTTTTTGTTAAGGAACATGTTAGGTTCACACTAGTCATGGATTTATTTAAAAATTGCAGTGTGATAGTCGAGTTTAGTTCCTCGGCCACTCGGGCGGGCTTACGGGCGGGCGGGACGCGCCGGCCAACCGCGCGGGGCGGCCCGCTCGCCCGGAGGCGCGCGGAGCGGGCACAGACAGCTCAGTAGCTTAATGTCTTTTAAGAGCGGGCAACACTACCAGTCGCACTGCCTCCTGCGCCCCTGACTGCGGCGTGGTGCGGCCGCGTGCTCAGTCGGTGTACCACAGGTGCTGCTGGTGGTGCTGCGGCACGAGGTAGGTGGGCGAGTAGGGCTGCAGGTAGCCCGGCAGGCGCGCGCCCGACGCGTGGTGCGCCGGCGGCGGGCCCGCCACGCCCGCCACGCCCGCCACGCCCGCCACGCCGTGCGCGCCGCCCCTGGCGTCACAACACAAGGATTTAAGCATTTATTTCAATTAAACCGAATACAAGCACTTTTAAATTGCCAAGGGATGAAGCTAGCTGCCCATTATAGAAATGCCCATGGCTAGAAATTCCACAGACACTCTAAATCAAAATATTGTTATAAAATATTGATTACATCATTAGAGTTGAAATTATAGATAAGAGAAAGATGTAGAAACATGTGCACGTTAAAAGCATTCATATTAAACAATTATATAATTAATATTTGCCGTGGCAACTAAGAGATGACCAGTCCCTACTACTCCCTACTGCAGCAACCATTCACGAACATAACGTAAGACGTATTACAATACTGTTATGTTGCAACGAGTGTTTATGACTGTGCGAAACGTCAGAAAACGTCCTATGTCAAACAGTAAACACCTTTCAGCTTATATGATGAAAGATTGCAAGACTAAAACCAAGTTCATCATCATTCAATCAAAAAATGTCCACTACTGAACGTAAGAATCCTCCACCACCTGGTCAACCACAACGACCAGTCATGTTCATCACGTATCAAACGAATTCCTGCGACGACCGACGACCAGAGGGGCTATTCTCATATTTTTAACAACGTTCGCATTTTAATTTCAGGCAAAATGGGTAAAAATAACCTCTAAATTCCCTCTTTCTGATAGTGATTGTCGCTGAGGTGAGATTGAGGATTTGAATTTGAACGATTTTGTTGTGTTACATCTTTCCTAGAGCGCTTCCCTGCAATCTGTGGAAGTGATTTCGTGAAAAGGGGCCGGGGCAGCGCGTGCTATTTGATTTGACCAATGTGCGCTCGCGGTACTAGAGTTGGCCGGTAGATGGTACCAACCCATTTTCCGAGAGGTTGGTACTGTCAGCCAAGATGTCAGATGTTACAGATTATTTCCGACTACCGTAAGGCTCGCTCGTTTTTTTTTTTCAAGTATAGTTAATTTAAAAACGTTCCTTAAAATATCTCAGCAACAATAGTAGGTTCCATAGTTTGAGACTGAGATTAGAATTCTTAAATTATCCCTCTGGTCTTCGGCCCACTTCGGTCACAGGCTATGTCGGTTACCAAGCAACAAAACAAGAACATGTTTGAATGTACAACGCTACACGGTTCTTTTGGCTCGTGGCCAAAATCGGAACTAGCACCATCATCTTGTTTTTTCAATACATTGCACAAATGTTTAGCAACAACGCCCCCCTGTCAATGTCGTTAGAGCGCCAAAAAATCGTTGTACCGCTGTAGAATATGTAATATGTAGCAACTTACGTGTGATAGTGGTAGGTGGGCACGTAGAGTGGAGGCGGCAGGTAGCCCGGCGACACTCCGCCACCCGGAGACAATACACCGCCACTGCCAGTCCTAGAACAAATATACATTTTACTATTTATTTATTTATTTGTTGGTGAAAAGCTTCTTAGTATTTTGTGCCAACCTTTTTCGTTTTTATTTTAGTGTTTATCAGAGGAAACTAGTAATTGTTAGTTGTTAGTGGCCATATTTTTTAAATTTTTTTAAACATATTAAGTAAGTTTCCCGAAAAGAATTAATTAAATCTATGACATAATAATAAGTTTTGTAATTTGTGTAAATCAATATACAGTACAGTACAACTGTTTTCTTAATGTCCCTCGGGAATCATCGCATTTCCGAATACAAACGAATGCTAATTTCCATGTCCATCAGTTATTAGATTTATCGTGTATAATAATTTGAATTCAGAACTAAGTACTTTATTGTTGTTTTGATTTCCGTGTGTACTATATAGAGCTGTAAAACTATTTTCCTTTTTAACCGATTTAAAAAAAGGAGTTTCTGTATTTATAATAACATTTACTCCTTTTCAATATAGTGTATACCACAATAGAAAATAGAAATTAATAAAAATATAAACAATATAAAATACTTCTTCAACCGACTTCCAAAAAAGAGGAGGTTCTTATGTTCGACATGTAGGTATGCAACTAAAATAAATATTTATCCGGTTATTAATCTTTTCAATTCAGTCAGATAATTTCTTCATCTGATGTGACTGTGTCAGCATGTTCACTAGTAATGGAATGATCGCTTTCTTCACTGCTCGAACAGGTATTTATTATAAAATTTACCATGTGTGAATCAATCATTGGTTCAAATTTTCTATAGTCGTCCTCACATTTTATTGAATGATCACATACTTTTTTCCATTCTTCCGGGCCAATCATATTGATTTTTTCATTATTATTTATTCGATTGTAGTCACATTCATTGCAACATTTTTAATAGCTACGTTTCCTTTGATTGGAGACCAAGTGTTTTCAATTGGATTAAAATCCGGAGTATCTTTCTTTAAGTTTTTTTTACAATGTTTTATAAATATAGATATAAATCAATCTTTTGTTTTGTAATATGTAAGGACATCTATGGATAATTCCATACATATCCTTACATATTATAAAACCGATAACTCAAAAACTAACGAACGGATTTTCAAACGGTTTTCACCAATGGACGGAGCAGTTCATACGGAAGGTTTTGGTGGATAATTAATTAAGATATTGTGTAAATTGACTGAAATATGACGATTCGGAAAAAATCATGCTGACTTTATTGACGTGCGCCGCGTAAGCCGTAGGAGATATATCAAATTTATGTTCTACAGGATTGAAGATCTTAAAAAGTTCTCCAAAAAAATCCCTGATAGGCATATGTCTATCTTCTAAGGATGACCCACAGTAACCATTATTATCTTTCAGAATTTGATAAAAATTTCATTGTTATTTCGGACGCTATTTTGACCGGTATCATATTAATCCATATTCATTGAAATATTTTATTTAAATTGGGCATTTAATTTAGATTAAAATATGCCTTGACATCATATCATTTAAATTAATAGTTTAAAAATATATCACAGATTCAAAATTACGCGTAACAAAATAACTATGGTTGACGGCATCGACAACGCGGGCATAGCGGTAGGAGTCAATGACCTTTTCCTCGGCTTTTAGGTATGTAATCCAGGTAGTACGTTCACCTGGGATATTTTACGACATCCACGCGGGCGAAGCCGCGGGCAAAAGCTAGTACACGACAAATCTAATAATTGATGGACATGGAAATTAGCATTCGTTTGTATTCGGAAATACGATGATTCCCGAGGGACATTAAGAAAATAGTTGTACTGTAGGTGCCTAGATTTTCTCGATTTTTGACGGTCGACACTTGTGTTCAAACAAAATTGAGTAAGGGAGTAAAACAAAGGCTATGGTCGATTAATCAACAAGTTTCGCTCGGTTTTAACTTTGATATTTATCGATATAGCCTAGTCAATAACAAGAACAAACATCGCAAACTCGCATGTAACTACGATTCTTTAAATGTTGTTAGGACTCCTGAGAGTAGTTTATACCCAAGTTTGCAACCCTGTTATTTTTTTTGAAATATATACCTTAAGGACGCGTTTTTTGGTATCTTTGTTGCATATTTTTGTGAAGCAAGCAAAATTTTATACAATCTGAGCCCAACCCAAGCACTCTAGGTCTATAGGTTGCGAAGATACAGCTAGTCAAAGATGGTAATTTTTTTCCAAAGTGTTTTTTTTTCGATTTAGGGTCATTTGACAAGACACATACTGGCTGAACTAATGGTCCTAGAGAAAGGACTCCTAGTTCCAAGGTAATAAACTCCTTTCAGGGATCCTAACAACATATAAAATAATCGTAGTTACATGCGCGTTTGCGATGTTTGCATTTCTGTGTCGATATTGACTAAGCTAATAGTTAATAGACGAAAACAACGATCGATAAAAAAGAATAGGTCTCTAAGAAGCTGACAGATCTTATTGATCGTCAAAACACAGCATATCGATCGACAGTAAAAATCGAGCAAATCATGGCAGTAGACACCTTAACTAAAGATGAAATTTTTTTTCAGAAAATATTTATTTGCCCTCCTCTAACTACAATGGGAACTAATATGGGGCACTATTGTCATGCGCAAACACCATCACCTATTTGGTATACAAACTGAATTTAATTGATTTTATTCCGGATTTTTATGTATTTTTTTGGGGATGAAAAGTATCCCATCCATTTAAATCATTGTTGGTCACAAAAAATAACACTGTACTGATTTTTTGGAATGTTGTTCGGATAGATACCAATAGTGTAACACCGAGTTTACTGCTTACTTGAAAGCAAATTTTGTTTACTTGAAAAGGACATTGCCACCAGGCAGGTCCCTTTTGTGGTATCGTGTGCCTGATTGGAATAATAACCTAAAAATATTATTTATTTTTTTGTTTGCAAGTTATTTTTAATACAATTTCTTTCACCCTGGGAATAAAGTTTAAATTAATTAATAGTTAAACATTACGTCGACATCCGTTTGATAGGTATACAAAAAAAAAGTTGCCAGATATCAAATAACTATTGAAAATGACGTATTTTAATCAATTGAGTAATCGATATCAGAACAAAACGATAATTAACAATAAAAAAAAACAATTATTTTTAATTATTATAACTAGTTTACGTCTCTACATTTAAATGTAGGTCTCAACATTTGACAACTTAAAAGCTACTGTTTTAGCATTGTTTTCACGACGATGAGTTAGAATGGTGTTAACCCTGTCTTTTATTTATTTATTAAAACTTCTCGCACTCAAAGAGGTACAATGGCGGACTTAATGCCTTAGGCATTCTCTACCAGTCAACCAAGGGTGGTGAAGAGATTAGATGGCAGGTGCTCTATTTGAGAGGAACAAAGAGAAAACTCATAGGTACATATTATTGTAGCATATTATAACTGAAATGTACAAAGATAAGTGTAGGCCAAGTATAAGTTTAATTATGTAAAATATTCATGATGACGTAAACTAGTGGATATACACTGCTTATTGTCGATGCGAGTAATAGCGATGGAACGATGACAACAATAGGTTGCTTATATTCATAATAAGTCTACATTGTTGAATAGATGTTTATAAAAGCGATTTATACAAACATACAAGCCTTACGTATTTTGAAAACGCCGTATTAACAAAACAGCTTTAATCGATATATCGATAAAAAAAACTAAAATCGATTTATTAATGATTAAAAATAATTGATCTGGCAACATTTACTTGCGCATGTCACAGCACTTTGTTCGGAGGTTCGTTACGTTCGTGATTGCTTTGTTTAATACGTTGAGTTTTGAATTCCGTATTTACATAGTTATTATTTACGATACGTGCTTTTTCTGCTACCACCGAGTTGAGCTAATAAGTTCCTCGAGTACTTTATGTTTTGTGAGATAATTGACTCTTTGTGCTGTTCTTTGTGAGATATTTGACTCTTAAGTGCTATCCTTGGTGAGCTACTGGACTCCTGAACTGTTTTTTGTCAGAACTATGTCCACCCCAGTCAGAAGTCGGGCACACCGTCTGCCTTCCCGACGCTGTATTAACTGTTCGATTTTATTAGCACCTAATTTACGCCGGTATACAGTTGAGGAGTTGAACGAGCAAATGACAGTTCTTCTACGAACATCGACAATGCCTACACCTATAAGTTATCTTGTGCTTAAACAATAATAATTATTGTGGACAATATAGGTAGTGCCTAAATGCATTGTGCAAACTCAAAATAACATTTAATTAGAGTAAACAAAGCACCGTATAGTCCTTTTTGAGAGTTTCTTTTATGTATCTACAATTTTTGCACGTATTTTTCAGTCTAAACATAATAAAAAACACACCGTTATGCCAAATTAACACAACATGCACTAAGTTAAAATGTTTTATTTAATAATTAGTTTATCAGTGTTGAAAGTAAGACTTAAATAAATCGACTATACAACTACCTAAAACAATGCTTATGCATTAAATGTCAGTGAAGCAGTTATAAATATAGAAGAGTAATGATTTTATAATCTTTTCCAGGCAATGTCGGACGATATCCTGTGTATTGAATGTTATTTGCTGTTGCAAGAAAGGATGTTATCAAATATAACTGGATCCCACGAGGATATGTCACCTGCATATGGTCACTTGAACATTTGTTATGGATGTGGTATCTCTATTGCAAGTCGGAGAACCCATAGAGTTGAGTTAGACTGCCCACAACGTAGCATGATTTTAAGATGGACTCTAGCACATCTGGTCAGTATTTTTTTAATAACATTCCATATCATCACACCTGTAATCCCCAATCACAAGCGTGATGATGACTAGGCATAGGTTTACCTAATAGTACACATACATTTTGTCAGTTATGTCCCAAGTAATAGGGGTGAGACTATTGCCATCAATCGAGCACAAACCCAGTCTGCCAGAATCCTGGCTGCTACTCAGGAATTCTTAATGGAAAAACCCAGAAACCCAACCTGGGAATCGAACCTGAGACCTCATGCTCTGCAATTGTGCTTTACATTTTCTAAATACATTAAAAAAAAACTGCTGCACTGTTTCTTTCTAATTGATAGTATTTTTATTCACATGCTTGCACAATAACAATATAGGGTTTGGTGCGTATTCTGACATTCACTAATACCAACTATTTCATTTTAGGCTCCACATTTACAAAGAGTGTGCATTCCTTGCTGGTTAGCAGCAACTCGACAAACACGACAACTGGTGGTTCAAGATTCAAACAGACCCGACAGTGTCATGGATGCAGCTTCACCTTCATTAGAAGACAACGGGATACCTGAACCACCTGCAATGCCAGCTTCAACACCCCAACCACAACAAGCACTACGCCTACAATCTAAAGTTAACTCACAAAAGTATAAACGAGTTGCTGCAGCTTCTCGTCACTGCATTTTTGTAGGATGTGAAAATAACGAACGTCTTTTAGTGCCTATGACTATCAAGGAATTGTTGTTATTGCAGTACAATATATATATACCCTTAAATGCTAGAATCTGTCATCACTATTTAAATAGTAATCAGTGGGATGAACTGACTGCCACTTTAAATGACTTTATTGGCTTTCATGTTGATGATATATTTTCCATGCTGGAAAGAGCTTCTCAAAGGACTTTAGATTTTAATAATATTGCAGCTATGGATTCACATTTACGCCATTATTGGCTGGGACTAACAGAAGTGCAGTTTAATGAACTATTAAATAGCATTCCTACTTTAAATAATGAGGTTACAAATCCTAGCCTTGCATTGAGCATATTTCTTGTTAAGCTTAGGACAGGGGACAGCAACCAAAGACTGGCAACTCTTTTTAAATTGCCACGATCTACATTAGAAAAAAAAATGAAGATTGTTAGAGAATGTTTAAAAGAACATTTTGTACCAATGCATTTGGGACTTACTCATACTAATATACAAAATGTGGCCTCACGTAACAGGACTATTCCTGAAGGTCTATTTGGAGACAGCAGCATGGCTTCAGATGCTAAACCTGCCATTGTTATATGTGATGGTACATATGTTTATGTACAGAGTAGTAGTAACTACAAATACCAGAAACAGACATACAGTCTACACAAATACGCTAATTTGGTTAAACCCTTTTTAATCACATGTTGTGATGGATATATTTTAGAGTGCATTGGACCGTATGAAGCAACAAAAAATGACTCAACAATCATGAGTGATCTGTTTCGTAATGAAAGTGGTCCAATGCGCTCATTTTTTAGACAGGGGGACGTCTTTATATTGGATAGGGGATTTAGAGACGTGATCCCTGAGTTGGAAAGCTATAATTATAAAACTTACATGCCCGAGTCATTATTGGAAGATGAATTTCAATTGACAACTGACCAAGCAAATAAGTCTAGATGTATAACTATGTGTAGATGGGTAGTTGAAATTGTAAACGGTCGTATTAAAAGAGACTACAAACTATTTCGACAAGAATATTTTAACAGAGCATCAACACACCTTATGGATGATTTTAAAATTGCTTGTGCTCTTTTGAGTAAATTCCACCCAACAATAGAAGACAGACCTGATGCTGCGGAGTATTTACAAATTGCTCAGGCGAGATTAAATACTAGGAATTTTTTAGGGGAATTTATTCGAAGGGAAAACATCAATAGGAGACGTACGGTTTTCCAAAACATAGACAGCAATGCTCCCCATTTAGACCATTTTCCTAGATTAACTTTAGATGATTTAAGAAGATTTGCATTGGGATCTTACCAATTAAAACAGGCTAGATCCTATTATGGGGAGCACATAAGAAGCAATGGTACTTATAATATTGAAGTAAGCAATGATGTTTTGGAAGAGGATTTGCCCTTAATATTGGGTCAAAATAATTATTTAACTAGGGCTAGAATTAAGTTCCGCCATGTGAGTCATAAAACATATTACTCTTATTTATTGATAAGTAGAGATGAAAATCTGGCAAATTCTTTAGAAAGTATAATTGCTTACTATTGTAACTGTCTAGTGGGTAACCGTACAGTAGGGTGTTGTGCTCACACTATGACAGTATTATGGTATTTAAGCTGGGGCCGCTTCAACAATGTAAGTGCTCCAGCTCAATCTTTGGATGAAATATTTTTTGAAGAATAAATAGTTTATTCAAGTTGTGATTTGTTTTATTTCCCTTGACATTACTAAAATAAAAATAACTATCAATAACGTTAATTATGAGTCGTTAATAAAAATTATTCCAGTGCTGAAGCTGTGAACTAATTATACATTATTTATCATATGTAAACGTCATTAATCTACACTATAGATGAGCACCTATCTACTTTTTATTGTACTGCTAAATAGTAGTACAATAAAAAGTAGATAGGTGCTTGGAATTACGTCTCTATTTATGCATAAAGTAATAGAGACATAATTCCATGCTCATAGTGATGTATAGTCTATGTCAATTTCTAATTATAACCTAGATTTTAAAAACAGAAAAATAATGATATCTCATGAACCAGGGTGAATAAATGAAAAAAGGTTTCTGATTATGAAAATGCTATGTTTTTACTATTAGGTAAAATAAAAATCTTCAGGGCACAAGCATTTTTCACTGGGACCGAACTTCCTTTACAAAACGGGCAATCTCCTTTGGATCATGGCTTTTAGAAGTAATAAGGTCAAAAAAAAGTCGAAATTTTCGAGGTTTTTCGAGCACCTCGCATTTAACACAGGTCTTCCGAAGCTGCAAACTTGGTTTTACACTAATGGTATATATCCTAACAACATACCAAAAAATCAGTACAGTGCAATTTCTTTGCGACCTAACGCGAATTTAGTGTCTACGGTGACTGGCCTACATGTTGAAACCATAGCGAACGCAGTTTATGGAATGATAGTATGAGTAACTCTAAAAATTGACACCATTTGGCGCTACTGTCAACATCTTTGTAAATTATAATTGATTTGATTAAACTCAAAACCAAGCCTAGCTTTTCTAGAGATACAAATAAACAGAAAATGGCTCTCAAGGGATCTCTCGCACTAGCCGGCCACGACCACGACCACGACCGCGACCAGGTAAACTATAGCAACCGATACGAATCGTCGCAACGGCCAACTAGCCGCACACCATACAATACCATAGACGGCTACGACTGACCGGAGTCGGGACCGTCTAGAACGCGAGATCCCTAAGAGTTCGTCGATGTTTTTAACCTACAACATATTGAAAAATCGAGCACAAAATTCTGAGGGGCTACATCTTGTTCGGGTCGGCATTAATCGGCACAGGCAGGCGGTACAGCCCGATTCAAACTTAATGGCGGCTCGGAAAATGAGGCCAGTCGCTGCGCAGTAACAAATTCATGACTCAGCTGGGGTGAGGGGTGCGGTACTGCGCAGCGAGCAGCTAACGTCCGAGCCGCCATTAACTTTGAATCGAACTACATCGAATATTTTATAAATGGGAAAGTCACTCAGTCTGTCTGTTACCTTTTAACGCCTAAACCAAACGTTATGAAATGGAACAGATAGGTAGCCTAAGACCTGGCAAAGGACATAGGCTACTTTTCATCCTAGATATTTGTATAAAAAATGATGAAACACAAAAATACACGCTGACAAAGTCGCGAGCAACAGCTAGTGTAGATATGTGTTCGGGGGAAGGCTGCTGCGAAATGCGAACTGCCGACTGCGAATGTGCCACATATGCACGCCTCTCACAATACATTTCCACACCTACATTGAAGACAAAGTATTTAAAATTTATCTAAATCTACCTAGCTAGCGGGAGAAATAGCGAGAATTCATGCCATTACAAATAAGTAAATAAAAAACTGACTCAAAAGATGTTTTCGACAGTATTATCTTACAATGTATGGTTCCTGTAATCCGCGATGTTCGTCCTTTCAGCGTTCAACGGTCTATTGGCAATCAACTGTTCCATCATAATAGTTTGTATCCCGTCCAGGGACGAACTGTGTGCTACGTCGGGCGGTCTGTATAGAACGTGGAATCATATAGTTGTTGCATTTTGAACCTTATTACGCCAACTTAATGATAAAACTACGATAAGCAGTAGATAGAATTGCGCTGTGCATATTACCAACTAGGAAAAGCTGACAAGTCTTTGTCTTCACATTTTAAACCTACCTTTTAGTAGACATATTTTTTTAATGTTCCTGATAATTTGTATATCAAACTCAAAAGTCAATTTTATTTATCGGTTTTAAAATATCTGACGAAGGAAAAATCTGCCTTTCATTTATTATTCATACAATATGCACATCGCCAATTTTGCTACAATAAACAAAAAATTTGATCTCATATCGTATGCATTTAATTTGTCTGACAGATTTCGTCCAAAATAAACATGCACAAGTATTTTAATGAAATTACTTGACTGCCAGTAAATTGAAATTATGGCGAAAGCGTCAGGGTAGCCCTCGAAATTCAAATTTTCTTACGATTTCTTACAATTTGCAGGTCAGTATCAGGTTGTATGTTGATCAAAATATGATTCGCGACCGTAATTTTATATATGTTGTCTTTCGAATGGTAAAAAAACGTAAGAAAATTGTAATATCGCGCGTTACCCTGGCGCTTTCGCCTTAAATAATCTGTAGAATGTATACTAACTTGTAATGCGGGTGCGGATGGTGGTGCCAGGCGTGCGGCGCGGCGTGCTTGTGGGCCGCGGGCGGCCCGCTCACGCTCACGCTCACGCCGCTCACGCCCGCCACGCCGCCCACGCCCGTCACGCCGCCCACGCCGCCGGCGTTGGTTAGGTACTCGCGACAACCGCCGCTCTGTAACCAATCATGTGTTTTTTAGTTTTGTGTTCCGAATTTTACAGTTTTTTTTTAAAATGAAATGAACTGAAATTGTTTATTCTGTAAATAGGATATTGCAATCACTTTTACGTCATATAAAAAAAAAAATAGCTAGATGAGTTCGGCGTTTCCTATCTGACTACTCCGAGAAGAAAGACTGACACAATCTCAGAGGTCACAGTCTCTTTTAAACTCCAGACATAATCTTGGTCAGGTCATATGAGGACCAAGTAGATTAGTGTCTGAAATGGTATTTTGAGGAAAGAGCCACACAGATTCGAGTGGACCTGTCCAGTCAGTGCAAGCATTTTTCAGTAATCGTGGAGCTCAACTCATAATTTAAGGAGCTCACTCAGCTCGCTTTCGGCTATTATATTCGAGTTACATGACAATCGACAACAGTCAATCAGTCAGTCAACAGACATTGCTCAAACACAACCTAGTTATATCATCTATAAGATAACAGATTTTAATGTGCCTATAACTCGATAACCACTTTTCAAATTTACGTGGTTTTTCATAATTCTGTTATCTGACTAGGTTCTGTATATTTGTGTAGTTGTAAAATAAAATTCGTATCAATACTTACGCTATCCCTTTTATTATGTTGCGCCGGCACGTACTGATTGCATTGATAGTCGTTCGTTTGGCGTAGCGTCGACCCGCTCTGCAATACAAAGTAACAGACACGTTAGATATACCGTTCTAAAATACAACGAAGATTATCAGTTATTGTCCGTCTAAATAAGTGTTATTTAATTATCGCAGTCACAAAGGTTGCTCTGCGAAAATTGCCGTCTAAAATAACATGTAGGGTTTAGGATTAGTATTTATATTCAGTTGCCGCTAAGGTTTTTTTATAGGGTTTTTTATACCCTATTCTATAGGTCTTAAACCTAGGGTGCCTAAACCTCTGTGAAACCAATATTCCCTAAAAGGTTTGTCAGAGATGTATATACTTAGTGCCATCCATTAAGACGCACCCCACTCTCTTCTTCCTAATCGCTTACAGTTCAGCTTTCAGTACAGTAATCGCGTTGAGGAAGAAGAGTGGGGCGCGTCTTCGTGGATGGCACTTTCTATAGCGTGATACAGCATGATGTCTTGTGTATAAGTTTTGTTTATCTTGTTAAAAACCAGTCACTTACGAGAAAACTCTCAAATATAACTCTTTTATTAGTAACACAATACTAACAGGCGGTAGATGTGCGTGCGCATGTTCATGTTCCCTCTTCGCCTGCGCCTCCTGCTGCGCGAGCGCTAGCAGTCGCTTCTTCTGGCTCTGAGGCGTCGCCACGGTTGTGACGTTGTTGTTTCGAGTGGTTTGATTGGTCGGTTGTTGTGGTACAGCTTGCTGGGGGGCTGGCTGTTGTTGCTGCTGTTGTTGTTGTTGTTGTTGTTGCTGTTGTTGTTGTTGTTGCTGCTGTTGCTGAAAATCGAGACATAGATAATATAGACATAGACAGAGTACTCTTTAGGAATTAAATAAATTCGGTCTAATATTTTGCTGATTAAAATTCTATGACGACAATTGTTAATATCCAGTGATTTACGTGGTAGCCAAAAAAGGTTTCAGAATAAGTTACATAGTCCAATAATTTTATAAAAATTCAAACACTAGGAAGTAGGTGGTGAGATATTGTAGCCTTTTTTGACATTTATAAAGTGTTGAGTCTCAGCACTCTCAAGCCTTGGTCTCATTTAAATAAATGAATGTCAAGCGTGCACTAGATCGGATATATTTGAATCTGCCTATAGTTTGGTATCAGTATCGTTTACCGAGCTTATTTTATACTTTATAGTATACCCGGATGGAGTGCCCAATTTTAATTTGCAAAAATTTTGCTTTCCCATGAAGATTAATAATGATTGCCCTGACAGATCAAACTATATGCCTACTAAAAAGTGTCAATGGATCTAGCGCGTGCTGTACCTGAATGTTCAAGAGTTGTACTGTTAATAATAGTGTAATGTACCTGATGGTGGTGGTGACAGTTCTGGTGCGGCTCGTGCTTGACGTGCTTGTCGTCCCGCGGCGAGCGCGCGCTGCAGATGACGCCGCCCGCGCCTGTCGGCACGCCTCGCCACTGTAATAGTGTAATGTACCTGATGGTGGTGGTGACAGTTCTGGTGCGGCTCGTGCTTGACGTGCTTGTCGTCCCGCGGCGAGCGCGCGCTGCAGATGACGCCGCCCGCGCCTGTCGGCACGCCTCGCCACTGTAATAGTGTAATGTACCTGATGGTGGTGGTGACAGTTCTGGTGCGGCTCGTGCTTGACGTGCTTGTCGTCCCGCGGCGAGCGCGCGCTGCAGATGACGCCGCCCGCGCCTGTCGGCACGCCTCGCCACTGTAATAGTGTAATGTACCTGATGGTGGTGGTGACAGTTCTGGTGCGGCTCGTGCTTGACGTGCTTGTCGTCCCGCGGCGAGCGCGCGCTGCAGATGACGCCGCCCGCGCCTGTCGGCACGCCTCGCCACTGTAATAGTGTAATGTACCTGATGGTGGTGGTGACAGTTCTGGTGCGGCTCGTGCTTGACGTGCTTGTCGTCCCGCGGCGAGCGCGCGCTGCAGATGACGCCGCCCGCGCCTGTCGGCACGCCTCGCCACTGTAATAGTGTAATGTACCTGATGGTGGTGGTGACAGTTCTGGTGCGGCTCGTGCTTGACGTGCTTGTCGTCCCGCGGCGAGCGCGCGCTGCAGATGACGCCGCCCGCGCCTGTCGGCACGCCTCGCCACTGTAATAGTGTAATGTACCTGATGGTGGTGGTGACAGTTCTGGTGCGGCTCGTGCTTGACGTGCTTGTCGTCCCGCGGCGAGCGCGCGCTGCAGATGACGCCGCCCGCGCCTGTCGGCACGCACTCGCCACTGCCGCCTGCAGAACACAATCGTTAGGATTCATAATATATTTTGACCAAGCAGTAGTAGTGACCGCCCCATTTCTCGAGGTCTCAAGCGCGTTTGCTGAGCGTGGGGTCCTGGGTTCGATTCCCAGGTCGGGCAGTGCTATTGGGTTTTTCCCTTACGGATATCTCAGTAGCAGCCCGCCTGCTCCTGCGCCTGGTACAGCTCCGCGAGTGTCGGATTGCCGTCCCTAAGGACTATGAGAGTGAGGGAAGAGAGAGAGCAGCTGTGTTTGCGCACACATTTGTGCACTGATATCTCCAGCGTACTCCGCTAACCTCCGTTAAGATTGGCCGCCTAGACCGAAAGGATCGGTCGGGTCGAGAGGAGGATAAGTTAAGTTATAAGTTACCCTGATTGTTATGCGGCTGCGAGGCGTGCGGCTGATGCGACACGTGCGGGTGGCGCGTCCGGCGCGGCGTGTCGGCGTCGTCGTCGGAGTCGGAGATGGTGATGACGGACACGGCCGGGGACGGCGTGTCGCGGATCGTGATGGTGTGTGCGGCGCCGCCTTCCCAACTCGCGCCGGTCTGTGTCCGGCCGCTGTTGGAGGTAACATCGTGTGAGCCGAATTCGATGATGCTGTTGGTTAGGTTGTGTAGGTGTTGTTAGTGTGTTGGAAGGCTAAATACCCCTTGAAAGTCCATCTTAGATACATAGATTATTTAGTACCTCCTATTCAATCCATACAGACAATCATACAGACAATTTCAATAAGCTTTTCTCTAACTTAGATCTATTTGCTTTGTCCATTGGAAAGTTTAGAAAAATATTGCTTGCAACAATCAAAAATTTGTGTGAATAATATTGAATCTTTAATGTTCTTTGGTATCTGTAATTTATGTGTATCTTATTTTGTGTACGTATTCTATATTATTGTGTTATCTATTTTGTCCGACCTTAACTTTATCAACATTGTCTTTGTCTTTTTGTGTATCTGTGGAGAACGTTGTTGGTTGCACATTTGTATAACTCCTTATGTTCTATTTATTTGTAATATATAATGTGTAATTGTTTGTTCTTCCGAATAAATAAAATAAAATAAAAATAAAAAATCCATAAACAAAAAGACACACAGCAAATTAAGATTCTGTTATGTAACCCCTGTATCTTACCGTGTATAAAATATTGATGCGAAATATAGACATTTACAAAACATCACAGAAATAAACTACAATACCAACACCAAAGATCTATGAAACTTAGTATGACAGGCACAAGTACAATGGATCGAATAAGACATGAATATCTAAGAGATAAAACAAAAGCAACAGACATCTTAACCAGAATTGACCAGCAAAACAAAAATGGAGGTGGATTGAATACATGATGGGAGCAAAACAGGAAAAATGGGGCAAATGAATAAATACCTGATTGGGATCCCAGAAATAATAAACGGAAAAGAGGAAAACAACAAAGGAGACGGGAGGACGAGTTAAAACTTACAGCGGACCCTAACTGGAGGAGAGAGGCTCGTGATAGAATTCAATGGAAACAGCAGAGGCTTTTGCAAAGAGGCATTTTGAATTGAGAGATATACTCTAACAGCCTTACTAATCAACAAAGTTAAACATCTGTTTAACAGTTGTGTTGTTATACAATGTATAAGCTGTGAATAGGCGTTACACACTACCCTTACTAATAATCAGTGTATACACAATGCATAGTTACCCACTGCTTATGACAAAAACCACTGGCAACATTAGAAGGTGCGTTCTGAAGCTGGTACTGCGCAATATCATTGACATTTTTTTCATTTGGGAAAACATTCACAACTTGATACTTATAAGTTTAAAAAATGTAATTTAAATAATTACGTCCATTTTATTTCCAAAACTACAGAAATTGCGTTCTTTAACGAATGAAATTATTGTTAATTCACTAATGATGCATGCATTAGGTTTAAGAACGTAACCGTAAAAGCTGTTAATAGTCAATCTTGAACGTCAAAATATCTCAAAGCGAATCCAGTACGATTGAAATTATAAAATTATGAAGATATTTTTTTCTACAATATTAAATGGCTGGAACTAAAGTCTCCGCCAGATAAGAAAAAAATAAAAGTCGTTAACACCCGTCTACCAATGTAATCCAATATTTCAAAACGATACGAAAAAAATGTAAAGGAAGTGTCGCTAACGCGATCATAACAAACGTATCGCGGTAAGGGCTGTCCTTGACGCGTTCACTGGGCATGAGTTACAAACCTTTTGGCCAAAACCATATTCAGTCGTATTTATTTTGTAAGGTTTTTATTAAATGAAACTCTTATACCAAATTCAAAGTCAAATCATATATTTCAAATAGGCTCATAGTTTCGTATATTTATTTTTTAAATAATTGGAACACACGACAGTCACTATTCGGAAGAGGAATCTGTGCCCGTATTTTCACTCACGGAACTTTCACTTTCTGAAGTGTCTGTAACATTTATAATAAAGCGATCGGCTGTTTTATCTATCTGATGATCGAGTCCCTTCATCTTGACTTCTTCCTTTTTGACGTGGTCGACACAATTTTTCGACTTTCCGATTATGGAGTACGCTCAGTCAACCCTACGCGCAAACCAGATTTGGAATGACACTCGAGACGAAGGATGCGTTAAGTAAGAAATTACAAAATGGCGGACAGGTAATGCACCCCTGACTCACTCTGACGTCACTCACAGCGCCGAGTATGAGGGCATAACCCAAAAAATCAAATTTTCTGGTATGAACTTTAAGATTCGGTTATTTTAATTAATTGTATACTTCTATGAATATGAGTTAAAGCTAAATATATAAATCCAATTATGGCATGTTCTTATATTAAAATATAAGTTGAAAACATAAGTAATCTAGAAAAAAAAAACACACCACGAAAATTATTTTACTAACTATAGCAATTACATATTTCATTGATTGAATACGTATTTTTAAAAATTAAAAAAATATATCACAATCATTCCTCAAATTTACGTATTTCTTACTTATTCCGTTGGGATTACGTGTTTGGTATTATGAAACTCGACCGATGCATTATTAGCGACAGTTTTGTATGACGAGCGATATCTAACGAAGTTTTGCGGACTTTTTGGTACAAGTCGAGTCAATAACTTTTATTTTTTTCTTATCTGACGGAAACTATAATGACATTTAACTAATTCAACAATTTTTCTTGCGTATAGTTTGCTGAACCTTTAGTTCAATCGAAACTCATTTTTTTGCAAACAGAAAGGTTTGTAACATTTGTGATGGTCAATTTCATCTAAAATATCGAAACATTGTAAATAATTCATGGTTTTCAAACTCAATACGACAAAAGCAACTAGTTATTATAGGTTATACGTTCGCTACACAAGGTCCGAGGGCTGAATAACGGTTGTACAAATTCTCTTTGTTTAAAGACATCTGTTACACCAGATGTATACAACTGAAACGTCAAATATCGTTTATTGATAACGTTGATGTTATAACTCTGGTATACGTCGTGCGTAAAAGTTTATTAGTAAGGCTGTAAGAATGTTCAACAGAGTAAAAACGATTCAGAATAAAGAGGTTTATAAATAAAAAATGTACCCTCGGTTTTTGAACGGTCATCCGTCATTTTGGTTACCCATTAATCATGAAAGCCTTACACAATGCAAGTTTCTTGCCCGTGCCATACAATAAAATTGATACAACAAATGACTTGCATCGTCTAAACACGGTTTAGATGGAGCAACTTTTATTGTTGCTTCAACTTATGATATACCACAGGCAATCAAATGGCACCGTGTAAATCAGGCTTTACTACACATGCTCATGAGCATGTGATATAAGATGTCTGACGATTTAATGATAAGCCTGGAGGTAAATGAAAAAGAAAAGAAGGTAGGCGAAGTTCCTTTAGCTATATATTATGTATTAATACAGAGTCATCTATTATGGACTCTAGTTTAAAAAGTTTTAGATTTTTAATAAAAACTTATACTAGATGGCTCTGTATTAAAAAAACTAAATCTTTTGACACTTGAAACTGACTTTTTCGGGCAACGCTTTTTCATTACGTGACGATTTCTTCCAGTTTTCTTCTACCGAACGCAACGTTAAATTACTTCCTTCCAATAAAGAGTCCAAAAATATACCTATTTATAGGGAGAGGAGAAAGAGAATGGCTATTTGTTAGTAGTGTAGTTATATTTGATGTTAGAGCTGTTTCTTTTAGATTGGTGTTATTCCGGCTGACAAAGTATACTAACGTGTGATCATGATGATGGTGCCTGTGCCTCGAGGGTGGCGTCCCTTCCTTGACCCGCTTCTTAACCGGTGACAGTTGTGTCGGCTCCTTCTTACCGCCGCTGCTTGCCATACTGTGTATCATGTAAATATGTTAGTTATTTCGACTATTTGAACAACTATTATTTTTAGGCTGTTTTTTGAGACGGGCCTTTAGAGTGCTATAGTTTGACCAAGACCGCTGTACTGCGCCGCCGAGCGCTATAACGAAAGAGCGGCCTGCACTGCTCCCCAGTTTCGCCGCGCACATACCTAAGGCGCTATACAGCGGTATAAGTCAAACTATACAAGGATATTTTGGCGCCTGAATGACGGTGTATTTGGTGCCCGAATTCAATGTTAATCTTGCGGGGCTAATATTGAGGCGAACTTGCTATCAAGTAATTGATGTTGTGCATGTGTAGGACTGGATTCTCAGTAAGATAGGTATAGGGAATATTATCCATTATGCTATTGTGAGGGATATCTTTATATTGTAAACTTCAAATTACAGCTAATGTGAGTTATTTCTACGTGTACTTAATATGATAGGCACCTGTATTGATGCGTTTGGTGGTGCGGTTGGTAGTGCGGCACCGTCGTCTGCGGCTTTGTTGATCTGTTGACAACCCTGGATTTTAGTACACCCTCTTGTTAACATTATATCATTAAACCTATTGATACTTGAAAATTCCCCATACAGACTTTCTTTTAAGATTTGATGTGTTCACTTCGTAGGATGATTTGCTACAATTTATATTCCTCTGTTAAGAATAAAATATATTCCTAATTAAAGTAATTCTGGTGGATATATTTGTCTATCTATCCATATAACATCAAAAATTGCATTTTTGTTTTTTAGACTAGTTTAAATAATGTATTTGGTTTATTTTGAAAACTCTATCCACTTATTATTTTAATTTATGATTATTTTTGTGGATTTTTTTGACGAAATGAATTTTCGACAACGTCAGTCTAACGAACATCAACAAACTTTTAACTAACATAACCCCATTACTCTCCATACCGTTTACTTATTCCCAGTATCTCAGTAACCGTGTGTCGAACGCACCTCTTATGCGGATGGTGGTGCTGCGGGTGGTGCGGATGGAAGGCGTCCCACACGTCGGGCTCCGGCATGGGCGCCGGCTCCACGATGAGCGGCGCGCGCCACTCGCCCACGTCGCCCACGCCGCCCACGCCGGCCACGCCGCCCACGCCGCCCACGCCGCCCACGCCGTGCTGGTGGTGCGCGGCGGCGGCGGCGGCGGCGGCGGCCGCCAGCTGCTGCACCTGGTGGATGTCATACTTTATGAAATGTTATTAGGGTCGATTTTGTGGGACGACGGTTTCAATATACATAGTAGGTTACTTGTGTTTATGCTGGGTGGAAAACTAACGCTACGTCCTAAGGAAAGTATAGTCAACCACACATCAGTAGTAACAGTTGAAAAATTACCCTTAAGCCTGATTTACCAGGTGCGATTAAATTGCCTGCGGCATTACATATTAAAATTACATTTATATTTAAAATTGCTGGTACGAACCAGGAATCGGAAAAACTATAACGCGAGAGTTAGCGTTCTTTATTTTTATTACAATGCCTATACGTGTTCCTTTTGATATTCCGTAACTCTAGAGCAGGGGTTCCCAACCTTTTTTTTGTCTACTGCCCACTTTAAGAATAAATTATTTTTTAACGCCCCCCTTTTTAAACATACTTAAAAACCGCTAAGTACTTATAACTGATTATTGAAACGCAAATTTATAGTATTCGGACAGAGTATCTTTTATTGAAAATAAAACAAACATAATCAATTCTTATATAAAAACTAATGTGAAGGTTGAATCTGATGCTGTTCAATAAGTTTGTTGATATCAGGTTCCAATTTACTCAAAAACAGCCGCAAGTCGCCACGTTCGGTAACACGCAAACGATTTCTCTTTTTAGTAAGCAGCGTTGCCACAGCACTAAATCCACGTTCACACAAATATGACGATGGGAATGGTATCAAAAATCGTTGAACAATTGACCACAATCCAGGGTACAATTGCGGGATCGGTTTTTGTAGCCAAAATTCTTGATATCCATTTTTGAACTTGATTTTTATTTCTTCTTTTGTTGTCAATTCTATAAGTTCTTCTTCCAGCTGAGGTGACATTGCTGTGTTGACATTTGAAAACGGATCCAACACCCAGTCTGGTATTTCCAAGTTTAAAATGTCCTGGTATCGTTCGGTGAAGTCAATGTGGAGGTTTTCCAAATGTTGGCAGTAGGCAAACAAGTCGTCGTTACTGCAGTATACTGATAAATTCGGAAAATTGTGAAACTCACGTTTGCCCATATTCTTTTTGTGCAGAAGCAGTTTGGCTGCGAAAGCAGCAACGACATTTTTTGTTTTAATTAAATTTAGTTCATCGCCTTGCAGTTGGAGGTTCATGTCGTTGAACATTTTATACAGGTCTGTCATGTAAGCTATATCATTCTTTGATGTTATGAGCTTGTTGCGCAGTTCTGTATCTTTAGTTTCCAAGAACTCTATCATAGAGTCAAACAGGTTGTAAAATCGAATCAGACAATTGCCTCTTGACAGCCAACGAACTTCAGTATGAAGCAACAAACGGTTGAAATCTTCGTCATTAGTAACAAAAAGCTGATGAAATAATCTATCATTCAAAGAGCTGCTACGGATTTTATTGACTGCTTTGATGACATATTGCAGTGATTGAAATAGTCGTTCACTTAAGTTTTCTAGCAACCAAATGTTGTCTATGAATAACGCAATGTATAGCAAGGACATCTGGAATTGTATTCTTTAAGTATGCTATGAAGCCTTTATGGCGCCCTGTCATAGCCGGAGCGCCATCCGTAGCAACTGATATAATATTTTTCAAAGGAATCTCTTTCTCTTCACAAAACTTTTCCAATGTATTGAATATGGTTTCGCCTTTTGTATCTGTCTCCAAATTTCTGGCAAACAATAGTTCTTCACGTATTTTCTCATCTTTAATAAACCTCACGTAAGATAGCAACAACGCTTCATTAGTTGGTAAAGTGGACTCATCGAGCTGAATTGAGAATTGACTAGTCCTCAGATGATTGCACAATGATTCTTCAATGTTTTCAGCCATTTCATCAATTCGTCTTTGCACAGAATTATTACTTAGGTTATTTAAAGTTAAGATTAAGATTAAGTTAAGATTAAGTTAATTTCTTTGAGTAATAATAGTCTTCTATCAGGCGGAAACAAGGTGGCGCATTTAACGGTTTGGTCATGCCGGTTTTGATGTACTCTTTCGGCGTACTCAAATGGGCTCAGACCGGACTCGACGCCTTGAATAGGAGGATCCGTACGCTGCTGACTGCATATCGAATACATCACCCACGGTCATTGGTAATAAGACTGTACATCCCGCGAAATAGTGGAGGTCGAGGGTTTTTAAACGCTAAGACCCTCCACAATCGCGAGATATGTAGTCTAAGGGAATATTTCCTAGAAGCCGACGTGGAGATGCATCGAGATGAGGTCGCGGTGGACAAGGGTCTTACCCCGTTCTCCTTGACTAAAGCGAACTGGCACAAGCCTGTAGTGCTTGACACTAACGACAGAGTAAGGAGCTTCACGGACGCTACTTCCAGGCCCTACATGGACCTGACATAGTTTTACTAGCGTCCGTAGCCTGGCTGCGTTTTGGTGACCTCTTTGGAGAAACCGAAGGTTTTGTCTGGGCAATCATGGACGAAGTTATGATGACAAACAATTACCGGAGATTCATTGTGAAAGACTGAATCAATCCGACACATTATCTCCGGGTGTTCTCGTCTACCTAACGAAGAGTACTTGCATAGACACAACCTTGTAGCCAGGATTAACCATCAGCAACTTGCTCTGAAATACAGCCTCGTGGAATCGGAAGTGCCGTACTACAGGTATGTGCCCGACCCAGTTCTCGAAAATGGAAATATCATATTGTACTGGGATCGATCCATCATCACTGACAGGACTATTGTTGCCAATAAGCCTGATATAGTGGTGGTGGATCGAGTAAGCGCCACGCAATGATTATTGACATAACGTCCCGCATGACGGAAACAACCTCGTGAAAGCCGAGAAAGATAAACAAATTAAGTATCTTGACTTGGCTCGCGAGGTTGTCGACATGTGGGATGTGGACTCAGCGATCATTGTGCCGATAGTCGTATCAGTCAATGGGTTAATTGCCAAGAGCCTCGACCAACACCTTAGGAGGCTCTCGTTTGGCAGCCGGATTAAGGGCTTGATTCAGAGAGCGGTACTCCTGGACACGGCTCGCATTGTTAGGTTCCTCTCTCAAGAGCCCTGACCGCCGGTAGCTTGGACCCTGTTCCAGATACCGGTGGGCTACCATTTTTATGTTTTTATATTTTTTATTCTAATATTTGAAAATATAATTTATATGTAAATAATGAAATAATAATTCAATATAATTATAAATTATTTATTTCAAATAAACCAATTATAGGCACTTTTGAATTATCAAGGACTGACCGACTGGTCAATCAGGAAGATAAAGCTATATGCCCATTCCAAAGCATGTAGGTTCCTATGGAGAAGAACGGGCATGAAACGGCATGGACACTCTTCAAATCAAAATATTGTTACTAAGTATTACATGCATTGTTGAAATTATTCATGCGAGAACGATGTAGAAAGACGAAGTACTATCGTTTCCACCCAGCATATCAATAATGAACACAATAATTTAATTGATATTTACCTGATAAGCGGGCTGGCAGAGTATCGAAGACACAAACTGATGTGGGAACGGTTCAGCGGCGCGAGTAGCGTACTGTCGCGCGCCGCCTACTGCGACGCGTCCGCCTTGGTAGAGTTGGTACTGCGGATGAATAAAAAACAGACGTTAATACACACACATACGGGTTAAGGCATCATTTTTGACGATATGCCAAAGCGCGTGCGCGTACCAGGTTGTCGTAGGGCGCGGCCCGCAGGCGCTGCTGGTTGATGGTGAGCGCCAGGTGGTGCGCGGGCGCGGCGCCGCCCACCACGCCGCCCACGCCGTACTCGGCCGCGCCGCCCACGCCCGCCACGCCGCCCACGCCGCCCACGTTCACGCCGCCGACGCCGCTGCCGGAGCGACGGCAAACCTAGCAAGAGAATATTCGTTCAGTAACAAGCATGTGCCCGAACGGTTTCCCATCGACAAAACTGAAGAACTTCCTTCCTCTATTTAACCCTTCAGGGGGTGTTTGTCATTTATTTTTCCTTAGTTCCTTAGTACTTTCGATAAATAATGATCTCTTGTAAAAAAAATCAAGCTTAGGCACCAGTTTAGGCTGTATGTTGTCTATCAGTGAATGAATTAAAGATTTTTCTTAAGTAGAATACCTACCTAGATTAGCCTAAGTACGTAAAAACCGTGAGGAAACCGACATGCCGGAGAGATATTTCTCGAGAGCATGTGAAGCCAAGTCAAATGCCCATGAGCGGCATAAAAACTCCGACATCAGTTTAATCACTAATCACACGAAAAAGAAAGCCCAAGATTAGAATGCGACAATGAGAAGTAGCCATACCTTGTTAGATACACTAATATTTACTGGAACTGCACACTCTATTTACTTTAACAGACAGAATCAATGATTGACGAAACTATCACCATAATTTTATTGAAATAGTTGGATGTTTCCTAAATCACAAATATTGTTATCTAGAAACCGGCTCCTAAGAAAGATTTGACAACAATAAATACTTGATTGATACCTGGAAGTAGTAGTTTAGTTTACTAGTAGTAGCTATTTTTCCAATCAAAATTTAAAATCTTATAATTCGAGATCGAGATGTTCTTATTTTAATAGCGAGTTAAACTGTATTGCCCTATTCTTGGTGAAAGACCTGCCCCTGTCCCTTCTGGTCCTCAAAAGTATAAAGGGTTACAATATGGACAATATTTACCTCCATCATTTGAACGGAGGCCTTGACGTTGTTGCAGTGCGCGTAGTCAACGAGGTGAGCTAGTGTTACGAACGCGTGGTTCAACGCCTCGCCCGGTGTTATTCGTCTTTCCTGCGAAACAAATAATATTTGTTATAGACATATGAAACCAAATGTTTAAATAACAATCTAAAGTCAAGTCCTATGCACACGCGGATCTATTCCATATTTAAAACCTTGTTTCCAATTCATGTTATTTTCCTTTACCTTTTGGAAGGGGCGACTAGAATTAATTATTATTTTTCTGTAAATGTTGACGTTCAAGTGCCTTTGTGCCTAATTGAAATAAATTATTTGACTTTGAATTTTTCACAGAAACATTTATTAACTTTAGGTTAGTATAAATTAAGGTGACTTCAGAATAACTAGTACTATTCAAAATGTCATAAAAATGTTTGATGTTGTAGTGCAAAATGAAGTAATTTTTCTATAAACATATTTGTTAACATTTTTGGAAAATAAATTGTGAACGCAGGATAGATAGTCCGGTCCCAGTGTCCATTCCAATGATTCGAATTAAATGTTTAAAAGGAGACGAGCTCATTGCCATTCATGCTCAGCAGTGGCACTTGGGACAACTAGCTGGATCTACTAACAGTCAACAATTCCAGTCGAATGGTTATTTCATCTATATTAAGTGCAACTAACCTGGTCCATAGTGAGCATCCTCTTGAGTAGATCGATAAACTCCCTTCTGTCTGCTTTCTCGGCCAACAGTTGGCCGCCTTCAAGATCCGTTGGTACATTGACCTGTGCAATAAACACGTGCGTTAAAATAACTGTAATAAATGAAAACCACACTGAATAAGCCATCTATTTTCAGAAAGGACAGCCACTCCATTGAAAATGCACAATTTTGAAAAAAATCTGAAATAAAAGTTTTTTCTCGGATAATATCAGATTGTTTGATTATTAATAATGATGTCTTTGAGAAAAGTATAAAGTTTCGTGAAAATATAATGATTAAAAGATTAACACTGCATTTATCTTAATTTTACCAAAGAAAAACCTATCGGAAATATTTTTTATGCTTCAGTTTCCGTTCTTGGCCGAAAATTAAAAATCAGGCCGAATTTCATTAGGTTTTCGGCCGAAACAAAAATGCATTTTTGGTCGGAACCTACGTGCCACTAACATGAAGTAGAAGAAACCTCCTTCTAAAAATCCACGAGTCACGTTTAAGCTCGTGTACTGTACAAAATGCAATTCAATTATAAAGTTCATACAATAGGTTACCTGTCCTATATCGTCGAGGCAGTTGAAGATATACTTCCGAGCCTCCTTGCTCTTGATGCCAGTCTCGAGTTCGTGTTCCTCGGGAGTCTTCAGTCGCCAGAACGGGTACGTACTATCTACGTCGCGGTAGAAGAACTTCGCTGTTTTACTTGCGCTGTTCAAAATAAATTATTTGGTTAAAATTATGTTACAGATTGGTAGGTTATTTTGAAGGGAAGGATATCCAGGCCTACTTCTGCGTTGTATGTAGGTACTGCGGCCGAGGGAACCTCAAAGCGTATGATAAACACGTGCGCGTAGTAATAGTACATTAATTCCGCGCATACAGCGTGACATTCACATGAGTCATAATTAACGTAATGACGACGTTGCTTCTCAAGGAAAAATGTCAATAAACCTAACAAATTCAGTAGTTTACACCTAAAGTAAATTCACTTTTTCACCACATTCACACCGCACTTTACATAATTACGCCGAGTCTGTGCAACATTTAACAATAAAATAAGACGCGCAACTAATCTAGCGAATAGTCGTATTATTCGCTACTTGTCTAAGTTTTGGACAACATCAACTTTTGATCTGAATAGCTAGTACTGACCTGTTGAGCATGTGTTCCGTGGGCAAGCCTTGAGTCTGCGAGATGTACCGGATCTGGTCGTACTCCGACGAGCCGGGGTACAGCGGCCAGCCCAGGAACAGCTCTGCGACCACGCAGCCCAGCGACCACATGTCGATAGCTTCGCAGAACGCCAGGCCTAGGATTATTTCTGGTGCTCTGTAAAAGAAGAATGATACATGAATATATATTTTTACAATATTTCTTAATAAATAGATTGCACGAACGCCGCGCCATATGAAATGAAATGAAATGAAATTGTTTATTCTGTAAATAGGATATTGCAATCACTTTTACACGTAATATTAAAAAAATAAAAATAAAAAAAAGAAGAAAATGCTAGATGAGTTCGGCGTTTCCTATCTGACTACTCTGAGAAGAAAGACCGAAACAAACTCAGAGGTCACAGTCTCTTTTAAAGTCCAGACATAATCTTGGTCAGGCCATATGAGGACCATGTAGATTATTGTCTGAAATGGTCTTTTGAGGAAAGAACCACACAGATTTGAGTGGACCTGTCCAGTCAGTGCAAGCATTTGTCAGTAATAGGGTAACCCCCCACAGAAGCTACTAAGTTTTGTACTGTCATTACGCGTTTGTATGAAGTTTTCTCTCAGTCGGGTTATCTACACCGATCGCAGATCGTCATCTGCTTCTTTGAAAAGTTTTTTGGAATTGCATAGAGTTGTATAATTTGGTAAGCGTGGTAATACAAAGTAGGCAAGTATTTCCATGGTTATAACAGCTCCATATTAGATCTCATCATCGTGCGTTCGTATTAACGTATTATTAGTTAGACGATGATTCCCTAAGAGCATACTTTTCTTGGTATATCTGTAGGTATATTGTACCTATAGTATCGGCTCTGCAGATAAGTGTTGCAGACGGCCTTGCTGACGTGCGACGCGCTGCCGAAGTCGATCACCTTGACGCGGTACGGCTGACGCGCCGGCTCCACCAGCATTATGTTCTCAGGCTTCAGATCCGCGTGGATCAGACCCAGTTGCTGGAAAAATTATTAAAAATAAATTAGAAATAATGTTAAGGGTCTTAATTTTTCAAATTTTAGTTTAGTTTCTAACAAAAAAAAAAATTAAAGGCATTGCAAAGCTAGTCATATTTTAAAATATAACGGTCTCTCATCTTTTCGTCGGCTAAGCATTTGAGAACCAATGAAACCGATTTGATAATAATAGATTTCTGGCTAGTTTTTAACACATAACAGACCAAACATGGTTTCTAAAAACAAACCCTTACTTTAAGTTTAAGCAGCGCCGTGAGGACCTGCTGCAGTATAGGTCTGATGTACTTCAGCGGTAGTGGCGAGAACTTGTTCTGTTTGAGGAAGTCGTACAGGTTCTGCTCCAGCATCTCGAACACCAGGCAGGTGTGCGAGCGATGCTGGAAGCATTCGTACGCTCGCACGAAGTTGAACTCGTCCGCCGACTCTTGGGAGAGGCGGGAGAGGATTGATACCTGGAATTGATAGATAGTTTATTAGAAATCTAATAGTGATAGAAACGTTGGGGTAAACATGCTCTTAAGACTGGAAACGCGAAACAGCAACCGTTGGGTACCTACGTCTGCTGTCAATGCCCTGCACTACCTGACCCTCTTCCTATCATTTTCTTTTTATGAGGGGTCAGGTAATACTCGTAGCTATCTTTGCAGGGTAGTAGCCAAGAAACGAGTCAAATGGCGTGTAATTGGAGGGGATTTCGTTCAGCAGTAAAATGCTATATAGGATGAAATGGTATTTTTTAGAAGAATGGAGACGTAAAATCGGGCCATTTGCTTCTCTTGAGTTGCGCCAAAAGAAACGGGTCTCCGCCTTCTGCATTCAGTCTATCCCGGTATGATTTTATTATTGTGTGAATACCTATTGCCAGGTCAGGCGTCGCAAGCGCAACTGCAAAATGATGGTGTTAACGTGATGAAAATCCTTCAAAGTAGTTTCGAAATGCTAAGTGAATTCTCAGTTTTATTTTTTTTTGTACTACTCAGATGTTCTTATACAGTAAAACTATACATTCACAGGGTTATATGCAATTTCATGATTATTCTAACTACCTACTTTCTGGTATTCGTAGGAAATGGCGAGCCGAGCCAAGTTCTCAACGTCTCACCTGTCATAACATGAAAATGGAGGTCGCCGAACACCGACACGTTACGGATACTATATCAAGCATTTTATACAGGGTGGATCAACATATATTTATTCATATAATCCCTCAAGGAACCCCAGGTATTTTAATACCATTTATAGTTTTAATTGAAACTATTAGAAATATTATTCGACCAGGAACTTTAGCATTTGGACCAACAATTTCTAAAAAAAAAGGCCTTTTATTTTGACGGTTCGAAAAAATGCCTGTTCTTTTTTCCTTATAAAGTTTCCGTGCAGTATTTGTATCTATACAAGCAACAGCAACACTATCGCTGAGTGCAATAATACAGGCTGGTATTTTATTGCTAAAAGATCTGGTTTGGTTCTTGCCTTTAATGAATAAGGCAGCTTCAGTTTAGAAAAGCTGAAGCTGAGTGAAAGTGTTCTTCAAAATCGAGTTAACTCAAGCACTTTGCTCTATTTCTCAAAATTTTGTATTTCGTCAAAACCTCGCCCTGAGGTGAAAACCACTCCGGTGGGCAAACACAAACAGCGGCTGGAGCCCGGCCAACCTCACTATAATGGATCGAGACTTGCTAGCTTTCCATCAAACATAAATAATGACACTGGCGCCCGCCATTTGTATTTTTGACAAGAATATTAATTTGAGGGGCTCGTCAAATAATAACAGCCGCACGGGTCGATCGAAGGATAAGCTACGCTTGCCGCGGTCGGTTAATGGATCGGTGACCATCCATTACGTATCAAGACCCCCTCCGTGCCACGGCAAGCACCGTTGGTTTTTTTTTTTTGGATAGGGAATTATCATATAATTTCTCCCGCTCTGGGTGGAGCGGGAGGGCGTCAGACTCGTTACTGACTAAAACCCACCCGTGTTCCTTCCGTTGCCAGGGGCCACGGTATCCCTTTCGGACTTTCCCGCAACCCCGGCAGGCATCGGTCCTATCGGACCCCTTCACTTGCTGACATCTCTTTGAGGCGCGCGTGGAACACAACGCGCCGTCGACCCGGGCCTGGTCCTTATCGGACGTTGGTCACGGCTGTCATTCGTAGATCTTAGACAGTCGTTACTAGTAATCAGAAGCCCAAAATTCTGACAACCAGTCTTGCCAAGGGGTATCATTTTAACCAGTAACTGGGTTGTGGAGGTCAGATAGGCAATCGCTCGTTCATCCGGTTAGACTGGAAGCCGACCTCAAAATATTGATTCAAGTCTATCCTTACAATAGATGTTTTACCTAACGGTCCTAGCGTCTGAATGTACCTTTTCAAAATGATAAGAATTATATGAAATGCTTTGTTTTCAGCTTCTAGATGAATTAAAACGTTTTTGTTTCTTTGTCTTCTGTTTATCCTACTATAGTTTCAAACAAAGTATTCTATAAAAGTCTGACCTACATAAAGGGTTTTCAAACATAAAATAATATTAGTGGCGAACTTGGCAACCATTCAAAAACTGAATTTTGTAAATATTAGAAATTTTTGTACAGTCAACCATACGTTAGTAGTGGTAACATTTAAATTACGAAACCGCCCTTACTGCTTTGAAATAAATACTCAATAAAAAAAATACTTCAAGGACAAGCGATAATACTGAAGAATTAAATTTATTACTTGTGTATTTATTACTCATTGTGGTAATTATAGACATTTATTGTGAAATGAATTATTACTATATTTATTACAGACTAGCTGGCGACCGGTAGAATTTGGAAACGATTCAAAATATATTTTTAACCTTCCATAACTAAGTAGTGCGGCTGCAGACATTTATTCATCGTTGGTTGGTAAAACTGAGGAGGCACGGTCATATAAACAACGGAAACATCTCTATTGTCTGATAAGTGCAACAAATCTTCAGTACTATAAATATCCTTACAGTATACGAGACGTGTGTGGCTAAGACTAATCATAGCATGAAGAATTCGGTCTACACATATAATATCGTCGGTGCGAACAAGACCGCGTAAGAGCAGTTTGTAAATACCGCGTATCTGAGTTTTTACGATTTCATGGTAAGAAGAAAATTAATGAATGTATGTATGTACCTCAATCTGTCCTTGGCGAGCATAGCTGGGGTGGTTCTTGAGGATCTTGATGGCGACTATCTCGTTGGTGCCCTTCTTCCAGCACTTCACCACCTGCCCGAACGTGCCTCGCCCGAGGAACTCCAGCACCTCGTACCTATAACACAAATAAACATAACATTATTATTATTAACTTACAATTTTAACATAACATACCATCACAGGCACAGCCTCCACGAGTGTACAGACGTCAGCACATCAACCTACTACAATCAGTCAGTCAAGTCAGTTTCTTTAATAGATTTTCAACTTTATCACTATATCAATAGGATCAAAGTTGATTGGGAAAATTTTACAGTTTCGGGTACGTTGACCTGCTGGGCGTCTGTACAGTCTATCAGTTATTTTTAAGCAATTACGCTACGTTATTTTGCCGTGTTATAGCCCTTTCTTACAACTGTGAAAGAATGGCAGTTGTGATTTGAATATACGGACAATTTAAGTTGGTAGTCCATTTGCCTACTAATTAATGTCTGTAACTCTACGTGGGGCGAGCCAGTACCGTTAACACTTTGCAAGCTCGTAAATATTTTTTTATTGTTTTGTAATTGTAAAACGGGACGGTAAAATCGAATAGAATCACTTTCGCAAATTGTGCTGGTACTGTTTTGGCTCCTGTATAGCTAAAATGCAGCGCGCTTTTTAGGGTTGCGTACCCGGAGGGTGCCCTCGGAACCCTATTACTAAGCCTCCGCTGTCCGTCCGTCTGTCCGCCCTCTGTATCTCATGAACCGTAATAGGCAGACAGTTGAAATTTTCACAAATTATGTGTTTTTTGCAAAATATTGTACGGTGGTAGGGAATCCTTCAACCGTTTTTCTTAGTGTATTTATTTACCTATTCTGACTGTTGTACCTATTTGCAGTCCTGTGTTTCTGTTCTTTATTCTTTCATTGTCTGAGGGGTATGTTGGGGATTTTCTGAGGAACCTTTCATTATCCCCATTAGTCTACAGCAGTCCATTGTTGACCAGCTAACTCGATCTTCGGTCACCTTCCTAAGAATCGCTTGCGTCAATAAACCACCAACACATTACTGTGTCGTGTTGTGTCGTGAGTGTGGTGACGCGGGAGGGATACACCAATCAAACGAATATGTTCAGGCCTACGTCAAATCACAAAGAGTGATTGGCTAACAATTGGAGTGTTTTGATTGGCTAACACTGCATCGTCACGACACGACACAACACAGTAATATAAAAACAGCTTTAGTTACCACTAAGAATGTATGTTCTTATCTCTTTCCCTTAGGGAAGTCTGACTCCCCCCAGCAGAAGGAAAATTATAGGTTGTTTATGTAAGAATGAATTCATCAACAATAGGAAATAATAGGTATTTTAATATAAAAGGCACAGCTGCGTTATTCTCTTAGGTTTACTATACCTCAGTTTTACAAAACAGTGACTATAATAATGTAACTGCATATTGGTAAGAAAAATGAGTTTTGTCATGTATAGATGCTAAATTCCGGACATTTCGTTACAGTAAAACCCAATTACCGATCTGAATCAGTGCCAATGAAACGTAGATAAAAAGCGTAGGTATTTAAAAGCGTGTAACAGGGAATATGAATAATGTATTTGGAAGACTAGAGAAAGAATGCGAGGATTCTTGATAAATGAAACGAGCGCAAGGATTTCTACTGAATAAGCCCGAACGATCGCACAGACGTATTTTATCGCGGTGTTTTTTTTCGTACACTGGATTTTCAACTCTCGGTATTGAGCCGAGCATTGAGAATCCAACAGAGCGCATCCAGAGCGTATCCCAGCGCGTCAAGAAAACACGCGGTTGGATATTCAACCCTCGGCGCTAAGCAGAGCGTCGAAAATAATACGCGAAAAAAATCGCCGCGACTAAAATACGCCGGTGCGAACCTGGGCCAACGCAACCGCAATAATTGCTGACGCGTAAAAATAGGTTTTGCAAAAACATTTCGTAAAATGGCTACAGATTATTAATGTTAAATAGCTTGCATTGCAATCACTCTGTTTAAATAAATTAGACTAGAATTCCACTAAAGTTACCCATCATTAATAAGATAATATGTGCAGCAGTGGACTGCGAACTCAGTCTGAGTTGATTGCTAGATCTAGTAAAAGAAAACTCACAAAAAAAAATTGCTTTTGCAATCAGTTGGTATTAGGAGCAGAATTGGTGATAGCAGAATTAGCGTACCAACCTGTATGTAGACTTGTAGAGGGGCTTGTGGCCAAGTAATAAAATCCACACGGCTCGATCGATCAGGTTAAGCTACGCTTGCCGCGGTTGGTCCGTGGATGGATGACCGTCTTTACATACCAAGATCCCTCTGTGCCTCGGAAAACACAATAAGCCGTTGGTCCCGGCAGTCATTTGCAGATTTGACAGATGATACGGGTCGACAGAAGCCCGAAAGTCTGACAACCAGTCTTACCAAGGGGTGTCGTGTAACCCAGTAACTGGGTTGTGGAGGTCAGATAGGCAGTCGCTCCATGTAAAATACTGATATTCAGCTGCATTCGGTTAGCCTGGAAGCCGACCTCAACATAGTTGGGAAAAGGCTAGGCAGATGACATCCGGTATGTAGTAGCTTTTTATACGCTATGGACCATGAGTAATAGCCTTTTAGCCCATTTAACAATGTTTAGTATAGAATCCATTGCAAAAGTGATGTTGAAATAATATAACATTAGTCAATGTTATACAATAACATTTACACAGCGAAGTGAAGCCATATTGTAACATATTTATAATAATTCCATTGCGAGGAAGGTTGTAGTACTTCTGGTTAATCAAGATCAATCTGTATAATAAACAGTCCCGGCTTGTTCTGCGATCTTATCGGTGGTCGAGTACCTACGGCCAATTACAGCGAGGATCTCACGAGGCCATGTACCATCAAAGAAGTTCATATATATACACCGTAAGGACTATTTCTGCTTGCAGCGCTCGGCCGCTATAGAACCGGGGCGGTAACAGATGTGGTCATCGTGTTCACGGGATTTTGTTTTAACTGATGTGGTCATCGTGTTCACGGGATTTTGTTTTCAAACTGCTTAGATATGAAGTTCCTCGATAGTACTTAGCTTTGGTCCACACATTAAATAAATACTATATCATACAGGGATAGTTCTTCATTGTGGAAATCTTAGGCTCTAGACAGACGGACTGCATTTCAACTGCAAATTTGCAGTTTGAATGCAATCCGTCTGTCTAGAGCCTTACGGTGACGTGAATCCTCACAAGTATGGCATAAAATAGGCTACACTGATTGTGGACCCTGGATGGTCAGCGCTGCTGCCATTCTGCTGACCGGTTTATATTTTTACTAACTACGTCATGAACTTTTTCTCATACCTATAGTTGGCGCAAATATGGAAGAAAATAGTAAGTAATGAAATGGTAGGTAGATACAATCTACCCGGGAAAGCCGCGAGGCTCTTACCGAGTATAACCATAAGGTCATCTTCAGTCTGAACACCTAAATTCGTGGCGAAAGATTTATCAGCAGAAATATTTAGGTATGTTTGTAAACTAAGCCTCAGATATCACAATCATATTGATAATGTTGTTATAACTCACCTATTGGACGAAGAGTAGAGCACCTCATGTTGCACCAGCTGGTAGTCGCCATCGCCACCGCAGCCGGAGCCTGTAGTCGCAGCAGTGTCGTGTCGTGTCGTGTCGCAGTCGCAGCGTTAATCGAACCGCCAGCCGCATCCGCATGTACAGATATTGGATAACGACATATTAGCTTCATGCGTTTATCTTACTAAATACACTTTAATGCGAATGCACAATGAAGACGTTTGTCGAAATTGCTCGATTCATTTGAAAGGTTATTTTTGATAGTACAGCGAATCGGAACAGTTTCGGTAAACGCCTCCATAGCAGCGGGCCTTAGTGATATAATAATGATACTTATGATAAGTTTGTTTGGACTTCTAAAAGGTTATGTTATAAAATATGTGTGTCTATATCTCACGTTTTGTTCGAGCTGTAGGTCTTCTAGAATTATCATATTTTTTGCCTTGTTGATCTGGGGAAGAAAGAAAGACAGGATTTTGTCAATTAAATATCATTTCCCCCAGTTGTGCATGTCAACTGAGAAAAATGGGGTTATTTTAGAAGTTATTTTCAAAGCAACAAGCTTGTGACTCGACACTACTAACTATGAACGAGGCACTTTAAAAGCATTGCAAAATTGTGAAATTTTCTATTCAAATTCAAAGCATCAGCTTAATAGTCATCTTTGAAGGGCTTTATAATTATGATTTATTCAAAACGGCCTTCGGTGACGGAGTAGCGATAGTAACAGACTCATTAAAATGTATAGGGTCCGGACACTTGCAGACAACTTTGTTTTAATGTAAGCATTCTTGGTATTAGAGACATAATGACTGTGATTACAACGTCTACTGTCTAATATATTGTGGATCTATTAACACTTGGAAATACATACATTAATTCCAGTGACGATAACATTTTGCTGTTGTGACTTGTGAGGTTTTAGTATTCCGACATTATACAGCGTTATTTAAAATTAAAATTAAAAACCTTTTAGAAGTCCAAAGAATTGTGGACATGACACGGAAACTAATACAAATATGAATAAAGAGAAATAAGACATGAAGTATGTACACATTAGAATGCGCTCAAGCAATAGTTATTGTGTTAACAAAGATGTTAATCGATCTATGTTAAGATAAGTAAGTTTGAGTATATACGATATTCTCAGCTTGAGCCTACTCAATGTGTACAAAGGTACTGTTTGCTGTGTCAACCTAAACACTTATGCTGAGTGCAGTTGTCAAAGGATAGTGCATGAAAGTTCAAACAAACTACAGATCGTTTCCCACGGGACCCTTGGTATAGTAACGTCCTGTTAAATTTGAGAATTGTACTTACTTAAGTACAATTCTATATATCTATCTTTAACTATACACGTTAGACATAAGTTTTGATGTTCAGAAGTGGCTTACCTATATCTGTTTTATCTATTTGAAATAAATTATTTAACTTTATTATAATAAAAATGAAATCCTGTTTGTTGGTAAGCGCATCACTTGAGTACGGCTGGATCGATTTGGTTAATTTCCTTTTTCAATGTTCGGTATAGTCCGAATAAGGTTTTTAGGGAAGTAAAATTGGAAGTGCCCGGAAAATTGGAAAATGATTTTGTTTCTTTGGGATTATTTTATGAATTATTGAAATTTGGACAGGCCAAAGTTTGTCAGGACATTTTTTTTTATAATGCTTCCTGCATTATAAAAAACAATGGCTATTGTCAGTTTTGTACGACAATAATAGCCAGACGGTGTGGTATACAAAAGTTTTATTAAAAGTTATAATGCCAAGGTTGGCCAAAAGTGCAAGTAATAAAATCTTGAAAGTTGGATAATCTGATTGCGGCATTTAAAATGTCAAGTGCATTCTTATTGGGTGATGTCCAGTCTCAAGTAAACATTTAAACAATATTATATTCATTTATGAGGTATTTTTATTGAATATATACATACCATCGAAAAAAAATTAATATCTATACACCGTAAGGACTATTTCTGCTTGCAGCGCTCGGCCGCTATAGAATCGCGTCGGTAACAGATGTGGTCATCGTGTTCACGGAATTTTGTTTTCAAACTGCTTAAATATGAATTTCTTCTATAGTACATAAACTCACGCCATTCCCCATAGGGGTAGGCGAGGCGTTGGTATGTTTTATTGAAAACATCTCCCTATATTTTTATTTATTTTTTATTAGGTCATAAATTCATAATTAAGTAAGCAAACTCTATTTAGTTCTGCATCACTAAAAAAGTTCAGAGTTCAGCTATCTAATTTCAACAACATTCATTGCGTTATTTACATTGTTGAGCAGACTTTTTTTTCGAACTTATGAAGCAATGAATTAGCAATTGGTTTCAAAACGATTCAAATTCCGATTAATCGTGTATTACGTAATTAGGGTACGGTTTAGATATAACACCGCCCACAAAATAAACTATTCTAACTAATATTATAAATGCGAAAATGAGTTTGTTTGTTTGATTCGTTTTCACGCTAAAAACAGCTGAACAAATTTGGATGAAACTTGGCACATGGGACATAGGAGGTTATAGGATACTTTTTATCCCGATATTCTCACGGGATCGAGACTTATGCTGGTGAAACCGCGGGGTGCAACTAGTTTTTGTTGAATTTATTCTAAATAGTTTTAATTAAGAATGAATCTAATTATTTCTTTCGCATTTCGCTTGATAATAAATTCAATTAATTAATATTCTAAAATATTATAAATACGTGGACTGTAGAATGGTTGTTAAAACAGCCGAGTAGGTTTTAAATGAATCCCGCTGAATCGTGTAATTGGTCTCAGTTAATGGTACGCCCAATTAAATAACATCCCTAATATAATTATTTGAAACCCTAGAAATTGCGTTAACGCGTTGTTGAATTTTTTCGATTCAGCTGATATGAGGAGTTTACGAAAATCCGAATTCAAGTGATTATTATGAAAGTAGTATTCTGCATTTTTTTATATCTTCCTTTTTCTAATACCTCTACATAATTTTAAGATAAGCTTTATAATGTAGGTACAATAGATGCAAATTTATGTCCTCTCGCAGGTGAACCTAGGAGATTGTCGACCGCTCAACTGGACTTTCTTTTAGTGCCTCAATAAACTAAGGCCTCCAGCCAGGGCGCTTGACGCTCAGGGTACCCCTTGTGGGGTACGGACCTCGGGTTAAGGCGTCGCTGGGGGAGGACAGCAAGGAACATGCTGGATCTGATTAAACAATAGATGCTAGGCCACTGTATTGATTTTCTAGTTATGTTTGTGTTATCTCATACTGCTTTAACCGGTCATTCTTCAAAATAACCCTTTCTCAAACTGTCCATAATTCTTTGTATGTTAGTGTGCATGTGTGAGTGCATGTAGGGCGCTGAGTAGACGATGGACTATTTGTCCGCTGGACAGAAATTACCGCAATGAAATAACATAAATGTCTGGCTGTCTTTTCATCCCACGTGTGCATTATTGCATATAAGAAAGAAAGAAAATATGCGTCGCACCCACGCAAAACGGCCATCGCTCAGCATAACGCTGGGACACTATGCGTGACAGAGCCACAGCGCTGGTTTTCAGCGACAGCCGGCGTTGACGTGATGACGTCAACCGGACCGGAAGAGATTTCTATCTACCGTCACGCCGCGGACTAATTGTCAACCGTCTGCTCAGCGTTTAAAAGGAGTATAACAACAAAGACATTACGTTTGTGGTTACCTTGCGGCTGGGGCGGGTGGTTGGCCCCGCCCGCCGCCAGCTGCTTGCTGTGAGCCGTCGTCGTTGCGGCCTGTGGAGCCGTCTTGTGCCGCGCGCCGCCCGCGCCCGCGCCTCCCCCGCTGCCGATTTGTTCAACGACGCGACGTTGTTCGATGCTATCTGCGACACTGTTGGTAGAAAAGAAAATGGTTAGATATAATAAATAATAATCACAATCATCAATCACAGTACCGATAATAGTTACGGTTAACGACCTAATTGTTCCGATTTGGCAAATCCTCATGGATGTCTTCCGCCCTGGAGGGTTCAGAATCTGACCGACTAAAAACCACCTAGGTTACCTTCCCACACTTGGACCGGGGATCATGAGATCTTGACCTCGACCAAAACTTCAGATCAGGAGGCTCTCATTGCGCGGCTGTTTATGGGCTTGATCCAGAAAGCATTACTCCTGGATACGGCACACATAGTGAGGATGTTCCTGTCTCTAAACCTTTGACCACCCGTACCTTGAACCTTGTTCCCGATGACGATGGGCCATTTTTTTTTAATATTTGTGGTAAGTTTATTTTTCGTTGTTTAAAAGAATATTTAAAAATGTATTTTATACGTGTATTTGTTGAATAAAGGATAAAAGACATAGTATATTTATTTATTAGACAACGATTGTGGCCATCAATAGGTGTTACTAGCACTGAATACTATGTTACTTCTTGAGGCCAAAAGACGATCATGATGATGATGCGATGGTGAAATATGACGTTTCGAAGTTTTCAGTTGGATATGGGGCTTGCCCAGAATATGAGAAAACCAGTTCCTGTGTACATTGCACGACGTACACAAACCCCTATTCCTACCCAACTTCCGTCTGTTACCGTAGGTCTCCTTGTAACAGACTTCCCGCACGTGTAAAACCATTCGTAATCAACGTGACATACGTTTGGTGAGGTTTGTATGTTAGGTTAGGGCGTTAGGGTGACTAGGGTGCTGAGGAATAATAATAGGGCTAGGTTCATAGTCGGTAGGGTCTTGGGTATCGCATAGGTACCAGGCTCAATTGATTTAGACGTAGCCATACTGTACGCATTTGGAGAACGGCCGTACTAAGCTGTGAGTCCCGGTGCGTACACTTCGATAACCACTTCCAGGTAGTTGATAAAATAGCTACATGATGACTGTATTCGTAATCTAGTTAACTAGACGTATGTTATATATATCCATACAACACGCCTGTAATTCCTGAAGTGTAAGGCAGAAAATGTACTTATAGTACCTACACCCAACATTTCGCCAGCTATTTAGAAGTCCCATAGGGAGCGAGCCTATTGTCATCAATCGGGCACAAATCCAGACTCCAGGCTACAATTGAGAAATTCCTGATGGGAAAACCCAATGTTGCTCGGCATGCGAATCGAACCCAGTCTCTCTCTAATACCCAGGTGGAAACTTCCGCCACAAGTGGAACTCAAACATTCCAAAACATTTTTTTATCAAAATGCACCTACATTTTTCGCTTTACACGGAGCTCAGCTTTTTGCTAAGCCCAAAAATAATATAGCCACAAAAAATAAAGGAAGCCCACGCAGAAGTTCCCGTTAGAAAAAATCCCTTCGGCGTACGCGCATGTCTGCAATCGGGCCTAACTTGGGGCCAATTCCGATAAATCGGATACAGGTTTATGAGATTTTGGACTCTATTTTGTGCGAGGTAGAGTATGAAATGACTTAAAAAGACTATAATAACATTGGAAATAACGTCGAAAGTAAGGGACGGGTTTTATTATTATTATTTATGGGCACTGATGCAAGTGAAACACTTTTTGCGAGTTAAGAGAAAGTACGGTTTACAGATAAGGCCTTTGTGAAATAATATCCAATCCAATACATCCAACTATAGTCATACTGGCTCCTCTGCAGGCATAAGGATAAAAGATTCTGAGAACTGTTTAAACAATTAACTCCTAACGGGATTAATATTTCTGAAGCTCAGTCACTCAAAAGGTTGAAAAATTCTTTATAAGAAACCTACGTATGCAAACGTGTGTTTTTTAATACAGAAAATATCGTAATTATCAAGTAATTTAGTAAGCAATTATGTTAAGTGAAACGGGGACGTAATTATCATACTCGACATCGTAATGAACACTTATAAACTGCAATTTACAAATACATACAAAGTTGCAATCAAAGCGCAGGTTGGAAGGTATAAGATAGTGTTTACTTAATTTATGGTAGCTGGGATTATAACAGTTTACAATCAGATCTTCAACTTACGTCGCTCCGAGATCAAAATCCTCATATCCCACGTCTTCACACTCAAATTTCAGTCTGGGTATCGACAGATCCATTATAACTATAATATCTACACATTCACTATATTACACTGTACAAAACTTCACTAATATCATAACCAGTCCAGTAAAAATGCTAGTTTTAAAAATGGTGTTAAACTTGCGAGTCGTCGAAGTATGCGTGCGCGCATCGTAGGGGTTGAGGGCCCGAATGACGCGAAGGGACGAGGGTAGCTGAGGGTAGCGGGGGGTCCAGGTAGCGAGGGGACTCGACGCCCAAATTCCCCGTATTGTGTGCACCATTCAATAATAAGGGTAACCTGCGCCTGAGCAGCGTACGCGCGCGGTGGCAACGCAACAACGATTGTATGAAATGTTTGCTTGTTTTTAAATTAGATGTTGATGCTATGAATTGTTCAGTTGTTTTCTAACGACATATATAGTGTCGTAGTTCCAGTCTATTGAAAGTAAACTATCGTAGTGGGTTAGCCAAAACAGACCTCTACGAACATTCCGAAATATGAGCTGAAAAATTGCGAGTAAAATTCACTTGACGTAATTCAACTGGCAACTGCAGAGCTGCAGTTCCTCTCAAAATTATGTTAGAGCGCTGGCAATTACTTGTTAGTTTTATTTCACCAAAATAAATCCTAGAAAAGTTCCCCTGGTTGGCTTCATGACAAATAATTTGCTAGCGTACGTACCCATTTGGCTATCCCTAGCCAAATTTAAAAGATTGAAAAAATAAAGACAACACCGGTTAAGTACGAGTCGTACTCGTACACGAAGGGTTCCGTACCACCGTACCCCCCTTTTATTTTTATTTTTATTATTTGTTGTAGCAGCAATAGAAATAGGTACACAATCTGTGAAAATGTCAACTTTCTACCTATTACGGTTTTTTAGATACACCCCGCTGACAAACAGACGGATGGATGGAGTGGAGGCTTATTAATATTATGTGATATTCGTGAACGGGCGCCGTCAGTAGGAACTGGTCAGCTCTTAGCTGTCACGGCGATTTTAATTTAATGTTTGAATTGTTTTTTTTTTCTAACGGACGCTTTTAATGTTTCGCATCATTCTCACATGTATAACTTCAACATGAATGATGTTACCAATATTTTGTAACCATATTTTGATTTAAAAGAGTGTCCGTGGAGTTTCTTGCCCGTTCTTCTCCATAGTACCTACTACGCTTTGGAATGGGCGACTAGCTTCATATTTCTGACTGACCGACCCCTTGACAATTCAAAACTGCCTGTAATTGGTTTATTTGAAATAAATGCTTTGAGTTATGGTTCCGTTTGGCACTCCTCGGATACGAAACCCTAAAAAGAACGCTCATAGGGGCACATTTAAAATTACTGAGAGTAGTAAGTTCCCCCGATATTCGCATTGTCGTTAAAACTAGCCATACCAAGTCCGAATATAATTAAAGTTTTAGAAATTTTGGGTTGGACATCCTTTCCATTCTATTTTGAGATTACAATAATTTCACAGGCTTTAAACCCTTTAGCCATTCGAAGAATAACATCACATTAGGGTGGCCAGTATATGTATTTCAAAGCAAATTTGTAATTTGTACGTAAGTACATCATTAACATTCTGACCGTCCCTATAATCAGCATCGTCTATTGTCGGACGCTAACCGTTATTTGCCAAAATTAAAATGGCGTCGGGTCTTTGTAATCCTTCATTGACAGGGCACTGAGGATTGTGCTGTTGTTCACAAGTTGATATAAAAGTACGTATAGAGTTCAGAAAATCTAGCTCTGAAGAGAATCTGGTATAGTAAATAAATCCAGTATGAATACTGACGTAGCGTCGCGACAACTGCGTGAGCGCAAAGCATAGGTGGAGCGGTAAACGGGCCCTGGGTAACTTAGGATAGAAAATAAAGGTAGTAAGTACGTAGTTTCGTGATGGCAAGGAATACAAAGCAGAGGCGAAGCGCTAAGTGGCTCCTAGGGTTAACTAGTATAGAAAATAATGAATGCTAAAATAGCGCGCTGTTGGATTTTCTACGCTCGGCTCCAGCTCTGAAAGTTGAAAATCCAATAGCACTCTTATGTTTTAAAGGGAATAAAGCTTTTAAGTGAGTATACTGACGTGGCGTCGCGACAGCAGGGTCTGGCGCAAAGCACAGGTGGAGCGGGAGGAGGCGCGGGCGGCGGGGACCGCTCCGCATCGCACGCGCGACTCGGCACGGCGGGCGCGGTGCAGCAGCCCGGCCCGACGCCTGACCACCACTTGTTCTGCAAGGATAAATAGCTACTTTATTGATTTGACTACAGCAGGGCATTTTAGGAAATTGAGCCTAGTAGGTACTTCGCCGAACGGCAGGCTGTTTCTGGGCGGATTTCACCAATGAAATTAAACGCGATCAGCACATCTAAACCGCGTTCATGAGCTGCTAGTGTCGTTATTGTTGTGGAATATTGACACTGACAGATCTTGAATGCAGTTTAATTTTTTCGCGTCCAGTTAAATTTATGAAATTGGCACTCGAGGGTCGATGCCGGGACTACCAAATAGGATAATTTCTTAATCATAATCAGCCTGTAATATTCCCACTGCCGGGACATAGGCCTCCTCTCTGTCAGAGGGAGTGCGCCGTAGAACCAGGTATGGGTTTGTGGATGCATTCTTAAATGTCACTTAATTTATAACCTGTGTTTCTCAGGAACGGGTAAAAAGGCCATTCCTATTTATGGTGAGTTGGGTACTGTAGTCGTTTTCATAATTCTGTATCTAGGTTCAGTCTACTCAAACACAAATAACAATGGCAATGGGTAATTTGCTTATACCAGTCATTAGGGTAACGCAGTTAGTGGTAATTTGTAGTTCGATCTAAACAGTAATTCAATAATGAATGATGTAATTACTACCTCTGTCTGCTCTAATTAGATGAGTGTAGTTAAATGCACGGATAAGTAGTATTACCAGTTTAAACATCGCGAAATATTGTTTTTATCACTATTCAAAAAAAGCTAGTTTATTCTTCGTAAACAGGGATTAAAATAGCTTTTTAATCCCTAGGGACTAAGTGATTTTAATTTGGAATGTGGATATTGTTAGTAAAAGTTCCAATCACCAAAGAGATGAACATGTAACAGACTAGCAAGAGAGAAAGTGTGAATTCGTGCAAAATTAAAATCCAAGATGTCAGCTGTCATTGGTGTCGTTTTCACAGTTTTCGAGGGCGCTAAGGCCAATGGTGAGGGCAAAATGTAAATCCAAAATGGCGGCACTGAAAATTTTCTAATTTATTATCATTTTCAAATTGAATGAAATTATTAATTTTGTAAGATCAAACATTACTTCCATTGAAATCTAATCTAAATATAAAAGTAAACGACACATGAATACAATTTGTTGTCCTAATAATTTGTTCAAAGAAACACTCTCGCCTGAGAAATAGTTGTTTGCTCCCTAGGCAAACAATCTTTTATTTACTAATGTATTTCGTACAAGAAAGTCTTTAAAATATCAATCAATCCGTCTAACTTTTTCCCAACTATGTTGGGGTCGGCTTCCAGTCTAACCGGATGCAGCTGAATACCAGTATTCTACATGGAGCGACTGCATATCTGACTTCCACAACCCAGTAACTGGGTTACACGATACCCCTTGGTAAGACTGGTTGTCAGTGTTTTAGGCATCTGACTACCCGTAACGGTCGAGATCTGCGAGTGACAGCCGGAACCAACGGCTTAACGTGCTTTCCGAGGCACGGAGGGGTCTCGATACATAATGGATGGTCCCACCCATCCAAGAACCTACCGCGGCAAGCGTAGCATAACCTAACCTTCGATCGACCCGTGCGGCTGTTATCATTTAGCCACGAGGCTTTAAAAAGTATAAGTTTTAATTTACTCGACTAAATTATAGTCATTAAGCTCTCAGAATTTCACTAATGGCCTCACTTCTTAATTACTTTAAGTGCAAATTAGCGAATCGCTTAAGCTTATGTATTAAACGACGCCTATAATTATGTTAGTCGGTGTTAATATTGAAACATGAACGTCAAATTAATGCTTCAATATAAATCTACTAGCTGTTGCCCGCGACAATGTCTGCAATCCAGGGTGAGAAGTAGCCTATGTCATTCTCCAAAGTTCAAAGTGCCAAATCCGTTCAGCCGTTTTAACGCGAAAGCGTAACAAACAATCAAACAAACGAACATACTGTCGCATTTATATTATAAGTTAGGATGTTCAGCAAAGTGTGGAAAACGTGCCTTTTAATAAAGCTTTCGTCAAAATTGAATAAATGCATGTGAAATTACTCGCTTTTCAGTTAAGACTATGAAAACAGGATTTATAGAGGTAAATATGAACATAAGGTTTTCATTTTTAATACTCCGTATTCGGTTATTTGTTACATCGTAAATAGAGGTATATTTTTCAAGTAAAAGTTATCAGAAAATGGCTCCCAGCCAGCTATTAGTTTTGTTAAACTCTGTTCGCATAAATCACTTCGTATGAAATGTTGTTCGCTTTTATATTGTTATCTAAATACCTGTTTTTATGTTCCCGCGTGAAATTTTAGGAATTAAGAAAGGTTTTCATTATTTATGGCCGACTCCGACATTTACGGACCGTTATTGGTTAAAATGAAGACTTTTGTATCATTGTTTTGCATAGTAGACTCTCCCTTATGGAAGTAGCTATCACAGGTAAAATTAGCTTACCAATTATATTATTAGTATTATAATTTATATTTTGATTTAAAAGAGTGTCCATGGAGTTTCTTGCCCGTTCTTCTCCATAGGTACCTACTACGCTTTGGAATGGGCGACTAGCTTCATATTTCTGACTGACCGACCCCTTGACAATTCAAAAGTGCCTGTAATTGGTTTATTTGAAATAAATGCTTTGAGTTTGAGTTGAGTTTATTTATATGCCCAGTTGGGCAGTAAAAAAAGTTACCATATTGGTAGGGTAAACGACTCGTTTCTTGTTTATAGGAACCAAGCATCAGTGCATTAGTTATCTTTATTTTCTGACAACCATTATTCAGTCTAGTATTACCTCGTTGGTCTAGTGGTCGCAAGCGCTATTGCTGAGCATGAGCTCCTGAGCTCGATTCCCAGGTCAGACAAAAATTTTTATTGGATTTTTCCATCGGTAATTTTTCAGTAGCAGCCCGAAATCTGGATTTAAGAAGCTCGTTTGATGGCAATAGGCTCGCCCCCTATTACATGGGAACTAAACATAACCGGTAAAATATGGGTGTACTAATACAGGTGAATTGTATGTTATTCTTATTATTCATGGGTTAGCTAAATATCCAAAGAGAATTATTGGATTAACACTGAGTTAGCTGCTAACTTCGAGTTAGCTGTTAACGCGCAAGTGGGCCTTATACGTTTAGTTTTCAATAAGTGAGGTGTTTGATGCATGTATATACTAATTACCTCCTAAGTTTCAATGAATCCATACAACAACACCAACACATACCAAACTGTAAGCTTATGTAAGCAGTGGGAATATTCGCATAATATGTATTTTGTTATAATTCCTCGAATAATTACGACATGTGTTTACATACACCTAATCTGGAAATAAAGGGAAAAGTTACGTAACATCTCTACAGCGTTAATTCGCGTTACGGAGTTAATTATCAGAATTTGTTGGGTATCGTTAATTACTTTCTATTGTTCGCAGAGCATAAATAATATAATTATGCGTAGGCATATTCCAAGCCGTTCTTCAAAGGTCTGTTGTATAACAGCAATTTTCTGTTTTACTAAACTAATCTTGATTAAAAAGTTCCTAGTTAGGTGGTGAATATGGTCCACTAAACCAAAAAAACCGGTGCCTGTAAATCTTCTACAATTTTTGCCTTTTATGGCGCTAGTTGGTCTGTGTCTAGATTTGTGCTCGGTTGATGGCAATAGTCTCGACCCCTGTTACATAGGAATTAAACATAAGTGGCAAAATGTGGGTAAAACTGTAGGTACACCTCTGCCTAACCCTTCGGGGATTGCAGGCGTGATGTTACGTTATTATTATTAAAATTACAAAAACAGATACCCCCTTTACTCCACCTGTTTCTTACCTGTTAAATAAATATCAGCAACAATTTACATGTATGTATCATGATATCTCTAACATCTAGTGAACCTTGCCATAACAAGCAAGTGTGGTCCGGTTCCGAACCAGTCTGGGCGACATCGAGCTAGATAACTGGCCTTATCTGACAACCGACCAACGTTTTCTACCAGAATTTGTGCTAAACTAGCACCTGAATAGTTATTACTTCTTATAGTGATCAAATCTAGTGTTTTAGTGTTAAAACAGGCCTTTCTTGAAAACCGGTCAAGTGTATGTCGGACCATGCACAGTGTAGGGTATCCTAGTCGGGATGATTTTAATCCCGAGGTTTAAACGTATTCGTAATAGTTTGAATAAATGACTTTTGAATTTGAATTCGAAATTCAAAATTGAAAAGTCATTTATTCAAACTAGGCTGAAAATCAGCACTTTTCGAACGTCAAAATTACATAAGACAGTCCCCCAAAACGCCCACCCTTCACCACTTCCTAGTGCTTTAGCTGGGAAGAAGAAGTGGCGCAACAAACTCCCCAGGAGCACAGCTGTCAGTTCAGTTAGAAAAAAAATATTCTATATAATAGTATGCAAAATGATATTTACATTACGCAACACAAAACATTAATTAAATTATAAAATTAATAGCCATATGACAGCTAGCACACGCCAATATACCAACGTATGTGGAGTCCACTGTCCACCCGTATTTTTTTTCGTAATTTCAATACACCATCGTTTAGCGGCGCACAGATTACACTTTCATTCGAATTTTCATCGACATAGTGCTAATATAATCTTATATTATATAATATAGTCTTCGTCATTTTGCTACGGAACCCAAAAAATTTAGTCTGTAAATTCAAGTAAGGAACGTTAACTTAGTATTTCCTTGTAAGTTTGGTATAAGATAGAGGTAACTTGAATACATACAGGATTTAAAAGCCAAGTCCGTCAAGCTCAAGCCTGATTTTAGATAGGATTTAACCCAAATATATCTCAAGAATTCTCTAAAATTATGGTTCTACGATATTTTTAGAGAACCGGAAAATTACCTCAATATAAATTGTTGCAGTAAACTTTTCGGGAAAGCTGTACCTAGACAACTACGTTGAGAGTAGTATAGATGGGACTATACCGGGACTGGTTTACAATTTATACCGCTTTGTATATCATTTAATAGAAATTAACCAGCAGTTAGTTATCATTACCCAATTCAAATATGTGCTCAAAGTATACTTACAATTAGCACTTAAAATAACATAGTACGTAATATAACACCTTTATTACCCGAAGAGTTAAGCAGAAGTGTACCTATAGTACACCGCCAGTTATGTTTAAGTACCATGTTATAGAGGGCGAGCCTATTGAGCGAGCCTCCGGGCTGCTACTGAAAAATTCCAGAAGGAAGAACCCAATAACACTTTGCCCGAACAGGGAATCGAACCCAGAACCTCATGCTTAGCAGTAGCGCTTACGATCACTAGACCAACGAGGCATTTAACTAAATCGTCACTAATTGAATCAATTCAAACTTTCTTCTATCAACCTGCTAATCAAGCAGTACACAATCCACATACAAATGAACTGGCACATGCAAATACTGATTAATATGGCCATCGGACATAATTACCGCATTATCAGGCACCTAGACTTCTAAAGGACAAAATTACATTAGGCCATTACACCTTTACAGGCGAAGCTGATGAGCACTCGAAATACCTACCGTTGTAGCATTCAAATGCAACAATGCAGTAATAGTGACAGGTTGATAACCTTCAAGCGACACAGCTTACTATTGTTCTTGTGACTGCCTGGAAAGATAAGTTTATGATATCATTTCTATACCCCTCCCCCCCTTAAGATCAGGCACTCTTAAAGACAATTTCCACGCAAGCTCCGCCCCCATGCATCCCGCCACTCCACTATGTGCTAAACGCTAACGCATCAGTAATAAAGTTGAATGTCCCGTGCGCTCTTTGATCGTGTTCGAGCACGAAACTAAATGGCGTAAGTCACAATTCTTATTTAGTTTATGACTAAAGTAATAATTGATCTAGAGAAAAAATATCTTGTGGCTGGATAATAAACTATATTATTTTACTGTGAATACTTATTTTAGACAAAAAAGCCGAATAATCTTGTTTTTTTTTAAAAAAAACAACCGACTTCCTAAAAAACACTACAAAGTGAAAAATAAATTTAATTTCAGAAGTCGATGTGTTTGGTTTTGTATTTTCTTTATTTGCTACCGACTTCCGAAATTTAAGTTATTTTTCACTTTGTAGTGTTTTTAAGGAAGTAGGATGTTATTTTTTTTTGCAAAAAAAGTTTTTATTTCTAGTTTTTTTGTGGGTCAGTTTGTAATGTATCTAAGCTACAATACTGATGTCAACTAAGTACTCATCACCTTTTACAAAATATTGCTTTTTCCGATGCACGGACGTTAATCGTTGAGGAGTTCTGGTATTTCACTCAGCTCCACTTTTCCATATGCATTGTGACGAGCAAAAATTGCTTGACAACCATATTAAAGTAATCGAATCGCAACCCGTGAAATACTTATTATTGAGCAGTTCCGGTGGCCATCTGTGGTCTTCATCATCAGTTCCACTTCACCAAATGTACCCTTGTAAATAAATAAAAGATTTTGCAAATCCGTCTATATATGACGGAGTTATGGCAGAACATACATAATATATATATATATATATATATATATATATATGTATATATAAACATCCGAATTGATAACCTCCTCCTTTTGGAAGTCGGAGACTTGATTTTCGAATCAAAAATGAATCGAGTGAAAATGTTACAATTACGCAACTATCTTGTAGATGTCAAGACAAGAGAAACTATATTAAAAATGTTAAAACCCCAGACACAAATTTATCTTTCCTACTCCATCACTAGACCCTGTTCATCATATATCTATAACCTATTCATTGAGACCATTCCAATGAGCCCAAACACGATACCTGTGCTGTAAGTTGGTAAGGGAGTTGGGTATCCTGCAAATTCCAGGTGATGCTGCAGCATAAGTTCAAGTTTACTATGTTCTACTAATATCATTGCAGTAACAGAATACCAAATTTCAAATCGATCAGACCGGTGGAAGACGCTCCCATTCATTAACTAGAAAAGAGCTGATAATCTTCAAACGGCTGAACCGATTTTGATAAAACTAATCTAAGAACCACCGCCAGAAAACCTGCTTTCAAATAAAAAGCATTCATATCGGTTCACCCGTTTAAGAGCTACGGTGCCACAGACAGACACACACACATATCGGTCAAACTTATAACACCCCTCTTTTTTAACCCTTTTCCATTTTGATTGTATGCATTACTGTTTCACAATATTAATGCAAATTAACGTACAAAGTAGGGAGCCTCCTCTTAAACCCTCCTGCACGCTGAGCATGACCACAATAGAAACGGGTTTTGTCGACGGAAGAATAGACATAATGACAGATAAACAATCACAATCTGTCATTTTGTCTATTCTTCCGTCGACAAAATCCGTAGAAAAGCTGTTTCTATGGTTGTCACACATAACAGTGCTATACCAATTGCACCAAGGATTGGTATAGCATTGTAATGTGGACAATCATAATTATCTTGCCCTTATCCCAATTTATTTGGGGTCGGGCGAAACATGTATTTTTTAGGGTTCCGTACGTCATGTTAAGTTCGTTTTTGGGATAAAAAAACATGGTAGGTAACATATTTATCGTAGGGAACCCTCACCACGCGAGTTCAACTCGCACTTGTCAGGTTTTTTTTCGATTCTTCTGTATTAGTCGCCATCTCGGTATCACCCCCTTTTTAGCCATATCATCTTCCACACAGGCCATCCATCGTTTCTTTGGTCTTTCTCACGACATTTTCCTCATTCCTCCGCATCACGCCCATACTGATTTCCACAAAACTTTTCAGTCAGCGGTGCCACTCTCAGACTTCCTCTTATAAGCATGTCTTATTCTATCCATTCGCGTAATGTTACTGTTATGCTGCTATGGCCATTATAATGGTCAGTTGCAAGTGGCATTCGTGCGGGAGTATCGATCATCGAGTGATTTCTGCCGAAGATGAACGACTTCTGCCGAAAATGACCGAGCTAATGCGCACGCGATGTTTCAAACAGTGTTTTAGAAATTTGCGGTAAATTCGTCGTTGTTGTATAAGAGTTAAAGTATTAAATATAATGAAACTACTATAATTTAAATCGAATCTTCGGCAATAAAATATTTATGATCACTTTTATCGTCGGCACATCGGCGTTAATAAATCTGATTTCAATAAAATTACAATCATTATTATTTAAACTGTTCACTCAGAAACTTTAGGGAAGCAAGTAAGCGTCTCACATACGAATGTGAACTGTATTAATGTAAGTTTAATGTCGATATTGGTACGAAACGCTTGCTCACATTCGCTTAGGCGCGGGCCACATAGAAAATACATGAGAGGACGGGACGCAGTCGTGGCAATAGTATGCAGATGGCAAAACGACGCGCCTGTGTCGCGTCCTCGTCTCACGTACTCACGTCTCCTCTGTGTGGCCCGCGCCTTATACGAATATGAACATTATGTATAAGGTTCCATATTAGTACACTCTACTATATTCAAGTTTCAAAATTATATAAGCTTTTCAAGGGGTAGAGGTGAAATTACCTAGGTACCTACTATAACTATGTTCATTAATTAGCAAATCCATGTAATTCCATCAACTGCCACAATCCCGAATAGCAGTAAACTGTAGCTAGCGATAAATTCTTCAGTAATTGTTAACCGTACTCACCATCAATCAATAATAGTTGGGCGACTCTTGCGCACGCAAACTACTATGTAGTCACGTTTTAATAAATGATAGGCGGATACAATTACGATTAGCACGCGCGAGTATCATCTAGTTTGATTTGAAGTTAACAATGTGAGAGGGAAATCTTTCTAGAAGACTTGGTGCGTCAGAAGGTGGAATAGAAACGTACGACTATAACACGCACTCAGTCTGCGCGCTCTCTTAGTACTTGGAAGGTCGGGATCGTTCGTGCGTGTTCGTATGTGTTCGCACGAGTAAAATTCGTACGAAAACGCATCCAAAGTGCACACGGCCTTACAGAACCCTAAAAATGAATTAAATGGCTCTTACATTCTGTCTTTTTTTTCTCAGTCTTTTACATTTAATTTTCCAATGATGACCGCCAAGTCAAGTCGACATTTCAAATGCACATCAGGATAAACATCTACCCATTATTTTTTAGGTATCTATGGAGAAGGATCCGACAACACCGGAACAGACTAGCCTTTTACATTGACGATGGCCTTCCGTAGTTCAGAAAAGTTCATAAATATTTTTTTCTGTCTTTAATTAAGAACAATCATAGTAAATAACCGCGTTTGCTTAGTATGTGTGTGTAGTTGTTATCAATTGCGTCAGTACATACACACGTACAAACAGAATAAACAACATTGGGTGTCAACGACCCGTGAAGGACAGCTCAATTCTGAGTATAGTCAATTGTTGTGTGTTTGTGCTATATTTCTATGATCAGAAATCGGGATCGGGATTCAGGTCTGTGAGTAAATATCCCTCAGTGACACTGATAAACGAATTACTGACAAATGCGTGCACTGACTAGACAGGTCCACTCAAATCTGTGTGGTTCTTTCCTCAAAAAACCATTTCAGACACCAATCTATATGGTCTTCGCATGATCTGACTATTATGTCTGGACTTTAAGAGACTGTGACCTCAGAGTCAGTTGCGGACTTTCTTCCGAGAGTTGTCGGATAGGAAACGTTGACTTCATCTAGTTGTTTTTTTTAATATTATTGACGTGTAAATGTGTTTGTAAAAACCTACTCACAGTAATAAAATCATTTATCATTTATTTTTCATTTAATTAGAAACAAAACAACAATACATTCACAAGGACAGGGTAACGGCACAACACCAAAGGAAAGAAAAAAAATTGACGGAGATCTTGATTTTGAAGGCTGAATAACGTCGGGAGGATATCCCTTTGAAGATCTAACAAACGAAGAGGAAAAATATTGAATGGTGTGCCCCGAAGTAGCACGGCTTATCGTTTCTATGCAAAGACTTTTAAGAACGGAAATATCGCGAGACGAAAAGTGGATACCTAGTTAATAAAATAATTAGTGAAACCCATACCAATTTAAAGTTGCGAACATAGCCACAACAAGCGGCAGATAGGCGAATGACAAGGATCCCTGTGGAATTCAAATTAATTACAACTTTCACTTTATACATAGCATAAACGGGCAAATATGTATTTTGTTCAGCTAGCTAGATTAAAAAGAAAGGAGCTAGCCTGCCTAACAGGCCCCCAGGAGACTTCACTAATTCTAAAAATATTTTGGGTGGAATTTGGTAAAATAATATCAACTTATGGAATGTTGCTAATGATCAAGTATCCAGAAAGAGCGATATACTCGTCCAATTTCTTTGATCAAACGTACATTGAACAAAGATATTAAACCATTGGATCATAACTATTCTCCTGCCCTCATCCCAATTTATGTGTGGTCGGCGCAACATGTCCCTTTCTTCCATAGTTCTCTATCAGTCGTCATCTCGGTAGTCACCCCCTTTCTAGCCATATCATCTTCCACACAGTCCATCCATCGTTTCTTTGGTCTTCCCCTACTCGTATAGCCATCCACTCAAAACTTTCTTCACGGCATTTTCCTCATTCGTCCACATCACATGCCTATACCATGACAACCAAAATCCACACAACTTTTCAGTCACCGGCGCTACTTTCAGACTTCCTCTTATGTACATCGCTATCGTACGGATATTGCTTCAAAAATAGTAATATTGAAGTAAAAGACGTTTAACGTTCTTGCAGATACAACTTCTGATGCATAGCTACTACCCACGTTACAGTGAATGGACTTATAATGTAAAACTATGATGAAATGACCTCTGGACGTAAACGACCGACCTATGCTAATCAGGGTTGCGTAGACAAACCAATTGACTTATTACGCACTTTCAATACCACTGTCTTTGTATTATTACCTAACTAGCTTCTGCCCGCGACTTCGTCCGCGAGCCTATAACCTTCCTCAAGAATTGGGCTAAACAATGCAAAAATATTTTTTCATATCCGATTTTTTTTTTAAACGTTGCCCCACATTTGGTATTTCTCCTGTATTGTGGGTGCGTTTACAAACATTTAAACTCACATACACAAACAGCCAGACCCAGAACAACTACTTGTAGGTCATACAAATATTTGTTCCGTGCGGGAATCGAACCCGCGACACGCAGCGCAGCAGTCAATCGCTTAACCACTGCGCCAACCATGCCGTCAACTACCTCCGGAGACTACCTCCTACATTAAAATGTTACCTCTTTATTATATTATTATTAGTAATAGACAAACGAAACAAGTTAATTGTTTCTTCGGTTAAAATTCCTTTGTACAAGGAAGTTGTAACTGTAAGTCTTCTTATTTTCCTCGTTATGTAAGTGTCAAGTAAATGCTATGATGATTGCAGACGTGCAACCTGTCACCGCTGGTTACGCAACAGTGTAATCTTAGAAACAAGCAATTTTGTAGGTTCTAAGTTGATCTAACATTTTGTCTCTATAACTCAGTGCTGTAACTACGATAGTGTTCATAGTTTCAAGCAAGCCGATTCATGTCAACGACAAGCTATATTCACATTCAGTTTCAACTTCCCAAATTAACTATAATAAGGTCAGGAAGGTGAAGATCAGTTTCAAGTACAATCTGCATTACAGACTAATTGATACTACTACAAACCAATTTCCAGCCCCAGAATAAGTAGACCCAATAAGCAGTCATACAGATGACCCAGCGGTTTCACCCGCATAAGTCTCGACCCCGTGGGAATATGAGGATAAAAAGTAACCCCGGTCGTGGTCTACCCAGGTGCCAAATTTCATCCAAATCCGTTCAGCCATTTTAGCGTAAAAGCGTAACAAACATACAAAAAAATCGTTTTTTTTTTCCTTTATAATATTAGATTAGAAGTTTAGACAATATGCAATATGGACAGCCATATTGCATATTGTAAACCCAGACAGGAACAGTTTGACGTCACAGGCGAAACAAACAGTCTTACACGTGGAACCGAGTTCATGGCAAATGGCGAGACAAGCCACGAATGTACTAAAAGATTATGATAATTTGATTGTATTGAACATAGTTACGAAATATGTTTTCGTAGCGGACTGAATAATATTGACAATTTAGTTGTCCCTGTTTCAAGTCATTTACATATCAGTTGGTTGGTTGTCTGATCGATTTTCCTGTTAGATTTAACTGAATTTCAAGAAGAAAAAAAACAGCTTTTTTATATTTATATCTAAAACCGTGTTAGCTACATATACTTTTTACCTTAGAAGAGGATGTGCCTGATAATGATTATCTTCTTTGATAAGGTCTGCTCTTTCAACTATCTATGAAAACTTATTAACAGTAAACAGCTGTACCATTCGTTTTGACCTATTTTACCACTCCCACATCACCTTCCTTCCTTTCTCGGTTTTCCCATATCACTTTTCTGCCACGATAAGCAACACAATATCTCTCTAGAGCAAGGCACTTAAACGTAGTCAAGTATAACGCAATCTAGCTACCCAATATCTCAAAACAGTTTCGCCTACGACGCGAACCAGTATGATGTATGAGGGTTGCCCAGCATCTGGAAGCGAATCAATCATATTCTCACGCCATTGCCCTTGACGTAGTCTCGCTTCGCTATCTGTGTGGCACAGGCCTAGTGTGAAATGGGAGCTACTAGAGGATTTATATGAGGCATGTCATTTGTTTCGATTCACGCAGAAAATAAATCAAATCTAGTATTTATCCTATACTATTAATTTTTAGCATTTCACTAAGATTTCGATGAAAGTTGCAATATAGGGTTTACGGGGGCGACAAATCGATCTAGCTAGGTCTCATGATATGGGAAAATTTGTTTTCTCCGTATTTTCATTCGAGCAGCGCTCAGTCGCACATACGGGTATTTTGCATTCCTAGCCGGGCGAAATTGGTAAAAACAAATTCCAACATAAAAGCAAAAATGAATACTAGTCAGCGAGTCAGGTAGCTACTGAACAATAGACGACCCTTTTCGGGCTCGAGCGCCCGCGCCGTAGCTAGCAAGCCAGTCGGAACTTGATCGTTGTCGCAAGCGCTCGCGTCAGTTACTGGCTACATTAAAAACGTACGCTGCGTTTGAGACCTCAGTTCTTTTTTATAGTGAGTTATTTAACCAAAACTACTATGGATCATCATAATACAGGTAAGAACAGTTTTATTTATTAAGATTTAGTAATGTTTACATGTATATGTAAGGTTCAAAATCAATTTACAACTATCTCGATTTTTTAAGCAGTTTTTTCCTGAATTTTAAATTTCAAAGTGATTAAAGTTATCCTTCCGAGTACTTCCGATTAACGATTTTTATTGTTACGCATGACAAAAACTGTCATATTATAGATATTTTACGAATAGAGTGCTACTTTACGCTACTTTCGACGAAACGTATGCGTTTGTGTTGGTGTTACCTAAAAAATATTAACCGTTATTTTCAAGCAAATTATGAAGTGTTTTCTTTTTATTGCTTTAGGGTTACCAGGGGTCTCTTTTGATGCATGGTGCTACAGTCATGGAAAAGGCGTTATTGCCTATCGGACTACTATCGGAAGAGGCTGCTGAAGCTAGGAATAAACATTTCAGAATGTATAGATATCATTTTGCGAGGAAGTTTTCGAGAATAGATTGCAATGCAGATGTAATGAATCGCCTTCTACTATCCTCGGATCCACTGCTCACAAGTCAGAGGCCAAAACCAAAAAGCAGAATGGAACCTTTTTCCAAAGAAGCGATAGCTATTTTGTTGCCACCATCACCAGAATCTGAAGATAATTCAGATTCGGAATATGGAACAGAAGAGGTCGGAGAAAGTGACGATGAACCCTGGCATTCTTCCTCATCAAATTAGATTATTTTATATTTTTAGATGTAACTATTTAAAAAAATAAACCTTTTCGAAATCATGAATACACTTTTTTTTAATTATCAACATATAAAGCTCATTGTTGGACCCTCCCCATTGGTCGTCTGTACATTTTAGTAAGTCTTACCTACTTTACAGCACAAAAAACCGCACAAATAATTTCGCCCGGCTAGGAATGCAAAATACCCGTATGTGAGTCGCCCAAAGTTTAGAACAAGATGGCTACCTTAGAATAATGACATGGCAGCATTTAAATTAGTAAGTATATACCTACTATCATGGCAGCATGGAATTAGTATGTAATATATATGGAATTAGTATAAACTATAATATTAAATGAGCATTCTCTATTTTCACCCGAGCAGAGCTCGGTCGACCAGATACTTAGCATAGTTTTCTTTAAATACACATATTGTAGGAAAGGAGAAAGTAAATGTAACAATATTTTTATTTATTACAGATTAGATACACATTTTATGACATGAGAAAATATTTTCCAGAAAATGTTGAGTAAAATTCAAATAATTTCATGTGCTGTTCGCCTAACAGTTCTCAGCAACGATCGAAAGGATTGCATTTGAATTATAAATCGAGCGACGAAACACGCAAACTAGACTTCGTGCAACGAGATCTAGGCAAGTCGTTTGTACCCAGTCCACTGCTGTTTACCTGAACTGCTGGCCTACGCCGGGTAGTTCTAGAAACGTATGTATTTCTCATAAATTTTACTTCGTGTTTATGGTATAGGTTGTGACCATCTGGCAGTCAATCGATGGATGGTAAGCTCGACATGGCTTCATTAAAGTTTCATTGGTTAGCTAGCTATTACTGTGTAAGGTGCTTCGTTGAGTCAGAATACGTAATATTACTGTCGTTCCCGTCATTATTCAGTCCTGTGAATTGTGATACATTGTCATCACACGTTAATGAAATAGCAATAGATTGTGTGTCCTTATTAATAGGTAATACAATATGGTTACTATAACTAGCGAGAATGTTTCTTAATTATTAAGACTTCAGATGCGATGACTAATAAATATACATGCAAGTAGATTTGGTGGTAAAAAAACATATATGAGTGCAAAAAATCTCCAGCTATGCTAATTAGAACCAAAGCATGTACACACAACTGATAAAATCAATACTAATTAATTACACATACATCGCACTTTCTTCGAAACGTGCTCAAAGCAAAAAGTACTGCCGTAATGAGCATGCAACTACGTTTGTCCTGAAAATCATAAATGCATACAGTACGCACTGATGCACAGCAATGACTTTCAGTTTTAGTGTAGCGCCTTTGGAATCTGAACACAGTGATTGTCACTGTAACAGCTAGTATTGACGCAAACTGTATACAAAGCCAAGCTATAAATATACAGGGGTCAAAGGCATTCCAAAGAAAAACAAAACTAATTTTAATACAAGGACTTTTCACACAACACTATTTACAGTAGGTACCCGGACGATGAAATGACACATCGAGTTTTTGAAAAAAGATTCCGACGAACTGAGAACACTCATTTTGACGTCGAAGATTTTTTTTCAACTCAATATGACAAATTAACGGCCACGTACTGTACTGAAACTACTTCTTGCATTACTATTAATCCATGGGAAATACTTAACTGATCCTCTAAAAACTTATTGACATTCTAATGATGGACACCTTTTTTTTTTTTTTCTTATGTTACACAAAAGAGGCGCAATCATTATACGAGTGTTCAATAATATTTTTAGTTAGAGGTTCGATTAAATACATGCCTTAATTCATGCAGCAAACGTTTAAAAAAAATTACAATCAGATGAATCTACTAGTACTGATATTCCATCAAAATTCTACATTGCACCACATATTAGAACACATCAATGCAATAGCGAGCGATATCATCTTAGAAATCTAATTACAGCTGCACATTGCAAGACGAACCCGTTATATTGAGCCGAACAATGAATTGAAATAGCACTGATGTAACTAAGAACTTCTAGACATGTAATGTTAGATAAGAGAAGAACATGGTAGTTAGGACAATACGTGATTTTGCAAACTAGGCGTAACAAAAGAAAATTGCATCATGTGGATTTGAAACTTTCTAATACTTTTATATTGGAACATATAGGCTGTGTAATGAAATCGTTAGATATGAAGTGTTGTACGCAGTAAAGTATTTGGGGTACAAAGCTAAAGACTGTGATGGCCGGTCATATTAATTTGAATCAGTTCACCATGGTTGAGTATCATAAAATCAAAAAGATAGTAGTTATTTTTAGATATGACTATAACTACAAAGCCACATCCGGAAAATGGGAAAAGATAAAGAATTTGTGCAGAAAGTTTCATCAAAGTTAAATTTTTCCAAACGAACGTGAACCGTTTAAAGTTTCATCAATACCTAAGTCTAGGAAATCTAATGAAAATTCTATGAAAATTCTGCAGTTCTTTATCTCTTTCGAAATCTGGGACACATCCGTTGGGACTCCGGACGGATGGGTGCACTAAGTCTAAGTACGTGGGCCAGATCCGTCGGATGGTCTCGAGTGTCGCCCACTCCGGCACATATTTATGAATAGAGCGAGATGATAATTGGGTACCACTACTTGGAAACCTGTTCGAGATATATGAAAATTCATTTACTTAGTCATAAAAGAGGCTTGGAGAATTGAGGTTGACGTGTAGGCGTACCATACGTGATCGATACAAGTGTATGATAAGTATTGTATTGATCACGTCTCCACCCTTATTTGGTGGACAGAACTATTGTGTTTTTAAAGGTAGGATTTAGGTTCCGACATTGGCGAATGTATTTTGCAAAACGCAAACAAAATAAGATAAACTTAATTGATTTGTTCCAACAAATTGCTTCAATGGCCTAAAGTAGGTAACATTAGAAAAATCTAGGTAGATTGCTACAAAAAAGTATTAGATAAAATAAAACCAATAAAATCTATTGATTCGCAATTAGTAAATTCAATCGAACTAGATTAAACTTCGATTGTAATTATGACGTAAATTGTGATGCAGTTATATCATTTGTCGAATATAATGAGGTTTGAAGTGATCCAATAAAGAGTGACTAACGATCGACAGTGATTCCATAATGATTCGATGCTGAATCTAATGTAATCAATCATGTTTTTAACAAACTAGACTATTTCAATAGAAATCAAGTGAAGAGCGCTGAAAATACGGCTTGGATTTTCAGTCTAACGGTCTATAGAGATCCTAATTTCACGCTAGATCTTCAGAGTAATTAATCAGGTAACCAATTAGAACTCGAACCTTTTTCCCGAAAAGATCTTTCGAATTTCTTGCGCTTGAAAAGATTTCAACGATTTATCTTTTTGCTGCAAAGATCAAATTGAAACTATTTATTGTTTTTCTCGGAACCAACATTTGTGCAGTCGGAGAATTCTGCTTTCAAAGTAAAATTATAAAAACAAAATCTAAACTAAAATGAGCAAAAACAAGCCAAGGTTTTAGATACAGTAAAAGACTACGTAGACAAAGTAAAATGGCTCGTGGCACAAACGCGACTTTGTGTACGATTTTAATCAGGATACAAGATCTAAAGCTAGGCTGCAGGTTACTGAAGACATATCCATTGATTTGGCATATAAAGATTGTCTCTCCCTTTTCAAAGACAAGTTCTACTTCTAAAAAGTAATTCCACCGGGTATTTCCATATAGTGTGACTAACAGAAGGCTATGCGAACCGTGTCAAGGATCCCTACACGCTGCAGTTCATCCACCTCGACAATCCGTGTTTAGAAAGACTTGACTCCGGCACCTGACCTCATAACTGCTTTAGATGCGACGCGATCTACGTTTTCTCCAACGAAACTGCCATATTTAGCTGCATATATGGAGATACTTTCTTTTGCAATATCACTAAAACCTTTAAGAGTGTCTTTCTACGGTACTACCACGTTAGGGTTTATGTCTAGTACTAGCTTGCTTGTAACTGTGTATCATTGTAAGACATAATAATATGATAAAAATGCGTGTTTAGTATGCGTACGTTGCTAAGGCTACGCCTATCACTAACGTAACTCTGAGTAATGCATTGATAAGCAAGTAACTGTTCAGTATGATAAATACCGGAAATATATCTTTTTTTTTGGTTATTATCTGGTATAAACTGTATAAAATATAAGTACCTACTTAAAAGTAATTAGACGTCGAACGAAGCCGGTATGACGAATTGGCTTCTCAATCAATAAATCTGCCTAGCCTTTCCCCAACTCTATTGGGGTCGGTTTCCAGTTACCGGATGCAGCTGAATACCAGTATTTTACATGGCGCTCTAAACTTCACAACCCAGTAACTGGGTAATGCGATACCCCTTGGTAAGACTGGTTGTCAGACTTTCGGGCTTCTGACGACCCGTAACGACTGTCAAAGATTCACGATTCACACCCGGGACCAATGGCTTATCGTGCTTTCCCAGGCACGGAGGAGTCTCGGTATGTAAAGATGGTCACCCATCCACAGACCAACCCCGGCAATCGTAGCTTAACCTGATGGATCGACCCGTGCGGTAGTTATTACTTAGCCATGAGCTCCTCAATTGGCTACTCAATCACAATTCATTAAAATCTTTTCTCAAAAATTTCGTAGGGTTTACTAAAATAACTAGGTGGCATGTGGAAAAAATTGCTGCTTCAAATCAATTTGTATTACTCACACTTAAAATAAACCTTTAGGATAGTCATTTATGTAACCAATCATTGCTAAAATCAGATCAACATTGATCACATCTGCTGTCCTTACATTATTGTGCTTCCTTCTATCCCTCATACAACTTTAAAGTTACAAACGCAACTATTGTTTCATGAACAGAACGGGTCCTACGTGCAAATACTTGAACATTTCAGCAAATATGTCTCCACAACGTTATCTGTTTACTTTATAGGAGTCGAGATCAAGAGGTAGGATGTGTACCCAGTACTGTTTTGTTTATTTCGCTCATTTTCTGCGCACCGAAGGCCGGATGCGAAGGCACCGGCGACGACAAATCCTCGCAGATAACGCAATGGCAACCGCCTGACGGAAATAAGAACCCTCACAGTATTGAACTGCCTTCGCTACACAATATATTGCCACGCGAGTTTATAACTTACTGCTTGGATATAGATTCGGTTTGCTGTGAAATGTGCCTCGTTTTTGTAGCAATTTCCTATGGATTTGAAGGAGAAAATACTGAAATAGTGTGGTAATTCCAATGTGATATAACTATACCGCCCATAGTAAGGATATGTATGTGGAATGGTTAGACAGCGCTCTACGGAACTAGTAACTATTATTATAAATGTTAAAACGACTGAACGGATTTGGATAAAAGATTTGACATAAGATACTTTTTATCCCGGTCGTTCTTTCCCGTGGGATAATTTCCGACCTCCACGCGGGCGAAGCCGCTAAAGCTAGTATCAATACAAATAATTTACAAAATTTTGATATCTAGATATTTAAATACAGCTCATTGTTTGCCATAGGTAATATGCGAGTACATACGTCAATCATATGCCACTTATACATGAGTTATCATTGCTTGCATGTAACGCGTTCATTGATATACATTCTGTGTGTAAATCGTAAGTACACCCAATTTTTCCTTGTGGATGTCATCTTTCGGTGTCAAAGCACAGAGCATTGTACTATGCACTAGCATCAAAATGAGATTTTGACCGTTTCCAGGGTGATTTTGTGTTGTAGAAGTTGTATTATTAATTCTTATATTACGAAGGGGTAGGCGGTGGCTACTGCCAAAGGCGGGCCAGTAGCACCTACGATGTATGTATGAGCAACGTAATTTGTATTCAAACTTATTCAGTAAGCTGGCCGTCCTACTCAAAGTGACGAAATGAAGAAAGTCAGATACTCGAAATAACTGTGAGTAAATATGAGTGTACTGACAGATATATTTCGTTTGAATTCATCCAATGAGTTTGTTTGTTATTGAATCGATCAAAGTTAAACCGGTTGGAGCCAAACCCCACGCGTCGACCAATGAAAATTCAATTATGACTATATTTAATTGAATCATTCATTAGTGTAATCTTTCATCTCGTGGGTCCGTGGGATGTTGTCTACTTTGTCTAGTGTCAAAGCTGATGGATACTAGAGACTACCAAAGCCCTTAACTACTACAACGCCACAAGCTTCTTTTGGCGCGTGGCCACAATCGGAACTAACGCCGCCATCTTGTTTTTTTCACTATGTTTCAGGAAACAATTGCACAAATGTTTACCAGCAGCGCCGCCCTGTCAACGTCATTCGAGAGCCAAAAGATCCTTATAGCGGTATACGTTGCATACGCTGTCGAAGCTTGTCAAATGTTTACGGGCTGCATCAACGGGTAGTCTTTCTTTGCCGAAAATGTCACAGTAATTGGATTTCATTAACTCCGTCACTTACCGTGACCAAAGCGATCTAAAAAGGCGGTGAATTCTGAGATGACGGCTTTGAGAAGAGGCAAGAGTATAATGTCGTTTAAACTAAGTATTAAACCCAACTGGAAAATACCTTGAAACTTTCTAAAAGCACCATTTGTTATTCAACAAGAACAATAATGGAATAAAACAGGTCCTGTGACACGCTGTCACGGTGCCACAGACACGACCGGCTCGGGACTGTCCGCGGCACGGCTCCTATGTGCCATTGTTGAGACTTGGGACAGTTGGGACACGACCCATTTCTGTGACAGTGATTGAGGTCCAGTACACGTTATTGCAAATATTGCTGGACTAGGTATTGTTAAAGTTTTCATTTACGTAGAGTTTATCATACCTAGTTACTAAATAGCATTTAGCTGAAACTAAATTCAAAGGCTCGTTGCGTAACTGCCTCATTGGTCTAGTGGTCGCAAGCGCTAATGCGGAGCATGAGGTCCTGGGTTCGATTCCCGGGTCGGGCAGTGTTATAGGGTTTTTCCATCAGGAATATCTCAGTAGCAGCCCGAAGTCTGGATTTGTGCCCGATTGATGTGAATAGGCTCGCCCTCTATTACATGGGACTTAAACATAACTGACGAAATGTGGGTGTACTATACATACGTAGATCTCTGCCCAACCCTTCGGGGATAACAGGCGCGTGATGCTTAGTATTGTTATTAAGTTATTATACCCAGTTACTAAAATCATTTAATAGAAAATCAAAGAAGTGAGGTTCTAACTACCTTTTGATATACAGGATGTTTTGTTACGATGACCAAATGATAGTGCTATAGTAGCATTGGTGATGAATACTGACGGTTTGTGGCCGTGACAGTTCAGTGCCACACAAAAACGTTAATTAATATTTAATAACTTACGCAGATATGGTTCGAGTTCGAAGGTTTGCTTACCTAGAAACAAAAATAAACAATTGTTAGTAAAAGATAAACATATAAAAAAAAAACAACGGGTTGCACTCCGGGAGTGCCGGCAAAAGTGAAAACTTGAATATTAACTGGTACTACTCTCCCTCCGTCTTACGAATTTTCGATCGGGTCACGTGTCCTGACGTGAGTTTAACATTTTGTACCATCACAAAAAAGTGCACAACGCCGCTAAAGAAGTTTTCACTTCAAAAATTGTGCATTTTAATTTATTCTAACTAATATTATAAATTCGTTTGTTTGTATTATAAAGTTTTGATGAATAATATTATCATCGGCATTACAGTTGCATGTCAAGGGCATATTGCACCATATATGCTATTATTGTATATCGTGGACTGTGCCGATACAATACTGTGCTGTGAGAAACGTTGAAATCCTTGTGTCCAATTGATTAGTTACTGAAATTGAATAGCACAAAGAACGGTGTTTGGTTTCATTAGTGGTTTCAATTGAGTTTTTATTTGACGTTCCATTTTCAATTATTTGTTTTCTGGACTTTGGTATCTTGGTACAACTATTACGCAATAGTTATGTTGTAACACAAGCATGTAGACTAATAAATCTGTTATCCGTTTTAAATGCGAAGATTAAATAAAAGATGCGGGTAAAACGAGACCTGAAGGTAATAAATCTGTCAAAACAAATCCAGCTTACGCTTCCACATAAACTGTATTTATACCTCATTCCTTTCGCATCTCCCGACGCCTCTCACCTTTCCCAACTCAAGTACTTAAGAATACATTACGTTCTCAATTACCCAACATACTAAATTTACCGTGTTCCTAAAAGGCTACTTCCAAAGTATCGTATACCGTGTCTTAGTCACGCGTATAAGGGCGCCTGCGCCGATCCAAAACGAACAGTTTATAATTAAACCAGGAATCGTTTTGTACCATTCGCGGTAGCTCTGACTCACTTCGGATACTAAAATGTTCTTGTCAGTTTATTACGTCAGTATTGACTGAAACTTGATGCAAATGATCGTATGTAGGCAGCCTAGGCTAATGCACTTTAGCAAGACCTGTGGGTAGATAAAACTCATTACTAGACGCCACTGCTTTGCAAGGCCGAAAATGATTACTCATATGAGTAACAAATCATTTCGGCCTTGCAAAACAGTTACATAAAAAAATATATTGTATCAAGGTTTGTTTTTATATATATCAAAACAATAAAACCTTGATACAATAATTTTCAATATCAATAAGTTTATTGCGCGATGTTAGCAAATTAAAATCATTTGAAAATCACTAGGCAAAGGAGGCAGTAAAAACATTTCAACCTACAAATCACAAGTAGTTCACTCCATTATCACAAATATGATACTCCATGAAAATTGTCGGAAGCTAAACCCAAAGGAATGTTTGTCTGACATCAAAAATATCCGTGATTGTAGAGCATAGCATGTTAATGGATAACACCATTATATACCTACTTGTTTATTCGTTTTGATTGCGTGGTGGTTATAATTAGAATCATTTTATTGCCATTGCTGTCATGATATACAGTATTGTGACTAGGAAACGCCTACTATAGTGATAAATATCATCTCTTCTAATTTTAAAATAGAACATTGTTATCATAGTATCAAGCCGAGTGACGTCAGCTGAAGCACCGCGACAGACGCCCCCCTCTATGATTCACTACGCGAGGAAAGCCCACAGTCGGGTGACGTCATAGCGTCTAACAGCCATTTCAGCGTTGTAATAAGCTTTGCAGCTCATTTCTTATGTAAGAAATGTATAATAATCATGCTGTGACGTAGCCACACTAGCTGCTATGCAAGGCGGAGACGTCAATACGACAATAAATTAAACTGCGTATATCTAATGACGGTCCCAGTCCGCATACGGAAATTCAATCAAAGATAATTATCCAATAGTCTAGTATCAGATTTATAAATAGTCGACCCATTACTACTACTATGTATTTAGTTTGTTTGAAGAAAATCCTTTTTAAATTCGATTTAAGGGTTTATTTGGCAGTTCCAGGATACTCTTATGCATTAGTATTGCCAGTGTTTTCATTAATTATTGTCGTGTTGTCGTATAGCATCTGCTTGGGAACTAAATCGCGCGCGAAAAAGCAACGGGTAATTTTTCTATTGACGTCAATTTTCACGTCAGCCATTGATTGGTTCTCGCCCTCCGTTTGATTCTCATATCCGTCTGGACGAAAGAATTTCTCAAGGAGGCCGGGGTAAACGCAGTCAATTTCCTTGTCACAAGTTGTTTTTTCGAATCGAAGTGCTGTTTTTTTTTTATAGGAAATCTAGTTTATCAGTATGGTGATTGCTTCCTGTGCGGAAGAGGAGTTGCCTTCGACATTCGACGCGTATAGAAAAAGGATTGGAAGCTTTTTGGAAAATGGTCTCTAGTCTCCAGCTTTGGAGATTGGTCCGAACACTTAGAAAACTGACGAAATCATTGTGAAATATTTATTTCCAGTCAATTTCATAAGCAGACACACTATTAGTTAACATGGCGCAACATGAAGAAAACAAGGGGTTAAAAATAACCCCTTGTTTTCTTCTCTACACGCTGTATACTCCTGACGGGACATCGTCTTTATCTTATCAACTAGACTCCGTCCTACACGTTAAGGTCTTAAATAGGAAGAGTTATGGAATGATAAGCAAGATTCTAATCGTAAATCTAAGTTATCTTCAAGATAGATCACAACCGTAGTGTCAGAATATCAAACAGATTTCGTAACCATTGTACACTATTCATAGTATTCATGTTGTTTATCTATGAATATCAGGATCTCATAAAGTCATAAGTCTCATGAATAGTTATTCAGGAGTTAAAACGTCCAGTAACTCAAACAGTATTTGAATTGCAACAGTACCTACATAATCAGCCTATAATGTTCTCACTGATGGAACACAGGCCTCCAAAATCTGGAAGGAAGTGGGCCATAATCAGCCACGCGGGGCCAGTGCGGGTTGGTAGATGTCACATGTCTTAGAATTTTTGGTTCTAGGACATGCCGGTTTCCGCATGATGTTTTCCTTCACCGTTTTGAGAGCAGTGGTGATGAAATAATTTACACCAAGTAAAGCGCCTGTCAGGGTTCGAACCTACGACCTACAACACGTAAGTCGCGGCCTTTACCACCGAGCCACCACTGTCGTACAGCAACAGTACCTACGTTCAAAGACTTGAAAACGAAATGAATTTCGTTCCGTTACACTAAATATTATCTTATAACGTTCCAAAGTTTGTAACGATACTAGAACAAAAAAATTCAATAACGTGACAAAACAAAACGTTATGGAAAATAATTTTTGTAGATCAATATTTTAAGTTATGTTATAGGTATCAGTAACAATATCCGCTTGTTATAACGTTACAAATTATTTTAATAACGTTATTTTTAAGAACTTTTAACTTTAATAGCTGTGATTACCTGCCTACTTTTATATGTATGTGATTGTGTCTTTACATTTTTTTTGGAAACGTTGCGTATTGAAATGTGAAATTGGTAACGTTATTATTTCGTTATACCGATATATTGTTAATATTTTTATTAAACAGTTCAAGATTTCGTTCCGTTTGTTAGTATCGTTTTAGCCAAGGAATTAATTTGGTTACGATCCTGGTGGAACGGAACAAATTATGGTTACCGGGAACTACCCGTAACGTTATTTTGAGTAACTTTTCAAGTCCCGAAGAAGCCTAAGTTAGATAATAAGTCTACCAGATACCACCTACCTAACTCCTACACTTATTATCAAGTTGGACGCAGTCTTGCGTAGGAAGACCTAATTTAATAATATTTTCTTATATTTCTTTCTTTCTTTCCAGGCCCACGCCAAATGAGTCTCCGAAACGTTTTTAGAAGTGGTCTTTGTTTTGTGTTTTTCTTGATTCAAAATGAAATATATATTTGTTGTACCGCTGCAGGCAGCAAAATATTGTAAATTCATCCGACGGACAGGTCGCTTGTGAACCGTCGCGAATTTCCGGAAAGCATTCGCTTCACGCCGAATACCTATGGAATGTACGCTCGGCGCGAGATTAACTCGATACCGGGTTTAATTAACATGACGCTAATTGAATTTTAGACAGCATTTTGTGGGTAGACGACAACGTGACAAAGCCGTTGTTTAGACTTCATGCCTGTGTTTGTGGCAGATTCACGGGTGCTACAGAAATTCGGAAAGACGATTGCATAACACTGATCATGATACTTTGTCGTTTAGGCATGATTTATTTTATTTCTGTTAGCCCTAAAAAATAATGTTTTGGCTTAGCAACTGAAGATAGAAGTCGTAAACAGACATATTTAGTGCGCAAGAGCAAACAAGAGTTTTACTATTTCTGGAAATAGGCCAGTGACAACTATAAATCAAAGGCCCAAACTGTGCGATACGAACATACAACCTCAAAGCGGTCTTGCTCGTTATGGCGGTAGGTTTATGGGTCGCCCGAGTCGCTCGTATAATTTGCAGGCGAGATACTTGAATCTCCAAATACAGCTGTCTATATTGCTTTATTTGTCCCCGTTCTTGTTGCTAACACCGTTACGAGAATGCGAGCTGAGCGTCGCCGGCTCGTCTATCGGAGCGCGTGACGCACTGTAAGTGGAGACAATAAGCAATTATTTGAACATCCAATTTATTCACCTTCACGTACCCCTCTTACGCAAGTATGACCTGTATTTCATCGAGATTATGTTTGGAAACGTTTTCTAGACGCCAAAGTATGATATCTTTGTGCGAAGGAAAATCTCTTTATAAAGTTAGCGAATTTAGAAATCCAATCTTTCGGTACAGAAAGCTGGCTGGAGTTCAAATTAGAGAGCCTCTTTGAGTCACGCATATTCTCTTTTATATGCTAAGTGTCGATGTCGTTCGTAGCAGATGGTGACTGGATGTACAAAAATACTGTTTCTATGAATCCTAAATCTGATTATGTATTTGGAGACGGCTCTGTTTGATTATATGAGCGGTGATGATTTATTAAACGTGTTTGGAAACTTTGTTAAAGACTAGAGTGGGTATGTAATGGAACAATTATTGAAGTATTGTTGAAGCCAGGCAGTTGGCTCAAGAGTTGTGTTCGACAGCGACTGTATGGCCTTACGGTCGTTTAAACAAATTGCTTTGATACGATGCTGAGGGTGGACAACAGTTCAATAATAACGTGATGTGGGTACACATATAATATACTGTTGATATAAGTTTCGCTTATTAATTATTATTTTTAATGCGTTCTGCCCAAGTAGTTAAGTAAGCATAAATTCAATGCACGACGAACATTTTTACGTTTTAAAAACTCCAGAAAACGAATTGAGTATTTCAAGACCGTTAAAATTCCTTGTAAAGCAAGAGTCACAATTCTCGTGATTGCCGTTATTGTCAGTTTGTTTTCCAATTCCAATAGCGGCTGGTCCCTTGCGACATTCACTGCAACCACTAACAACCTTTTTTCTGTGTGAGAAAGCCGTCCATTATCGTCGTTTGCGCTGCCTGGCCTGACCTCGGCAAGTCGGCGGCACCAGCCGAGTTTCTACCGTTCCAGTTGTCGCTGCTCTCAAATCTATTGTTATACGAGTTTAATCACCATCTAGATATCAGTTGCGCTATTTTTCTTTTAATGAAATACTCTTTTTATATTGTACTTATTTGAGGTTGCGATAATTTCATTGAGACAGGTCACTTTGTACGATTCTGACATCGAAGTTTTTTTTGCGTGCTTTTATTGCGTGTATCATGACTAGTGATCGGATAATCGGATGCATTTTACCAAAAGTGTAGGAGTTGGTTATTATGGAGTGCGCTTTTGTATCGAAAAAATCCCGGGAATTCGGAATCGGCAAACTTAGTTTTTTTACTATAGAATCAAATAGGGTGTAGGAGTATTTACTTAGTTTAAGGTGTTGGATAATATTATGGAATGCACTTTTGTGTCGAAAAAATCCCGAGATTTCGGATTGAACAAATTTACTGTTTTTATTATAGAATCAAATCGGGTGTAGGTATATTTACTTATTTTAACTTTTATATTTAAAAAAAAACTAGAAATAATAACTTCCTCTTAATTTTTCTTAAATTTTCAAAACATTTATCTCAAACGAATAATAAATAAGAATTACAAAGAAAAACCATTAAATCTCTTAATGATTATTATTAACGTACCACAACATCATCAACAAACTACCGCGCTCAACTGAGTCTGCCTGACAGTATCGTATTAAACGATTAAGTTGAAAGTTTAGGATACAAAGTATTTATGTAACTTCACTGCCTCCTACAGCCGGGTCCAGACTAGTGTTACGTGTAATGTAATCCACCGTGTAATGTAACGCGAATTCTAGGTGTGGACGGCACTACGAGCATTACATGTAACGCTCGTGTGCCGTCCACACTTATGCCGGCATACCACAAACGGTTGTGTTACATAACTTGACTAATTTGAGCGGTTGACAGCTGTCGGTAAGTAGGCTATCTCTTGTTGTTTTCAATGATATTCTTTTTTAGAATATCATTGAATACAAAACTGAAATTCTTTAATAAAGAATTTAAGAATATCATTGGTCGTATTTTCATTGGCGCTGTCAATAAAAATGGACGGCTCACGCGCAACGTTGTCAGATCTCCGTAGCACGGCTTGTATAATAGAGAAGGGTATGGTATTTCATAATGAGTGCGACAGAGACGGCAAATTATATTCCTGGTTGTGTGCAGGTACCCGAAGGAAGTTCCTATTGTTCATTTTATGACATTCGTCTCTGTGCCATTCATTTTTTTTAAATTGTTACCTACTATTCCTCTTACACTCAACATAGAGTCATAAATTGATGGGGAGCTTAAAATTTACTTCAAGTAAATATACATTAATAATTATGAAACCAGTTTTTTTTTTTTTTAATAAATGCCACATGATAAAGACGATGTTTCTTCACCATGATACAGAATAGTTTCGCATTCCCGATTTTTCTGGAATCCCGGGATTTATATTTAAAAAAATATGTTTTAAGAAGCCGCTTCCATAATTTCCTAACCAAAAATGTACTTTAGGTAAATATGCATCCGATTATCCGATCACTAATCATGACCGCAATAGAATAGACAGTGACGGACTCACAAATTCACAATCACAATCTGTCATGTTGTCTATTCTTCCGTCAACAAAACCCGTTTCTATGGCTGTCAAGCTACGCTTAATGGAGTACGTATTGAGGTATTTGTAGTTCGATAGGTATCTTTTATATAACACTGAAAAAAATTACATCACTGTTATCTATATTGATAACTTTTGTAGGTACATAAATAACATTAAAAAATAATGACGAAAATACGTTGGCTTGATATGGTAGAAATCTAATGTTGCACTTTCATATTCACACGAACATTTAGATTCATTCTAGGTTTTCGGACCAAATAAACAGTTCATTATAATGCGCAGGTGACATGGTAGTCAACGATTCGACCCGAAATAGCCATTCTAAACCACAGACAAGCACTATTGTCACAATTAATGATAAATTCGTCCGTCCAAATGATATTGTGGTTTGGACTATAATCGAAACAATATTTATCATTGCATATCAGTCATTCATGCACCTGCTTGTGATAAAAAATACTCATTTATGTAATGTTCTTCGTCTTATCGAGTGTTTTGAAGACTCCGACAATCCTAGCTAAAAACGCAAAAGTAGGTAGGCTTCATTTACGAAATATACCTACTGTTAAGATTAGCGTAACGGAATTTTCCGTTCATAACCCAGCTGTGCATGAATTGTATTTTTTTTTAAATACATAAGATATCGTGAAGGTTACATACGGTTGAATTTCGTCCTTAAAGTTAGAGGGCAGACAAAACATTTAGTCTTGTAAGCCAACAGCCAAGCCAACGGTCACACAGTAGCAATATGAATGGCTCAGCAGTATCGTAAAACGTCTTGTTTACCTCCCCGAAATGCGTCATTCAGCCTACCCACAGTTTTACGTACTTTTTAGTATTCGAGCAATATCGCCAGTGTTAGTCACGCCCATAGTTTTAAGAATTCGAAAATATTTGTCTTATCAGCGTTTTGTCCTTGATTCGGTAAGTTAACTTAGTCAGCGTAAACATTGGCTGGTTGACAAAACATTTCGATATTTCTACAAAGTTACCGATAAGCGCTTCTATTGGAATTTTCAATTGGGAAATGTCGTTTAGTTTTAACGGAGTTGTTTAGGGATTCAAGTGAAAGAATGCCATAAAGGCGCCGAATGGCTCGAGAGCAGCGGTCGTCGCCGGTTCGGTCGTGATCGGTGCTTAGCGAACGTGACCACATCGACGCGGTTGTGACCGCAGCCTATCTATCGAACTAGGAAACTGCAGTGTTAATACTTTTTATTACTTTATGAACGACATCATTTTTTATGGAAAGAATCACAAGAAGTGTCACGATGATCCATAATTACAATTTCGTGGAATTTAATGGAATGAATGAATGAATGAGAGCAACGCACAAGAAACTTCACTGGACAAACTTGACAGTTCGATTAAAGCAGAGAAATCAAATGTCAATGATGATCGCATTTTGTAATCAAAACTTGGTTATGTATGAGTAGTGTCGCATACTCGCATAGCACACTCGTACAGCAGTCAAAGTCCTCACAGCAAAGTTAACAGCGTTATTTGCTTGGCATTTAAACCTCTCGGGACATTTTCTACCGACTCCTCTCTAACGTAGTAATTAGTTCGTGATTGTACTAGTTCTAGAACTAGCAATGATGAACTAAAACGGAACATGTTGTGAAAGTGGTCGGGCCGTGCGTCTGCGTTACGATGTTGGCAACGCATATCAAAGTTTGGCAGGCGCCAGCGACTTTCGAAACGTCCCACATTGCTGGTACAAAGTTAAACCCGTCTAGCGCATGGTTGACTCATGCAGAGTAGCAGTAGTATATACGTGTTGGAATTATTACAAGTTTATTTTTGGATCGGGATATATATTGGGCCAAATTATCAGTTGATTGTATTGAACTAAATGAAGAAGACTCGTCTTTGGATATAGATACGTGAAGCAGACGACGAGATAGAAATGTAATATATCCAAATAACTAAAGCGAAATTTGTCAAAGTTACTGATGAACTGATGATACATAGGTAAGTATACGAATTGCTATTATAAGCCCAGGAAAACTACATAGCCCTAGCTACACTAGCTAAACAGACAGACAAATTCAAATGGGTGTATTCATTGTCCATTTTTTACCAGCCCGGTAATGAGACTCGCCTTGGTATTCGTATCCCAGGCGATAAATATTAAAGCTTAATGAATCGCAACCCCGCCAACAGAATTACGGAAACACTTTACATTACAGCGGGATTGCGGGATTGCGAGCTAACAAGATTTGCTAGCAGATGGATGTGTGAACCGTATACCTAATTCCAATTTGATTTGGTACATGTTCAACGTGTTTGTATGTATCTGTGTCCACGCAATTATGTAAATCCTGAAGTAAATTGAATACATTAATAATAAGCAGCTCGAAAGATTGGATTTGCATCAGCTGTGGTTTATTCCAGACGTTTTTAAATTCTACGTTAGACGATGGAAAATTCTATCCTTTTTCTTGGAATTGTACAGTTTAGTTGGAGTGTTTGATTATCTTTAGTGTAGATAAAAAAACAGATTGGTTTTGAAACAATAGTTATGACCATTAGAGAAAACTAAATTTACTTTGTAACACAATGAGCAATTCAATTACAATGGCGTGACGTTTGTTTTTGTTGCTTTTGTGGTTTGAGAATAGCATCGAACTTTGTACATTGTAATTTTAATCTCTAACAACAAAAGCATTCAGAAATCCATTTGTTTAGAGATAAGAAAATTAATTTATTTATAAATATCAAAGACCATCTCAGACTTCAAGAACCGAATCAGAAAAACACGTTTATAGCTCTTGCAATTTTATGTATCACTTTCATTTTCAAATTTACAGATGGATGTTCTAATATTTAACATGGATTTGTCTGATTTCAAGCTGATTAACCAATCGTGATTTTTTAACTTGATTTACAATTTCCGTGAATGTTACTATGAGTGAGAGAATTAATTAAACATGCATTTCTGCTTTTTATTTTTATTTTTTTGATAGGCCAGCATGAGATTGAATTAATATTTATACTAATGACTACACAGTTATAAAATTAAAACCTATGCATCTATTCAAACCTGATACATCTTCGCCCATCTCACATAGAAGCGATCCGTTTTCTTTTATTACCCGACTCCCAAGGAAAGGTTATGTTTTTCGCGCGTATCTTGTATGTATGTATATTTGTAAATTCTTTATAACCTCGTATCTTCATGGCTGGATGGATTTCAACAGTTAAGGTATAGTTATATTCATCTTAAAAACCCAAGTGCCCTTCGACAGCTGTTAGAAAAAAAAAACAAAATGGCGGGAGTTTTGGCGCGAAATAGTTATAGTTACGTTAGTAAAAAAAATATAACCAAACATATCGAGTAGGGTATCAAAATAAAGGAAATGAAAAGGGGATTACAAAACTATATTTATAAGTTATATGTTTAAATTTAATTAGGAATAATAAATTGGCTCAAAAAGTTTTTGATTTTTAAATTATTTATGCCTTCAATTCGAACTGAACCGATAGAACTGACCACGTTATTATTATTAAGCGCCCGTATTCTCCCAATTCAGGTTAAAGGCCTCTCTTCTCTCTATCCATTTCTCTCGATGTAAGGCGACTAAGAAACAGTATTTATTAAAGGAGTCTAGCACGTTATAGTTTATCAAAAACAATGCTATTATATTCTTCAACTTGGGATAAAGTTTTAAAGGTTGGACCAGACGAGGCTTGCTATTACCCATAATCATAATCATAACACAACAACAGTAAACAAACCCGCTCCCAGCAGTTTCATTTTCACCACTCCCGTACACACAGCTACTAAAAACGCATTTTTATCTGCCTCTACAGTTGATGCGGTGTAATTAGAGAGGGGGAACGGCGCCTCCACCAGATTGCCTGCCAATTGAGTTATGTGCCGGCCGTCGGGGCTCGGTGCATGGATGCCAATCGATATCAAAGTACTGATGGGTTTGCATCAATTCGTGTTTGGTTGCCAGTACTAGCGAGGTGTTGACAAATGAGTGCTGGTGAAAATGATAGTTAGTCCTAGTATGTAGTATCCTTTATGTACTGGAGCATTGAACGAGCGATGCCCTTATGTCGTGTTGACCTGTCAGAGGATTCCTATGGAAATGTGTATCTACAATTTCGGCATTGAGGATTGGCCCCTGACAACGTACAGGCAACGGAAGGAACACGGGTGGGTTTTAGTCAGTAAGAGTCTGACACGCCCTCCCGCTCCACCCAGAGCGGGAGAAGTTATTTGATAATTTCTCACCCAAAAAAAAAAAGGATTGGTGCTAAGGTAATATAAAGATACGTTTTGTTAATGGTATTATTGGGTCTCTTTGCTGTATCAAATAACTTCTCCCGCTCTGGGCGGAGCGAGAGGGCGTGCCAGACTCTTACTGACTAAAACCCACCCGTGTTCCTTCAGTTGCCTGTAGCATCAAATAAGTTCATATCTATACACCGTAAGGACTATTTCTGCTTGCAGCGCTCGGCCGCTATAGAACCGGGGCGGTAACAGATGTGGTCATCGTGTTCACGGGATTTTGTTTTCAAACCGCTTAGATATGAAGTACTTCGATAGTACGTTGCCAGGGGCCACGGTATCCCTTAAGGACTTTCCCGCAACCCCAAACAAATACATACAAATAGGTAGTCTGGATTTGACACTACTTTCAATATCTAAAAATCAATACATTAAAAATTGGAGTCTCAATATTCACTAATCTTATCTAAATAGCAGGCGTCTGGCAAAAATAATGATAGGAAGTTCGAAGTTCCGAACAGAAACAAAATAAGAATCACGTGAAACTAGATTACGCTACTAATAACGAACTGGCGAACAATAAATAGCTTGGCAAAAACAGGGTTATTATTGGTTCGGCCTTTCCTTTAAATGGATTAAACTAGAGCCTTTATGCAACAAATTCCCAGACACGATAACAAATTTACCTTGAAGCCACCATTATTCCAGTGTGAGTGAGAGACGGAGCTATACAAGGCCGCTAGTACCATCCTTTTTTCGCAGTGGAATAATGATAGCATTAATACTTCATAGAATTGCCAATCACCTTGTATAATGCTTTATTTTCCTTTCTTCTATAGGTGCATATTATAAATTGAAGTCGCTTTTTGGGTTTGTCTGTGTGACCGCGTTGTTCTTTTAAACTACTTAAAAGATTTTGATGAGGGTTTCAACATCATTTATAGAGTTTATTCCGAAAAGTTTATGTGGATATTATTACTTTAGATTTATTATATAACTTAGATTATTTGGATATGAAAATCCACCGTGTATAATCAAGAAATCTTCATGTTTATTCAAGTCTCAAAAACTGACCCAGTATAATCAAGAACTCTTCATGTTTTTTAAGTGTTAATAACTGCCACCAAGATTACTTATAAGCGCAGAGGATCTTACTGCAATTTTTTTTCCTTAGCCTTCTAATATGGCACTCATTCACTTACAATTTTGGCTACGTAGATTATCTTCAATAGTCACTAATATAGCGTTGAAGCTGAATGTAAGATCTTCAATCTTTCGACAAATCCTAAACCATAATCGAAAAACAAAACTTCAAGGACCACACTTAAAAATGCCTGAACAGTTTTCAAGACGCGCTACGATCAAAGCGATCTCAAATTGTATGGATCCATAAAGACTAATTAATGGGCAAAGTCTGTATCTTGGAATGAATAGCTCGTAAGTGTATGTAGAGCAATGTGTATGGATGTTTGTATGTACAAGCAGACGCGTCGCAATGTATTGCCGGAAATTACAATACCGTATAAACATGTGTAGTACTTGCACATAACTTTGAATTAATAATGCTTAACTCTTGAGCCTGTTTATTGTTAAATATTAAGAATTACTTTTATTTGATAAATCACGATTTTGGAAGGATTGAAACGATAAAAGTATGATATCAAATTGAATCTTTAAGATTTCCGGCTTAAAAATCAGACTCATAAAATATTTAAATACTGCGCAAAAGCAGACATAAAACGTGCTAATTACACCAACATACATAATAAACTATATTAGTTCAAGATTAAGTTTTAATTCCAAAACATAATTATTATGATTACTGAAGTTAAATTATAGGACAAGTAACTCGCAACCTACATGTGTTAACCTCTCAGTTTGATAACAACATAATGCAGCGGTAATCAGTTATCAGTGGGAGTGTTTATCCATTAAAACATTAATACATATATGTAGTGTATATTTACGTTATATATTTATATATCATATATATAATATTAGTATTATTATTTATTACGTAGTATTTAGTCATTTTGTAATATTTTTAAGCAGTTTTTTTTTCTCATTTTTATGTCAATAGAACTTAACTTTATTTTAGCTATAATTAAATATTTACTTAAGGATAAATCCGAAGTGTTTAGTTTACCTGGACATTCAGTTCCATTATACATATTACTTGCAATTAGACCAACCCGTGGAAAAACTCAAAGACCCCCAGAAATGTATTTAAAAGTAACGGAAGATGGAAGAACTTCTGAAAAATAGAAAGAAGAACGTTTATTTATACCGTATACAAGAAACACTTTTGTACAAATTAAAATACTATCATAAAATTAAAATATAGGATCATTGTGTGCCTCACGGCCGCGCCAAATAGGTTCATTTCAGCAATAATGTCAGACAGATGCTATATGACGCAAATTTTCAACAGAACCTTAAAGAATTGCGCTGATTTTCATCTAGACAAACTGTGACATGCTCCATTTTATTCAAGACAAAGGTAAAGGTGCAACCCATCAAAGCCGTGGCAGCCCTGCACAGTTGGTATAGAGTTTGCGTTGCGGACGCAATGGGGACAAGCAAACATGTTTATTTGTGTCAGTCCAAATGACGCGACGCCATTACGCCACATAACCAACCCGACCGTAATTACCACAAAAAGCTTGATTAACTTCACGTAACCAGATAGTACATGACTTGTTAATTATTAACACAATTGCCAATTTGTTACATGTCAGAAACGAGCGTACCTTGTTTTCTATATCTCTAGACATAAATTATAATATTAAAGTCACTTTTCGTGTCTGCTGATACAGTTTTCACCAGTATTTAGAGAATTTATTCCGGAATACAATGTTTTATACATATAAAAAATGGGTGTGTAATGTTTGGCATAATAACAAATGCTCTAATTTCACTTGAACTAACGTTCATATGACATAATTTTCATATGACATAATATCAAATGACATAAATTCATATAAATAAATAAATAAATAATAATTTTATTGATTCATAAACAAGTGTTACAATATTTAGGTGTGACACTGGATCCCGCACTAGGATACCCTGTGTCGCAGGATCCAGTCTCTTTCGACACATAATGAATTATTTAAAATATTTTAACAAATGCAACGGTTTCAGTAGGTACTTAGATATAATTAATTAATTAATATAAACTTAGAACTAATATGACCTAATGTTTCATATTATATAATATTCATTTAACATAAAATATTCTATGCATGGTCGAGGGTGGGCTTGGTCGACGGAGCCCCGCTACGCGGGGCTCCTACTTCTGGGTGGTTTATAAAAAAATAACCCCGCCATCCCCTTCTAACCTAACCTATCCGAGTCGGGGTGCCCTAAAGTCCAGATTGCATCCAGTTTCTCCTGGTAACAATAGTTGAGGGTGGCAATGTTCATTATGTCATATGAAATTAGGTAAAATGAAATTATATCAACAATTAATTATGTCAACTGATCGTTATGTTAAACAAAATTATGTTAACTGAAATTATGTCAAATGAACGTTAGATATTTTGTTATTATGTCAATCGTTACACACCCATAAAAAATATGTATAAAACATTGTATTGAACTTGTAAATTAATATTATTAATATAATATTATTTTAAGTCTGAACGTTTTAAATTATGTTAATATCATCATAAAATAAGTAAATAAAAATCTGATTTTCTTGTACTTATATATAAGTAATTTCCTATATTTTTGAATTATTATCAATACGATCAGTTAACTAGTTACAACGATAATTTAAAACATAATATTTTCCATGTAATATTATATTATATATTGTAATATTATATTATATTTATATTGTAATATTATAATATTCCATGTAATATTCCAGTAATATTATGAAGTTGAAGTAATAAGCGAACTTATTACAGCTGCAATTCTCACATATCAATCAAAAACACCATCAGGTTCAAATCGTAGTAAATAGTAATGATTTATAATGTATTTTCAATGGCTGTCGGAAAGTTGTATACAAGTTCTGAGTCATATGTTATGTAAACAGATGTCGTATAAATCGAACATCCACTGCTGGAAATGGCCTATGAATAAAATGCAACGATACAATGCTATCTTTTGTTTTAAATACTAATTGAATCTTCTACTTAATATCATAACATCACGCCTTGTTTCCCCGAAGGGTTGGGCAGAGGTGTACCTACACCCAATTCACCGGTTCTATATAAGTCCCATGTAATAGGCGGCGAGCCTAATTGCCATCAAACGGGCACAAATCCAGATTCCGGGCTGATACTGAGAAAAAAAAAGCACTGACAACGCACAGCCTTAACCAGAAGTCTAGGACCATGAACGTTTGTCCCAAGACTTTCTATTCTAACGAAGGTTAGCACTAAGAAAGATTTTTTGAAAAAAGGGATTAAAATCTGTATGCAAGGTCGTCATTTTTGCGCATGGGAAATTAAATTCCACCGCGCGCACGGCTTGTAAATAGTATAATTTGCAGCTCAACAACGAACGATTCGATATTTAGGAATCCATAATATTAGTTAAAATTAAAATCTTAGATACCTTAGCGTTTGTTAAACGACCTCTAAAAATACTCAAAACCCACATAATCAAATTAAATGTAACTCAAACATTTAAATGTAATTTCGAGCATACAGCTGTAACATTAACGCCAGATCCGACTGCTGAGCAAAATTGATGATGATTAATGGCAGAAGTATCTCAGTTATTATTATAAACCGAGTTTAACATGAAAGTGGTACAAACATAATTAGACTGGCTCCTACACGTGGGGATTTGCAAATAGCAGTACTAGAAACTTCTTTGATGTTAAAACTAAAGGTACCTATTTGAATAATTAATTTTGTGGCCTTTTTTCTTTCTTTAAGTCAGGAAGTGGCTAATGATATCAGAACTCCAACGCTCATTAGGGGAGGAAATTGTACGTATTTATGTCACCATTGTGTAAGTTTGGAAATAAGAGAATTGTTAGTTATTTAGCTAGTTTCGAAACTGTTCGTAAAGGCACTATAATCATCCTATGTCGACTCTTACTTAACAGATTGATAATTAAATCGATTACAATAGTTATGAGCCTCAATCTCATAATTATTGTATCGGATATACTTTAGTTAGACCGCAACAGTACCGGTCCGTCTATCGTCAACGCGAGCATGTTCGAAAAGCTTGTTGTTTCATCGAGCGCAAGTGAGAACTGCTAGCAAGCAAGTGAGAACGCGATAACATTGTAAGAGGAATAGTGTGTCAAAATTTTTTTCAGGAAATACGTGTTTTTGAGTAAGCCTTAGAAGTTTGTGAAATAAATGTTTGTCATTTAGAATCTCCATTAAATGTGCGAGGTTTCTATGAAGATGTTTTCTTTACCTTTACTATTAATGAGTACATTATGACCAACCAAAGTTCAGGTAAAATTTGTGCAAAAAAGCAGATTTTTGGAGGTTTATACTGAATTTGTTTCTCAAATTTTCTATTTTTTGCTTGTATAGAAACCTAGATATAGTGCACAAGATACATATTAGTTTTAAAAAAACAAAGAAAGCTGTGTTACAATCACGTACGAGCGTTTGTATGAAAAGTATGATGGGTTGGCCGCTCTTAATATATATAAAGCTTCCAGAAATAAATTCTCTGAGTGAGTGACAACTGCATCAAAAACCGTTGTGTCAGAAGAACAACTCGGTCACACTGACAGTCACGAAAAGCGACTTGTTTTATACTATTTATAGAAGTGCAATAAGTAGAGATTGACGTCAGTTTCAGAATAATTAGTAACTGACCTACGCTACGATTAAAAGAGGCAACATTTTAGTCATGCAAGTGCATCTTTCCTCAGACAGAAAGCTACCTCTTCTGCCAAATAATGATAAGAGTTGATTTGACACAGCTTTAAAATGGAATATAATGTGGAATTGTGGATTATATCTTCGGGAAAAAGCCGCCTGGTTAGTGCCGATCCGACACGAACATGCGGAACATGATTCAGCGAGGATGGGTGCCGAACGAAGTTTGTCGATCGTCACAAGCCGAGTGGAAGCCGAATATGAATAGTAATGGTTTCGGGACTTTGTTATTCAACAAATACGTACTGCCGAATCGAATGTGCCAACCCGAACATGTGTGTGTCGTAGAGAGTGGGTATATTAGTGTGAGTCCTGTGGACAGAAATGAGATTTTCTAAAACAACTATCTCATTTCTGTCTATATATTTACCGAGGGACACATGAAGGACGTCAGGATAAAGTTATTTATTCCATAAATGTATAAGTTTTGAACAAAACTCGTCGGTTACACCGCAATAAGCAGGGAAAACTTGCAACAAGTCAAACTTCCATTTATTTAATGAGCCATCTCTCTTTGTAGGGCCATTGAGGTGGGGAATGGGGACCAGTAGTGCTTTTCTCCGCTTCAAGCTATATAAGATTATATGATAATAACCCTGGCTGGTGGAGTAGCTTGCAGTAGCAATTAGATGAAAGGTTTCATGCTGCTTCATATTGGATTGTAATACAGTCGGGGAAATTTATTGTTTGCCAAATTGAAACCCTAAGGGAATTATCATGTAAAAACTAGTAGTACAATTTCCATGAAGTTACCATAAAAATTGTTCCACTAGTCGCGTCGTGCCTGTCCGCTAGAGCCTTAATTGTCATTTCACACAAAATTCAAAGAATGACAACGTTGCGATTTGAATATACGGACAATATAAGTTGGTAACCCATTTACTCAACCATTTATTTCTGACTTTACATTGGTTATGCACATCATGTAGAGATGTGGCTGGTTTTACCTGAGTCATGCGGAGTGACTAGGCTTTTACGTCAATTGTATTTGCAGTTACAGGTATCCTTTACATTTATAGCAATTAGCTACACATAAAATACTGTTGTGGCGGCAACTATATCGCCACATGCGAACTACGCATTAAAGGCCTGACATCAGTCAAAATTCTGCCGTCACACAAATCATGCATCGCGCAAGCAGTTTACCGCGCGATCAACATACGATATATATAACTTTCCGACATCAATCGTTGAGCAGTTGCCCGCCAGACACGACACCCGTCTTGACGGAGGATCCTCCCTTTTCTATACAGAATGAGTGACCTTACAACAGTATTAATACCAATACTGTTAATGATAGGTAAATCAGTCTTTAATTTTCAAGGAATTCAACCGCGGATGTAAGTCTACAGGAAATTTACTAAGGCCTCGTACCCACGGGCCATTTTTACTGCGCACTGCTTAGCGCCAAGAGTTTAAAATTCAACAGTTTGTTTTTTGACGTGCTGGGATTTACTCTGTTGGATCCTCTATGCTCGGCTCAACACCGAGAGTTTAAAATCCAGTGCGCTATAAAAACCATCGCGTTAAAAACTCGCTCGTACGTGCCTGGGCCTAAACTTCCCCGAAAGTAAACATTAATGGGCACTTACAAGAACCTAAGATTCCTCCACCATACGGTTTGGAAAAGTTTACACAAAATACACTCGAGAAACAAATAGTCGTGAGTTATAACTGCTAAACGTTAGTGGCTTCGAAGCGATTCGAGGTAAGCCAGACGCTAACAAAATAAAATCGTAAATTTAGCATTTTTACGAAATGAAAGCTTAAAAGTGAGCGATAACATTTTGAAATGAGGACATTAGATTAAACAAGTAACATTCTTAAAGTAGACATTACTCCCTGTTTACTTTGAACGAAATAATTTTGAGGTGTATTTTTTTGTGAATTATCAAACTGCCGCGCTGATTTTCATTTCTGTATGTTTCAAATTGTAACTTGATTAAAATTACTTTGGTAGCTGATTTCTACATGTCTTATTGAATACATTATTATTTCATGTATTTAATTCGTTGTTGTCGTTGTGATATAATTAATGCGTTGTTTGGTAAATTCATGTTTATACGTCACTAGCTTTACCCGGCCCGGCTTCGCACGGGTAGCACTAAGTACTTATACCTACCCTACCAAACTACTCTACCTACTCTACCCTACCTACCTCTACCTACCCTACCTACCTTACCTACCCTACCTACTATAAACCTCACGGAGCCCGAGACCTTTCCAACGAATGCAAAACCGTGGAAATCGGTTCGTGCGTTCTGGAGTTATAGCGTCAGGAAGGAAAACCCGACTTATTTTTATATAGTAGATATAGGTACAGGGTGGCATAATATTAAGACTCGAAAAATCATTAACTCAACTAGCCGTAAGTACCGATGACATAAACAAGGATAATTCATCACGTGTGCAAAAACAACACCACTATAAATATTTATCCCTTAACAATGTTCTTGGGTATAATATAAATGAATCTCACCCGCGTTTAATATGCATATGCTACTAACGAAAAACCGGCCGAGCTCGTGTCCGACCACGCACTATGAAGGATTCCGTAGTTGTGGCGAATTTATCCCAAGAACAAACTTACCATTGCAGTTGAAAAACATGTACATTCCAGCAGCAAATGTAAGTTTGTACATACAATATTGAGATTTACCATGTTATTTTAAGGACATAGACTTCTTATTGGTTTTTCTATAATCTATAAGTAATTCCGTGTATTTTTTTTTTTTACTTTTAGCCTCAATAGTTTTGAAGATAAGGGGAATGGTCAATTTTCAATATATTTTCTTTAATAACTTGAAAACTATTAATAAAAAAATAAAAATATGAATTCCTCATAACAAGCCCTTTAGTTTAAACTGTACGTGTGACATACACGGTACAGTTTGAAAAACTTCTCATTTTGATTTTCTCGTTTTTCCCCCAAAAGTTCAAAATACATTTATTTACGTTACACGTAAATTTATTCGTGTTTAGGTCACAGATATTCATACGTGTGCCAAATTTCAGTAGATTCGCAGCAAATCGGCTGTGACAAACGGACAGAAGACCCACGAGTGATCCTATAAGAGTTCCGTTTTTTCATTCGGACGTAAAGAACCCTAAAAACCAATAAATTTATAATACTGAATATCATTCTTATTAATAATATAATTTATAATCCTGAATATCATTCTTATTAATAATATAATTTATAATCCTGAATTTAATTCTTCAAACGTAGATGCACAGTAGTAAAAGTTTAATGTCATTCTAATTCTGAAAACATGCTGCGACCACGTTCTATTTATCAAACGGGCAATTCTAAACTAAACATTATATTAAATTAATTGAACAATAAATTCGAATTTAATATTAATAAAGCCTTAACATAACTAATGTAGTAACTGTCATGAAATATTAACATACCTTCAAATATCCAACTTTGTTGAACAAAAGTTCTTAACAGCCACTTAAGAAAATAATAAACACATAATGAAAGGTATTATTAGGTATAATAGTCTCATCTTACATAATAATAGAGGAAAGAAAAAGCAAAGTAGCCGAAACGAAGAATAATCACACATAACATAACAACACAGGTATTCCCCAAAGGGTTGGGCAGAGACCTTTTGGAGGCGTGTATAAATAACGTGAGCCTCGAAAGGAGGGATGGGGTTCGGAAAAAATCACGAAATATCAGAAGGGGGTGGGGGGGGGGGGTGTTGTGAGATATTACGTGTATTTGTTTTTTCGTTGCATTTCTAAGCAAAAAGCGGCCCCCCAAAAAAAATGTTTCTTTCTTTCTATTTAAAGATAAAACATTCTGTATTTTTTAAAAGAAATTGCACCAAAAAAATACACGTGACTTTGGGTAGGGCTTAGTCTAAAACCACACCACGTATCACCAGAGAGCGTTAAAAAGTGACTAAAAACATCAAATTGATTGATGATTAATGAACGACCCCTTTGGTACACTCACATTTCGTCAATTATGTTGAAGTCTCATTTAATAGGGGGCAAGCCTATTGCCATCAACAGGGCACAAATCCCAGAGGCTGTTCTGAGAAATTCCAGATAGAAAAACCCATAACAGTTTGCCCGAACCAGGAACCGTACCCGGGAACTCATGCTTAGCAGTAGCGCTTGCGACCACTAGACCAACGAGGCAGTCGAAAGAAGAAATCGTATAAGATAAATCATTTTTATATCAGACATTAAACAAACTCGGTAGCAGAGAAGTCTGTTACGAAATGAATTACGAACGATAAATACTTACGTACAACGTAATCGATTCTATCAATCTTTCTCGATTTCTAGTCGAGTGCTTATCTGAACATCTGAAACTGTTTTCGCTACTAGTATTACCTCTCACTGCGAAAGAATGCATTGTTTTTGTACGGTTTGTTTTTCAGCGCCCATTGCGGTACACGAAACTAAGAATAAGAACTGATCTTTGGAAAAAAACATGCACACATGTTGAATGGAAGTCAAACTCACAAAATTCTCTTTTTTTTTAATATAAATTCCAAGTAAAGAAGACGTTTAATTCCCATGTAATAGGGGGCGAGCTTATTAAAACATTGAATTTTCGTCAAAAGAAGACCTAAAGAACAAGATACAACTATACCCAAATAACAATAAACATCTAGGTTCAAATATTAATTTAAACTGTCCATTAATCTGAATAAATTATTGAAATATTTTACTTCAGATCTTAACTTGTGAAACCAATTTGAGTTGGTTTGTATGGAGCGTCTCCCAAAATACTTGAAGCCATAGTGCCCGGGTCACATACATTACCCACATAATACATTGTGAGTGCTTCATGTTATCTGTGAGAGGGTAATAGAGGGCACTGCTATCGCTCAGGGCAGCTGCTAGTTTAGGAGATATGGGCAGTAAAGGCAACATGGCCGGCGGGGCTTCTAAAATGGTGTTATGATGACCGGGTAATGTTCGACTTGATTTAGTTAAAGGAATTGTTGATGATGATTTGGGTTTTATGGCTTTTAGACCGCAGGAGATATGGTATTATATTCCATTGATCTCACGAGTAAGTTGTGTTATGTGGTCCCCCGCACTGTAAATAAGCGTAGTGTCCGTGCAGGTACATTGTTCGCTGTAAATACCTGTCGGACTAATTCGGGATTGCGTTGCCCTGTTCGTCGTATGGTGGAATCCTATAATCAAAGCTACATTGATATTGATCTCTTTGTATGTTCCAAATCGAAATTTAAGTCCAATGTTTTAAAAATCTTATCTAATGATAATAACAAATAGTGTGAGCCCTTTATTCTAAATTTAATTTATTTTAACCGTTTTAATAATTTTTATTTGTGATAATAAGGAACAATCAAAATTTTTATTTTCTATTTTATCCTGAAATTAATATTTATATAATTTTTGTATATATATTTTTTTTTAATAATTATTTAAATTAATTCAATTGTATCAATAATTTAACTTATTTTTTTATTTTATATCTCTGAGTAATGTTAATTAATCTAGTGGCACTTTTTACCTTATTTAATATTGTTAACATGCGGATAATGTAGTGGGCTGCAATATTGTTAATACTCCTTAAGAGCCTATATTTTTTTTTTAATTTGTAAACATTTTATATTGTAGCTGTTTATTGTCCCATAATAAATAAAATAAAATAAAGAACGTGGAATCTGCACGAAAAAGGGAAGTCATCACTTATGCTCTTTTTACCCGAAGTCAAAGTCAAATCATTTATTTCAAATAGGCTTATAAGGCACTTTTGATGATCGACAAAATTTACAAAAAAATTGAATTGATTCTAGTCGCCCCTTCCAAAATGTAGTTTTCGCATGGAGAAGAAACTCCACCGCTACTCTTTTAAAATGTTTTACAACATTTTGTATAAGTACATTAGTATATAATTATATGTGAGGACGATGCACCTAGAATAAAATTAGAAGGAAACATCTTGATAGTCCGCTGGTGACAGGCTTCGTTACGGGAAATAAAAAAAAAACAAAAATAAATTACAGAAGTTCCAGTTATGTTAACACGACGTGTAACTCCGGATATTTAATTTGTCAGTCTGTAAACTCTTATTTATCTTCTCTTATTTACCTTTTTAGTTGGCGTTTTTGTCGTAGTTGGGTTTTGGGTTTTAGTTTTTATAACTTTTATTTTTTTTGACAAAGCATCCGTGCTTTTTGAAGTCAACACTTCAAAAAACACGGTGATGTCCATAATCCATACTATGCGTGTTGCGTTTTTTCGTACAGCATGCTGTCTCCTTATGCAAAATAGCATCATGTAAACGAGAGCTAACTTAGTCATGTCTATTGATAACGTCCCTTTCACAGAAACAAACTTATGCATGGGAATAATCTAACCTAACCTTCGAACAGATGATCGAATTGTTACAACAGAATTTACGCAAAACCGACTCGTTTCAAGGTTAAAAAATATCCAGGAATAATGCAGGTAAATTAGTACTATAATTATTTATTCCCGTAGGCATGATTAACTGTAGGAATTTCTGTACTGTTGGTGTATTAAATATCGTCTCTAGGTGAACTTTGACTGTGAATATTGATTTCATAATACGTTAAAGATTCGTAGAAGTTGTTTAATATTTAAATGTTTCTAGTAAACTACCATATATATTTCAAAGGTTAAAGAAACGTTATTGCTAAGGGCAGCGTGGGCGCAGTTCTTACAACTATACAACATAACATTACATCACGCCAGTATCCCCCGTAAGGTTAGGCAGAGGTGTACCTATAGTACACCCACATTCGTCAGTTATGTTTAAGTCCCATGTAATAGGGGCGGGCCTTTGGACATTAATCGGGCACAAATCCAGACTCCGGGCTGCTACTGAGAATTTCCAGATGGAAAAACCCAATAGCTTTTATTATATATATATATACTTATACTTATACTTTGCCCGACTTACACGAATCGAATCTACGACCAACGAGGGAGTTCTTAAAATCAATCACGCAAATACGTAGTTATAGAATTACGTTCCATTGAACTTTCGAATCGACTAGTGAAACTTGTCATCTGCCTAGCCTTTTCCCAACTACGTTGGGGTCGGCTTTCAGTCTAACTGGATGCAGCTGAATACCAGTATATTATCAATTAGTCCAACTCTAGCTATATTCTGAAACAGCTTTTGCCCGCGATGATGTCGGAAAATACCCCACAGAAACCTACTACCGGGATTAAAAGTACCCTATGTGTTAATTTTAATCCAGGTTATAAATTACCTGTCTGCCAAATGTCATCCGAATCCGTTTTAGCGCCAATCCGGAACATATAAACGGACAAAAAACTATATTTTCGGCATCAGACTCGTTCCAATAACTCTAATCAATTATTTTTTTCCTAATTGTTCAGTGTACTGTTTTGTCTTCGTTACTATTTTATTATATTTATATATCTATTATATAGAAGAGCCAACTAATGATTATGTGTAAACACTACTGTAGAAGTAATTCCGACACGTGTGCTTTACGCCCACGGGTGTCAAGAGTCCATCTATTTTGAATAATAATCGGCCTCCAACAAAATATAATATTTGGATGGGCAGTTGAGCAACAATGGACAGCAACGTTCACTTTTCGTGATCTTGCTACATACAATGTTAAATAAATTATGAGATGAAAGCATGTTTGAAATTAGCACAAGATGCCTTATAAAAAGACATTGCTTAACTTCTGAAAAATTATCGTAAAAAAAATGAGGCCTTCTAAGTACATAGTCTTATAGAGATCACACTGGTCTTAACTTCAAAAAGGCTAGCTTAAAACTATGCGAGTTATTCGAAGTAACTAAATCTATGCCTTGAAACTTTTATTTCATTAGTTCTTTTAAGCTGAAAACCTTGGGTAATTTATCGATCTTATTAAGTATAGGCCAGTGGACTCGAAGGTCGAAAGTCCCATACCACTTATCCGAAGCTAAGAGCTCATTTAAGTCAAGACTCAGAGCTTTCCTATTGGAGAAATGTCTGTATTCGATAGACGATGACATATTCACGTTTGAATTTTTTTATATTAGTTAATGTGAGACTGGGTAATATTAGTATGTAATTTTATTGAATTTTTAATTGTATTGAATGTTTAATTTGTAACGTTATTGTTTTTTTTTTCTATAATTTATTGTATTATGAATGTGTTAGTTTTATAGTTTTAATAATAATAATATTTGACGTAAAAAGTACACATACAGGGTGACACTTAATTTATACATGGAAATAGCCTGCTACAAAAATATTGATCAATGACCCCTATGCTAGGAAAAACCTGTGTTACAGGGGTCATAATGAACGTGTTTTTATTTATTTATGATTTCAAACACAATGTAAATTGCTCCTGAATAAAATTTAATTGAATTGAAGTTATTTAAACCAGAATTATGACATGGGTCACAAGAAGCTTCTATAATAATCATTGAGCAATTTTGTCATAAAGATAAATACATTAATTAAGGTTGAATAAAAGGATGCCGGAATATGATACTAATATTCTTGTATTTCATATAAGGAAGCAGCTAATATAATCTAATACGACTATAAACGAAGCGAACCATATTTCTTGAGCACTCTATAAAAGGTAACCAAGGCCCTAACCGACAAAGTGCAGGCAGAAAATTTTATATAACTGGAAAACGTTTATTTCCATCAATAAATTTTTCTAGAATATTAATCAGCAACGTTTTAAACCTTGTCAGATAATAAAACGAAGTTATCTCTGTAGGAGGGATAAACAGAAATAGAAAATTAAAGTTCCCAGCGGGCTTTAAAAATACCAAATTAGACAGATGGAGGAGAAGTTAAATTAGACTAAGATACGAATCAATCATCTTCGTGGTTGGGTTTGTGGACTGTTCGTGGATTAACTCGGTTTAGAAAACAAAAGCGTAATTATAAAGTGGCCAGCAATTTGTTATTGGTGCTGTGTAATTAATCAGCATCTCAGCTCTGCTGTGTTGAGAGTACGCTTGTGAATTTAATCGCCAACCATTCATTACTGCGGAGGCGTCTATCGATTTATCAACGTTAGTTTTACGGACGCATAAGCCCTTTGCGCGAATACAGTCGAACTGGTTTTACTTGCCAAGAAATATCAGTAATTAATCTCAATTTTTATGTATTTTTGTTTCGAGTATTTCATGTTCTGTTAAGACTAAAAGGATTTTAAATAAACTTTTTTTTTTAAAAGCATTTTTGATAATAAATATTTTCTAGCTACCGAATCGATTTCAGAAACAGCACTAATTAACTAACACAGAATGATACGGAATTTCCACGCAGACTGATGTTTCTATCAGGTTTTCAATTTTTATTAGCAACTAGACTGTAATAATTGGATGTTACAGGAAGGACAATGGTGTATAAAGAACTATATTATCATCCCGGGCAAAATGAGACCGATAAACTTATAATGACCACCTGAATAGCGGCAAGCATTGTTTTCACAACTCTTTGAACGAATGCCAATAGACAGTTACACCATTCGCATAAAACATCCATACGAATACCAACCTTATTGGTACCTACTGGATAAGGATCATAAAAACCGGTATAAAGTTTATAATTGCGAGGTAGGTTCGTTGTATAGAACATTATCAATATGTACCGATGTGGAAAAAAACAATGTATAATATCCTGAGACAACACACGAATATACGATATCACCATATTGGTCATTAAAATATAATGAAGGAGCAGAAATACAAAGTTAGATAGCCTTTATGTACGTAAAGCAGCGTATATTATTTTCACAAAATGATAAAACTCTAAATTACGCCATCGGCTGTTTCCAACGCCAAATATCCAAATAGGTTTATAATAAGTCATCACGGAATTTTTGCTAATCAAGGTTTTTCCGCAGGGGGCGCTCTACGGTGGACGCCATCATGCGCGTGCGAGCCCTCACGACGGGGGACGCCGTGGCCCGGGGTGGGGTCGTCTTGGCGGTGTCTCTAGACATCGCCAATGCCTTCAATACCCTGCCCTGGAGTTGCATCAGGGAGGCACTCCGGTATCACCGGATGCCGACCTACCTCTGTCGTGTGGTCGAGGCCTATTTGACGGACAGGGCCGTCATCTACCCCGGTCACCAGGGAGAATGGAACCGGCAAGAGATGTCGTGCGGTGTCCCACAGGGATCGGTCCTGGGGCCGCATCTGTGGGACATCGGATACGACTGGGTGCTGCGCGCCGACCTCCCTAGCGGCGTCAGCGTCGTTTGTTACGCTGACGACACGTTGGTCCTGGCGCAGGGGAGGTCGCACCAGGCGGCGGCCGAACTAGCGACACACGGGGTTGCGACAATCGTGGACAGGATCCGGCAATTGGGACTCGAGGTGGCCCTGCACAAGTCCGAGGCCATGTGTTTTCATGGTCCTCGGAACGCGCCACCGTCGGGTTCCCAAATAACGGTAGGAGGAGTTCACATCGGCGTCGAGTCGACGATGAAGTACCTAGGACTCGTCCTCGACAGCCGGTGGAACTTCGTGGAGCACTTCCGACGTTTGGCTCCCAGACTGGAGCGGGCCGGGGCTGCTTTGAAGCGGCTCCTGCCCAATCTGGGGGGTCCAAACGCCTCCTGCCGGAGGCTATACGCGGGGGTCGTGCGGTCCATGGCCCTTTACGGGGCACCGGTTTGGGCGCGTTCATTGAGGCGGCGGCCAGCCCGCCGGTTGAACGCGTCCCAGAGGGTCATGGCCACCCGGCTGGTCCGGGGATACCGCACGGTCTCCGGTGAGGCGGCGAGCCTCCTTGCCGGATTACCGCCATGGGATCTGGAGGCAAAAGTCCTCGCGCACATTTGGGAGTGGCGCGAGGAGGCGAAACGCCGGGGCGTAACTCCGCTGCCGCGAGAAATCGCGGCACAGCGGACAGAGCTCCGGCGGGATCTCATGGCGTCATGGAGAGTGCGATTGTCGCAACCCAGTGCTGGGCACGCCACTATTGCGGCGATAAGTCCCCTCTTTGAGGAGTGGCTAGAGAGGACGCCACGGCGTCCTCACCTTCCGCCTGACGCAGGTCCTCACCGGACATGGTTGTTTCGGGAGGTTCCTGTTTCGTATCAGGCGGGAGGAAACGCCCGGGTGTCATCACTGCGTGGATCGCCCGGAGGACACGGTTGAGCATACGGTGGAGGTCTGTCCGGCTTGGGCAGAGCATCGCCGTGTCCTCGTGGAGGCGATCGGCGGCGGGGATCTCTCGCGTCCGGCCCTAGTCCAGGCCATGGTACGGAGCGAGAGGGCATGGGAGGCCGTCACCTCCTTCTGCGAAGCAGTAATGCTCGCGAAGGAGGAGGCAGAACGCGTGAGGGAGAGGCAAAGTTCGCGTCCTCACGCCCCTAGCCGCCGCAGGAGACGCCCTGGGCGTCGGGAATCGCAGGCCGATTCCCGGCCACCGTAGGCGTGGGCTTGCGGACGGTGAGCAATGGGTAGCTCGCCGTCCGATAAGGACCAGGCCCGGGTCGACGGCGCGTTGTGTTCCACGCGCGCCTCAAAGAGATGTCAGCAAGTGAAGGGGTCCGATAGGACCAATGCCTGCCGGGGTTGCGGGAAAGTCCGAAAGGGATACCGTGGCCCCTGGCAATGTACAGGCAACGGAAGGAACACGGGTGGGTTTTAGTCAGTAAGAGTCTGACACGCCCTCCCGCTCCACCCAGAGCGGGAGAAGTTATTTGATAATTTCCCACCCAAAAAAAAATAAAAAAAAAAAAAAAAAAAAAAAAAAAAAAAAAAAAAAAAAAAAAAGGTTGGCAAGAGTATCGGTTCAAGTAAATAAAATGTTTTACGATTAAGTACCAGTGCATTCATAACAATTACTGCATTAATTCAATTTTCTTCGGTTTGTGCGAAACCATGGATCTTAACGTTTTCGTTCGATCCCATCTATCAAAACTTTCGTCAAATTAACATAACAGTAATAATAATTAAGAATCTATGTCAATGAAATTCGTTGAACATTTCCGTCAATAATAAAAACCTAATTAAAATAGCAAAGTAATTAAGAACGTGGCAAGGATGCTAGAAAACAAACCATTGTTAAAGTTCCAGTGGGAAGTTAATTAGAAAAAAAAGCATACAATGGCCTTAAGGATGTGAGAAAGAAAAGCAACAGAAACGGTATTTGTGAAACAAAACAAGAACCACAGCCAAGTGAACGCGACAACGACAAACTTGTGTTGGGAAATCGAATGGAACAGTTTATGAGAATTTATTGCACCGATCAACTACAGAATAGATCTCTGTGATATGCAGTTTTAGAACAACATCTTGATTGAGATGCAAAAATCAATGTAGAATGAATAAAAGCCTTCATTGATCAGAAAACAGATCAATGTAATAAAGCTGATGAGCCGTTTCATTGACTACAGGACATGGTAACGACATCTAGGGAATAAAGATGTAGACAAATGAGGAGACGCCAAGATAGATCGTAATGAAACTAAATACCCAGACAAAGACAATGGAATCAAACTCAACGTAACAGAGAGTACAACGGTGATGACTAAAAAAGGAAACGCGGCTTTAATTGAAATGACAATAAAGTGACTCAACACGGGTGAGATACAATTTCTAGGCAGAATTTCGTCAGTGTTGCCTCACCGATGTTTATTAATAATGAAGTTAGGCGCCAGGAAATAATAAAGTTAACATGATAGATGCAGTAAAATTGTATCAGTTGAATAGAATTTTTCACGAAGTCGTAACTTTGTTGGCGCGGAAGTAAAACCTGGTAGCAAAGCAACTATATCTGGTTTACTTAGTAGCAGAACGATTTCTAAAAAGTAATCGTTTTTAATTTGATATCTAAGGAATTGAATATAAACAGAGGTAAACGTATAATACAAGACTTGGCAATAAAATTAGATAAATAAACCCGTTAGTGAAAAGTGCGAACTAAGGAACTATAGTGTGGTTGAGGCCCACTGTATTATCGTACACATGATTTTGTTAATTGTGTGGTGTATGATAGCGTTAAATACTAGCGTGATTTTAAGCTAAAAACAATCGTTAGCATTTTGTAAGTACTAGTATATTTATTTTTCATCATTTACCTCTCATAAAATTCCCAGTTTCTTTTCAAAATACACGTTGAAGAGTCTTCATTACCTGGAAAACACGAAATTTCTTTTGAATAAATTTTGTATTTTGACGTTATTTCTAAAACATTTTTCCTCCCTTTCATATTTGTCTGTTTTTGGGGTCAGACAAGGACAATCGGTTGCCGAATAAAGGAGAATTTTAGAACTTATTTTTATATACATTTTGACTGAATTTCAACGTCACTTTCAGAAAAGGCAACTAAGAATAGTTTCTATACCTAGTGTTTGTTGGAAAGAATTAGGACCCGACCAGCAATAAAGACTACTGTATACATTCAAAACGAAGCTAAAACGGTCAAAACTCTTGGAAAACCCTTTTGAGATAGTTTTCGTAGCTATACTGATCGAAATGGGGCGGAAAATTATCTAAGCGAGCAAAAAGGGCGAAATATAACTAACCGTTATTCGTCATATGAGGTTTTTTAGACAAAATTAAAATAGTATTACTAACTGTTCTAATGAATGGAGTAGCTCTGCGGTGAATCGGATGTTCTAATCATGTTAATTATTTGTATGAGTTTCTTTGTTCAGTGGTTATAGTATAAATAATACTTGTCTTGTCTTCATACCAAATAATAAGTCTGAAGAATTATATGACAAAAGTTAGGGAAATATCGCTCTACTTACGAAAAGCCGGACAAGTGCGTGTCCGTGCGGGGGACACCGCAGCAGTAAATGGTTCCGATGAATAATTACGCATGTACGTTATTGATTTTACAGTCCGCAAGATTGTATTTCATAGTATTTCTCGATAAAAGTACAGAAAAAACAAAGTTATTTCTGCGGTTGTGACCGAACCGAACCATTGACTCGCACTAAGAAAGAAACATCATAATATTTTTAATTGGATCCAACGCTTACGTGCATTGTTTTTTTTTTCATCTCTTTGTGACATATGGGGAGTACCGCACCTAATTACTTTAAACTATACCATCTTTAGATACACACAGACATGATTCGACCAACAAAGAAGAACACAATTTGCTCGTAGAGATACTAAATAAAACTGACATTAAGTTCCATATGATTAAATTAATCAACTTGAACTCCACGATTTACTAGTTCCAAACACATCTATCATATTAACGTCCAGTACATAGCGATAAAAGACTACCAAACAATAATAATTTTAATAGAAGATTGATACAAGCAATATTAAACTCTATGCGGGTTATAATGCCTATTAAGCTAATGGACATTGGTTCACATTATTGCACCCTATGTTAGTGTTGCCTAACAATACCACTTTGCCATATTACTGGCCACTAGGATAATAGAGTTACTTCATACCTCTATCGTTTTAATAAACAGATTAAACTGTGACTGTCTGGTTGGTTTAGGGGTCGCAAGCGCAACTGCCGAGTATGAGGTCCTGGGTTCGATTCCCAGCCAGGTAGGGCAATGTTATTGGGTTTTTCTACCTGGAATTTCTCAGTAGCAGCCCGCAGTCTTGGATTTGTGCCCGGTTGATGGCAATAAGTTGGCCCCATATCTCATGGGACTTAAACATAACTGGCGAAATGTGGGTGTACTTATAGCTAGACCTCTGCGCAACCCCTCCGGGAAACTAGGTTTATATTTTTTGTTTAGGCCATCATTTTAGAGTCCATTTTATACATTTATTTTTATTAAAGCTAAATGCACAAGTTAAAAAATACTGTACAAAGACGAACTTAAGTGTACGTTAGTCGTTTATTGTTCCATAAAAACGTAGTATGGTGATTACTCGTCTGATTGACGGTGTCGTTCAAAAATAAAAATTACATCAATTTGTCTTGTCATTATCTAGCCCTGTATGGAAGCAGAATTGGAAAGAAATATTGGTTTGGAAGTTATGAGCGTCGAAACTTCCATATTTCAACACAAATTTTAACTCATCTTTGGGCGTATATAAATAACTTATGTAGTAAGAAAATGGCAAAATAGAAACCGTACAGGGATAGATAACTTTATTCAATAGTTCAAATAAATTTAATTTGAGTACCTAAATACATTCAGTAGTTTTTTTTATCTATACGCCCAAAGGTCTGTTTATGAAATTTTACTCGTTCGTTTTTGTTATAAATCATCGTCTATTTCACTAAATAAATTAATACATTTATAAATTCATTAATAAAAAATAGATAAATACTAAACAAACAACTCTAAACAAATAAATAATTAGAGCATATTAGTTACGCTCACCAACGAGTTCGAGCCGTCGAGTAGTGTACACTTAATGACTGAGGCATTTTCTACCAGTCAATCTTAGGGTGATGCAGATAATCGAAAATAGCTATTAATAATATACAAGAATAAATACTAAAAGATAGATACATACTTGTACATATAAACAAAATAAACTTTTTCAAGAGGAATAACGATCGGTGGAGGAGAGAACGAATCCAGCAAATTCACACTGGGATGTTTCTCTACATAATTATGTCAGAGATAACATAGTTATGTGTTGAAACATGCTGTTCGTAAAACAAAACAGTGTTGCAGGCAACATTCAGTGTCTCAACTTTTGTTCAATGAGTCTATACTCTATACATTTTAATTATTATTCATAGTTGATTCATTGTTTGTTATTATGTCATATACCTAATCATGTAACATTTAACATTACCTTATTGCACATCCCCTTAATCAAGAAATTTGCAACGGTGTTTATGTTCTGTATGTCAAATAAATAAGTACAACATACATTTGGTTTCGTAATTGATTTTATATATGTATATATTGAAATATTATTAAATGTTAGTTGATTCATTAAGTTCAGTATCAGTTTTTTGTGTCGAACCTCGAACAGACTGGCGCGACGCGACTCTACAATTTCTAAGAAAACTTCCCGGTAGAACAATTACCGGTGTCGCGTCGCGCTAGTCTGCACGAGGTTTTATGTAGAAGCTACTATGCTTAGCTTGTTTTGAACTTCGAAGTATTTTTGGTAATCAAATCGAAGTAATTATTTCGAGAAAAGGTATGATTCCGAACAACGCTGCCGCGTCACGACTGGTCCCCATACATTTTCTATAGGTTTATATGAGATTACATTCCGAGCAAGGCAGCACAATCCGAAGGATTTTGATGGAAATGGCTATCATATCTATTGCTTCATATGTTCGAAAAATACGTCTACTCGACAACGAAATGACGCAATTAATGATGTTGAATTGTCAAAATGAAAGTAATCATTGTAAGTTTGTTACCCAATTACCCCACAGGCTTCTTCACAAGTTATTATATTAGCTTCTTCACTTAAAGTGGAGTTTCTTGGCCGTTCTTCTCCATAGGAAGTAGGAACCTACTACGCTTTGGAATGGGCAACTAGGACGAAGCTAAAACGGTCAACTTCATCTTTCTGAATGACCGACCCCTTGACAATTCCAAAGTGCCTATAATTAGTATTTGTTTGTTAAGCTGTCACGCTAAAACGGTTGAATAGATTTGGATGAAATTTGGCATATGGGTAGACCATGATCTGTATTAGGACATGGGTACTTTTTATACCGATATTCTTACATGATCGAGAATTATGCGGATGAAACCGCGGGGCGCAGCTTGTTTGAAATAAATGCTTTAGTTTGAGTGCATATTAGTTTCATTGGATTTTATCCTACTTTAGTATGTTAAGTATTATTAGGTATCTAAAAATGTAGTAATCAACTCTGACCAGTTCTGACACTACAAAGCCTGTTTACCAATACATCCACTGCCTACAATATAAGCACAATAAAAACAATGTTTCTACTTAAGATTGTCTTTACTAGTCAAATGCAATTAATATAGTAGTAATTGCACTTACTATCACAAAGTCCACAGTCTCGCCATCTAATTGGTCAGGATTGCAATGCTAATGTATGCCAGTTGTCCTGGATAAACAGTCATTACATTTTATTAAAACAGTTCGTGATTCTATCAAATTAATTTACTTGCTTAAAAAGCAGTGATTGGTATTGCCGTTCATTTGCAACCTAGTGTAATTACTATGTAGGTAATAAACTAATAACTTTATAATTGATAGCCGATGGACAGCCAATAGACTGTCAATTAGAAATGAATATGATGTTTAGACAGATACGTTTTCAATCTGTAATACAATGTAATAGTGAATAGATTCATTTCACGCATCTAGAGTTGACTCAAAAGAAAAAAGTAAAAAATAAATAAAAACAACAGACTTCCAAAAAAACAACACTAATTTTGAAAGCTGTTTTTTTTTTTACCTGCTATGTAAATAACAGTGAGTGGCAGAAAGTTATTATAACATCATTAATATAGAGACTAAGTGCAAAAAATACGTATAATTGAAGTTAACTCAAAAACTACCCAAGCAAAGTTAATATTTAAACGGGACAACCGCGCGTTTTTTTTTTAAATCGGTTCACAATTGACGAAAATATCGATAGAGATACAAAAGAAAAAGACAATTACAGTCGATATGTTCGACCCTCCTCTTTTAGAAGTCGGTTAAAAAGAGTCTAGAGAGACTACACTATAGAAGTGAAAACTTACGACTGGAGCCGAGTATACGCGATTCAACATAACCGATGGACTCGAGCCGAATACCTGATTTAGCGTCACCGACCTCGAGCGTGACGACTCAGCTTCGTTCAAATCCGCCTAAACAAGGTTTATATTTACTTCAAAAATAAAATAAATATTTATCCTAATGCGAGAAAGACCTTACTTTCACTAAATCCCCGTGACGTATCTCAGTCACGTATCATCAAATATAGCTACAAAGACTTCGTTGAACAATACCAACTAACATAGTACACATTGGTCAGTAATGTTTTTTTGAATTGTTGTTATTTGTTTCGTAAGCCTAATAAAGGAGAGAAAAAGGGTTAATGATGTATTATTTATGTGACTTAGATCCTTATAGTGATTGGATAAGTACATGCTCGATTTTGTGGAACTCCTGATACCCAAACTAGGACGCGTCCTGTATCTCAGGTGTCAGAATGTACATTACTTCACCTCAACACACGGCGAGGCCAGTCAATAAGTACAACCGATCTATTCTGTAAAAATCTCACGGTGAAAACTTGGGTGAAGTGAGCTGTCATTCCACCTGCTGCTAGGGACTGACAGCTCACTCCGAGCTCACTTCACCTAAGTTTTCACGGTGAGATGGTTACAGAATAGCACTACAGTTCCCAAAACGTAAACATATCACGACATGCTATTAAGGCATGTCGTGATATGTGAAATTTAAGGCAAAGCATTGGAAAACACCGAGTCCATTTATGATATTGTTGGCACTACGTCTACGGAAGGAGTGCCAAATGATGGCAGATTTTAGTACCAGTGCGGCACGCAAGCTTTGCGACATTATTTGTACTACACTATGGTAATTTGCTTTTGTTATTTATAACGGTTAAGCAGACAAATACAGATTAACTTCAATTAATCAAATGTAAATCAATACAAATTAATCAATTATTAAAACGCAGATATATGCCAGTGACCTTGAGTGATTAGCTTGCGTGTTCTGTACTGAGCTCACGCAACGCGTCGTACGTCCAGCCAGTAATAGGACTCGTCCATCGAGGAACGCTGTCCCATAATAAACGCATTATTAATTTATTATACATAAAACAAAAGGTATTTTAATAAAACACGATTACTAAAAGATCATAATTAAATTAACTTTAAAATGGTGAAGGTTTCAGAAAAATACGCTTAATTGATTTTGTGTGATTCTCAGTTTTTTATCCGCGTTAGACATAACTTTACAAATTAATTTCACAATGTAATATAAACATAATCTAAAATATTCATATATTAAGTTATTAAGACGCCTCAAGATTAGGATTATTGTGTCTGTGGGTTGGAGGCTCAAATAGGGTAATTTTCAGGGCCATTTCTTTAGCTTCAAAATATTGTCGAGAAATAATTATGAGCGGTGGTGGAAGGCTTGACAACAGTCATATACTTTATAGAACCAATTCTCGGTAACGGTACCAGCTCGTGCCTCAAACTATCGTTAACAATTTACCAAGGAACGTGACTTGCCCTGACTGCCTAAACAAGGGCCGTACAAAAAATATGTCCGTCACTGGTTGAACCTTGAACTTATCATATCATATACATTAGTGGAGTCGCCCGAGGCTACTACGCCACAACGCGGACTATCGATCAAATTAAACGTCACAATATGGTGTACCACTTTCTAGTGGCTTGGCCGCAAATAGGTCGAAGAGATACATAACTTTTTGATCTATTGCTGGATTTTTAAAAATGGAATTTTTCCCTGAATACAATGCCGACAACTGTACAAGGATCTTTTGGCGCGAGGCAAAAATCTAAACTAACAACGCCACCATCCTGGCCGATTGGCCGGAGAGGGCACAACATAAGGAAAACTGGAAGTATGGGGGAAACCTTTGCCCAGCAGTGGGACAAGGATTCTTAGCTAAAAAAAACGCCACTATCTTGTTTTTTTCCATACAATTTCACAAATGAAAACCAACAACGCCCCCTGTCAATTTCATTCAAGCGTCAAAAGATCTTTGAAGCACTTTATATTACAACTTCTAGTTTAAAATTTTCATTTTTCCATATATATTCTTTAACAATGTCTTAATTAAATGAATTGACTTCTAAGCAACATCTGCAAAGCAGTTTGTTATTCATTGAAAATAAAGCTTGGCGTTATCTAAACTTGGATCGACAAAGTTTTCAGACAAAACAGCTTTTGACCTCAAGAATTCTATTTTTTAGCTGCGAAGATCTGGATAACCTTTCCAAAGGTATCCCGAACAGTAAAGATAATTCCAAGAAAATTTCTCCACGTTTCTTTTAACAATAAAATGTACTTAGGTAAGTAGTTTCTGCTTACCTCGCTCAGTATAAATTTTTAAGTGGTCTCTACGATGTGCCTTTATTGGACTGCGCCTAAAAATTCTTCGGAGAACTTTATGGTCGACATTGAGAGGTCAGTCCAACGACCAAATAGAAACGGCCACAAATTGAGTCGTAAACTACGTTTCATACTGTTTACGGGAGGCGAAAATATTTTTAGACCTGCGTTACCTAAGAAGTTTAAGCGTACGTTCATGAATATAGCATCAATCATGCTGGTACCTATTTTCAGGCGAATATTGTCAAGAAAGGCGTGCAAGAAATTGAAAAATGATGTGGTAATGTGATGTATTTCAGTACTAAGTTACTGCTTGGCATCAGATTTAGGTTCTAAATCGCCATAAGTAAAGTCGATCGATATTTTCAAGCTGTATAAAAACCTGAATTTGCATAATCACCAGCACGCAGTTTGAGGTAGGTCTTAGTCACAAGGACACCTGTCGTAGTGGTCAACTGAGTCTCCAGTGTTGCCATGTTTTCCGTACCCCGCCGTGTCGTATCCGCACTGGACACTTACGGCATGTGTCCTCGCAAGATGGCCGTGCTATTTTAGTGCGGAGACACCGTGCTAACTAAGATACCGAGGGTCGAGGTATTGATGACATGTTGTTGAAGCAAATTAGCGTGTCCAACACGAACCGATTTCAAATAATATTTCATATGGAGGAGCGACAATTGTTATGTTCATGCCACGCCTTGTGTTGACCAAAGTGGAAGGTCATAAAAGTATTACAAGACTGTTACTTATGTCCTAGGACCTGGATCACCAACAACGCCTCGACCTGGATCATGAAGTATTGCGCAATACATCATAGTTACATACATATATATGTGGAATCACAACAATCTCGTGAAACCAGTTAGTTCTAGTGCGACCATGAGCATGTGTGCACCCCGCATTGCATGCAGCCATATCATGTATCTAGCTCACATGCATATTGGCCAGTGTTGCCTGCCTTCGAATTAATTTCACGTTACAAAATCATAATATTTTGAATAGATGCAATAATTGAACGGGTATTTAGAAGATATCTATGCAGGTATTATAATACACGTAAATTTGTGTCATCATCATGGTACACTTACAAAATGAAAACCTGGAAACTGACGATCTTTAAACCGCAACCATAACCAGCTCATATTAATTAAACGGTACCAGTTTTTATCTCCTAGTAAGCAACATATTTCCATCAGTAATTCGGTGGATACGTGCACAGCGTCAGGGAGCCGACCTATCGAAAATAGACCGGGAAACCAAATAAGCGACTATAACTGAGCACTAGAATGCAGACGCGAATACCTATACGCGCGCACGTGTCATATTGCATGATCTCATATTAGACCCGGTGGTAGTCTGCATACCGATCGAGACTATTTAGAACTGCCGTTAATTGAAGAACTTCAGATAAAACCCTGTTGCATATCGACTATATCGCTCAAAGTGCCCTTAGTGCTACTGCGCTGCCACAGTTACCACTTACCATAGATATGCTGTTGACTTGTATCATTAATCTTTACTTATATCTAATATTAACTTCGATAGAACTCTTTAAAAACAAATGACATTAATTTTAAATATTAAGACTTTATAATCCAAGCCACTTGCTTAGCCCGCTGCTCCCGAAATTAATGAAGGAAGCACAACACCTGTGAGCACCCCAGTCGACATACAAATATGAGGACTGTTCTATCTCTCTGAGGAGAGGAAAAAACCAGATTGTTAGCTAGCCACCAACTAGCCCCAATGAAGATTGAAAGACGACTGCAACAATATATTCAAGTATCAGTGCCACCAATTGACACAGATGACGCTGATTGGCTGCAATTCTCTACAATTGCACTGATGGCTCAATCTGGGAGCACTCGTCTACGCGTTGCTTGTCAAAATGTTAATGAGGTAACTCGTCATTCTTTGGTGAAATCTTGGCATAACGCCTGTCTGCGTCATCGGCGGTCAGACCATGATAGGCAGCGAAGGTTGATGCTGAGGTATCAGTTACAGTTCAGTGCTCAGCTAACTCTTCGGGCGTTTAAACGCTATGTTATTATGAAGGGGCAAAGTGTTTAATGGAGAAACTAAAACCCTTAAGAGGAACAGGGCCTTCCAGGAATTTGAAAAATAAGTATTCAAAGAAACTCTTGACGTCGTCTTACTTCACGTCTGCCCCCGTAGAGTGCGATAGGAATAGCTACTGCTCGGCCCAATTATATCACAAAAAAAAATTGACGAAATCGACATTTCGTATTCCTCTTTTTTCTCCCCGAAAACTGACCCGATTCAATTATTTTTTACATTAACATTTTAAGAAAGAGTATGTGTATGTTCCTATAATTTTCTTTTATGTTAAAAACTTTTACGAATTTGTCTGGCACTCCTCTAATCACGGTAGTAAAAATGGGGCATTTTTGTAATTTTGGAAGGGTCATATTTTCTTTACCGATAAGTTCCTAAAAAAAAAGAAATAACAGAGACGTGTCTACAGCAGACCTGGATTTAATGAAAAAAAAAAAGGATGACTCTAGAGGCATTATTCAGGAAGAAAAAAGGGAAAACATTTGTATGGAGAATCGCAGGCCCTGTTCCCTCTTAATGAGGAGGGAAATGAAAGTGAATGTCCGAATGACTCACGATTTGATTTAAAATTTAAAGGTCGACGGAATAAAAATAAAATTCTTGTGTCCGTGACTCCGAGTGGCCGAGAAAGTTTCAACTTAGCAAGACCTCTGTTGGTGAGAAGAAATGCTTGATTAAAACTGAAATAAGGACCTGTACGACCCAGCACAAACCAGTAATAAAATATTTAAATATGATAACCGTTAGCCACAACTCTATTACGTAACCTCATAACCACCGTTTTTGTTTCATTTGAAAGTTCCTAATGAGCGATTTGCCTGACTGAATCCTATTGATATTTTTGGTTCAAGGTTGAAATTTAAACTTTATCTTTGTTCAAACAAAGCGTGAGGTCAACAATAAATATTATCCTCGGTATAACCGGATAGAGATCCGGTTATAGCGTCGTATCCACTTGTCCTAACCGAACTGCGTCTAAGTTACTGAACATTTTAGCGAGGTTATGAAAAATCCCAAAATATTTTTAGAGAATTCTGGCGTAAAATATATAAAAAAACTTATGTAGATGCTGAAATGACAGCAAAAAATGAGAAAGCGTCTAAAAAGGACACAAAAACATTGTTACTGTTATTTGAGCCGCTAAATGCACTGAATTATTGAAATATGCTTCGAAACCCAACAGACAACCTTCGAAACCTTCCCACACAATTTCAAAAAATCATTGATAAAAAAAAAAGTTTAAAAACTGAAGTTTTGTTCCTCAAGCGATCTGAGTCGCCCGCATGCACGCATATGCTTGTGCGTGTTGGCTGGCGGGCCGTCATGTGAAGAAATGACCACTTTACTAAGACCCGTCAGTCAATACCACCTTTCTTCTGTTTTCATGGTCGAATATATCTATGTAGGAGGCGTGGCAGACCAGGTTATACCAGCGTTGTGTCGATCAACCTTGCTGCGACCGGTTCCGAGTCGGTCCGGCCGAACAAGGCTGCGATAAATGCGTGATAGTAACATTTTGTATGTGAGGGGGAAGGCCAAACACTGTTGAAGACTTAACAGAAGCTTAGCAACTGTTTTTTGCCCCTTAGAAAGTCAATATTTAATTTACGGACGGTGTAAATAAGTTGGAGCCAATAATTTAGTGTCATTGGAACTATCAAGAGCTGAATTGATTAATTAGTACCTCGTCAAATTCTGTAGTAAAAGTAGGTTGATTTCCGTATTTTTCTGTTATAAATGGTCTTGTGAGAGATAATTAAATGGCAAACGTGTTTGTAATAGAGATATCGTATCGTAGACTCGGGTAGGTAACTTTGTATGAAGCAGTTACAGGTCACGCATTGCCTTCAATCAATTGAATTCGTGGAAGTGTCTATATCTGGACGTGTTGTAAACGTGCGTGATCATATGCCTCTATGAATATTATCGCTATCTATAAAATGTCTAGTTTATCGCACTCCATATTCATAAGGAAATTAAAAGGAACTGTTATTAAGTCGATGAGGACAAGTCGTGAAAACAAGTTTATTATTTTTCTCATAAAGATACCATTTCGTAGGATCGAAAACAAAGTAGGATCTAGGATGTATTTCTTGATCATTAATTATTATAATGAAATGAAATGAAATTGTTTATTCTGTAAATAGGATATTGGAATCACTTTTACACGTCATCTTAAAAAAATAAGTAATTAAAAATTAGCTAGATGAGTTCGGCGTTTCCTATCTGACTACTCTGAGAAGAAAGGCCGAAACAAACTCAGAGGTCATAGTCTCTTTTAAAGTCCAGACATAATCTTGGTCAGGCCATATGAGGACCATGTAGATTAGTGTCTGAAATGGTCTTTTGAGAAAAGAACCACACAGATTTGAGTGGACCTGTATGGTATGTATGTATGTAATGGTATGTCTTACAAGTTTACTAGTTGAGCCCGTAACTTTTATTACTCACGCCATGTTTGCAGTGTTATTTCTCCAATTTTCGAGCCTGCTATCCAAAATTCGCACGGCCAAACGTTGTAAAATACATCAAATTTTGCTTAGACATTTTTATTCTACAAAATGCTTGTAACTTACAGCCAACTGCTGTGTCGAGTTATTTACCGAGAATTATCTCCAGCATCGCATCAATGAAATTCGAGATATGGCGAAACAATATCAGTTCACTGCGTACGAAGAAATGAGTAATAAAAAAGTTATTTATTTGGACGATAAACTTAATCGTATTTATGTAATAAGAACAGCATGATATAATTTGGAGATATTTTTCGATATCATAATAAAAACATAAAGAATACTCCCACATCGTTTTTGAATGATAATGCTGGTTCAAGTCAACATCGTAAAATGATTGCAGAAATACTGTACTCGTACAAGTTTGACTTCTATAAATCAATACATATTATTAAATTAACATCGATTTTCGTGTCTGTCTGTGTGACCGTGTTGTTCTTCTAAACTACGCAACGGATTTTATTTTGATGCGGTTAACACCATTATTTAAAGAATTTATTCCGGAAGGTTTATGTGTAAAGAAATCTCGGTGTTTTTTCGAGAAGTAAAAACCGTACAAAGCACGGTCAAAAATCAAATGGAATTTTCGACGACAGCTAGAAACGTGCCAAACTTCGAATCCAGAGGCCGTAACAAAGGGTCCTAAATTTAAACTTTCCAGACGGCACGGAGATGGTGGCACATGATAAGTGTACTCCAGCACCAAGTGGAAGTGAAGAGCCACTAGCCAGAATACGCCATTCGCCTAATAATAGTAACAGAATGTATTCTTGTCGGCCTCCAACTAAGATACGGCTCTATCTATTTTAGTTTTCGCCACGTCGAGTGATACGTGCGAAAAACACGCAGTTTAGATAATGAAAAGGGTTCAGTGAAAAAAAATTACGAGAACATGTATGTTTGTGTGCGCAAACATTGTGTAATAGATATGGTGACCGTGTGACTTAATTTAAACAAATGAGTTTGCTCAATGATGCAACCTATTATTAAAGCAGTCTTATTCAGTATTTTTAAGTATCATTGGGTATTATTTTGACAGTTTGGCACAGATAACCCTAATTGGGCTCCAGATGGCAAAATATCCTATCATGCTGACATATTACCCTGTTTTGCAAATGTAATTAGTAAGTTACTCTACCGTTTCTTCCTTACTGACTTACATCACGAAGCAAGTAAACTTTAGCAGTAACATATAAGTAAATTGCCTAAGCAAGGAAGACACTACCATGCAGAAACGTTGACAAATGACTTGGCTGCCGTACTAGTCTGTGTAATTACTGGAGTCGAGAATTTAAGACTTTCCATCGTCATGGAGACCATCTTCGTCATAAAGGGTGATTAAGGAGAAATAGACGAAAGGATAAGCGTATGTACCTATACAAGAAAACATTCTGGTGTTACTGCGTAATTCGATTGTGAGTGCTTCATTAAAAGTCGACTCAAGAATTTTAGAGGCATAATATCAGGTAATGATAAGATGCCTAAAGATTCTATGCATAGCATAGCCAAAGAATTTTAATTGGATCTAAAAATACTAACACGTTAAACAAATAGAGTGTCAAACATCCATCATTGTGATTGACACCAAATTGAAATCTTTAAACGAATGTCAATCATTTTGGTCCTTACCGTTAAAGAAGATATGATATAAATAAATACATATGCTGCTTAGATGAAGTATAAGACCACTTAATTCCCTTCGGAATCGGTTGGATTCAATGTCATCTTTAAAAAAATTGCCGGTTTAAAGAATAATGCTGGGTCTGCAAAAATGTATCATCACAAAATGTTATAATCTAGTATTCCAGCAGAAAGGCAGCCTATCGAACCTATCAGACTCAGGCCTTTCTTTCTTTGGATTGATTCCTGCAATCAATTCCTTTGTGTCATGAATTCTTACGGTCTCGTGAGCCACTAACCACGGGTGGATATTGTGAAAAACCAACCGTGCTTACTGACTCCATAATATCAGACTTAAAATTCCCAGACAACCTATGTATTTTAACGTATCTCATATTAGGACGTAGATTAACTTTATGTAACGTTATATATATTGGTACGAGGATATATTTATACATGGGCCAATATTCATTTCCAAATCGGCTTCATGTGTAAAATAATTACGACATTAACAATTCAATTACAAAAATCTGGGATTTTCAGCAGTCATTTATATGCATTAGATACTACATGACGTCTTGGCCAGGGTTGCACGCACGGTTCATACAACTTAACACAAAAAAAATCTCTATTTTTATAAGTTTAACATAAAATTATACTTATACAAATACACCTTCCGGAATAAATTCTCTATATTTCGGTGAAAACCTCATCAAAATCCGTTGCGCAGTTTAGAAGAACTAAGCGGTCACACAGACAGACATGAAAAGCGACTTTAATTTAATCCTTTTTTTTATAGTTTGGTATTGAAGAGCCGAGCTCGTATTATTTTGTTATGATATCAAGAAGTTATTATAACCTTTTAATCATTAAAATTGTCTGCCTAACTCTTCGAAATCACTTGTTGAGCCTGGATACACGCAAAAGCATAAACAAGTTGATGGGAAAAGCACGAACGTAAAATAGCAATTACTGTCTTAGTAGACTTGAATTCCAATGAAATATTACGAGCAATTACTTCATACATTTTTGAAACTATTTTTTTTTCTCACAACAAGAAATAGCCGAATCTTCGTACCTGGCGAAGCCCTTTTGGCATAATTTGCTGGGTATTTATTAACTTTAATAATTATTTATGAACGAACACGTCCATTACTAAGCATTACAATTTTCCAGTGTTTATCTTAACCATATTTATTATATATAGATTAGCTTCTGGCCGCGCTTTCGTCTGCGTGAACTTCAGAATTGGGTCGAGAAAGAAATGAAAAATGCAGATAGATATATAGCGTTGCTTTAGTTTTATAGATCTTTTTAAGAGGAATTATTCCGTAATATATTGTTTTCATATAACTATTGGACGCGGCGCACCCGCACGTCAGTAAACCTCCCAGTCGGCATGAATTTTTCCGACATCTAGAACAATCATCGTCATATTTCAGCCAATTCACACTAAAACTTAATGAATTATACACCTTAACCTTCCTCATGAATCACTCCGTTAATTCTTGGAAACCGTATGAAAATCCGTTCGGCAGTTTTTGAGTTTATCGCGTTCAGACAGACTGACAGACGCGGGCGGCGGCGGCGAGGTGACTTTGTTTTTTACGATTTTTAGTGATAGCGATAGACGAAGAAATAATTATAAAGTTAGTACTTATTTAGGAAGTACAAAAGAATCAACTATAATGACGTTTCATACCGTGCTCTGAGCAAGAAATTAAATAATGAATAGAAACATGAAAATACATAAAATAAATTGCAATTCAATTGAAGCCTTCTCGGCTTGTATTTTATTACTGTACACAACAGATACAAAAACACATCAAATAAATTATGTAAAGAAATGGTCACTAACTCAATACAAACAGTGGGTTCTGTTAGTCATTCTGAATGTTTTACTACTACTCCGAATAGTACTGAAATATTAAACTTGAACATACGATCCATGAGAGGAGTAGAGACATAGTCTTAAGACTTGTACAGACCAGCGCGACGCGACAGCGCGACGCGACACCGGTTATTGTTATACCGTGAAGTTTTTTTAGAAATTGTATTGTTCGAGTCGCGTCGCGCCGTCGCGTCGCGCTGGTCTGTACGAGCCTTTAAAGTCACAGAATTGTTTAGAAAGAAAAATACAATAAAAGTAAAATACAGCAGAACAAAACGAGGCTTAGCCACAGTTTGATAGATATCTACCCTACCAAAGTTCACACCTAGGCATGACGAAGGCTGTAACTAAGCTTTCGGTAGTCATGTGAACCGCAAAACGTATCGATAAAAGCGTCGTACATATTTCAGAACACTTCAAAAGAGAATACCAGGCGAAATTCGAAAATCAATTTGGGCTGGTACGGGGTTGTTCCCGAGGTGACCCGGGAGAGTTACGGCCAAGGTCGGTCGCGCCGAACCCTCCCGACCCTCGTCGAGCGGCTGCGTCCATACCACGCCGCTCAATGAGCACGCACTCACACCAATGTCTTGTATATTAAGAAATTTACACGTGCCTCGCTAATGTTTAGGTAGCAACATCGACTCGACTCGCCCAACCTTTATGGTTTAAGAAACAAACAACCCTGCAATCTCGCCTCGGTGATCGATTGAGCAACTCTATATTTAGTTCGGTTTCGAGCCTCCATTGAACTGGAAAATACCATAGAGTTTATACAATATATACTGAGGGTGGTGTTTAATAACCCACACACATCACTTGCGGTAAGATAATGTTATCAACTATTATTATCAGTCGCGTATCGGACCACGGATACCTAAATGATAAGACTGTTTTGTTTATTACGTGTGGTGTACGAATGCATTTGCAAGCATACATAATAATGAGAAAACAGTTGAATAGAGCCGTTCAATATTGTTCCTAATTAATTTGAATATGTTAATGATTCATTTACAAAGTGCTTCAATCAGTACAAGCACATATTGTAACTTTAAGGGTACACTAGTCGAGACGGCTCGAACTCGTTGGTGGGCGTGACTAATGTGCATGTTAATTAGTCTAATTATTTATGTATTTAGTTTTATTTATTTATATATTTATTTATTTATTTAGTGAAATAGACGATGATTTATTTGGGCGTATAGATAATAGGGAAAAACTACTAGAACTTCCTCAAAATAAAATTATTTGAACTTTTGAATAAATTATATATCCCTGTGCGGTTTCTATTTTGCCATTTTCTTACTACATACGTTATTTATTTACGCGCAAAGACGAGTTAAAATTAGTGTTGAAATAGGGAAGTTTCGACGCTCATAACTTCAAAACCAATATTTTTTTCCAATTCTGCTTCCATACAGGGTTAGATAATGACAAGACAAATTGATATCATTTTTAGTTTTGAACGTACACCGTCAAACAGACGAGTAATCACCATACTTCGTTTGTATGGAAGAGTGACCGACTGGCGTACCCTTAAGAGAAGGCTCCCTAAATTGTATGTTAATTAGCATTAAAGTTCTGAAACAGTCACATATAATATAATACATAATTATAATGCATATAATCAAACTGGAACTTTAATATGATTTATTAGATCTTTTTTTTCATGTAAAAGACAGTTACGTAATTGTAACATTTTCGCTCAATTAATTTTTTATCGAAAATCATGTCTTTTTTTAAAGATTATTTAAATAAAATGAAGATTACTCCGCTTTTATGATTACAATAAGTATTCACAGTAAGAAAATATAGTTTATTATCCAGCCACTGGTTTTTTTCTCTAGATGTTGAGCAAAAAAGGCACAGCCGTTCTATATTTTCTCGAAGCCATTCAGGACATTTTCGACCCCCTTTAACTTCGTTGTGGATAAAGCTAGAGGAGAGATGGCCAAGTCATTATATTTATTAAAGAAATAAAGATGACCAATAGATAGGTAGGTACTGAATAAATTAACAAACTTTCTTTGTACTGTAGAAGACTCTTTTTTAACATGTTATGTTTTTGATGGGATCAATTATTACTTTAGTTACTTATAAACGAAATAAGAATTGAAGCTTACGCCATTTAGTTCCGTGCTCGAACACGACGAAAGAGTACACGCGATATTCTACTATAATACTGATAAGTTAGAGTTTAGCACATAGTGGAGTGGCGGGGTGCATGGGGGCGGAGCTTACGTGGAAATTGTCTTTAGAGTGCCTGGTCTTAATAAGTAGGTGTCATCAAACCGATGTTCATGTGAATCAGCAAAAATTACAAGTCATAACACAAATCAACAAAATATACAACGAATACGACTTTGAAACTACTCCGCTTATTTGCGATTTTAATCCAAATGTGTTTGGACGCAAGCCAGGACAAAAAACGAAAACTTAGCGATTAACATAAACAACGTGCTTCTGGATTTGCATAAGATAATGCTGGAACACAAAGTTTTGTAGGAACCAAAAACGTAATTGAAGGTTTCAAGACTCCTATACAATTGGCTGACCTGTAGCAACCGCCGGCGTCCTCCAACGGAGAAGTAGGCGACGTTTCATTGGAAACGGAAGCACGAAATGTTACCCAATAAACATCTAGACGAGGCCGCACAATCAGGTTTCACCTTTGCCTCAATGCCTTAACTTTACAAAATGTACATTGGTTTCAATATCTCCAATTGCAAAATCGAGACTAAATTCTCCGATACATTCATGATGCGTCTGTGTGGAGACAATATTCTCATGCAAAATGCAAGAGCGTTTGAAAAAGGACATAAAACAAGATGAGGACAGGTGTTCGGACCGGTACCGAGCATCACATATGGAAATTCTTTGATTTACCACTATGTACTGTCTAGGGCCGAATGGAATACGGCAATATTTTCTGCTTTGAAAGAATTTTGAAGCTGTTCTATGACCCTTAAATCATTCATTTCAATAGTAGTTACAAGAAAATGCTGCATAATTGAGGACTCGAATTCGCGCTCGTTAAAGTTTTTGCCAAAGCTTTTATATGCATAAACGGAATAGCGAAAAATCCCCTATGCGCTGGAGCTGTTTTGAGTCAAAACAAAAGAAGTCCATATTTTTGTTCCGCAGCTTAATTTCTGGGAATATTTTCAAATGCAAAGCAACTGTAATATTCCAGGGGTGGCTACATGCAAGTCGCCCGGACTTTTTCATTGTTCCTAGAAAATAGCAGTAATAATGAGTCGCTGGGGTTGCGGCTCCCCGAGGCATGAGGCTCCGAAATATGCTGATGTAAACCCAAGCTGTCCCCAGTAATACGATAATCCCCCTCTCAGTTATTCCGAGACCTCGCCTGATAAAATGTGGTTTTAATGCTTTGTTTTAGCCGAATGTTTTTGTTGAAATTCAATTTTGAAAAGATTTGTAACATACCTACTACAAAATAGTTAACGAGTTTGGGGTTTTACTCAATTAATAATTATTTAAATAAAAAATTCCGAGTAGGTAGCTGCTAAGAAGCGGCCTTGAATCATATGGGAAAACCTAATCAGATACCTGTAGTTAATGAAAATATAAAATATTATCCTTAATAGTAAAACCCACGCAACAATAAGCAGAAAAACCAAAAACTCATCTATATATATTTTAATGCTCACGGTAACCTAACTACCGATCCTATTGGAGTCCTGCCCATTGAGCCGCACTCCTGAAGTTCTATTTTTATTCAGCTCCGTGACGGGGGCATTGCGTGATACGAATACAATTATTGACTTACATGGAATCTATTTGCAGTAACAGAAATAAAAAGACGAATCGATGAATCACAATATTGCTTGTGTAGTCTAATTTTCGTCTCCCGGAGTCTATCGTTTCAGACTGGCGATATTTATGATAAATTAGGAATATAGTGGTACTATGACATACGAGCGGAAATCATACCATAAGTTTTTCCCAGTGTAGGCGCCGTCCATCATTTATCTTCACAAGTTTGCATGCAGAACTCAGAGCACATCTCAGAACTATGAATAAAATAAGAAAGCTCCCGAAATGTTTTGTTCGAACATGTCTGAGAAAACGTACGCTGTATGTTTTCGCTGCTATATTGAATGGAGAAAGTTTTCAAAAATAATAAAACTAAAATGGTGTTGTTAACAGAAATTCGGAGTTTTAAATTAAAGAGGCGTATATTATGTGTTAAAGTAATAGGTCGGTATCTGTGTGTGGTGTTTATTCTATACGGTTGTTGAGGGCGTGAGGCCTCTCCCACGAGCCTTCATTGAACGACTCCCGGGCTCAGGCATCTATTTTTAGGGGCCAGGGGTGGCCCTGGCGGGAGGTCTGACGTCACGCCCCACCCCAACCCTCCACACAACCAAGACTTGGGAATGAACGCAATTTTCAGTGATACGATGACGGTAAAACATGTTGTCGAGAAGTATATTTTCTTTCAGTATATTGTCATGGATAATTTTATCTATCTACCTAATTGGCGTGTCGTTTGGTTTGTTTATCGTGCTTGTATTCGCCAGATACGTTATTGGTATATAATTGTAATGGCGGGCATATAGTTATACGAACTCACCAGAAGTAATTTGGGACAAAATTAATGTATATAATCATAATTTACAGACATTCAGAGGGGCCTATTGGATAACAAACATAAAATTAATAACTACATCGTAAAAATCAAAGATCTTTTTAAGTCTTTAACAAAAAAACATTGATCGCTGGGAAAAATACAAGGCGTGGGTGGCAGACGTTTGAGCTGGAAAATAGATTCATAGTCTGGGATGGAGAAGCCAGTCTTTATACTAAAAAGAGAGAAAGGGTAATGACTGTCTATACAGGCCCATTCCCTCCTTTAAGACGAAGCAAGTCACTTTGTGTTTACAAAGTAACTTGTTTCGTCTCCCGGGCATTAAATGTCAACGCCCGAATAGTTTCTTTATAGACAGAACCGACTAAATATCATGGATTTTCTAGTTCTAAAATGTGTATATTTTGTTTAGCCCAAAGCATTAGAATGCGGAAGATTGGCAACAAAACCAAGGTGGTCGACGTCATTGCAAATTGAACAAAGAAGTTACCTATAGTATATAAAAAAATCAATTGCCGTGCGTTAGTCTCGAAAAAACTTGAAAATGGCTCGAACTATTTGATATTTTTTTTCTCTATACTGGGGTGGTTTTGGAAAAAAGACAATAAGGAAAACCCCAAAACGTGGTACGAAGTTCACCGGGTCATCCAGTTTTTAATAATAAAGACACTACTAAAAGTGCACTACTCTGCAACGTAGTATATTTGATTGCAGATAGAGATTTTCAGCTCAACGACTAAAGTTTGACGTCAATGTAGTCTGAATGCCAGGAACGTGTAGTAAAGTATACAAAGTATACTGATTTATGACCACCAAAATTCTTGCTACACTTACAAGATCTTAAATTTGGTCTGAGTAAATATAATATCTTTTGAATCTTTGAACAACAAATACTTTTAAGATCTGGGATTTCACTTGAAGATATAAAATTACTTGACCTTGCAGCAAGCATTTATAAAGCAATACTAGACGAAACATTGGACATAGGTTTTCTAAAATATGATATTCTTAAATCTAAAGCAGAGATTAATAGATTAGACCGAGTTCTCACTGAATCAACGTTCGTGTTTTATCTTAGCGCTGCCGCTTTATGTTTGCTTAAAAAAACGAAAAGCATTTGTAGCACATGGCGTATTCTCCCACGGCTCACAAAGACTTCGTTGAGAAACCGACGGCATGGTTTAGAAACCAAAGAATTGACGTAGACATTACGGCTTATGAAGAGGAAAATGTTAGCAGTAATACTATAGAAGAACACAAAATTGAGAAAACGAATGTCATGAAATGGAAAATTATGAATCTAACGAATGGGTAATGAAAGTTACTGATAATAATTCAGTACCACAAGTCTATTCAAGCAATAAACTTAGAACACATTACAGCAGTAGACCTGTAGGGATTGGATTCACAAATTTTCCTTTTTTGTCTCCAACTGTGCTACAAGTACAACCATAACATTTTTCATTATAAAGCCGAAAACAATGCTGAGATTAGAATCGTGTTATTTGAAGATTGAATAATTATGTACCTGCGGCAGATGGATTGTAGAATCAGGTGTTTTACAAAACCGCTGGTTGTTTTATAAAACAGCTCCGTTTTGTAAAACAACTGAACGACGTTCAGCTGGATTGTCATTGCGTTAAGTACGTTTTACAAAACAGCTACTCACGTTTAGACGTAATGCAGAATGGCTTATCTGCAGTCAGAATAAGCGTTCGGTGTGGCTTCTAATGCCGAATCGGTCGCAGTAACTAACGTAGGGGACCCTAAACAATTACTTTAGGTTAGGTTAGAACAGTGACCAACCGCGCTACTTCCAACTTGATCGCAGTTACTTAGCTTTTTCGTATTTTTAGGGCTAACTCTCATAAAATTATGATAACTTTGTTTAAATTTGCCTTAAAATCACTGTTTTCACTCATATTACTCGTTTTATTTATTTATGTATCGCGGTGGACGCCATTATTGTTATGACTCACAGAGCTACGAGCGGCAAAATTTAGCTAAAATCTACAATTTGACTTTTCATTTGACGCTGTTTTACATAACGTCTAATCGTTTACCCGCTGCATTGATAAATGCAAAACGCTTATACAATCCAGCGTGTTAAAGTTCAGTAATTATGCTGAACGCTGAACGTCGTTCAGTTGTTTTACAAAACTGAGCTGTTATGAAAAACAACTAGCGGTTTTGTAAAATAACGGATTCTACAATCCATCTGCGACATACATACAATTTATTAGCTATAAATTATTATATTAATAAAAACTTGCCTTAAATTCTACCAGTGGGATGCCAAATATATTTGGTCAAGTTAGTTCTAGATTTAGTAACGACTAGATATATTTCTAGGTAGAGCGTAGCACAGAAACCAGATATGCTTGCGCAACTTTCCAAAAGGAACTAGGCAGAGTGGTGACCTCGTGTTACATTACATGGACAGAATGGCGAGGCCTTATAATAATGATAATCATATACAAGTTTAATTACGTTGAAACACAACATTTCGGTATTGTTTACTAACCTTATTCAAAGTTAAAAGTATTCGTTAATGCTGCTTTGTTTACCTGTAACAAAATAAACATGTCGATTTAGACGTGAATAAATAATGGTAAAAGCTTTAATAACATACCCTTTAGGGGACACTATCAAGTGGAACACATTAAGCATTAACTCCAACAGTAAACATATAAATACAACAGAACTATAATTACAGAATTGAGTTTATGTTTTCACAATTATACACTTGAATGAAAAGTTAATTTCTAAAGTATTGAATAATGAACAGAAACTGCAGTAAGCAAAGCGAATGTTAAACTTTCCAAGTGAGATTCTGTCTGGTAATGACACTTGATGGCATAGCAATTTGCATCGTAAATTCTTAAACAAAAGTGTGCTACTAATGCTAATTTCTGTTTGTCACGTCCTTGCACTGAATAAGTTTGCAACACTTAAAACTGCGTTCAAGAACATGAACGACGTGGTTTTGCGATAAACTCGTTTTGAATTATTTAAGAAACCGGGGATGTTTCTTAAATATTTATAAATATATACATCTTCATTTTATCACTGTATGAGATTTGGAATGGAACTGAGTATCCTAGCACTTACAACGGTTTTTTTGTCCCGTGGCCCATCTAGTTCTGTGTAAACAAATTCTGTGACAATATCACAAATCTTTACCAACAACGCCCCCTGTAAATGTCATTCAGGCGCCAAAAGATCCTTGTAGCACTCTAATAAGTGGAAAGATAGTAAGCCTGTTATTATATTATGGCAGAACGAATAATATATCTTGATACACCATCTGCTAATTTACCTAAACACACAATTCTAATCCTACGTCCGGCAACAGGGCATGTCTTGAGCTGCGACAAAGCCAATAAACCCTGACTAATTCAATGATTCACTTCGAAAAGCACACACGGCCTGGCCTGCTCTTCATCGATAGCCATTAAGGGTTAACTAACGATGTTTACAATCGAGGCCCACTTAGATAACACGAAACTTGTTCGCTTTTTCGGCAGGCGTTTCAGAATGCGAAATGTATTACTTATTTACATTGACCGAATGTTCTTTCTACAAGTGGAAAAGTTTCTAAGCGAATCTAGATTCGAATAGAAGGACTATTCGAATCTAGATTCGCTTAGAAACTTTTTTTTTCTTCTATTAATTTGTAAAGACGTTTTGTTTTCGTCTGCCTTAAATTTTTAGAACTTTGAATGGCGGTGAAAATGAAACCAAGTATCAGTTGTCACTCCTGTGTTCATATAAAATATTGGTCTGCTATACGCAACACATTTTCGTAAACGATTAAGACAAATCTGTTTCATTCTGACAGTTCAACAACATTCATTGCGTTATTGACGCTGTTTTTTTTTTCCAACTAATGAAGCAATGGATTAGCAATCTGTTTCAAAACGATTCAGATTCTGATTGATCGTGTATTACGGCAATTAGGGTACCTACGGGTTTGGTCGCGTTGAGATCCAAACGCGTTAAGACACATTCTTAGATTGGAATAGTTTTAAAAATTGAAAATATATATCAAGTTAGGTCGCTTGAAACTAAACGGAGCGACGATAAAACGATGGGAGATTTTTTCACACTAAAAAGAATCTTATTTTGCATAGGATCATGTATGACTATGAGATCTTATAAAAGTGGGATTTTTATATGAGTATGGCAGATTCAAAAGCAATCCAAAGGAAGCCTCTCTTCAATAGAAAGAGCGCGGAGACAAAGTGGTTATTATCGGCTACTCCGAGCTCTTCCGGCTCCGATTAGAGATCTCCTATCTCTTATTTTCCCTTGACAGGACTGATCACATTGTGTCCATGCTTTTGATGGCCAGACTTCCCTTCTTTTTGGTAATAAACGCATGACAGTATATTTTTTGATGTAACATACACAATATTAAATTGTACTTTAACTTGAACATTGCCCCCAGACGCGTGTTTCGTAGTATAAAAACTAAATAATGTATGTTAAAAGAAACCCAAATAACACCAAACCTAATTTGATTACAATTTGATAAATTCTTAGAAATACAATATGTATGTAATAAAGATTCGCAATTAAATAAACAGGAGACTATCATAAGATACTCATGCGTAGAAGGCACAGTGGTCGAATAGCCCCGCAGTCACCACTGTTGTTATACGCTTGACCTGAGCGGAGGCCCCGTCGCCCTCAGGAATAGCCTAGCTAGGAGGTGAAGGGATAGGATAGCCCCGCAGTCCATCCCTAGGACCACTCATAGGTTTAACCTGTCTAACTTTGTTTGCTAAAATCTGTCAAGTGTTTGAAGTAAAGTGAATAAACTCCCTTTCTGTCATCCAACGTTGGTTTTATTCCACCGCCACCATTATATTGGTGCTTGGCGATTTACGCAAGAAATTAAATTCATATTTCAGACTATAAAGATTAGATAAAATTACGTATTTGAAGAACCAACAAATATATTTTTGGCATAGCCAATTCAATGATAATTTTAATTATTACAAGATCGTTTATATTCGTTTTGTGCATGGAATAACGCCAACGTTTTCCTAATGGTGCGTTCAAAACATAGCATGTGAAGTCTTGCTATGAAATAATACATTTGTGAGCCTTGAGCCGGCCGACGAACTCAGAAAATAGGAACGGTCACTGGCCATTACTGTTGGAACTCGAACGCAACTCGATTACAAAGTGGTTCTAGCATTGGAATTATAGATGTGTTTGTACAGGCTATTGGCAGTGTTTGTGGTGAACTGTAAACACACGTAGCAGAGGACAAAACGAATAACCAAACATTAAGTATCAAGATTAAACTGTTCATACTCAACAATATTTACGTTATTTTCGTTCATAGCAAAATGCCGTTTTATATCACAAACTTTTTACGAATTAATTAGGAGAATTTTCAATAGAAATTTTCTTCCAAGGTCAGAAGTGAAACTTCATGAAAATTCAAGTCTTCGACTTTGTGAACAGAAGTGAGGATTGTTTCATTTTATTATCACTAAAGTAAATATACACTTAACATTTATGGCCTGACTCAATCTACTTGGTATGCTAATACCTACAGTGAATTCTTTCGACTAGTATTTAGCAATATTGGTAGTGGACGAAATTCGCCCAATGCATAATAATGTAGCTTGGACGGGAATACGAAAGTATCTACGTTTTGCATAGTAGGCAGGACTTATATGAAGGAAAATTGAGATTTTATGCTTACAAAATTGATACTGGCACTAAAAATTGAACGGATTTTACTGAATATTTTAAAAAGATAATATTATCTGGAAGACCTGCTATCTAATTACCCAACACATTTTCGTAAACGACTACGATAAATTTGTTTCATTTTGACAGTTCAACAACATTCATTGCGTTATTTACGTTATTGAGCAGATATTTTTTTTCGAACTTATGAAGCAATGGATTGTCAATTTGTTTCAAAACGATTCAAATTCCGATTGATCGTGTATTACGTAATTAGGGTACTGCTCTAATGAAAACTTTTTGCTTGGTTTACTTCATTCAAAGTAGAAAATCAAGTTAGTTTATAATTCGCAAAACTGTTTCTTTTAATAGTAGGTACTTATACAACTCGTAAAATCTAAAGCAGACCAAAATCAGTGACTTAAAAAACGCCAACCACACGAGTGACCTTAGATTACTGTAATTAACTGACCTCCAGTTCAACGGCTTTAAGCTACACGTTTTCCTATTTGAATATCCGCAATACACTTTATCAAGAAACAGATCTGTTCCTGATCGCTCTCTATCTTGGCATTAACATTTCAGGCCTTACAGGAGGAAAATGCTAAGGTCGCAATAACAAATGTAGCTTCAAATGGTTCTTGAATTATTAATCATTAATTCCACAAACTTAGTGAAGAGTCATCAAATGTATTCAAGCCATTCAATCTCAATGAAACAGTCATTTAAACGCAAGGATTCTTGACTTTGTTCTGGCCTAGTAGCGTAAGGAAAACACCCACCTGATATTGATTTTTCCTTTAGCCTCCTTGTAATTCATTAGAGATGTTAATTCTGCGCCCGCGCAACTGGTTACAATGGACTAGTTGCGAGCGAGATCTAAACTGGTACATATCGATGTTATCGCTCCCACGATGTGACAGTGTAGGAAACATCGATCACTGACTTTTACTCCAACATAGTCATTAACAGACGAATTTCAACTTTATTGTTAGGCAGGCAAGAAACGTTTTTAACGGCTATTGTTGAATTGTAGCGTTTAAAATTAACGATGTTCTACACGATTTAATCGACGCATTGGCAAAAAGTTTTTAGAGCAAATGTGTTCGGTGAAAGTTAGCTCGAACTACGGAACAATGGTGTTTTGTAATTTTCGGTAAATTTCGTGCCGGTCGAGTTAAACAGGCATACGTTTGAGGAACAATGGTTGACGCCAACGTCAATTGTTATCTTAGGAGTGTGCAAATAGGCAAATACTCGTCGCGGACTAGAGTGCAATGCACTCCGTCAATGCAGCCGCTTCGTCGACATGCGTCATATAACCACCGCCACAATACAGATAGAAATTGTCTTTAATAAGCACCTTGTTTGAATTCAGAACGTTCTGCGACGTTATTGATACTAAGGCCGGGATCTACTATGGAGATGTAAATCTCACTTCGATTTCATTTTGTTTCTAAAATGTTGTCATGAATATTAATACAGCAATTTAAATAAATGATGAGACTTTATCTTAAGTACGGCTCACATTACACTACAGTAGCAAGCAACTCAGGGGTATATTATTATTGCGTTGTTGATAAGTATTTGACTTGACCTTTCTGAATTTGAAAAACATTACATTTGAGAAACTGACAAAAGTTATAGGCAAGATCAAAGCGAATTGAAAACCATAACTTAATCTTGCGACAATCTTGACTTAATTTTGAGGCCCGATTAGACGTTTCTCATTATACATGCCGCGATATCTTTGTATGAACGTCTACGTAAGAAATCAAAAATAAAATTCACAATCATAATTAATTACTATGTTATCCATACACTATTATAACAATGAGTATCATTCGTAAGCACCAAGTTTCACTTTTTATTGGAAAAATGCACTCAAAAACACGAATTAATCATTAGGATGTTATTACAATGTCTTTGGGTTTTTTGATCGAATAAAATCGATGTTCAAAAAAATCGATACTTTATTATACCCTACCGTGAGTAAATTACTTGTGTCTCGTAAATCTACAAACTTATATGATGACAGTGCAACATCTTAAAAAACAAATCTAAAAATATTGGGTTTAGATACAAAAAAACCGACAAACGGAAAATTATGTTGGAAAGGTATGATATAATACTACAAAGAGTATCATTCTTAAGAGAAATTAATAAAATAACCAACTGCGACAAAAATTGTCGATTACAAATCTTAAGTGATAAATCGATGTTTCGAGAATCGGTTTTAAAGCAACCGATTTTTTTTCCTATCACTACACAAAGTACTTTGATAGGTATCAAATCAACTTCTTATATTGTCGCGAGAATAAAATTGTTTTTTTTTTTTCCCCAGACCTATTGATTCAGAAGCAACAGAGAAACAATTAAAATTCAATTACTTCGGGAAAGAAACAAAACAGTATTTATTTAAAAAGAAACTTCGTATAGTTTATGAAAGAAAATGGCTCTATTGTAAGTAAAGAGAAATTCGCTTTTTACGACCAGTTAAACTAAAGAGACGTCGAATTAATTAAGGTTTTATGAGGGCTAACAATAAATGTCAAATAAAGCGACGTAATGAGCCGGTGGGAGGCCAAAGCTACAGGGAGGTATTAGACTATAATGACATTTACGCCAAGGGTACAAAACCCGTACGAATATTATATGAAATCGGCACAACTCACAAGTCTTGTCACAAAAACAGTGCTTTTGAGAAAAGAAAGAGAAAAATGTACTACTGACTACAGTTATAGTCAAGCAGGGCTAACATGACAAGCGCGAGAACGCTCTTTTTCTCATTTTGTCGAAATTTGTCTACGATTTGTCATGTAGGTAATATTTTTTCTTATTTTCCATACAAAAAACGAAAAAATCCATATAAAACACGTCGTTCCAATATAAATAGTAGTTTAAAACTAAGTATTTTCATTATTAATATATTGTAAAATAAAATGATGACTAAAATAAGTACAATTATGAAGCTGCCATGTTATTTTGGAGTTTTTTTTTGTATCATATTTTTGTTTTGTCTACTCTTGTCGTCGTTCTCGTCGTCAAAATCGAGGACGAGTAAATACGACTAAATGACAAAAGAATCGGAGATTATCTCGTGTTGAATTGTCAAAAATCGAGATAACTAAGGTGCCATGTTAGAGTTAGTCGAAAAACATAAAGTTTGACAGGAGTCGACTATTTTGTATGGAAGCGCTGTCAGAAAACGAGAAAAGTGACAGAAATAGACAAAAATTACTCACGCGAGAGCGAATAATTGTTGCGTGTGTCATGTTAGGCCTGTAGGTCACCTGTTTTTAGGTGACCAAACACTTGAATTGGTCGGTGATCAGTCTAGGAGCTGTGAACAGAGACGCAAAACACAAGAGGATAGACCTATACTCAGCATTGATTGATTGAATCAAGCCGGTAATGATCGTGATTGATAATTAATCTTGATTAATACTCAGGAAATACTAAAACAATTCTAGCCCACAGTCTAGTTTCATGGAATCTCAATTCTAAGGACCACGTTAGCGTAGCGTATGTTGCCATAATAATGTTTTGCAGGAGAATACATCGTCTCAATGTCATAATATCACATTCCTAGGGTACTGGCGCACTTACAAGTAAGACACATAGTTATGATCATTCTCTTGTATTTGATAGTTCAGATCAGATTTCTTTTCTAAGAATATTTTTAAATAACATCAGTTTATTAGAAAACCACAAGTCTAAAACTGTGTCCAATTTAGTTAAAAAAACTTTCTCCACAGAAAGACTGTGGTGTACGCAAACATGGAACCTTCTCGTATATTGTTATTGACATTACGGTCCACATTTACACAATAGATAACACAGCGTTGTCTGCCAATAGCATACAAATGAACGACAAACGGTCCCATACAGATGTGACGGTCGACATACATCGAAACAATGCTATGCTGGGACAGGGTTGGCAAGCTAAAAATGAAGCGGCAACGCCAACTTTGCGGGGGGTAATGCCTAAAACTTACTGCCTGCCTAACTCATGCGATTGCAGTCACTGTGTCATTTCTGTACCAATTGTTATTGCGACAGAACACTTGGTTCTCCGTCTCTTGCATCTAATTATTCTATAATTGAACATCTCCTTATTATATGGAAGCTTCGGACACACGTTCTACGTTTTGAGGCTGAAGATGTAATAATTCGGAATCTTCAAAGTAATAACCAACTGCTCTGCTTGCAGTTAACTACAAGTTATTGACAGCCCTAGTAACTATGTACACCACCAATAGCATCATTGTAGCTATGTGACATACGAAGCCATCAATGAAAAGAGCGCACCTCGTCAATTTATAACCAACGACTGTGTAACTTGCTGCAATTTCTACTATCAACACCCTAAGGAAACGCATAAATATGATAGCATAACCAGCATAATTTATGTCCTATTGTATGTCATATCTTGTTAAAGTTTATTTTGTATCTCTGTAGTGACTATACCATACTCGGTAAGAATCTTCACCACGCCATTTCGATTCCATCGTTGAAAAGGTTAATCTCAAAACTGTTTTATGCAATTCAGCAGCTGTGGTCAACTATTACGTTGTTAAATTCAAGAGATAGTTAATAAGTAAAAGCAAAGCAGTGACCGTTCAGCTGATTATTCCAGATGAAAACAGTTCACAGCGCAACCAAAATGAAGTTTCTGAAACCACAACCGCAACTGTGTTCGTAACATACCTATACGCTTTATTTATTTCCAGTCTACCATTTTCTAGTTGACGGATTTTAAACACTATATCAGAAAGATAGGCTGATGATTGACAGGATTTATTTTGCTGATATCAGCGCCTAAAATAAATGGAAATTCACCGGAAAATGCTTCGATTAGATCTGCTTACAAATTCTACTGTAATGCGCTATATTTTGCCATTGATTTAACCTACTACGTTTGAGAACTGAACAGTTTTATTTTCTAGAATCTAATAGCTGTTTAGATTGGTATAATTTAGTCGCCTCATTAATTTGTTCCGGTTTCAATTCGAAAGGTTCTAAGAATATTAAACATTCTGTTGATTAAATTGTGTTTACGGGCAGCCATAAAAGTATTAAGAGGAACGGTAGTTAACAAGACACACTGTGACACAATTTTAAGATCACAGCTTCATTAATCATTACTGATACAGATTTAATGAATACCTGAACAGATGCTTAATAAACATTTAGTACAATTAATTAATAACATAACAGGATAACAGCGTCGCTGGCTGGATGTTTACACATTATCTCACGACGTTCGAGTGCATGGACGTCAAAACATCCCGTAACGGCGATCAGAACTTGCACTTATGTTGATCTTGTATCAAGTATGTGACCGTTCTTGATGGGTAAGTGCTTGAGCTTTCAATGTCAGGATTTAGGGTCATTTCTAGCAGGTGACTTATGAGATAAGCGCTAATGTACAAAGAGAGGTCAACATATTTCTTGGAACTGATATCCGAAAATTATGCCGAGAAACAAATTAGAAAGATACTGGACAGATAAAATCTAATTTTACTGCAAACTTAACCAAAGACCATTGCGTGCGATCGTAAAAACCTCTGCCTCAGTGGTTCTCAAAGTTGACTCGACCGCTACCCAAAAACTTCCAAATTCGGGACTCACCTCTTGGCTGTCATGGTGAAAAAAGGGGCATACTTAACTATATGAATGAACTTTTAATGGAAAATTTTAATACTTAATTAAATACAAGGAGCGCTATTTCAATGAGAAGGACGTATTTGTTTCCTATTTTTTGTCATTATATCGTATTTAGTTTTAATATGAATCATATGATTGCTGAAAATAAATATTTCTAGGTCCACCCAATATTCGCTTGTTTGGGAACCGCTGGTCTACCTACAAAAAATATCAAACATGGAATGTGTTTAGAATATAATCAGCTCGAATCTGCGGTTATCGCCTAAACTCTAAACAAACATCGGATGCTGTGCACATAAAAGTGTTGCAAGTACTTAGTTTCTTAATAAAGCCATTTACAAACAGACTTGGTATCGGGGGACATACCAAAATGGTTGCCGTTTCAAGAAGCAGTAAAAATAAACGCATTAATAAAGTTGATATTCGACCAAATGGAACAGTCTGAAGGAGTAAACAATATTATGTAAGATAAAGTGACACTATCCGATGAAGTGGAATTAATTAAAAGCGTCACTTAACCATATAATATATTCATGTCTGTGCCAAGCTGTCTCTCTGATGATGATCAACTAACTTAAAGATAACTTCCAAGTGCTTTAACTATTTAAATTTTATCACTTCGTCTTAGCTAATCAGATTTGAATAGAACGTGTTCATTTCAGTGGTGTATTCAAATGCAAATTCTTTACGACTCAATACTGCACTTAAGAGCAATAATGGCTCGTAAAGAGCATCTATTTAGAAAACTGCAACGTTTTCTAAAACCTTGTGATTGTGAGAGTACCTACGTTAATGCTAACGGATGTAGCCAAGTCATTATACTATCTCGTTTGTTGTTGTTATTTACAATGTAACATAAAAAAATCTAGTGCTATCAAGTAGTCAGTACAGTCGGAAAATTTTATATTCTGACATAGATAGGACAACGACATTCCTTATTTTTAATATCAATAATAATTGTACATAGCATAGATAAGATTCCACCGTCAGCACTGCAGTTTAGTTTGTCTCCAGCCCTACGATCTTTTGTAATTGTTGGTGGCATGTTTGTATAACTCTCCGGCGCTATTATCATCGTCCCCAAAGTTCTCAATTTAAACTCTCTGTAGTTTGAGATTTGCTCTATAGATTTTCCGACCGCAACTCAGCGCACACGACTCTGAACACTGCGCAGTAGAATTATACGTTTTCATGAGAACAAACGCAATGAGATCATAATGAAAGATAATTTAATGCGCCATATTTAATTAGACGTACACGCGTGGAATGTTACTTGAATTTTCATTATAATTAAGACGTTTTATTTGTGAAAACGGTCGTTTCGAGTTCTTTTAATTAGCTAAAATCGGTACTGAAGGTCGCTCAAGTTCGAGGAATACTCGTCTTGTTTATTATTGTATTATTTATAATTGTTGTTCTAGTTTCCTTGATCGCTTTTGATGATGAATGACAACTGAGAACTTTTGTTCAAGAAGTTTCATTTTACACAGAGCGTACCTATTGTTGCGTTTGGTGTAGGTAATGTCTGTTTGCCAAGGGCTTCATTTCATGACATACCACGCCTGTGCGATATAATTGGTACCTCTATATAGCTTGGAACATCTATATGGCGAAAATGAGTAGGACTATAAATCAGTGCCCAACAAGCACCGATCGCGGGCACTCTGTGTACAACAACTCCGTCATATTAGTCGATAGGTAGGCCATTCGCAAGCTAACGACACACTTCGAAGCCAGTCGTGAATGTATTGATTGACATCGATGGAAACGGAGCCGGGTCGGTGTCGATGCATCTACCTTGGGAATGGGCCCTAACATGCGAACATTAGCTCATGCCGTACTGTTATAGTGCACCGGGCAAATTGATGGTTTTCATTTGACGGGGTCGCACGAACAAGCACAAAAGCTATATCAGTAACAACCGTGAAAGTTAACGTTTCTGACCCGGAGATACAATGTCCTACAGTGCATGGAGGTGAAAGTTTGTGACACTGACTAATCGATGTGACATATTATACCTCAGCCATTTTTGTGGATTTACTGATCGCCTGGCAAAACACGAAAACTATGCAGACTTCCAGTGCTGCTTTAAATATATCAGAACAGTTTCTTTTATGCAAAGCGATTTTGTAGATAAACCGGTCTGGACGACCGAAACGGGCTGAGTGACTTTTGATAAGACAGATTACCAGGCGCGAATGATCGGCATGGAGCTATCGACTTTGGCAATGTCGTCGTCGGTGTGGCAACAGCGCGGGTGTTACGTAACGTGAGGGACGCGGGGAGAGCGGCACCGCCGGGTTACTGACCTGTATGGTCCGTCGGTGCCAATTCGCCCATCACATCACATCACGAAATCTTCATTGCACAAACACGATGCAACGCCGAGTTGTGAACAAAAACAAGCGATCCTTTGCGCTGGCTTTGCAAATGATGTCAAGGCATATAATGTTCCTTCGGCTTGTGTACAATGCAAGCGACCGTTCACACATTCACCGATAAGAATTTATGTGGACAACGTTATTATCGCCACATGTCTTCAACTATCAATTAAGATAATTGAGAAAATAGCTAATATAAAAATTCGTAGAAGAAACATCTTTATCAAGGTCGGTTTAGAGTTTAGACCAAACGAACACAGTTACATTCCAACCCCATTCTAAACAGTGACAGCATTCTTTCGTTACTCTACCCATACTCTAGAATGCTCTTGTTCTTGTGTTGACCAGACTAAACCCACCTTTAAGCATTTAATTCAACGAACTGGTATGTGCGTGCATGGGTCAACGTGGAATAACTATTTTCAGTAATTATAAATAAATACAATAAGTCTACTTGTCGCTTGGATTTTCCAATTAAAACAGTATAATATGTATAAACAGGAAATGCGAGTACAAAAAAACAAGACTGTCGGAGTATGTCGCAACATCCGTGACTTGTCATACTCTGTCGTTTTCCTTCCTTCGCGAAAACCAACGCGCAAGAGCAAGAGATGCGAATCATTTTTTTAAACGCAGCTATCCGCAAAATCGCCTCTAGAGGTCTGCGAAGTGGCAACGTCGCTCCACCAATAAGATAATCGTGACATTCAATTGTCGGACCCATTTATTTATTCACGTTGACGACTGCAGCGAGCTCTCCAAAGCATATACTTGCATTGATAAAGACTTGAAATAGCAACAACCAGTTAAGGGCATAAGTTTGTACCGTCATTAGAACAACTCTGCAAAGAATCCAAGAACAGTGTTAATGTTATTTTTATCTCCAGGCGACTGTTCAGTTGAGTTGACAGATCAAAAACAAGATTTGGTGCTGTGCCTCAATTCTTGACAAAAAGTGATCATGCCGTTACGGGCCTCGGTAGGCAACCATCATCGCGATGCCAAATTGGGCACAAGCACGACTTGGCAACGTCGGACAAGCCGCTCGCTAAATGCACGTAGCTACTTTGCTCCACGTAAACAAACACTATTGCGTCACTCGTTGATACACACCAACCTACACCTAAACACTAGCGGCGTAAAGTCCTTTATCGGATAGATAGCTTTAGTTCTGATTAAATTGTTGTTCACGAAATTTTTGATACGTAAAATAATTTGGAACTGGATTTCATTTCGTGTTAAGTGTTTTTGACGAAACATTACTGCTTCTTTTAACAGAAGTGGTTAGTTAGAATACTAGATACTGCACCAATCGAGCACTGACCGCAAGTAATAACAAAAATTTAAATATGGTAAGTGTAGGTCAACGTAATCGATGGTGTATAATATTAGCATTCATAGATTACTAATGCTGGACCTAAGCCTTTCGAATCATACGCCAACTCGATTAGGTACTAAATATGTAGCTAACCTCCTACAATATGAAACATCACTGGCTAAATGTGGGTGTACCTACTATAGGCTATAGGTACACCTCTACCTAACCCTTTGGGGATAACAGGCATGACGTTATATTATGCTACAATAGTAAAAATCAAGTCATTTCCAATTAAGTTTTCTTTAAGTTGTTTTTCCAAACGTTTTTCCTTAATCGTACTAAGGAGCCGACCTCGAAATATTCGTTGGTCGAAATGAATTCTTAAACAGCACAAGTTCCAATGTAACATGTCCCCTTCTGTAAATCCCAGTTCAGTTGTATATTCCCGCGGCTACCGACTCACGTTGAGCCATCACGAGGCTCGCGTCCCGTCCACGTGCCGGCCGCTTACGCAAACATTTCTATTATTTTTCACATCGGAATACCGCCACTGTTATTTCAGTATAAACAATTGAATCGTCATAAAATCTACAGCGACACACACGCAAATTGAAATATGTATTAATTGGTCGATTCAAATAGCTTTCAAGGCTTCCGCAGACAGGCGCGACGCGACTCTGATGGAACAATTTCTATGAAAACTTCACGGAAATTGTTCTACCGGTGTTGGGTCGCGCCATAAATTTTATACGTAGGTATTAGACATCGAATGAGTTTGTTTTGCTTTCCAACATAGGCCGACCCCAGACCCTTCCAAAGTTTTCGGTCGTGAGTTTTCCTTGTCCATGTCTATTGCTCGATCTACTCGTAAAATAAACGAATGTTACGTAACAAATAACTGCGCATTTGGCGAGGAAGACCTTTCAGTAACAACTTGTCAATCGAAAACCTTCAATGAACTTTTATTTTGGTAACTCACTGTTTAGCAACACCAACACGCTAAACGCAAGCGAGTTGATCACGTGACAGAATGAAATGAGGTTTGGGTAGCAAACAAAGATGCATTGGCTAAACAAAAGCTATTTGGCTTTTGCAGCAAATTGAGAACGGCAATTTGCACCGAGTTTCGTAAATCTCTGCGATTTTATGTACTTAACAAAAACGGCACTGAAGTTTTCGTAATGCATATTCTTTAAACTTTCACGTATCTTTAGGTGGTTATTTACAATTCGGGGCAACAAAACAAGTTGCAATTTGAAAAGAACAATTCTGAGGGAGTCGTACCCTTCAAGACAAGCCAATATTTAGTTTAAACACACAATAAAGGACTGCAGACCAATTTCGGTTGCGTCGTGTAGCGAGCCGCATGCCGGGCGATACTTTCAAAAGTGCCCCAGATGTTGATTAACGGTAAAAAGACCATCTCGCGACAGATGCGCCACTGCATATTGTGAAGTTCGCAAAAGGGGACGGTTTTAAAATAACCGGCTGTTTTGGAAAATCGTTATATACGGGAATTGTTTTCTCGAAGAATGGGTCATTAAAGTCCCTTGTATTCGAGACGATATGACGAAACTTCAAACCAGTCATAGAATATCCCAAAGATTACCTTCACCTTTAGATATCATCATCGGATTCGGTTTTATTAAAGAAATAGTTACGCCTTTATTAATGAAGGTCACATGTCGACCGAACCTTGTGCGTGTGGGAGACGAATAAGTCCTCTTTCATATATTTAATAAAGTCTAGCAACTTGGAGCAAATATGGGGAATTTCTCCTGGGACATTCATGAAGACCGAAGAGCAGCCAAAGTTCTGGAACTGCTTGAGAATAACTATGAAAACACTTCGACTGTTGTTTAGGCAATAAATTTCCTTTCGTGAAAACATCACTCTGCTGTAGCCAATTCCCTCACCAAAGGTTAGCAAATGCTTTTAAATAAACGATAATAAAGTAAATAATGCAATGATTCCAGTACAGGGTCGTTATAGCCATCCATTTATATATAAAAATACGTATAGCTCCGCACCCTCCTTTGTAGTGTTGACACGATTACATATTCATCAGATGGTCGGTCTCTGCGTCACGCGAAATTAACTACACATGACTCCTCGATGTGACATTCGAGTTCTTGTATCAATTTTGATATCATATTCGACAAACGCATGTAGAATATAAGATACGCTATCTATACATGTATTCGTGCTATGAACTCAATCGATGAAGCCGAAACGTCGATTCGTTTAGTGGAACAATAAAGTAATCTGAATATGGCAGTAAGGTTTTTTCCTACGAAGGAATGCTGGTTTCTAAGGTGTTGTGTTCTACTAATGTAAAATGGTTGGGCTTTAAATGACTCCCTAAGTGGAGTTGTTCACACAAACTAGAATTTTACATTAGCAGATTTCATATTGAATTAAATAGAAAAGATTTAGTAAAGCAAAGTTATCATCTATCGATAAAACCAGTTGTTTATCGACTGGTAGAGGTGACTGTGAGCACTGGTTTGATGTTGTTATATGGACATTTAGTGTTGAAACACTCCAAGTAACCTTTTCTACGCAATATATGAGTCGTGTAGTACAATATGTGGAATTTTCCGTGAATCGAAATCATCTTAGTAGTGTAGAAAGTGTTAATTCCTTGCTTTCCCATCACGTTATGTTCTCACATTTTCCCCGAGACAAAGAGACTGCCAAAGAGATATATTGTGTGCGACGACAAATGCAAAGTTGAGTTATGGCCGAGTTAAAGAATGCAAATGCAGCAACAATATTTTACTCCACACAAGTCTAGCCAAGAAATAAACTTAAAAATATAACAAGAATGATGCTTTTCTCGAAATAAAAGATATATTTTAATACAAATAAGAAAATGACATTCCACTTAATGAGTTGGAATCAATTTGTCATTTCTTGTTTAATTAAAAGGACGAATTGCAATAATTGCGAAAGTGACGCAAACAGAATACTGGTGCTAAGGAAAAGGGAAATTTAATTATGAATAGGAAAAGCAAGATATTATCAAGATTGGTTAGTCACTGAAGCAAGTAACGTATTTTGATAATTTTACTGTTTCTTGATAATTTTAATGTTTCACAGGAGTTCATACATATAAGCCTGAAGTATTCGCTGATATCACTGACAACACCAGTCTTGGAGTAATTTTCCGCGATTAAATACAAGCTATTCTTATTATGACGGCCAGAACCAGTCTTCGGTTCTAGTCATCATAAACAGTTAACTTATTGTCTTGTTCGCGTATCAGTTCTCACCTTGTAGCCGCTGTTGTCAAGCTGTGCGTGTGGTATTCCGTTATGTTGTTGCGTTTGGTTGGGGCTCAGTACGCGGCGTTTCTTTGCTGGCTGCTGAAAGGCCGGCGATGCTGCCGGTCGGTATTCGGGCTGCGGGCACGGAGGCTGACTGCTGTGGTATTGCGACGCCGGCTCCGGGTACATGACATGCATTCCCTACCAACAAAGATAACATACGTTATACACAGAAAAACAAATAATTAAAGGTTTATTGACACCGTTGTTAGAGCTGACACGAAATATCTATTGTGTAATACAACAAAGGCTTGGCCCCAAAAAGCATTTATTAAATTCTAATAATGAAACTTCAATATTAAAAGTCAAGCGACCAGAAATGAAAGACGCCGCACGAGACACCGGCACCGGCGCAATTTTAATATTTTTCGGCCTTTACAGCCAAGTAATTTCGCAGAAAGCGTCGTAAAAATCGAGTTTTCATTTGCTAAGAGCCGCCATTACCGTGAAACATGTCTCCGTTCCGTGAAGTCGAACCGTAAAGGCCTCGGCTTGGAAACCGACGACGCTAACACGAAGAAGGCACATTCATTAACAAATTGAGGAGCCTTTCCTAAACATGATACCTTAGATGGCGACATTAACTGTAACGGTGATAACATCTCTCCTTGGATGGTCATTAACCTAGTTGACTATAACTTCAATTATGATATTAATTTGCGCTAACGGAAAGGCGAAAGAAATATGAGTGGAGCAAAACAATCTAGATTTACAATGAAACCCGATTCTCCTTGAACAGTCGCGACAGAGTTGAGCCGCCCAGACTAAACGTGAAATCCGCTTATTATAATAAAATCTCAGACTACAAGGTTTCCCTAAGTATCCAGCAATGTCTGGTATTATCTTTTACAACGAGGCGTTTCCGTATTATTTCTGACCACTATTAATAGTTGAAGACCAGGTTTGGGGCGTTGAACTTGGGTGTTGAATTTGGTAAGCTATGTTATTATGTTTTACGTCGCCGACCCAACGTACTAACTAGATTTTGTAGTGATTTTTATTTTTATTATGTGTTAGTTTAATATTATAAGAGATTATTTTGTGTATATTTTTGTCTATGGGCCTTAGTTGCCTGAAAATAAAGCAATTATTATTATTATTATTAAATTGGATTCCATCAAAAACATGTACAAAAACGAAAGTCCTGCAACGCTGTTCTTCTACCGCAAAAACTTGTGAAATTTAATGTAAAACCAAGTCGGTTAATTTATTCAGTACATATCTATAGGAGCATCTATCCAACAACTTTGTCATAAATTATTTCCTATTTACTAACATTAATAACATTTTATAGTGACATTTTATATTCGACCTCTTTATTTCTCAATAAATAGAATTTATAAAAATAAAAAAGATTTTATTCTAATTAATGATCGTGGGGGGGATTCTAGAGGGTGGTCTGGTCTGGTCCACGCGGTTATTGGCTAGCTCGTCGAGCGTCCATAGCAGGACAAGAGGCAAATCAGATTTAGCGTTGTTAATTAAACTTGTTAGTTAGAAACTCGTTACGAAAGCGTTTAAAGTTTGATATTGAGGACACAAATAAATTTAATCTTTTTAACTACCTACGTCTGCGAATAATTATTTCGATTTAGTAACATGTGTAAATTATCGCAATACAAGGGGCAAGCTGTTTTGCATGGGAGGCCGTCACCTCCTTCTGCGAAGCAGTAATGCTCGCGAAGGAGGAGGCAGAACGCGTGCGGGAGAGGCAATTTTCGCGCCCTCACGCCCCTAGCCGCCGCAGGAGACGCCCTGGGCGTCGGGAATCGCAGGCCGATTCCCGGCCACCGTAGGCGCGGGCTTGCGGACGGTGAGCAATGGGTAGCTCGCCGTCCGATAAGGACCAGGCCCGGGTCGACGGCGCGTTGTGTTCCACGCGCGCCTCAAAGAGATGTCAGCAAGTGAAGGGGTCCGACAGGGCCGATGCCTGCCGGGGTTGCGGGAAAGTCCGAAAGGGATACCGTGGCCCCTGGCAACGTACAGGCAACGAAAGGAACACGGGTGGGTTTTACTCAGTAAGAGTCTGACACGCCCTCTCGCTCCACCCAGAGCGGGAGAAGTTATTTGATAATTTCCCACCCAAAAAAAAAAAAAAAAAAGGGGCAAGCTGTTTTAACGAAAAACAATCTAGGCTTTCAGAAATAGTCCAGTAGAAATTACTTTCTGCCGATTGTCTAATATCGAAATCTTTGAATTTTCGTGATTCTTTCCATTCATCATGCAACCTACTATTTCATGTTTCACAAAGAAAATCGCAAAAGAAAACAGTACCCTAATTACGTAATATATTTTCGTAAACGATTACGAATAATCCGTTTCATTTTGACAGTTCAACAACATTCATTGCGTTATTTACGTTGTTGAGTAGATTTTTTTTTTACGAACTCATGAACCTATGGATTAGCAATCCGTTTCAAAACGATTCAGATTCTGGTGGATCTGTATTACGTACAGATATCATTATTTTTTGACAAATTGAAAACTTTTCAACAGAATTCAATTCTCGTGAACGTTTACATTCGAGTCACAATCTGTCAAACTTGTCAAAAATGTTGGCAAATAGATTGTATTTTTGAAAGTTTGCGAATGAGATGCGAATGTAAACGATCTTAAAAATTACGGGAATTGCCCCTCAGAAGATAAAACACTTAGATAAAGATAAGATTAAACACTACAGATGTTAACATAGGATTACTATTAAAGAAATATCGAGCTAGTGGTCAAAAGGGTAAATAGCGTGACAGACAAAACTAAAAACTTCCACTGTTAACCTATTACTAGGTGGGTCGAAATTTCCATACTAATGACTCGCTACTTCCATAGTCGAGGGTTACTCTCGTCCTCGATTCTAAGGGGATCCTTTCACAATTCACTCCCAAACGAAAAACTAACTTTATTCCAAAGACATTGAGTACAAAATTAAGTAGCGTAATCTTTTGTGTATTTTTTTACAATTTCCCAGCGCCCTCAATTTAATCTTATTTTCTCTGCACCGCATTCAGTCAGTAACGCTTACAAAGTAGCCGTGTTTCACAACAGACAACATTTTTTTCTGCAGTTAAAGCGTCGTGCAGACTGGCGGGACGCGACACCTGTAATTGTTCTACCGTGAAGTTTTCTTAGAAATTGTATTGTTAAGAGTCGCGTCGCGCTGATCTGCACGAGGGTTAAACCGGCTATATTTTGACGAGTTATAAACGGTTTAGCCGCATATCTAAATCGCCACACCAAATCCTCGTCGTGCGGAAGTGAAAATAGCTATACGGGCATATCCTATAATCCTATTGTGGTCGGAGAACAATGCGAGAACCGCCGGCGCCGAAACCAAGTATTTATCGCGGCTCCCATCGACTTTCTAAAGGCAAGCGTGGGTGAAACGGCCGGACATGTTACAAATGGTAAATTGGGCTCTTAAATAGGAATGAACAAGTCGTTACTACGTTTGTACGTATGTCCACGTAGTCGGCTTTTAGATAATGATCCCATAAGTTCGCGATTAGCTGCAGTAAACAGAAAGTCAGTCTGAATTATGAGCTGAGACTGCATTTGAACAAACCAACCACTGAAGCATTAACAGCAGGACAATACGTTTTTATATTTGATTTAATCCGGCTTATTGCACTTTAATAGCCTATTGTTACGTGAGGATATGCAGAGAACATGTACCCAGGACTTAGGTATTCAGAAACGTATTTTTCCTACGTCTATTTAGTGATGTTAAGATAACAAGACAATACACTGTGATACGAATAAGACCCGTAATTTACCGACATCTAAAAGAGGCTGGTAAAAAATGAGCTCACCCAAATTGATAGGTGATTTTAGTAATTATTACATAAAGTATTATCGTAAATAGCACAATCACATTTTTATGTCGAAAACGTGATATACAAATGACATGAACGACATAAAGAATAATAAGGGATAATTATCGACTTGAAAAATTGCTCGTGAGTGCTCGAGTTTTCACGATCTTTGTGTGTATTATACAGAACGTGGTATAGATATGCAAATAAGTGCTTTCATATGAAAGAATAAGGATTTTGTCACGACAATACAATAATAAGAATATACATAAATTGGGATATATCTTTGTACAGACGCCAGCAGGTCAACCTATCCGAGACCGTCAAATTTTCGCAATCTACTTTATACCTTATATGTTAGTGAGAAAATCTATTAAAGAAATTTGACAGATTGTAGTAGGTTGATGTGCTGGCGTCTGTACTTAGTCGCATAAGTTAACTATGCTCTGTTATCCTTTCGTTATCTGCTCGCGTAGCATGACCACCGTAGAAACGGGTTTTGTCGACGGAAGAATAGACAAAATTACAGATTGTGATTGTTTATCTGTCATTTTGTCCACTCTTCCGTCGACAAAACCCGTGTCTACGGTGGTCATACTACGCGTGCTGGTCAGAGAAGGGAAGAAACAAAACAGTATTATAATAAATATAAAACCATTTGCTCATACTATGTTTGTATTACATAGTATATTTATTCGCAGTTTATCTTCGCAAATGCGTAGCTACCACAATTTACGCACTTGGTATGTTAACTTTAATAACAATAATACTAATATTGATACATTGGCGTTTAAGCAAACATTTTGTACCAATCATTTTGAAATTACGAATGTTAACACTAGGACCAAAGAATAATAATCATCTAGGATCAAGCGCACGTGAGCCAGGAAGACATTATTACGTTTTATTAAATGGATTCGATAGACAATTGGATGTTTAAAAAAAAATTGTCCGTCAGGTAGATTATTAAAAAAATATTGAACACGTATTGAGTAGACAGTTCTTTTTTTTACGTAATCAAAAGATTGCGGCAATAGTAATAATAGTTAAAATGTAGCATGACCTCACTCCCCGGTAGATTTTATACTGACTTATGACGTAGCGAGCCCTGACTTTAATGCGTTTTATCTAAACCATTTTTTATTAATATGATAAAGTAAAAAAATACGTGTCTATTTTTTTTTTATTATCTGACTGACGGACTAAATAGTTTTTTTTTCCCCCCAGTCAACAACCCTATTAAATATTATCCAGAATTAGACCTATTAATTACTGCGTATTAAAATAATCTAGGTACACCAAGTATGCATGCATTTTGAATAAAGGCAATGATGATTTTATTTTAAAGTAAGTTACATAAATCATTCGAAAATTGTAAAGGTGTTGGAATCGATGAGCCTGTAACACCATTATTAATATTTTTTCATGTTTGTTAACTAGCTCGCTGTAAAATTACGTCAATTTCAAAATGGACGCAGAACACCTGAATATATTTGCTAATAACTGCCAAATAATATCTGCGTTTACGACAGCGGGTAACGCAGTAGACGTTTACATTGTTAGCAAAAATAACTGAATACACAAATAGTGTTTTTTTTATCCGTCAGTTACATAATTTAAAAATATTGCACACATATTTTTTTCTTTTTTTACGTCAACAAAAGATTACGGCGATACATTTGAGTTAAAATGTGTCATGACGTCACGAGTATGTAGATTTTATAATTACTTGTGACGTAGCGACCCGCATTCCCCAACTTTAATGCGTTTTATGTAAGTAGTAGTTATTTATTAATATGATAAGCAAAAAATACGTGTCTAATATATATTTTTATTATTGCGATCTAACACGAAACGAAGTTGGTAAGTGGAGCAACGAAGTTCTTAAAAGATAGTAAGTATCGGTGATATTACCAAGAGATAAAGGCGTATTCAGACGAGACCCCTGCTTTATTCGTGCACTAAACGTGCAACTGTGTCGGTGTCAAGGTATGTCGAAAATAAGCATAGATTTCAATGAACAGCACATGATTGGAAACCTTTCAATACTTACAGTATACGATTGATTGTAAATAGCTTTATCAGCTTAGCTGCTACAATCATGAAGCCTAAAAATGTGCGCTTTTATAATTTCCAACTTCACGATTTTTTCATGAACGCCTCAGTCCCACCCGCGTCCATAAAATGTATGGAAATTCGTCTTTCTTCCTTTTTCTAGTGGTTAGAATTCGTCTTTCTTTCTTTTTCTAGTGGTTAGTGACTAACCTGGTGGCAAAGGTTTAAACCGCCCATTGGCCTCTGACTTGGCTTTACATGCCGTCGAGAAATATCTCTCAGGCATGCCGATTTCCTCACGATGTTTTCCTTCACCGTTTTTGAAGCTAGTGATAATTATACAATACGCACATGAATCCGAAAAGTCAGAGCTGCCTTGGGTTCGAACTCGAAACCTATGACTTGGAAATACGCGCACGTGACACTTATAACTAAATTAAGTGAAATTAATGCTTATATATTTTCATACATTCTACATCCCTGTGTTATCGTGATGCCGTGACGTGGACGTCCGCGATGATATCTTCACGTTAGAAATTATAGAAACGCACAATTTAGGTCCAGACTCTGATGACACATACTGAATCTCGGCTCAAACGCAAGAATTGCATGATAAACTGATCAGGCTCTTACTAAATGTCGTAAGCATGGTATCTACCACTGTTGCCATGTGCACAAGGCCTAACCGCTTGGAACATGAACTATAGGCGCAACTCGATACGCAAGTTGCCACTTTGCCAGGCATTCACCTCTATATCTGACACCAGTTCAACACTGACAAGGAAATATGTGACAATCCGCGGCTAAAGGTACCTTATGGACGTTTATAGTTTCGAAGATATTGAATGTTTTGTAAATTTTGCAAGAAATATAGATTTTTTTTTTATTGCTTTTTCGCAAAGCATAAGATCTGAAATTTATTTCCCTGTTATTATTTTTTATTTTATGTAAATAATAAGTACATAATGTGGTCTCAAAGTTTAGTAGAAAAGGGACCTTACGGCCGCGTGTTATGAAACGCTAGATGCAAACACGTCCTGACGTGCTGCACCTGAATCCCAAGACATACTTTGTCCCAAGCCTTATCTGCGCGCATCTCAAGATCCTTTAGAAAATCTTCCCCAAGTGCTTCCTACTCAGTCACAGCCAAGTTGTAGTGGTGTTCAGCCTTTGCCAAATACAAAACGTAAAAAGCCTACATGCACCTATTGTGGTGAGGTTGGTCACAGAAACCAAGTTCGCGGTGGTGTCTATTTTTGTAAAAAAAGGCGTTCAGAGCAAGCAAATCTTTAATATCGTGTAACTCGGCCATAAGGACCCTTTTCTTTACATAAAAAAATAATTATAATTTTTAAAGAGACTAAAAAAGAACTGATTATGTTTGTAACGATTTATTACTAAAATGATAGAAATAAAACCAGTCATTAGAAAAACCATTATCATCAATGTATAATCTTAATTTTATTGTTTTGACGGATTATAATTTGTTACATTATTTCCATAAGGTACCTTTTCTCAAATGTATGGAACAAAAACTACTATTGTGATGTAAGTTTAAGCTAAAATTAGCCTGTAATGGCGATGTCAGTTTTATTTTAAGTTAATGAAAGATTTTCGTTGATTTATGTATGAAAAATTATATTGTTTGTTAAATTATGACTGAAATTTGTTAAGTTTTGTGATTTTGCATGAAAATTATTAAAGGTGATTTTTACCCCTAATTCTTGTTTTTATTTATTTATTTTGTCAAGATTTTCTTTCGAAATTGTGTTCTAATAGATCAGTTAAAAATCTGTAGGTCTCATCGCACGAATTTGGCAAAATTAAACAAAACATCATTTTTTAGAAATTGGTCCATAGACACATTGATTGGTCCATAACAAGGTTCTGATTAGTAACACAGAAGTTGTCTCAACATTCTTTAAAAGACAGGAGTCCTAGGAATAATTTTTCGTTGGCCACTATGTAACTTACAACGGCAACATAGTGTTCGACGTGACTGAACTTAAAATGTCTGTTTCTCGAAATTGCACAATTTCGAATATAATTTAAAAAAAATTATATCTCCGTAACAAAACATCGTAGGAGGTTGATCTTTTTTGATATCTACAGCGTATTAATCGCAGATTACTAGCGTATGCATAACTCCATATCGACCACAAGGTACCTTTAGCCGCGGATTGTCACATATTGTTTTGTCTTTATGTCATGGGTTCAGGAATAAATGGGTTCTGGTTTCAGTCTGTGAAATGAAACTTAAATTAACTGCTCATTAGGTATTTGGTGTCGAAATTGTCATAATGGTGTGACATTTTATACCGGCACGGAGTCTGTATTTGTGCCCAGTTTATGGCATCAGGCTCGCTTCTTATTACATGGAACTGTAATATAACTTGTGAAATGTGGGTGTACCTAAGTACAGAAAGTACTATAGGTACACCTCTGCCAACCCTTCGGCAAAACAAGGCGTGATATTATGTATATTTAATATACCAGATAACTAATTAATTACGTAACACATTTTCGTAAACTTACGACTAATCTGTTTCATTTTGACAGTTCAACAACATTCATTGCGTTATTTACGTTTTTGAGCAGATTTTTTTTTCGAGCTTATGAATCAATGGATTAGCAATCTGTTTCAAAACGATTCCTATTCTGATTGATCGTGTATTACACAATTAAGGTACAGGTTCCTAAGGTGTTCTCAACAGGAATTTATCTTTTTGAAAATGCTATTGGTACGATTTCTTGACATACTGAACTGAACAGATTAGGAAGATTTTCGATATAAATTTGTCTAATCAATAGTTATTATTATTAATCCACCCATCCATTTATTTAGCGATAAGACCGCTTATTGTGTCACCCTATGTAAAATGTCTACTTTTACATGTGTAATTCATATGGTGTACATAAAGAGGATTCTATTCTATTGAGAATTTATTTGAGGTTCTCAGAAACCCGGCCCTATTCCGTAATGGGAGGAACAATCAGTATTTTAAATTTTTCAGTGAAATTTATTTTTCACGTGACTGTCTCGATGTATTTCAAATTTCAATAATTCGAGAGTTACTCAAGGTTTCAGTATCGTTCGTTAGTCACGTTTGCACAAATTGGCCAAGAAACAAACATCACAACACACAAGGTACATTACATAGATATACACAATGAATGATATCTATCTATTATAAATATAATATAGCTGAAGAGTTTGTTTTTATGTTTGAATGCGCTTATCTCTGGAACTACCTGTCGGATTTGACAAATTCTTTTTGCATTTGATAGTCCCATTTGGGGGGCCTACTCCCTAAGCAGCGAAGTTCGTAATTTCGGCCGAAGCTACGGGAATTTCATACTCCGTGTCAATTACGGACATAAGGTTAGTTTGGAGCCCGGACTAAGAATGAATGACAACACGATTTGACAGTTGACCCTACTCCCGGTGTGTTTTGCCTGTCCGAAAAATTGATTTGGCACTCGTTCTGACGGATCAACTACTTTTGAAGGGCCGTTTCTTCGTTGACGGACTAAGAGAGTAGACCCCCTGATTTAACATCACGCTACGACCTTTAGGAGCTGAGCAAAAAGAAAAAAGTCGGAAAGGACGCTAAGAGAAAACGAAGTAAGTAATAGTGCGGGCGGGCGATGCGATGCAGTGGGTCGGAGTCCGAAATTTCATGAGGACGAAATCGCGGGCAGAAACCAGGGTAGGAATAAAATGTTATTATTTGCATGTTATTTGATGTATCGGATTAATCAGGTCCTTTCTACTTTCATATAATTAGGTAAGTACCTACCTACTTAGTTGTCATGTAGTACGTTTTTTTTTTCAAAAACTTTTAACAGTCATCAGTCTATTAGCTGATAAAAATCGTACTATCTTGCTAGTTACGTAATCATAATCAGATTATCAGCTAGTCAGCCAAAACCACAAAGGTCAAATGTTTTATTACCATAAGAATTAAACTTAGATGTTCTGTAATTCGTTTCTATTCAAAACGAGCTTTAAAATCGACACACATAACGATATTTAAGTTAGAATGTCGCCTGGTGAAGGATATCTGCTTACCTATATTTTATTATTAACTTATTTTTGTGTCCTTTTATTTTCTTCTAACTTCTGACCACAGCTCTTTATATGTATGTGCTTCTGACGTTGTTAAATCATATTCTTATTATGAATCGAAAATACGCTACAGAACTGTTAATCATAAATACTGAAACGATTGACAACGCTATAGAGATAAAATCGTGATCTAAATCTTTAATATTGTAAAACTTATTAATTTCTCTTTTTGTATTTATTATTATTTTACTTTACTGTCGAATAAGAGGCTTTTGGCTACGTTGTATTATTTTATAATGTGCGTCTTATTTGTAGTACAATTAAAACAAAACTTTATTTCTATTATTGGTTCTTGAAACAGAAAACGAAATCTTGAGAGATGTCAAAATAAGCACAATTTTCAGTATTTTAACAGGAGAGAGGGTAGGCACCGTCTTTTTTCTTGTATCTTCACAAGTACCAGTACTAAATTAAATTATAATCTGTTTAGAACGAAATATCTAGTTTTCATCCTCAGCCTCGGTGCGTGCGCGCAACAAACAATGACTAGTTGCCGTTATGCGTTTCGGTTTTCTGCCGACAATAGTCGACTAGTAACGGTGCTGCGACATTTCACGATACGAAGAGGATTTGAGCGGCGTGACCTTTGTTTAGAAGCTGCAACTGTATGTCTGATACATGTAAAGGTGGGTTTAGAACGGACATAGAACCAGAGCAAGAGTACCTAAGAGCGTTTTTTTGTATAGATACTATATCGAAAGAATGCTTTGTCTCTGTTAACACGGGAGTACGGGAGTTTGATACAGAATGAGCAGACGCTCGTTTGACTAATGGCCGATTCCTATAATTTACGGACCGTTATTGGTTAAAATTAAGATTATTTTATCTTTACCAATAATGAAGCAAATACCTCATATCTTTGCATAGTAGACCCTCCCATACAGAAGTAGCTATCACAGGTAAAATTAGCTTACGAATCTATTTATATGGACCAGGGCCCCAGTTTGGCAATAAGATATGCTACCATTGGTAATAAAAACGATTCGTTTTAGTTTATAGGAACCAAGCTTAAACCTACCTTTAGATTCGTTTTAAGGTTAAAAGCAAATCGAGCCATTTTTTGTCCAAGCATGATTCAAAATAGGGAATTCGGGATTCCCTATCTAAGGGAAACTCCGGCAGGTACAAAACCGAGAGCGCAGCGCTTTTTGACGAAAATGGATTTGCTACTGCACGAGATTCAGAAAAAGAGGGATTTTAAATGAATACAAAAAATACTCCTTTTTCTTGAGAAAAACATTCGCTATTTTTAATTATTTACAATAGGATATAAATGGTATATTAATTAGTACCCACCTACATTTAACAGTTTCAGTCTTGTTACTACTGATTAAATGATAAAATACTCAAAACATACAGAGTTAGTCACTGCAAAGTACTAAGTAGTACCTACAACGGTAGTGGTGGTTACTGCTTCGCTCAGACTAAATTAATCAAGTATACTAAATATCATAATTATGTTAATATCATCAGCTATTTTTAGTATACTTGAGTAAGATAAGTATTACATATTATGGATACAACCAGTTACTTGATTAAAAGGTAACAGGAAATTAAAGTGTATGGTGTGGGGCTTTTAAATGCTTTAATATATAATATGCTGATGCTTGGATTCTTACTTGGATCTAAGGGGAACTCAGTCATCTTAGTTTGAGGAATTACTTAACTGAATATTAAAGTGTATTTTTTGGTCATAGGTCACCATCAAAAATATGTATAAATCAACAAAAATACATTTGATTGTATACAATTTGTGTACCATAAAACAGTATCAGCATGTAGCTAAAATTAAGTATCCAATATGTAATATTTTTTGTGGCCACACATTGGCACAATATTAGGGAACAAAGATTGTATACAAATAAATGAATTATTGTCAATATTTTGGACTGTACTATATGAACACCCAGTTTAGATTTTTAGACAAGACATTTATATTTAAATAGAGCAGTGTTGGCCCAATAACGGCCACAACTTATGAGTTGTAGGTTTTAGGTTCAACCTCTGAGAAGTGCTTCATTTTGTGTAAATTATTTCATCACCACTGCTCTCAAAACGGTGAAGGAAAACATTGTGAGGAAACCGGCATGTTCTAGAACCAAAAATTCAAAGACATGTGACATCTACCGACATGCACTGGACCCGCGTGGTGGATTACAGCTCACTCCCTCTTACAGAGTGGAGGCCTGTCCCAGCAGTCGGAACAATATAGGCTGATTATGCTAAGACATTTAAATAGGTTGTATTCATCAGTTTTGATGCCAGCTATCATCTTTTATAATAATTAGTGAAAAGGCACATGAGTTTAAAATATACATGTGGCTATTTAAATTAAGAATGTATTCATTGTAATTCTGAATGCCAAGTCATGGTATGCATAGTATAATTGATTTGTGTCATTTTATGATATTTTTCTTATCATAAAATAAACATCCATGATAACCGTAAATAACATAAAATGGTTATTATGGATAGCCAATTATTATTAAATACACTTCTATTCTAAAGCTATTTCAATGTGAACAACATAAATTATGGAATAAATTGTATATTATTACAACTTAAAAAAGAAAATATTATCTGTTTTAATTTAGAGAGATGAAAAAACATAATTATACAGCAACAGACACATTTTTTGTTTGAAATACACAAGTTTTTATTTTTAATCAACTGTAGACTTATTAAGTACCTGCAAACTTTGAGCCACTGGCCAGTCAGTTTGTATACAACTAGAATGCGGACTGTATCTAGTCTTTTTATTCCTGCCCAAAATCATGCAGACACAAAGTTATCAAATACTTTTCACATGATAACACCCATGATAAGTTCCTCATTCATCAAAAGCACGTGACTGGCACAAGAAGTATTCCAATAAGACGTGTATAAATGGAAACAGTTTATTTTTAGTCGTGTCATATGTTTACCTCGCACCGACAAACCCCGAGTTTCACGGCACGAAAATCAACACCAAACTAATTATAAACTTGCGTTGAAGCCAGCCCGCATACCTCCACCAGCTCTATCAGCACACAAACGAGAAAATAAAAAGGTTAATAGAAACTCACACGTTGCTAGCGAACGTTTCGTGGGTATCGCTCGCATAGAAAGCAATCAACCGACACCGTTCTGCGGCGGGAACCAGTAATTTTCCACTCCGCGTTTCTACACAAGAACCACTAAAACTTAGCAAGAGCCTTCCTCACCTCTCTAAGATAATTTTCTGACAGTACGATCCCACTATCATGCTGAAAGAAGCACACGAAAGCGGACAAAGGGTCCTTCAAAACACAGCCATTTTGAAACCGTTCATACGAAATGTTACGTGTACCGATGCGTACAATGTTATGGGGATCAAATAAGAAAACAGGCTTATCCGTTCGCACTCATTTTTGTTTTTTACGCACAATAAAAACTAACACTTAACATCTCACACACTTTTATGTACGATTTCACTTCATACTTTCGCACACCCGTTTACGTCGCACAAAATCCCTGACGGACGAAAGCGACGAACTCACACGAATGGAGCTGCGGATTGCGTGCCACGGCAAATGCTGTAGTTGCCATACTAAATAATATAAAAACTACTAAGACTAACATTATTATTCGTATTATAGATAGATAGTAATGCTTTATTGTATGTACACCAAAAAACGGCTCATTTTCATTTGTTAGAGTCCCGTATCAAAAACGGGAGGGCCGTTTTGACGTGACAACGTCTTATAAATTGGTTTGCCGGGTGACACTTCAAGAAACTGCGTTACGCTCCGCTCACGTTATGCGCTCACAATGAGAGCGAGTGAGAGGCACGCGTCCCTTCCACTCGGGCATGGTTAGCCCGCCTAAGAGCGAGAGAGACAGACATAAAAAGTGAAAGGCACGCAAAGTCGTTGTCACGTAAAACTTTCGCCCGTATACCGACTTTACAGGCAACCAATTTTTTTCAAAAAGTACTATTAAATATAATCTCAATAGGTATTGTGGTCGATAAAAACAATACCGTGCATGCGTGAATATTCAAGCCGAATACGGATGGTACCCTTATCTGTGCGTGGTCCGACACGCACTTGGCCGGTTTTTTAATTTTATTTATGACCACACTGTATCGATTTGAACGGTTGACCGACTGCGAAGATGTGCCACGCAGTTAGTAATTATCTTTTCTTGTTTGCCGTGCCCAAATGGACACGGTGGGACAATATTAATTGGAAGAAAATCGCCTTCAACTCAAGTGAGAATTTCTACTAAAGAGTTAGAAATTTTATTTCTGGGTATTACTTTTAACCATAGACACACTGTAAGTTGTGTTGTGCTTCTATATGTTTAGCTTCTTTTATATTAAAGTGATGTTTCATATTAATTAATAACAACATCCCTGATTACTTTGTATTAACCATTTTAACTTTGATATTTGGAAAACGAATAAAGTTGACACGATAAATAACTTCTTAAATGAATTGTCTATGGCCATGCGCGCGTTATTCAATTAAGTTGCTAAGCAACGCGATAATAATCCTAAAAGCACAGTTGTATTTGGCCGATTTTCGTTGTGGGTTCATGTCCTGATGAATAAATAAATAATTTGCGGGAGTAGGTGTGGAGGAACTCGACCCTGTCTTAATTAAAACTGATTACAAAAAATGACAAAAATAATTTCAAATATCTTTCGGACGTAAATATTGCGATTGTGATGATTAATTAATGCATTTTTATTAAATGAATGTGATTCAGTAAACTATATATATCAAACAGCATGGTTAAAATTAATATTCAGTTTTTGTGCTTCAATTATATCGTTTTTGCGTTTGCTGAAGATTATGAAAGTGACGATAAACGTAAGTAATTACCTAATGCATTTTAAATGATTTAGTTTACAGTATAACAGCGAGCAAACACATGCAAAAGCATCTAACAAACTGGTTAGGTGTTTTTGCTTTAATTAAATGGGAAGGCACAAACAATTTATTTAAATTCAGTCATAGAGCAAAAATAGACTTACAAGAAATTATGCGAAACGCGCAACTTTTGATAGTTTAAGTAATAAAAATAAAAAGACAAAGACGTGTTAAAATGACGTACGTACCTATTTAATGATGTAGTAATACACTTTGATTTTTAATAATAATTCTTACTTATCTGAGCCACAGAATAAATAATAGTACTAACGTATTTGAGCTCTCTGGGGGTAAACAGACCACGAAGCTAAGGGGCAGTTTCATCACCACTGTATATCTGTATTATTATCAATAAATATTTAAAAACAATACAGAATTTGTATGCCAAGTAAATTAATTATTAGAACTTAGTCGAAGGTGGAGAATCAGGCATTTCCTCATACACAGACCTACACCTACTTAGATATCTTAAATAATAGTTAGGTACCTACCTACTTTGAAATAAGAAGTACATTGATGACAGTCTGTCAGTTAGAAGCCAAAAATCTGTGTCAGAAATAACTCAGTTAATCAAAACATCTTCCATGACCTAACAAGAGAGTCCCCTAGATAACCAAGCCTTAAATACTTAAACCCTTGTCAGTTCCACCACGCTGGACGAGACCCCTTGCTAATCTTTTAATAGAATTTTGAAAGCAATTGTGTATGATAATTAGGTACAAAGCTCATTCAATCTCATCCAGCATTAACCTGTCTGATTAATGTCATCATTAACTAGTAAAGAAGGCCGCGTTTCACATAATGGTTCCTAATGTCCACGTATTCGTTCATAACGATTCAAGTACATAGGTACCTACAGTTCCCATACCGCACATACAATGACATAGACAATTATAATAATCATCAATCAAGGCACAGGCAACATCACAGTCAGCCGACCGCGTCCCGCGTTTCCGCTGTGACATGGAACACAAAAGGTGCGTGCGCGCAGTGTCCGCGTAACCGCCGCTATTACGATGCTATTATATGCCTTTTTGTTAGTTTTTTGTTGGAAACGAATTCTGGTTACGGACAGGATGCGTGCTCTCAAATTCCACAGACCTACATGACTCAATGTGGGTGGTGAATGGAGTATTTCTGTGCGTCGGCCTTTAATGAAACTGAATGGTCGTAGATGGTCAAATGTTAGCCAAGTTGGCCATTGTTGTATAGTTAGTACAGACGCCGGTACATCAACCTACTACAATCTGTCAAATTTCTTTAATAGATTTTCAACTTTATCACTAAAGTGTAAGGTTCAAAGTTGATTGGAAAAATTTGATAGTTTTGGGTAGGTTGACCTGCTGGCGTTTGTACTACTCGTACTTGGTACGACTGCCAATATGAATGACGATTCTTTATGGGAATTCAGTCAACTAGGTACGGAACAAGTTACGTTTAACTCCTACGAAGACTAGGCTTCAATTTAGAGCCCGAGATAATCTTTATTTACTCTAATCAAGCTTCTTCAAACAAATCCTATAGATTGTATAGTTTATTTCAACTGTTTCCTATGGAGGCCTATGGTCAACTTTCAAGCAGTCTGATGAAGTTGTGTATTCTCTTTGCTGTTGCGCAGTCGGGTAATAAGATCCTGAAGCAGATTAGCTCATTAGCGCAAAGAACAGAGGTTTTACCCTGCACTTTACAGCGCTTTGAAACTACTACTTATAAATACCTACTACCTACTCGTATATGATGAGGATGATCGAAAACGTTGCTTTCATGATACCCACAGGAAGACGGGCTGGTCTATTTATTAAGCCAGCTATATAATTACGTAACTCATTTTTGTAAACGATTACGACTAACCAGTTTCATTTTGACAGTTTAACAACATTAATTGTGTTATTTACGTTGTTGAGCAGATTTTATTCGAACTTATGAAGCAATGGATATAGATCAATATAATCAGAAACAGATAGCAATCTGCTTCAAAACGATTCAGATTCTAATTGATCGTGTATTACGCAATTATAGTACTGTACCCTAATTACGTAATATACGATCAATCGGAATTTGAATCGTTTTGAATCAAATTGCTAATCCATTGCTTCATAAGTTCGAAAACAAATCTGCTCAACAACGTAAATAACGCAATGAATGTTGTTGAACTGTCAAAATGAAACAAATTTGTCGTAATCGTTTACGAAAATGTGTTGCGTAATTAGATAGCTGGTTGTCAAACCCCAGCAGCGCAAAGTTAGATATTATAACTCGGTTTTATAAAATTTGTTTGGCTCTGTTCAATATCCGTGTCGTGATCACTTCCATAATTCCGGTGCCATTCGGTGCACTGAACCTTTTTCGCGTTTTCCGCCATTGCCCTAATATTTCACTCATTTCTGGTTGCTTGTGCAATTTTTCTACAATGCTGAAATAGTTTTGCTGGTTGCACCTACCTACACAAATATGTAGGTAATGGAAAATGTTCAATATAATTGTGTTAGTACGATATTTTAATATTTTTGTTATTTAGGGGTCGTTTTGGTTAGAAGAATATTGGCTCGACCTTACACGTACAGAAAATGCAGTATGTACTGAAATTTTCCTAAAACTGAAAATATAGTGTAAGGTACAGTTGACTATAACTAAACCAATCTACAGCGGTTTCAAGTTGATGCAATATAATTTACATAAATGTAAATAAAAAAAATAAAAAGCCTTACATAAATTTCTTATAATTTTTTTTTTTTTTTTTAAACGTACAGACGCCAGCACTTCAACCTACTACAATCTGTCAAATTTATTTAATAGATTTTCAACTTTATCGCTGAAGTATAAGGTTCAAAGTTGTTAGGGAAATTTTGACAGTTTCGGGTAGGTTGACCTACTGGCGTCTGTACTTTTCCTAACACAATACTATAAAGTTAAACTTATTTTTATATATGTATAAAGCTCTAGTAAGAACCCCACAGTTAATTGAAGGTGAAAGCCTCCTCTAGAGATTTCCATTCTTCCCTGTCCTTCGCTGTGTTCATCCACTGTTCGCCAGCCACTTGTACTATGTCTTCTGCCCACCGGGCATTAGGTCGACCTCTTTTCCTAGTTCTTGATGGCCCGTTCCAAGATGATGTTAGTCTGTGAGTCCATCGATTATCTGTCAACCTAGCTACGCCACTTTAGTTTTTTACAGTGGCACAGAGCAGCACCTTTGTCTTGTTTCTAAATCTTATGAGATTTTTTCTGAATTCTTTTAACTTTTAATAAACTTCTCTCGATATTTCTTTGACAAAAACATACATAAATGTACCTACACAAAATTACAATTAAAATGAGTAAGTTCTATTTACAAAATCGATACGCAGTCGAACGCAGCCATAATTACCATACCTACATACAAACTGCGACTATGGACGAAAGATAAACAACCACTATAAACTTATATAATACATAGATATAATATTGAGGAAATGCGTTCCGTATGGTATAAAAGTCTGGAGCATGGTACGGGTTGGCGCTAATCCTGTTGTCGTGGGCTTCTGCAAGTCATAAGCGCATAGCGATTTGAAAGCACGAAGGATGCGGCCTAGCTCAAAATAATATTGAATAAGATTGGCGTCTGGCGACCTCGTCTTGTTTTCGGCTTATGGGAGGCTTCATTTTGAGTCTGAAACTGGGTCTAGTGGTTTCGAAAAATGCACGTGCCTATTTTTGGGTTTATAAATCAAAAATATGTGTTGTGTTTTGTCTTAAGTAATTGATTAAAATACTAATTCGTGGTTTAACAATTTCATGGCTTGTTTTTTTTGCGTAAAATCGTGAAACACCGTGTTATTACAGATTTAAAAAAATGCTCGATGGTTTAAAGATAACCCTTGTTTTGTAATGAAGGCAGATTAGATTTATACATCGCCAGCATCCTATCACTTGCACCTAATGAAAAAACTCCGAGCAACTGAAGTTACAGGGTGGGCCAATAAACTGTAAACCTCATTTATTCGGGAGATCACGCGATGTTACAAAACCCAGACATGTTTACATCGGCTTATTTACCTTCGCTTACTTCGCCATTTCGGCTATTCCAATTTGAGCGCAAATTATTGATTTATGAAATTAGATGCAGCAGCTTGCATAGTTTTTACATAATTAAGTATTTCATGCTCTCCCTTTATTCATATGCAAATACTTTCTAACATTAACATTCTTTTGCTGCACTATGAAATTCTCAGCTGCTAAAATAGATTTTTTATGTCTCTCTTTGACTACTTTACGAGTTGGTGAATGAATGAGGATCATGGTTTCAGATATTCGTAGAAACTTTACGTATCGGCTATCATAAGTGAAACATTTCCATCCGTAATATACAATAATTTTTACACGTGACCAGAGAGCTGGCTCAATCTTTGACCAAAAAATTTGCATTGCCATTCTACGTGGCAATGCTGCCAGTCTTCTGGGCACATTTCCGAATGACAGCGATATGGACGTCCTTTAGTTTTTGTATTTATTTGTATAGGTAGTCAATTAGTTTGATTGACTAACGGCTGCAAGGTCGAAAGTCAAACCTTGCAGAGATAACAATTAAATAAAGCATGAAAGACAGCATTTTATTTGGTAATTTATATAATTGTTGCATCCTGTATTTACGTTGATTGCTTAGCTATTATCATAAATTAGCTAAGGACGATAACTTTAGTAATTGACATAATAGTCATTAGTCATTAGTCATCTATACCGTTTTGCCTGCCTTGCTGAAGACCTTGACTTAATTTCTCTTTAACAGTCAAATAAACGATAGCATAATTCATATTATTGTCTTCAGCTATGACGTAAAATAAGAAGTGAAGTCATGATATAGGATACCATAATATTAATACGATTCAGGTATATTAGTCAACACAAATTATGAAATTCCATAGTAGAACTCTTCTCCATTGCATTTAAATGTTTTTCTGTTGATTAACCCAGAAACAACGCGTCTTCTTATTACAATTCCATGTATAAGAACAGATAAACATACTAGACTTTAATTTATCTACAGTATATATGCTGGTATCTCAAGACCAACATCAGCTCACTCCCCGCCTGGAGGACTTCTTTTGGACGGGCTCAGGAGATGGGCCACCTCCTCCACCAGATGCACCACAACCAGCACCGGTCCAGCCATCCACACCAGTGGTACGAACCACCACTGTCCTTGCTACTGTGTATCTGGATTCTTATCCACCACAAGTAAGTTATTGATAACTGATTCTAATGTTTTATGACTCTTCACTCCATTATTGTCTTGTTAGATCTTCTTGCCTTTTTGTTCTAACTGAGGGAGTATTAACAATTAACTTAGTTTAAAATTCATTATGGAAGTACGAATTTTAACTACTTGAGCATTTACCTCCACGGGTTTCAAATTTCCCCTAACTTTGGGGATAATAGTCATAATTGAGTCATTAATATTCGTTCAACCCACCCTTTGTGTAGTTGAAATTTGAGTCTTCCTACGCTAATGTGTTAGAGACATGCAATTTTTTACATGGATTTTAAATATCTTACTTTTTATTTGCTAAAAGTTTTAAGTTCGTCGCAGGCGGTGACAGACAGATCGACTGGCGAATGCATGCTCAATTGTGGAGACCCTGGTGTGCCAGGTAGCTTGGAACCAGAGATCCCCGATGATCGAAGGTACTGGCTCCTCACTGTCATTCAGGGATCCACTCCTGATAGCCTGCAATTAAGACTCGCTAGGTTGTACCAGAAAGCTTTCTTGAGGTAACCAATGTTCCCCTTAAGTTTCTAGTTTCTTTCAAGCTTCCTTCGCTCTACCTTTTCATCAAACTCATTTTGCCATATATGTAACTTATTATTTTCATTTTGTTTATTAGAAACCACTGCATTTTCAGTCCATTTTATAAAACGGTAGTTAGAAACAAGCTTATTTGGCTCGATTTCTATAGCATTTATTATTACGCTTTCAATCTTTTTATTCATATTGATTCCAGACAGCAAGAGCGTCATCTGGGCATCGTCAAATCTCTCGACGCGCCGTCAGCTCGCAAGAAACATGATGTTCATTCTTTTTTAGTTAACAAAGACAATAATAACAGTCCAGTAGGTCCTCAAAGTACCAACACGCCTTATAAATATCTAGATATCGCCAGTTCTATGGTTTCTCCTGGCGAGTTAATTGCTAATACGTTAGATAAAAAACTTGAAAATGCTAGTAAACATGTACTAGATTCATCTAGTGATTTCGTTTACCCATTAAATATAGAAATGTTCTCAGTAGACACAAACACCATCTCATTAAATGCCGAAATAAAAGCTACAAAGTTGAATGAAGTAGAATCGTGGATATTAGCCACACCAACTGTTATTATTCGTAAAAGAGAAGTGACTGATAGAGAACAATTAGAAGAGATTAAAGAGGATTCGATAGATATACCTTTAGAATCAGAAGGCAATGAAACAGTGTTGTTTAAACGTGAAATATTGAAACCAGAGCAGCAACCACCAGTGCAAGTTCATATACAAAACATAACAGAGGTAAATAGTTTATTATTTAAGTAAGCAGCTATTTAATTTTGACTGACAATAACAACTTACAAAGTGCTCCAATTATTATATCATCTATGTAAAGTACCAATTTTAAGAATAAATTCAAATCATGAAATCAATGAAAACTATCAAAACTGTTATAACCATTTTCTTTTGTTGACATGAAACCATACAATGTACCGTTTCAAAATGAAACTGCTGATTTAATCTCCAGTATTAAACCAACGAGCCTTGACTACCAGTTGGTAAAACCCCTTGTCCGAATCCAAAACAATTTTATTAATCGTTACTTCCATCAGTCTCCGGAGACGGGTAGCATTCAGATAGTATACGTGGTGCTGGTTGGTGGAAGGGCAGTTCCGGCAGCAGTGGCAGCCAGAGACATGCGGCTCGTCAGGGACGCTGAGGTCGCAAGAGAATTAGGAGCTGTTGTCACTACTAAAGCTGAGCGTGAGTATGATTTTGATTATTAACGAGTTGCTGATTTTTAGCAGAATAATAAATAGTAAATGTAAAGTTTCTTCTAAAATACTCGTTTTTTTAGACACCTAGAATGTAATAGGTATAATCGTGTCCAGGTCGTTGAAGAGATTTTGTCACCAAGTATAAACCCGTTGTCTTTAGCAGCGTACCTGAAAACAGCGGAGGGTTTGGAGGGTGAAGCAGAGAGTGGGGTGCACGGCACTGAACTATGGGCACTGGCAGTAGGAGCCACTGTGGCGATTCTACTGCTACTCGTGTTACTTGCATTGCTGTGTTTTGCTCACAGGTGACTGCTAAGACTCTTTAATATCCCTACCTATATACCACCAATCATACTCGCACCACACTCACTCAAGCAACCTCTCGGACTCAGCCTCTTACATCTCTTAAAATCTCTTTCATAGACTTTCTCCGATTACTCACACGCACTCTGGTATTTCCACTATCTTTCTGTATTTTTGATAAATTTTATATTATGTTTCTTAATTCATCCTAAGTATCCTGGATTGTTATTATGATTCAAATCGATCGTGGCAGGGCACTGGTGACCTGTAATACATCTTTTTATGTAAACCTTCCTCACACCAGTCTCTCACAGAGCTAGTTCCTGGTTCGTGCACTACTATCAAAGATTAGCATTACCTTGTGTAGAGAAAATAAACGTTTATATAATTTTTTTATATTACTGCTATAGTGATAGTGAAAAATACAACGCATTTAATATCTATGTTTAAGGAAAAAAGCAATTAAGTCTGCAGCATCCATTCGTGCGTATAGAAACGAGCTGTTAAGAGAGACGGAAAGGAACCAGCTGAAGCAAGTTCACGAAGAGAAAGATGGAAGGGTAAGCATGGCAAAAACAAAGAAACAGATAGGGGAATCCCCCTATTTGTTTCTTTGTTTTTGCCAACGACACTGTTATCTAATGTTATCATTTGCAACTATGACTTTGTCTTTGGATAAAAATTCGCAGATGAAATGTAGCCTTTTGAAAATTTGTGAACGATTTCTAAGTAAATGAATTGGTCGTAGGACTGATATTTGCCTCTAAAATGATGAAACTAAGTTGTAAAGGTTCTTCTTACTTGTCATAAATTCTGACCGACTTATAATTACTATCTTTTTCAGCTAATCAGTGTGGTGTCTCCTAGTAGAACGAGACCAAGCAGTACTCTCCTACCAATTTATAGAGCAGCTAGTGCTGCGAGCAGGTACGTGCAGCTGCATACCAATTATTGTACTGGAATTTCTCAGTAGCAGCTCGGAGTCTGGATCTGTACTCGGTTGATGGCAATAGGCTCGCCCCCTATTACACGGGACTCAAACATAAGTGGCGAAATGTGGGTGTACTATAGTTGCACCTCTGCCCATTAAACAGTTATGTTATGTTTTATAACACCAGTAATTTAGAATGTCCTGAAGGCACAAGGGTTCAAATCCGGGGAGTACCAATGTGACTTTTTCAATTCATAATATTTCTGTGTTTATCTGGGACATTACTGACATCGGTGAAGGAAAAACATCGTGAGGAAACCTGGACTTATTGTTAATATAAGTCTGAAGTCGCCAACCCGTCTTGAGCAAACGTGGTGATGTTCATCAATGCTCGTGCCTTCTTTGTATGAGAAGAGGCCTTATCTCTGCAACGGCACAATAAAAGGCTGGTATTATTATTATAACAATAGAACAGATGGGTGGATTGGATTGTGTGAAAGATTATGTCGGAGGAAGAAAACACTGAGATGATGGCCAAAAGAGATAAAAAGAAAAAGACGTGCTGCAACAAATGCAAATACATAGAGATGGTGAATTTAGAAAGGATATCGTTGTACCTGCAGTTAAAGCGGTTTGATCATTTTCGCTGTAGGTAGGTGATGGTAGTTAAAAACGGTTAAGTGCTACAAAACCATTGTGAGAGATAATAAAACGTACGATTTCTTTATACACACAATATTACCGACGAAATTAGATTTCAGTCCGAAAAGAAAAATATTGTAGCTTTTTTTAAAGATCTTATATTCTGATTCTGAGCTGAATGGAAAATTGTTCATTAATTCGAGACTCCTAAAGTCAACAACTGTATTTCAAAGACGTTCAAATAGTCGGCCCGGTTCTTGGATGAGAATTAGAAATTAAATATTTAGGAGTCTAGGAACAGTACATTTGGATATTATTTGCCAACGAAACAAGGATGAATCTGTCTGGAAAAAGAATTATTCCGAAAACAACTGCTCCAATTTATTTATTAAAACTTTATACACAGGTAAAGAAAAATATACTGTACAAAGGCGGACTTAATGCCTGAGGCATTTTTTACTCAATAATTAACTAATTCTAATTTTCTAATTTACTCCTCTGTTTCAAAATTTCTATAACTTAGTGAAACTATCTACCAAATAATCATATTAATATGGATCACAATTTGATTAAAACGTCTAAATTATCGAATAATATAAAATTACGCAGATAATTTGAATGTTTCAAAACAACAAGAATAAAAATATAAGCGTCGATTTTTTTATCTCTTCAGTGTTTTTATTAATTATACCTTCCTATATAAAGCTTTACATAGATATAAGTTCAATTTCTATTTTTACCCGACAGCTACAGAAAAAGGTATTTTATTAAAATCGTATTTTAATTAATACAGTTTACTGTTTTAGCACTTCAACCACATCTTCTGGAGTATCCGAGGTGGCAGCAGCGTTTCGTCGAAGGCAGAAGAAACCACATGCTCTTAGGATGCCGCAGAAAAAGAGAGGTTAGTAATTCTTCTACAATTGTCGTATTTTATAGACAGGGGTCCCGTTGCAGGAGGCAGCCTTTCCTCAAGAATATATCCAACTCATGGTAAAAACACTGTGGTTGAAGTATTTCGATTTATCATCAAATTAAAAATATTTTATTACACATATAAACATACATGAGCACATGAAACGTCAGAAGCTTGGTGCACAGTTCCGATTGGTCGTTTCCTATGGAGAAGAGCCGGCAAGAAACTCCACGGTTACTCTTTTAAAAATAATTGGCTTTTACAATGTTTTCAAATTACAGTGTTATATTGTATGTATTTTTTTACCATTGTCCTTATTTTGGTTGTTTGAATGATTTCTAAAAGTTTGTCCATCTATTTAATGGGACCTTTTATATAATATAAAGGAAATAATAATAAACAAATAAAACACTCTATAGGTAGATAGGTACACTCCTGCCTATCCCTTCGGGAAATAAAGGCGTGATGTCCTATTTAAACCAACTATAGCCACAATCAGCATGTTTGCATCGTGAACAAATAATATAAGTACTGATATTTATGACAGGTCCATTAACCTTGTTTCTCCCCAGTGGGCACTACTGACAGCTTGCTAGAAGCTGCTGGGTTGGACAGCTCCGACAGTGGACAACCTTCAGCGCCACCCACACCCACGTCATATCTCTCCATGCCTTCAGTCAATGCTTTTCCAAGGTATGTAAGCTGAAACAGACATTTTGGCCAGTTCTTCGGCTTAGCTTAACGAAGGGTCTTAGGTAAAAGTTGTATACCAGTTTCTGATAAAAAGTGTTGGTTAGATCTTGTTATGACTTAATCAACACTTTTCCCAACTTTGTTGGGGTCAGCTTCCAGTCTAACCGGATGCAACTGAATACCAGTATTTTACATGGAACGACTGCATATCTGACCTCCACAACCCAGTAACTAAGTAATGCGATAGTAAGACTGATACACCATGGTAAGACTGGTTGTCAGACTTTCGGGCTTCTGACGACCCGTAACGACTGTCAAAGATCAACGAATGACAGCCGGGACCAACGGCTTAGCATGCTTTCCGAGGCACGGAGGAGTCTTGGTATGTAAATATGGTCACCCATCCACGGACCAACCCCAGCAAGCATAGCTGAACCTGATGAACAACCTGAGCAGCTGTTATTACTTAGCCACGAGCTTCTCCTCAGATATTCTTAAGATTTTATCGAGCCATATTTCCGAATCAATGGTGTTTTTGGCCAGTACTTAGAGGTACCTAATTGGCACTTATCCCTCGGGTACAGGCAACAAACAGCATTCGCACAAGTCTGTAGTTTAGCACTTTTAGTGATAAGTTTTCTTCATCCAACATTTTGCCTCAGACTCAAAATCAATCTGCCTAGCTTTTTCCCAACTATGTCGGGATCGGCTTCCAGTCTAACCGGATGCAGCTGAATATCAGTATTTTACATGGAGCGACTGCCTATCTGCCCTCCACAACCCAGTAACTGGGTAATACGATACCACTTGGTAAGACTGGTTGTCATTTTGCCTCAGACTATCATTTAAATAAACTATATTTTGTAACATATCCAATCCATAAGATAAGCTGCTGTCTTGCTGATAATAATCCACGGTATTTCCAATTTCTAGAGGCAACGTAGTAGAGCCACTATCCCGCATCCTAGAACCGGTATCAGTTCGCCACTTAGACATCGACTCCCCACCATCTACGCCAAAGAAAAGCAACCTAGATCCTGCTAAAACCAAGGATGTGGTGCCTCGGAGACAGATGGCATCCCAGCTGGTCAGGCTCGGGACTATTGATAAGGATCCCGGGGTGATTGGGCCTTTGGTCTGGGATCTGCATTGTCAGAGGATTAAGGATGGTAAGTCTCAACACTTCCTTTCCACTTTTCTTCTTATTTTAATACTAATGGGGCATGCTTCGCACGGGTGCTATTTACAAATGTTGCGTTATGTCAAAAAATCAAGATTTCTGTACTTTAACGAAATATGAATGATAGAACATAAATCTTCAGGAATAAATTCTCTAAATGATGGTGAAAACCGCATCTAAATCCATTGCTTAGTTTAGAAGAACAACGCGGTCATACAGACAGACACGATAAAATATTTTATTTATAATTCGTATACTCTTAGATACAGAAGACTCAGTGTTTGTTATATTGAGTTGTTGGACCCAGAAAAGTAGGCGATTACAAAATAAAAATTACGAACGATCACTGTCTTTGCACTTTGCACCAATAAATCCGCGTCATTCAGCAAAAAACTTACGCTTCGCCGTTGCCGATGCACAAATATTATAGGTACTTGCATTAATTGTAGAAAACATAAGACAGTTTGCCGATAAGTAATCAGTTGTTATTTTTTCCTTTGTTTGTGAATTGGAGAGTAGAAAGGGAGTGCCATAGGAATCACGACCAGGGCCGGTAATACTAAAACCGACACTGCCTCCCCCAGTCTTTTCCATAGCTCTCCTCCATGTCCCTCCCTCCATGGTATCCCAGAGAAGGAGAGAGGAAAAACAGGAAAATCATTTCAAAGATAGGAAGACGACTTGAAACTGATTGCGGGAGAGACATGTAGGAGAATACTAACTATAGAAACGATGGGTGGTCTGTGTGAAAGATGATATGGCTGGAAGGGGGTGACTACCGAGATGACAACTGATAGTGAACTATGGCAGAAAAAGACATGTTGGGATAAGGGCTGGAGAATGATGAGTATGACATATTTCAGCTTCAAAACCATCCAGTCCAGCCCGTTCAACAGCCTCTGCCCGCAAGGACCCGGGTCCGTCCCGCATGCGGCAGCGTTTCAACGAGCTAATGGACGATGCCTTCACGCTGTTCGGTAGCGTGAACTCCAGCCCCAACTCACATGACACGTACACTGTGGAAGAACGGTATTCTAGAGATAAACCAGGTCAGGAACGAAGAGTTACAGGTAGGAGTCACAACTCAAACTTAAAGCATTTCAATTAAACTATTTACAGACACTTTTGAACTGTCAATGAGTCGGTCAGTTAGTCAGAAAGTTGAAGCTTGTTGCCCATTCCAAAGAGTATTTCTCTATCGTGAAGAACGGACAACAAACTCCAAGGACACTCTTTTAAATCAAGATATTACAAAATCCTGGATACATTATCCTTGTTGCTTCTATATGTGAGAACAATCTCAAAAAAATATTAAAATTGAATCAATTTCAAAATGAAAGATTAAAGATAAGCCCTGGCAGTTAAGAGATGACCGGTCTCAACTGACGGCACCCGTTCACGAACATAACGAGTGGGTCAACACCATTCAGCTCAACCATTTTCAAGGGAACCGAATGATTAACTAACCAATTTTTGGCTGTAGGCTGTCTTAGTGCGATGCTGAGACTGACAGTCAAGGAGAGGCTTATGCCCAGCAGTGGGTTAAGAAGGACTGTGGTTATTGATGATCAGATTTTCGGTTGGCGGACTGCCTGGCAACCTTTAGTGTATTTAAAAGCGAAGAACAATTTTGGACAACACCAACATTAGGAATTCAGGATACTTCAAACCGGGCTGGCTTTGTGTTATCGTTTTTCTACTATGTTCGAGTGTAACTTTGAAAGCAGAACTCAATTAAATACCTGAATATGATTGCATTGACTGCCGCGTTGGTCTAGTGGTCGCAAGCGATACAGCTGAGCAAGAAGTCCTGGGTTCGATTCTGCGCAGAAAGTGATGTTGAGCTTTTACATCGGACATTTCTCAGTAGCGGACCGTAATTTGGATTTGTGCCCGGTTGATGGCAATAGGTTCGCCCCCTATTACATAGGACTTAAACATAGCCGGCAAAATGTGGGTGTACTCAGGTATACATACGCCTCTGCCTAACCCTTCGGGGATTAGATAAGCGTCATGATGTGTTATGTGTTGCAGATTCAGGCGAGCAGTTGGCTCAGGCTCGTAACGACAACGTGCGTCTTCCTGGCTCGCCGTACACCGCCATGGATACACTGAGGGGAAGATCTGCGGGGCCTGGGTAACATTAATACTACATATAAGAATATGTATATATTTATAGGGGTTTGGCGATAGCGTTAAAAAAGTTCTTACTTTTTTAACTCACTCATACCTACCATACCTAGACAGCAAACTACTAACCAATGTCAGGCGATAGAGACTACAACACAATATATGGAAGTCAACTTCGTAAAGAATACCTACATACAGATGGAAGAGGTTGATCTTCAGCAATGTACAACAATGTCGGCGGACAATCACATCTGCCACGCCTCTCCTCTGCGAAGCAAAAAAAAGTAAGAACTTTTTTAACGCCATCGTCAAACCCCTTTAAATATATACGTTTATGAAAATTAAGACACGTTTGAACGTCAAAAATGTATGGTTAATATGGTTATACAGTCGCTTTATTCATTACTTAACTTTAAACAACGTTTATAAATAAATCCGTCTCACTGGCAGATAGCTGATGTTATAAGGAGTAAATTAGGCTACTTTTATTATAGAAAAAGAATTAGGGTCCACGCGAGGGAAACCGCGGGCTGCAGCTAGTTCTTCATATAAAAGTTAACTGACGATTGAGAAATCGGCCCTTAGGTAATCAACATATGTTTTGCAGGCGGTTTTGGAATAACTGAAAACACCAAAACCACATAACTACAATGCTGTTCAAAAAGTAATGATAATCGGTTCATATTTTCTATACTAATAACATAACAAACAAACTAACAATAAACAAACTCTTCAGCTTTACTGAAGAGTTTGTTTGTATGTTTGAACGTGCTAATCTCTGGAACTACCAGTCGATTACAAAAAATCTTTTTGCATTAAATAGCCCAGTTCTTGAGGAAGGCTATATATATGCTACTTAACATCTCTCTAGGACCCATAGGCGCCGAGCAAAATGAAAAATAACCGATTATCATTACTTTTTGAACAGCCTAGTACAATTATTACAAACTCGCATTTTCGGCAAATGGTAAGGCAGTGTAGGGCTTTTTTAACCCCCGACGCAAAAAGAGGGGTGTCATAAGTTTGACAGCTATGTAATGTCTGTCTGTAGCACCGTAGCTCTTAAACGGATGAACTCATTTGAATGCAGGTTTTCTAGCGATGGTTCTTAGACATTTTTTATCAAAATTGGTTCAGCCATTTGATTATCAGCTCTTTTCTAGTTGATGAATGGATGTGAGCGTCTTCCACAAGTCTGATTGATTTGAAATTTGGTATTCTGTTACTTTAATGATATTAGAAGAACATAGTAATCTTGAACTGATGCTGCAACATCATCTGCAATTTGCAGGATACCCAACTCCCTTACCAACTTACAGCACAGGTATCGTGTTTGGGCTCATTGGAATGGTCTCAATGAATAGGTTATACATAGATGATGAACACTTGAACGTGTACGTTACCCCAGCAGGAAAGTGTCTCCTAGAGTTATATGAGAAGAACGTTTAATTTGTGCCTTAGCTGCTGTAAATGTGCCCCCACATAAAAAATGTGTGCCCCCTCTCGTTTTGGAAATAAACGGAAAAAACGATTCCTGCTGGGGTAACGTTTTTCTAGCAGGAAAATTCTAAACGAATGATCGGAAAGAGAAAAATTGTGCATGGCCAGAGAGCTTATATGTGTGCCAAAATGTGCCCCCAAAAATAAAATCTGTGCCCCTTCAGGTTTTCGAGATATTGCATTTCCTGCTGGAGTAACGTTTTGCAGAATCGTATATCTCTAAAACCATTGCATGTGCCCCTGTAGAATAAACATACACGAGTAGCTCTTAATGTGTGCCCCTTAGTGCCCCAATTAGATTTAAGAAAATATTTATAGTTTTCAAGTTATCGCGGTTTTATGAAAACCCGAAAAAACATCGCAGCGCCTAAATGAGACAAGGTATAAGTACGCTGAAAACTGTATTCGGTCCTTCTTGACGCTAATAATAACCATACAAAGTTTCAAAACAATACATGCATGCGTTTTTGAATAATCTTGCTAAAAGTCAAAACGATGGTGTCATAACTTTGACGGCAAAATACAAGGAACCGGCTCAATCCCAGATGTGCAGGTGTAAACCAAAATCATGTGCCTTTAGTCAAAAATATGTGTTGAAAATATTCGGCTTGGAATGATTCGCATTAAGTAAATATTATCAAAAAACCAAAATATGTAAACAACTGCTGGTTATCCGACCAAATTCGAATGACTACTAAAAAGCGACGGATTCATACATATCGATGACCTTCTTTACTTTACTCACTAACCGGTTCCCACGTGTTGTGCCTGAGTACGCTGAAGTAGAAAAGTAATAAGTAATAAAATAAAGTTGTTATTGGATTATATTCTACTTGCTGTTTCTGTGACTTTACACACGAATAAGTACATTATAAATAGTAGCCTAAGTGCTATTCCAAGGTAAGCTATCTTCTCCATTCTAAATTTAATTAAAATACATCCAGTAATTTATGTGTGAACGAAAGAAATACATCCAGATATTTGCCAGGTCTTTGACCCAAAATTTGATTGGTCCCGATGTTTAAAAAAAATATAGTTCATGAAATGTGTGATGAATACCTACTACGTAAAAGAGGTAGCTCTTTTTTGTATATAAATAAAAAGCCCGTATTTGTCTTTATATATATATATATATTTATTAGTATATGAATAAAAATAATAATTTCCACATCAACAAGCTGTTTCATTTAAAATCACAAGGTCCATTTAATATATTTTTTAATTAGCCCCCAAAACTTTTAAACGCGACTGTACGGACAACAGCTTAGGTATAATACGTCCAATAAAGAAGGTCATCGATATGTATGAATCCGTCGCTTTTTAGTAGTCATTCGAATTTGGTCGGATAACCAGCAGTTGTTTACATATTTTGGTTTTTTGATAATATTTACTTAATGCGAATCATTCCAAGCCGAATATTTTCAACACATATTTTTGACTAAAGGCACATGATTTTGGTTTACACCTGCACATCTGGGATTGAGCCGGTTCCTTGTATTTTGCCGTCAAAGTTATGACACCATCGTTTTGACTTTTAGCAAGATTATTCAAAAACGCATGCATGTATTGTTTTGAAACTTTGTATGGTTATTATTAGCGTCAAGAAGGACCGAATACAGTTTTCAGCGTACTTATACCTTGTCTCATTTAGGCGCTGCGATGTTTTTTCGGGTTTTCATAAAACCGCGATAACTTGAAAACTATAAATATTTTCTTAAATCTAATTGGGGCACTAAGGGGCACACATTAAGAGCTACTCGTGTATGTTTATTCTACAGGGGCACATGCAATGGTTTTAGAGATATACGATTCTGCAAAACGTTACTCCAGCAGGAAATGCAATATCTCGAAAACCTGAAGGGGCACAGATTTTATTTTTGGGGGCACATTTTGGCACACATATAAGCTCTCTGGCCATGCACAAATTTTCTCTTTCCGATCATTCGTTTAGAATTTTCCTGCTAGAAAAACGTTACCCCAGCAGGAATCGTTTTTTCCGTTTATTTCCAAAACGAGAGGGGGCACACATTTTTTATGTGGGGGCACATTTACAGCAGCTAAGGCACAAATTAAACGTTCCACTCATATAACTCTAGGAGACACTTTCCTGCTGGGGTAACGTACACCACTTGAACAGGGTCTGGTGATGGAGTAGGAATGATAAATGAGGAAATATTAGTGTCGGGTGTTTAAAAAAAATAAAAAATTATGTAGCCGTTCTGCAACTGTTCACAAAAAAAACCTTTATTTTCAGACTCATAAAGTCCATTTGGACTTAGAAATTAGTTTTAGTACTAAAACCTACCAGAGAAATAACACAAACTATTTATACTATTATGTATTCTGTGGCGTAACAGAAGATATAATTATGAGTTACGCGATAGAAAGAGAGGCAACTTCTAGGTGAATATAACCTGTAGGTGATTAGCGCTGTGCGACCTGAATTGCACTTTATTGTGTCGCTTCAAGAGTCGCTATTTCTTTAAATGATTTTGCGGAATGAATCTGCTGTACTTGTACTATTATGTATTGTGTTACTACGCCATAGTGGCATGTAGCCTTATTCAATGTCCCAGTATTGGGCTGTCCGAATTGTCTGCTATAGTTTTCAGAATGCTCCAAAGGGTTCCCACATAGTTTTCCAGTCTGCCTTGTCTAAGTGTAGGGCTTACCTTTCAGAAATACAGACGTGGTGTAATGAAAGAAAAGAGGTGGAATTTATAAAATACAGCACAATCTTTTGTAGCAGACCTGGTCCCAGCACATCAACGCCGGTGCAGCATGCAGAAGGCGGGCGCCCTCGCACGTCGTTCAGCAGGACCGCGGCCGAGAGGAGAGTCCCTCCCCCGGCGAGGGCCTGGGGACATACGCCGCCACAGGTAACATACAGTTCCCACTAGATTTAGAACTACTGCTGTCTTTTCACATTTTACCTCTGATTTTGTATCACTCAAAACCAGTGATTCTAGTGAAAATAAGGTCGCTGTTGGGTTGCTGCCACTGCCAAGTCTGTCAAAATTACAGTGATCTTTATTCTCATTTCAATAAAGTTGCTATTGAGGTGCTGGTGTCTGGTGTCAGGGGTAAAATAACAGATACAGTATAGTCTGGATATTCTAAATGTGTAGAAAACATAAAGACATTGAAGTCGATATTGTCTTGCTAAAGTTTTGAGGAGTACTCTTCTATTATAAAACTGAACTCTTGCGATGAGTACAGTCAGCATCGAAAGACGTGAAATTCATTAGTTATAGAACAAATTCTTGACATAATATGTAGAACCCACAAGTTAAAGAACAAATTCTTGACATACTGAAAATCAGGGTATCCAATAATTTGGTGACTATTTAGTCTCTAATATATTATTATTAGCATTAGCGTCAAGCTGACGCCAAAATGGCTCTAATGCTGCGGCCATATAGTCGCGATATGGTGAACTATACTCCGCGCGATCTCGCTCGCACACCGCTCGACGTCTCGCTGTAAACACAGAGCGCGCGAAGTGTAGTTCGCTTTATCGCGACAATGTAGCCGTAGCATAAGGATATTACAAAATCCAAGATCATACCATTGTTAAAAACATTTGTTTTGTAACTAATCCCAAAAGTTTACCTAAACAGCTGGTGTTGGGGTGTTAACCAAGCACGTAAGTCCATAACACAGGCTCTAAAAAACCAACTCCTGAATCACCAAACCCAACTTCCTTCCACACAGCAATGGGACGGCAACTCCATGATAATTTAACGGTGGTAGTCCCTAGGTGCTCGGCCGACCGTCAACCCAGCGCTGATCACCACAGAGGGCAGGTTGCAGGTTGAAGACCCAGCCATACCCTTAATATCGGCCATTAAGACGGAGATACAGCGCATCAAGGAAACTGCCAGCAAACCTAACACCTAGCCAAATGGATGAATTTTTAGTTTTTAGGATAAATCATGTTTGAAGTCAAGAAAAATAGGTAATTAAGGATGAGTTTGTTATTACATAAGGAACTTCGTTTATAAGATATTTTTAGATAAATAGACTTCTATCGTTATAATTAAGTTGGGAAATAAAGCTCACCACTTAAAAAATATTACTTGTGCAAGAAATGAGTTGCAAGCAAGATGATATTTAACGGTTTTAGATAAGTCTATAAGTGCAATTATTAAGGATATTATTATTATTATCATGAATCTCTGTTTGTCTTCATTATTATTTTTTAAATTGTTGAAATGGTTTATACAAAATTGTTTTTGATATTTCATGATTTTATCACTGTTAGCAATCGTAAATGTATTATTTTCAGTTGTTATTTTATTCTGTGTTATTGACCGTTATTAACAATCAAGCTGCTGTTTTATTATTATTAATGTACAGATGTTTTGGTTACATTAAGACTAAGATTTAAGAAGAAAATCAATATTAGCTAAATATACAATCATAAGTAATTCACCTAAGCACAGATGGGACACTGCGCATTTTAGGTATGAAGCTAAAGTAGGTACGCGGCGGGCTCGTTTTGTCAAATTCTTAAATTATAAGAATTACGCGATAGAAAGAGAGAAACTTCTTGGTGAATATAACTGTCGGTAATTAGCGCTGTGCGACCTGAATTGCACTTTCTTTCGTAGCAAGACGCTTTTTATTTAAATGATTTTTCGGAGTGTCCCATCTATACTAATCTGAGACCTAGGTAAGATTACTTAAGGTTATTTATTATAGGTACAAAATAATGTTTGATGCCAATTACTGTAGTTTACTCAACTTATCTACCTGACGTATTTCGGATCGTTTATGAATCTCTTTATAATAAAACTTTTGAACTCTTATTGTATTTTGTAAATTTATTACAATTCTACCTAAATAAAAGACGGTTTTTATAAGTGCATATATATTTTGTACTTAAATTGCGTTATAAAAATTTCTTAGTTATAGTCTAAAATTGTATCACTAACAAATATTTACATACATACAAGTCGTCTGAACACTTTTTTATCAACGGACTGTAGAACAATCGGAACCTCTTTGGCTTAATATTAAACAATGAAATAATAAATCTGTGTTAAAATGAATGCAGAAAAATGAAATATTAGTGGTGACAGATTCAAATAAAGTTAAGAGAATTGCTTCTACATATTTTAACATCTATAAAAGTCAAAAAATAATAAACAGATCACACTATAATTTTGGAATCAAAACGGTTAACAAATTCCACGAAATCACGACACTACTAATCCAATAACTTGTTATCAACATAATATTTAGAGCTAGCCTCTAACATACAAAGTTTATTCATATCAGCCTTTATGAAGTTCTTTTATTAAATTAATTGATTTCTTTCTGACATTAGAAAGGCCATATCCGCTTGCAAGGCAAGTAAAGGTGACAGTTATTAGTTGGCACACATGGTTCAAAATCGCATGACACTTCATTTTTCGTCTAATATTGAGTGCATGATAAACTTCCAGGCAAGACATCTACAGTACATTTTAGTCCAAAGTTTTATGATCAATTACTTATTGACATCACACAGACACAGTCACTTGAACTTCCTTGTGTAGTCTAGATGCCGCGATAGCAAGTCTCACCCACACATCGTTTATCAGTTGGTCACTAGATCACTGATAGTGTCCTTAGTTCTCATCTTCGTCAGACGACTGCTACGTGGACTGAAGAGTCTGTGGCGCTAGTCGCCTCCACTGTGTCGGCTGCTGTTCTTGACCCTCGTCATCCTGGAGAAAAAGTAACTTGTTAGTAAATTTTTCGGAAATACAAATAGTCTTTTTAGGGTTCCGTACCTCAAAAGAAAAAAACCGAACCCATATAGGATCACTCGTGTGTCTGTCTGTCCGTCTATCACAGCCAATTTGCTTCGAATCTAATGGACCAATTAAGTTTGGTAAAAAGTTGAAATGTATCAATTTCTGTGACCCATACACGGACGTGTTACGTAAATAAATGAATTTTGAATATGGGGGTCATTTTTGGAAGTTTTGTTCACTGTACCGGTCTCAAGTATATTTTTTTATAATTTAAATATGAATAGTTTTAAATTGATTTAAGAAAATAGATGAAAATTGATCATTCCCCCTCTTATCTCCGAAACTACTGAACCTAAAATTTTGAAAATATATAGTATATAGTACTATACTTTAGATTACAGGAAAACCTATAAGAAGTCTATAGTCTCAAAATAACATGGTAAGTATCCCAATATATAAAAAAAAACCTAGTCTAAATAAATAAATATTGTGCGTACCAACTTACATTTGCAATTGGAATGTATGGGAGCACGTTTTTCAACAACAATGTTAAGTTTGTTATTGGGATATTCATCCCAACTACGGAACCATTGTGCGTGGTCCGACTGTTGTTGGGTGGCAAACAACGATCATACTGGCGACCAGCCTAACGATAAGTGGTCAGTACCTGCTATGGTCATTGCAATAGCAGAGCCCCCCATGTGACAGTTATTACTCGCACCCATAACCGTTCAATTGGAGCACACCAATGCTGCTTGCCGGCAGGAATAGGTATGGTGTTTGCCACGTGAGCTTTACAAGGAGCGCTACTACTGTAACCTTGTTTCAATAGTATCTGACAAAAATGAGAACAAATGGTTACTATTTCTCTTAAGAATTTTACCTGTACGGTTCGTTTACATTTCATCAGATACTTTTAGAACAGACCATAGCTACTAATAATCTTCTTTAGCAACTTTTATGAAACACTAAAGTGTGTTAGTGAGTTTCTTTCTTTCAATTATAATATTAATCACAATTACCTGTATGATTGTTATTGAAACCGTATCTGGTTTGATGTCTTCTAAAAGTTTCTGGTCCTCATTGATTTGCTCCATATTTTCCATATTCCTGTAATGTCAGCACATTCCAAACAAATAAATATAAAGTTCTTATGACCCATGTCAATTAAAAAGTACTCAATATGAAAATACTAAAGGTAATTGGCATTATTAACTTACTTTCTGCTGCCTGAATGGAATCGGCCGCCTTCACCGCGTATTCTGTTCATCGCATGCCTATGTCGCGACTCGTGAAGATATTTCTGAAAGGCGAACACAAATAATTAAACATCAGTATACTGAAATGGTCAGAACAACTGGTGTAATCGTTGCATGAGATGTGACTTATGGAACCACATGCAACGTGCCAGTCCTGCAACTCAAGACATCAACTGATGACTAAATAGTACAAAGAAAGGCTGTTCTGGTTTGAGGGCGATAGTATAATTATATTCATTTATGCTTTAAAAACTTGAAGCATTGTAGATGGACTTGGGTATATTTATTGTATATTGCTTGGAATGCACCGCGCAATGATAAGATACACGCTGTCGGCTAACGTACTGCTGCTTTTGCTTCCGGTATTATAGTTTTAAGTATGTAGGTACCTACTACTAGTGTCAGGTTGTATATTGACCAAAAATATCATTACAAATTAGAATTGGCCTAAAATGTCATTATTTCATTAAAATGACATTCAATATGGCAATTATAGTGTTTTATTGACGATTTTAATTATTATAATTCTGTAAATATATACATACATATTTTGACTGCAAAAATGAATTTTGCGGGCTTCCCTGGCGCTTCGGCCTTAAGTACGACCGAGGTTTTTCATGTAAAAGTTTTTACGTACAACAAATTCAAACTTACAGGTCTCTCTTTAGGTATCTTCCCTTGTTCGTGTAGCTTGGCTCGGGCGGCGCGCCGCTTCAGAATGCGTTTGTATTGCCGCGCGTTCACGTACAGAAGTGGCTCCTCATCAGATCCAGCTGCTGATGAACTGGCACCTTCGGACATTGATGTGCTAGCACTTGCGTTGTTGTTGCCACTGTTGACCATCTGAAATGATTAAGAAGATGCGTTTATTGGCTGACAAGCAAGTCCTTAGATGTCCTTTATCGCTCATGTGGTTTTGATGAATTCATTAGTTAAATCTGACAAGTACTCTTTACAATTATACTATTGTATACATCATAAGAAAGAACCAGTCGTTGTGGAGGTGCTTGGGGGAGACACACCCAGCAACAACATAGCTAGCAATATTTGGGTTTCAAAATCTAGTAAAAAGGTTCTTTTAAAATCTGTGATCATAATGTGACTTGGTAAGACGGGCTGGTGTCCGCAACTCTACGCCAAAGCGCGTATTTTGAATACGGCATAATGTGACTTACCATAACAATGTTAGGTTGGTTGACGATCTGCTGCGCCTGCACTGCGTTACCGACGCCCGCCACTTGCACCAAATTGCCGTTTAGATTGATCACTGAAATAATACAACAAAAAATATGTTTCAATGCATTTTGAATTCTAAGATTGGGTCCAAATAAGAATGTGAAAAAGTGCAATGAAGTATTAACAATAAATCAAATAAAGTAAGTTGAAAGAGCTGTACCAGTCAGTCACGTGAAGACAGTTTGTCAGCTTTATCAAGGAATCAAAAACTGTTTTTCTATCTGCTGCTGATGCCATAGAATTCATTAGGTCATAGTAAAACATTTTTATAGCTATTTATATAATTATACATAACATCACCCACATATTCCCCGAAGGGTTAGGCAGAGGTGTACCTATTTGTAGTACACCGAAATTTCGCCAGTTATGTTTAGGACCCATGATTTCAACTTACTGGTAGGTTGGTGTATAATCTGATGTTGATCAATAGTAGGCTGGGCATTTGTGGCTACCGGCTGGTATATGAATGTCTGTCCATCAGGAGTCTGAACCAGCTGCATCGGCTGTATGTTTCCACCGGCTGTGAAAACAGAAGAAAATATATTAAAATAAGGTATAAAACAATGAATAATGAGTACATTGAATAGAATCAGGTTCTTCTTATTGAACCAACAGCTGTCAGTGCTGCTGGGGACTTTATTGCGGCACTTCTTCCCAGCTAAAGCACTAGGAAGTGATGAAGAGCGGGCATTTTGAACGACTGTCTAGTGTAATTTTTTTGTTCAAAATGAGCCGATTCTTGCTTTTGATTAGATAAATGATCTTTCTGCAGATAGTGATACTGATAAACAGAATTGATTGATTGATCAAAGTCTAATAATTTGCTGCTGTAGTTGATTTTAATTTGTTGTTTTTATTTAAGCATCTGTAGCCTCTATAAGCAATCACGCTTGAATATTAGTATGTCACTCTCCAGGCAATTGGCTGGCTAGCTAATGCTTTTAAGGGTGCACTAGTCGATGGCTCGAACTCATTGGTGTGCGTGACTAATATGCATGCTAATAATTAGTAATGCTAATATTTAGTATTTATTTATCCAGTTTTTATTTATTTATTTAGTGAAATAGACGATGATTTATAACGAAAACGAGTGCATAAAATTTCATAAGCAGACCTTTGTGCATATAGATATTATGGAAAAACTACTGGATGTATTTACTTGAACTTTTGAATAAATCTATATAATCGATCTATCCCTGTACGGTTTCTATTTTGGCATTTATTACTACATAAGTTATTTATTTACGCCCAAAGAACAGTTAAAATTAGTGTTGAAATATGGATGTTTCGACACTCATAACTTCCAAACCAATATTTTTTTCCAATTGTGCTTCAATACAGGGCCTGATAATGAACGTATATGTGAACGTTTGTTTAGAAGAATGACCCAACTAGCATACCCATAATGGCATAAGCTACTTTTCCGTTACATAAAAAAAAATGTTAAATTAGACATACCTTGAATGCTAGATATAGGGACTACTTGCAACTGTTGAAGCTGCTGACCGCCTTGTGTGGCTACCTGCAGAAAACAATACAAAAAAGTTAAAAAATAATCCTTGCTTAAAACCTATTTATGATAAACTGAGTCTGTATATTACAGAGGTTGGATTATATGTAATATGTATGATTCATGCTTTCTAACTAAGAGAAATTATGAATGATACTACTACCTGGATCTGTGGTGTCCCAATCTGGATGCATGTACAATTAAAAATGTGTTAAAATTTTAATAATACAAAATGTTGCATAACATTTTTAAAAGTAACAAAATAATCAGTTATTTGCTCTTTAAAACCTGTAGGCTGAATCATAACAAGTTGTAGCTAAAACATTGGTGACAACAAAGGAAAAGAGTTTCTATTCAAATAGTATGTTACCATTTGTTTCATAACTGTAATATTGAATATTTATACTAATTTCTTCAGTCATAAAACCCATAAAAATGAATGATTAATGAGTGATCATGAATTTAGTGCATGCTTTGGCCATCTTTGACCAAAAGTCCTCAATAAACAAATTGTAATTAAACCTGAATAGATGCTGCATTGGAAGGCACGGCGTGCACAACAATCTGTTGTCCATTAGGTCCCTGTATCATATGCGGAGAGTTGTTCATCTGCAGAACTTGCAACTGCTGCCCATTTATCGTCATCACCTGAGTTCCATCGGAGCTCTGGATTTGTGCATGCTCCATCATGAGTCACTCTGTAAATGGAAAAGTTTACTTGTTTACCTTGGTGTAACTTAAGAATGTTGTTGTCATGGTGGCTTAAATTACTTGAAATAAAAAGTTATTTCATTTTTTTTTTATCAAACCATTATTTGGCCTTGTAGATCAGCTGATATTTGTTTAGTAGGACCCAGTACTTTCAGAAATTTTTGACCTTCAAAAATTAAGGTCCAAAATCAATCAAAGCTTTTATAATTGACTGTCATCCAACAATGGTACTTTCATCTAAACTGAAGAATATCATTGATTTCCGATAGATAGGGATATGCATGCATCGTTTTTTAAGCGTGAAGGTTGCACGATAGTGTTCCAGGCGATTTGATCCTGCCGAATTGTTCTAGCAGCTCTTCGCAGATCTAGTATTAGCTATAATGCCTTTGACTTACAGGCTATGATGTAAAGGTAAAAAGAATATCCAAATGGAAAACTTTCGAAGTTTAACTCACTAAAATCACAGGGAAAATCAACACGTCACTGCTACGAGGCCAAGGAAGGCAACGTAATCAAAATGGCTGCTGCTTTTCACGTAATTTCGTCAGACATTATTGTAACATTTACTAGAAATCCTATAGTTTTTGCGTATTCCCAAACATTTGCCGGTACAGCCATCCCGAGAGAATATTCGGCGAAAATAAATTGTAAACTTACATTGGGTCCTCACTGGTTTTTCGATGATTGGTTGACAAAAGATAGACCAATGGCCGAAGTCAATGATCGAGAGAACGCAGTAGATTGGTTCGGCGCATTACCACTCCCAAAGAAGCGCGCTCCCTCAGCTATCCAATCGTTCACGTAATTATTACATTGTCTATGGTAGACATTAGCCTATGCCAATCTCGGTCGGTAAAGGTAAATACAAAAAAATATTATTGTGACTATTGAGATGTTTGTTATTTTTATTTTACGCAGTCCATTACATTTGACGAAAATGAATGTAATATAACAACGTTCTTGTCGTAGGCAAAGCTATTTATTAAGGAACTGAACATGGTATGGCATATTTTTGAGCTTGGGTACTTACTGATGAAGATAGGGATATTCTGGAATACCGGATGGGGCTTTAGCGGTGGGATATGGGCTACTACTACTACTCGCTTTTTAGGGTACCATAGTAAAACAAGGAACCCATATAAAAATAGTAACCAGAATCACGCCTATGAAGTTGTCAAATAAAATCTTTTTTTGGGTACAGACGCTAGGAGGTCAACTTATCCGAAACTATTTAAGACTATTAAAGAAATTTGACAGATTGTAGTAGGTTGATGTGCTGGCGTCTGTACATACCTCCCTTACAGGTAAAGCGTAGATGATTTTTTTTCCCGTGTTCTTCCAATTCTATAGATGGATAGGTCTTTCAAAAATATTAGGAGTATATTCCGAAGATTTTTCGATTCAGAGATCCGTTTGCGTAATAATAAGCTTTTTTGTAGTAATTTCTGTTAGTCACGGATCCCGTGTGCTTAACCGTTGTTTTTGGATATTATGTGAAAAGTATTCACGGTATTGGAACGGAAGCGAAATTAAAAGGAAGACTATCACAGCTAAGAAGTCTATTACGAGATTAGTCGAACAACTTATAAAATATACTTGGATGTGTAAAAATTCCATAGATAACGACTAAAACCAGGTGCATTATAACTTAGTGAAATGTAACAAAAATACATCATATGACGAAAACTACATAAATGTAGGTACAGACGCCAGTAGTGACCTGCTGGCGTCTGTACCTACATTTATGTAGTTTAGCTTTAGTGATAAAGTTGAAAATCTATTAAAGAAATTTGACAGATTGTAGTAGGTTGATGTGCTGGCGTTTGTACATAAAAATACAACATGCCGACGAAAAACGCGCATGGCAAAGGGCTGGGTCATGCCGCTGCCTTTTTATTTTTTGATATGCCATCTCGTAGTTGACTTCTGAGGATCGTAACTACATAACCGGGCTGTCCTGTGGCTGCCTTAAGCTGGGCGTAAAATAACTTAAATTGCCGCCACGCGCCAGCGCCACAGACTGAGTACTTTATACTATGGCCGACTCTCGCATAGTGTGTAGGTACTCTTACACACTACAGCTCGTGCAGACCAGCGCGACGCGACTCGAATAATACAATTTTTAAGAAAACTTCATGGTATAACAATAAACGGTGTCGCGTCGCGGTAGTCTGCACGAAGCTTTATTCAAAACTATCTACCTATTTCACGGGACTTGTTTGAAATCTAGCAAAAAACGTTTTTTGTTCTTGTTGTCTATGGACAGAATTCTGTTTTGAATTTAAAAGTGTTCCAGAGATAGGCGGATAGAAATATTAATGTTTAGCATTAACATTATTATTCTACCCTTTTTATATACAAGGCGGCTCAAACCGAACTAAGAGATGATGGTATTCTTAAATGCATTCGAACCTGTGTTGATGAGCATGTCAAAACGAAATAGTTTATGGTTGCCATTTTGTTTGGCGAAAACGATGCTTGCTTTTGTTCTGTTACTGAATGAGAATTTGTGATTATACCAGTGACTGAGCGAGTTTTATGAATAAACCTACGGAATTTAATCGTAAAAAACGCTGTTGTATCACGTAAGATGAATTATTCGACGATATCTGATGATTTAACCCGTGAACAGTTAACATTTGAAGCAGTAAAGTGTTTAAGTAGGTTATGTTTTAAATATCGAAATTTATCATGTTTCAATTGTTTTTTGGATGACAATTATTTGCAATGTTGTGTGTTTTTGCAGAAAATATATCTTCGAACAACCATAACATAGCGTCATTACACAAGGAACTATTAGAAATCAACTTGTCATTATCTGCGTACATTGAAGAGAGCAAGAAACGTCTTGCAGGGCTTCGCCTGGACTTAGCAAACGACGCCAGGAGTTCTCATAAAGTTGTTGAAATATTATCTGATAAATGTAAGTATACTACATTTGTTTATATTATGAATCAACAAAAACAGTGTTGGTCCCCTTGCTTATTTTTTTTTTTTCTAAAGAAAGGGTAATGAAGGTACCTAGGTATTTACTTTAATCTGAATAATGGATTGGCTGAACAGCCAAAAGATTATGAGGAATATTGCACATTCACCTAGCTCGACATGCATCAAAACTGACCCAGTCAATAAGTAGATAACATTGCCCAGTTTTTATTTTATTTCAGAAAATGTCCTCTCCAAGCACTCCTCGCAAACGTAACGCCCAATCAAAATTCAAAACATCACAAGAAAACAATAATAATATAAACAACAAGTTCTGTGAACGACAACAGGCACGCACCTTCATTGCATGGTACAAACGCATGATAGACCATGAACGTTCCAACCTGGCACTGTACCTATCTGATGATGCAATGCTGGAATGGTTTGGCCGAACAGTTAAAACTAGAAAAAAAGTTACAGCCTTCCTAAAATTTGACATGCAATGTTCTCGCCATGATTTTACTACGGTTGAAAGCATAGATAAGATACAGAGCAGGCATGAAAGACTGCAAAGGTTTGTATACATTTAATGTTGATTAAAATAGGTGCTTTTTTAATTTGGTTTTCTTTTCTTTACCCTGCTATCTACCTACCTACATCCTGCTGACCTACTGATGAATTCCCAGTAAAAAATGAAAAGCTAGTAGTTTATCTCATCTTTAATTTCCCTTTTTGTATTTTATACCTGGGCACTCTGACATCACACTATTTTAAATTTATAATACTACCAAAAGTCAAGTGTATATTGTACTCTTATAACAAATGATTTACTTATTTAATGGCTCTTTAACTCTTGCAATAAGCTAGACAGAATAGTTTCTCATCAACGATTTATCATTTTCAGAAAAGATGATTCAATCCTGGCTAGTCCACTCAACTCCCCAGAAATTATTAGAACAAAAGACAGATGTCACAAAAGGAGACAGCTCAGGTCCAACTGCAACAGTCCAGAGTGGGCTGAGGGTTGCCAGCCTCAAGACGAAATTAGCATAGACAAAAAACAAAAGACTGACCACACTGGGCCTGGTGAAGAAAATGGTAACGAAACAGATCATAATCCATTGAAGAGATCATTCCCAGATGAAGATTCAGAGATAAGTAGCCAAGGTGATGGGTTACGCAAAGTAAAGAGGAAGTGTGTCCCAGTCACGCCTCCAAACCCTGAATTAGGACAAGGCGATTGTCTGCCCTCCACCAGTGGTACAGACTCTGATAGGTCACATGATGCACTAAATTCTCAGTTGCCAAAATTAGCTGTAGAATGTAATGGTTACATAGAATTTACTAGAACTCGGAACAGTCGAAGCACTGACGCGATGAAGTGGGAAAGAAAGTGTAAAGTACAAATTAGTTATTCAGAAGACCCTTTGAATATTGGAGAGTATGTTATTTGGGCATTACGATACGCAGATGAGAGTAAGTGCAGGAGGAATCTGTTGGCTGCTTTTGAGGAAGTAGCTAAGGAAGAGGAACTCAAGAAAGTTTAGAATTAGAATATTAATTTTACTGTCAAATTCATTATGTTGATGCACAATGTTGCCAAGTTGCAAATTTCAATAGTTTTACTATTTGCTTTTGTATGTTAACTAGGGATAATTTTGTATGCCATGGCAGTGGTTTGTACCATTTTTCTGGATGTTTTTTTGATGAAAATCGGTACTTTAATGAAATAAAGTTATGTCATAATTTAAGAACAACAAAATGGCCATTTTAAATGAATGTTCCTTATTTTGGTATTTATTACTATTCTTCTTTTTAAACCCAATGCACTTAAAATAAATGAATTTGACAGAAAAATTAACTAAAAACCCATTGAATGGAAGCAATTTTATACAATTTGGTAACCATGTGATATGAAGATATTGTATTTTTCTATGTTATAGCATTTATTTTTATGTATGTTTATGATACTGATTGTTTACAACGTGACCAACTGTACCTCTTGACTTTATGAATTTGTACGCTAGTAATAATTTTATAAAAACTATTTTATTACTGTACTCTTTAGACTTGACCAAAGTTTTTAACCCAATTAAGTTTCTTTGTAAGGAAAGTCAATGCATATAGTGACTGTATACTTGAGCTGGTGGGACAAAAACATGAGACTACTTTGCATTGACTTTTTATTTCTTAGATCATACAATCGTAAGAATCCTGTAATTTTCAACCTATAAAATGAAACCCCAAGGTTTTTATAAATGAAATATAAATTATGTAACCTCAATAACTTTTCGACAGTTTTGAGAACTTCTGACCTCACTAATCCTATTAGTTCATTGCACTCACAAATACTCTCCATCAATTCAGGTATGCGATATGAATTTCTGAATACCTATTTTTCTTTTAATGTCAATTGTAAAAGAGGAAACTGTCAGTTTTGATGTTTAATACTTTTGCGTTTGATTTTCAGAATGATAGTAGATTTGATCGACACCATTTTCTTTGTCGAAGTTGCATGTCATAAATAACTAAGATGCGACTTTAGTTAAGAATACATACGGTCATATTAAGCGAGAACGAGATTGCGCGAGAGCGAGATGGTATGAGACTCAGCATAGCATAGAGGTACTCGCACGTTTTGTGACCGCGACTGCTAAGAGTCTTGGCGTGTAGTGTAAATCTTGGGTTTCCTATGCGCGACAGCGTTGGTCGCCACATAACGGCCGTCATGAAATTGATGGCACCGATGTTTGACGAGCGTCAAATATGCTTTTTTTAATAATCATTTATTAATTTACAAAAGAAAAGGTCATAAACAAACAATAGTGTCCATTAGCCATTTCTTACCAGAAGGCATGCAAAAATCCCTTTAGGGATACACCCAACTTACTTCCATAATATCGGTTCAGTGACGACATTCGACGGTAAATTGCGGACGCTATGTGGCGCCCACCGCAGTCTTAAGAAACCCTAGCTTAATAGCAAAATGGTCTTTATCAACTTTATTTATTTAGTAATCTTAATTGACGTTTCCATTGCCTTAATGCGATCTCTGTCAATTCCACTATTTTCTTTACCACCGACTTGTAACTTGTATTCATTAGGGATAGTTTTAATTATAATTACGAATGTTAGCTTAGTACTAGAACTTAACATAAAATTGTGACTCAATCTTGTTCATTTTAAAAAGACCTAAAATATTTGAATCTTGGCCACGTCTTTTTGGGAAGGTTTGTTTCTAACGCGAAATGTAGGCGATTGTGATAGCAACGCTACATCGAAATTATTTTGTTAATTTGACTTTACGCTGGCTGTCTGGTTGGCGGTAGTATTTGGCATATTTGTTCGAGCAGTCGCGTTATTTGGGAAATACGAAATATATTTTAAGGAAATTGTAATGAAAGTTAATTTTGTGTGCAAAATAATGCGAAAATTTGTACCAATACGTCAACTATGAAATGAACAGTATTAGCGTCAATTAATCTCATGAAATGATCAAATTAGTTAAACGAATCATGGTATTTTGATTACTAGCTTTATGAGGCCGCTATAGCCGTCGCACTCCTTAACATGAACTAAACCCAAAGTATAGCATTGAAATGTGAGCTCTATACCGTGGAACATCAGTAACATTTCCAAAACTAAATAACAGTGTTCGAAGACCTTTAAGGTACCATTCCGTACCCGACCGCAGGCAGGAACTGCACGCGACGTGTCGCGGCGTCATATCGCGATGACACGTCGCGGCGTCATGTCGCTGTAGTCATGATTCCGAACCAGACCGCAGGCGGCAGCAGCTCAAGCGTTGGCGGCACTACTGGTCTGCGGTCGGGCTGCACGTGTCGCTAGCTATGGAAGGTATTTCATAGAAATTCATGGAATCCAGTCGTGTCGCGGCGACACGCGTCGCCTGCAGTTGCCTCCTGTGGTCGGGTACGGAATGGTACCTTTAGCCTAGCCTACACTTCAGGCCATCAGAAATGATGCTGTACGTCACACGATATAAAGTTCATATTTCAATGGTCTTGAGCCTACTTAGTGTTTCATTGTTTCGGTGTAATGATAGCCATTAATGAGCTGCAACTGTAAACAGTCCGACTATTTACTTTATATTATTATGATTTTGACCTAAGGAATTTGGCAAATGGATTGTAAATGAGATTGTCAATTGTGCATTGTTAGTTTTAACTACTTTAAGTTTTATGTTGTTAACTCATTACTTGTGAAGTAATGGCGATGGGAATATTTTTGTTTTGATTATGGTAGAGATGTTTAAGGTAAATAAAACTTGTTTAGAAATACTGACGACTTTCTTTTCACAAATTTTATTATCCTGTTTAGAGTTAACAATATTTATGTTTCCGTCCGTGTAGTTGTGGTCGTCGATCATTATTGGTTGGAATGGCACGTTCATAGTACCAATTTTGTATTCACAACATCTTTATGCCATCATAGCGCTTGGGAATGTTTTCACCATGGGTTTTCGTGGTTCAAGTTGGGAAATGTGAATTTAATTTAATAAATACTAATTACTATTTATACCGTCTCGTTGGTCTAGTAGTCGCAAGCGCTAATGCTGTGCATGAGCTCCCGCTATCTAATTACCAGTGATCGGAGTAGGTAGATTGAATTGGGGTCATTGATCCGAAACGTATATATTAATATGGACATTCCTCCGGAATTGGTTGATTAATAAAAAAATTAGGTAGGAATTGTATTAAAATGAGCAATATTATATTCTTCATAATTTGTTTTAACGGCACACAGTCACGATTTGACACAACCGAACGACCAATCAGAAGAAAGGATCATGGGTGGTGCACTAACCGGTTATCAAAACAATGCGTACGCCCGCCGACGACATGCCAGGTTCGTAGAGTGCGCTTCTTTGTTTGTTACTGTATTGTGAAAATAATATCACTACCAACATTAACAATATTTAATTGAATCCGGAAATACCGGAATTGCTTTCCGGAAAAATGGCTTATCCATGTTATTCTTTCTGTGTGCATTTATGATACAAGTACCAAAAATCAATCTACCTACTCCGATCACTGCTAATTACGTAACACTTTAGATTATACTAATCCGTTTCATTTTGACAGTTCAACAACATTCATTACGTTATTTACGTTCTTGAGCAGATTCTTTTTTCGAACTTAGGATGCAATGGATTAGCAATCTGTTTCAGAACGATTCAGATTCTGATTGATCGTGTATTACGCAATTAGGGTACTGGGTTCGATTTCCGGTTCGGGCAGTGTTATTGGGTTTTTCTATCTGGAATTTCTCAGTAGCAGCCCGGAGAGTGTATTTGTGTCGGGTTGAGGGTAATCTCGCCCCCTGTTACATGGAACTTAAACATAACTAGCGAAATGTGGGTATACTACACTCTGCTCAACCCTTCGGGGTTACAGGCGTGATGTTCTGTGTTATGTTGTACACTTCTTTCTACCCTTTTGTGGAATACAGGCGTGATGTCATTTTTGAACTGATTGTTTTGCCATTTAGCAACTGCACAATTAAAATAATTTTAAATTGGGGTTGCGTGCACGAAGATAGGTATATTTTTCTCATTAATTAGCAGTGACGAACAAAGAACTAACGTAATTATTATGAAAGAATGTGAAGCTAATTAACCAGTTTGCTGTTATGTTAGCGTGCGAGTAGGTATGTTTTATAATCATCCAAGTTACCTAACTGATAGTTATTGTATTTGAGTCTACTAGCGCACATTAGGGGGAACTGCGCCGCCCGCATCGTACCGCATTCCTCCTACATCCCTTCCGTATAATACATATTAATATTAAATGAATATATACCTAAAACAAATATTATATATCCTTATACATACAAATACATCCTTACCTACATATTATAAAACAATGTCCCCCGCTGCGTCTGTCTCAAAAACTACCGATCGGATTTTCAAACGGTTCACGAATGGACGGAGTGATTCATGAGAAAGGTTTTAGTGTATTCATTAGGTTTTGTGTAAATTGGCTGAATATGACGATTATTGTTGAAGATGTCGGAAAAAATCATGCCGACTGGGAGCTTTAGGTACTGGCGTGCGCCGCGTCTTCTTCTTCTAAACAATTCCGTGATGGCATATATGTCTATCTTTTAAAAATGTCCCACAATTACCATTTTTATCTTTCAGAATTTGATACAAATTTCATTTGTATCTATTTCCGAAGCTATTTTTACTGGTATTATATTTATCCTTATCCAATACAATAGGTTATTTAAATTGGGCATTTAATTTAGATTAAATATGAAATCACAACATCATAACATTTAAATGAACAGTTTAAAGGTTATCACAGATTCAAAATTACGCGTAACAAAGTAATTATGGTTGAAGGCAACGAGGGCGCGTAACGGTAGGAGGAGTTCAGAGATCAGCGTCGAGTCGACGATGAAGTACTTAGGACTCGTCCTCGACAGCCGGTGGAACTACGTGGAGCATTTCCGACGTTTGGCTCCCAGACTGGAGCGGGCCGGGGCTGCTTTGAAGCGGCTCCTGCCGTGGTCCGGCCCTGGTCCAGGCCATGGGAGGCCGTCACCTTCTTCTGCGAAGCAGTAATGCTCGCAGGGCGAGGGAGAGGCAAATTTCGCGCCCTCACGCCCCTAGCCGCCGCAGGAGACGCCTTGGGCGTCGGGAATCGCAGGCCGATTCCCGGCCACCGTACGCGCGGCTACCGTAGGGCTTGCGGACGGTGAGTAATGGGTAGCTCGCCGTCCGATAAGGACCGGCCCGGGTCGACAGCGCGTTGTGTTCCACGCGCGCTTCAAAGAGATGTCAGCACAACGGAAGGAGTCCGATAGGACCGATGCCTGCAGGGGTTGCGGGAAAGTCCGAAAGGGATACCGTGGCCCCTGGCAACGTACAGGCAACTGAAGGAACAAGGGTGGGTTTTAGTCAGTAAGTCTGACACGCCCTCCCGCTCCACCCAGAGCGGGAGAAGTTATTTGATAACTTACCACCCAAAAAAAAAAAAAAGGCAACGAGGACGCAGCGGTAGGAATCAATTATATAGATATATGAAATATTGCACACTACAGGCGGTGGGTGCTTTCAGGATTTTTCTACAGTGGCGAAACATTAGTAAATACCTCCTACCCTAACCCTAAAAATTGTCCTTTTAAATAATACCAGTCCTAAAAACCCACATAATTTAATGTTATGGTATAAATAATGCGATGCTCCAAGCTCGATCACCGAGCACTGAAATATATGTGTAAGTACCTTATTTCGATTGGATAAGTGTTAAATTCAATTGATAAATGTAAAATCCTCTGCTGTCCCGTTCACCAGTCTGCACAGGCCCTATGGCTGTGGTCACAGTGCTGGTGGCTTGCTAACAATAGAACTGCTTCACCTAATAAGGAGACTTGAATGAAAATTGAACCTTAAGCTGTGCGCTATAAGGCAGATTTTAGAAGAAATGAGGCGATACGAATATAATTTTTAAAATCTTTATATGCGTTAATAACTTCATTAGGTTCGGATGTCAAGTTATGCTTCATTTTAATGATTTGGATGCAATAAAAGAGAACTAAAAGGAAAAATCTATACAATTTATTCCACAACTATATAAAAGAGAATTACGAAAAAATACAGTACTAACATTACTCATAATAATTATCATACGTAGGGCTACACATCAAGCTATACATTTCCAGTATAAGCTGACGTCGCATTGTACGGAAATCCTATACAATGCGGGATCAGCATAAATTGGAAAAGCTTGATGTGCAGCCGTGTGTACTTCAAACAGGATGCTGTTATCTAAATCAAAAATGTTTTTGGGGCCATTAGGGACCATCTTTATATTACGTCACACGAATTTCATGATTTCTAAAGCCCCACTCCGTTCTTGTCACAGGTGGTCATATTTGCGTGACCCTTGACAGTGTGACGTCTGACACCTGTCCCCTGGTGTGACGAGACGTCATATATTTTTTCAAAAGTATTTTATGGCAATAGATTCAAACCTTTTTTCATAAAATAAACATTTTAGAAACTTTATACAAACAAAACAAATCAAATGATCAATGCAAATTTTATTTTGAATTCATAGAATTTAAACTGATAAATTTAATATTGATTGAATTGGTAATATTGTAAAGTTTTTCGTTAGGGTCGGAGTTTTATGCCAGTTACCGTAGACACAAAAATCGATTTATACATGTAACGTCACGAAGTGTACGTCTCACGCCCCCCATGTCACAGTTTGTTGAACTCGTTCCTTTATTAACTTGTGACGTAATTTATGGATGGCCACATAACATTTTGGTATTTTTATTATTATAATTTTAGATTTTTTTTATTTCTAAGGATGCATAAAAGGATCAAATATTTTGAATATTTATATAATAATTGTCAAGAAAATGGGATTCAAATTCGAAAATTGAGCAAAATAAATATAAATTACACTTGTCAGATCTAAATACTCTTTTCTGGCACCATCATGGCTTTTACTAACTAGCTAATACCAATATCCATAGTAACAATACTTGTGATTTATGAAATATTATCTAAAATTATTGCTAATCAAGTAAGAATTATGGCTAATGGCTTTACCTGAAATTGCACTTAAATTATGAAGTTCAATCCTCCTCAACCTCTTCATTATTTCATAGAGATTAATAGTAATGGAATTTAACTTTAAAAAAACAAATGCATTATTGGACCTTCAACAGTAGAAAGGCATATAGTAACACCAGACGTTAATGTAAATGCACTTAAGGGTGTGGCTGTACTTCTTAAAGACCAATTACAATATAAAAAAAGTTAACACAGTCCATCTCATAGGCGAAATAACAGACAAGAATTATGAACAATTCTCGTATCTTATTTTAGAATATAACAATAATAATTTCTTCATACCTCTTGTATCTTTAGAAAAGTACAACCCTGAAATAATGAGTATGACATGTAATATTAAACTAATGGCCAATTTTTCAATTGTCAGATTAATTTTAACTTAAGGAATAAATATGACAGTTTGACAGCTTTTACACATAAACTCACACCTTGGGGGTAGACAGAAACTACAGAATGCCACCTGCTACAATCCTTACGTACTGCTTTTGGTTTATTTATATTCATAGATTTGGTCATACAAGCACACAAATGTTGTAGGTACTACACACCTGACCTTTCTGAAGAATGTAATTAATAAGTTCACTATACGTAGTGTCCCTTGTAGGACGTCCCCTCCGAGCATTCCCATTCAGTAAAAAGAAAAGTCAAATAGCTATATTTATTCTTCAGAGAAAACCTCTCATTGAAAATTCAGATGAAAAAAAGTTGACTTACAAAATAATCATCTTGTGGAACAGCAAGTACAAATAGTTGATACATTCAGATAAAAATTAATAGAACTGAGGATTAAAACATAATGATAACATTATCATATCAGAGTAATTCTGTGTATAATATTTTTTTATGAAGTGATTAATTATTTATCATAATTTCAATGCAAATAATGCTGCTCCATTTCATGTTTTCATGTAATAAAATCAAAATGGAAGGCTTTTTTCATTAAAAAGGAAGTTAATAATTGAAATTTTTGTTTCATACTTTTATAAAAAAAGCAGCTAGATTCTATAGTCTTTTTTTTCAATTTTAGTAAAGTTACTGAAGTTTTTATGTACATTATTTAGCTTACAGCCTTTCTACTATCAGCCTCATACTTTGTCCTCTATGTGTTAATAATATCACACTAGCAGGCCACCAAATTATGAGCTATTATTTAAAGCTATTTTATCTGAGGATCGAAGTCATTCCCTTCATTCAAGGCATTAGTGTCCTCTATCTCTTCTTTAGCATCATTATTTTCTAATACTGGTTCATTGATAGGGTTGTGAGCACTTAGGGCTGAGCTCATCTTGGGTGGCTGAGCAGCAGGGGTGACTTTGGGTGCTACTGATGGATTAGATGCTTTTGTTGTCAGTGCTAACTTCAGCTTGTCAATCTCCTTCTGTAGCTCTTCAACCTTCTGCTTCCGCTCAAGTAACTGAGTTGTCAGTGTATCTTTCTCTAACCTCAGTGTTTCCACTATAGCAGACTTACTCACTTGCAAGTTCTTCAGTGACTGTAACTCTGTCTTGCAAAGCTCCACGTCTACTTTCGTGTGGTTTACTTGACCCTCAGATTTTAAAAGTTTACTCTTGTAGTCATCCACATCGTCCACCAATCTAGATTTTTGTTTATCTAATTCATTCACTTTCATCACGTATCCGTCACGCTGTTCAAGTAAAGTTAAAGATTCCTCCATGCATGATGTCTGCTGCTTGGAGCATTCCTGTAGTTGTGTACTTATTTCTGAAACTCTGTTTCGCAATTCAGTCTCCGCACTCCAACTATTGATCAGTGAAAGTAACATTAAAATGCAGACGGCAAATATGATGTACATGGGCCAACGACGCATGTTTTCTATGCCCATGTTACTACAGGATGAAATAGAGTTTAAGTGGACGAAACAAATTATTTAACGTTGACTTGTTAATTTAACAATTACTTAATAATCTTCTCCTCAATCAACAAATTAAATTTTAATTTGACAGGACAGCTCTTTCATTTGACTGTGACAGATGATTTGACCACAGAGTACTATAAAATAGGTACTGGTAATAGAGTGCCATCTCTAAGGATTTTTATGCCAACCTGGAGTAGCGCCATTTGAAAATTGTGCTCCCTAACTAACCTTATTACACATACATACCACTGTGCAATTGTGCGACATCTCACACAGAAAAATGTAATTTTCTTCTTTTAAAATAATAACTTTACTGGACAATTTTTTAACTTTTTGCAGTCTTTCCCCCTTTCTGTAGCCAACATATTTCGCTTCTGAGGTTTCGTAGCTGTTTTCGAGTATTTTGATAAAACTCCACCCGCATGATGAACATTTTTATTCATTTTTATTTTGTTATTTTCCATAATTGATTGTATTATGTTATGAATGTGTTATTTTTGTTTTTTTTTTTTATTTATGATTTCAAACACAATGTGAATTGTTCCTGAATAAATTGAATTGAATTGAATTGAAATTTGGTTCTTGAACCTGGAAAATTGAAAAATACTCCTTATAAATTTTCCTTATTTTGAGGTAATTTGTTAGTTAGTAACCTCTGGAGCTAATGAACTGATTTTGAAAATTCTTTTAGTGACTGACTTTTTCTGAGTGCTATGATTTATTTGTATGATTATCATGTAGAGTTCCCATACATTTGATACCATCAAATGTATGGGATTCCCCTGGGGATCGAAATCTACGTGGACGTAGTTGCGGTCTAAAGCTAATTTTAGTAATATGCAAAAGCTTTTTCCACAAAGTTGATTAAATTTTTAATGTGAAACATCTAATGCGGCAGGTCAAAATTGGCAAAAGTATTGCTAAATCGGCCTTTTGACAATTTAGAATTTTGACTTTTTTTATTTCTTATCGATATCGATTGCAAATCAATAAAACAAATGAATAAACAAAAAAATATATTAGCCCGTAATTTAAGTGTTTAAAATTAAACTAAAACTACGAAAATAAATTTGTTTCAAGAACTATGTTTAGTCTAAGTTGTTTTGTAGAGACATCTAGTACGTCCTATGTGAATTATTTGCATCTAATTTGGAAATTTGATCATAGATGGCGCCCCTAAAAAAATTTCTGTATACAAGAAGTTTCATCCCCCTGGATTTGATTGACCACAGAGCATGGATTTGACAGAGTGGTGGACTCACAGAACAATTACGGTACTCGCTGGTACTCGAAGAGGGTATACTTGATTGAATGGACTAGGCTCTTTTTTATTCTTATCGTTTGTAAAACACGTTCATAAAACTAGCGTTGTGGTAGTTCCATTTTTTCTAGTTTATAATAAGCTGTTTTTGGCTTTAAAGTAAAAGATGTTATATACTTGAATTAGTGATAACTATTTCAAGTATATACCTAAATAGTGGTTTAAATCATACAAGAAACTTATTTCTTTGATGAAGTATTTTTCTCATAAGACATTTCATAAATGCACTTATAAATCACCACAAACACTACCGGTGAAACGACTTTGTTATTGATCCTGTGTATTGTAAATCTACCAGAGTATACTAATTATATTGTTTATAATTAAGTATCCAACAATATAATAATTGTAATCAATCAGCGAATTTCTATTTCGTTTCAAGCGGTTCCTTCTCAAAAAGTATAAATTGTTATTGTATCTGTGTACTGGCAATTTGGTCACGTGACCAGCTCTTGTTGCCCATAGACAGCAATCCTTCATCGACTTCTTTGGTTTATAGCCACGAGGTTTTTAGAATTATTTCAATTTATTATTGAAATAATAAAAAGATACTTCATATTATTCGAACAAAATGCCACCCAGTAATCCTTTGCCACCTAAAGAAAATGCGCTTTTTAAAAGAATTTTGGTAAGTACGATTGTAAACATACAATTCGGTTTGGTGCTGCTTGTCATTTTTGGCGATTATCTTTAATTTATAAAATAATGCAAATTACAACTAGAGTATTTTTAAGCTCTTTCGTGATGCCGAAACTTGTATGAACATATTTACAGCAGTAATATATGGTTGTGAATCATAGTAGCATCAATACACTATAGTGCAAAATGTTCTAGGCTAGCACTCTTTTGGGTGCATCTAATAATAGAGGTTAAACATTCAATGATAAGTGTATTGTTATCTTTCAGCGCTGCTACGAACATAAACAATATAAAAATGGGTTGAAATTTGCCAAGCAGATACTGTCTAACCCTAAATTTCAAGAGCATGGAGGTAAGTTTTAATGCCATATTAAAATCTTGGCAAAAAAAGGCATAAAATAATGAATGATTTTATAAAAAACTTTATTCATATTCAGGCGGCTTGATTAGTAGTGCATTGATTTACAATTCCTATAGAAGTAAAGTAACACTAGCTTTAGTAAATATCACATATATTCTCTTTACTAGAGTTATGAAGTTGTGAAATTGTTTTCAAAACATAAGTCTGTGTCAGTGTTTACCCTTTCTGAAATTGTTTCAATTATTCCTTAGGAGACTGCATCCTTCATAATTATAGTTATTTAGATAGATTATAAACTAAGATTGCTCGAAACCAAAATACAGGGCTTTTTCATATATGAAATCCCCTATAACATTGACCAAAACAAAAGTATGTATAAAAGCTATGACTACTTATTAATTAAATATTTTTTCAGAAACATTGGCTATGAAAGGATTGACTCTAAATTGCCTGGGTCGCAAAGATGAAGCTTATGAGTATGTACGCCGAGGACTCCGCAATGACCTCAAGTCTCCTGTCTGTTGGCATGTGTACGGTCTGCTCCAGCGTTCAGACAAGAAGTATGATGAGGCCATCAAATGTTACCGTAATGCCCTCAAGTGGGAGAAGGAAAACATTCAGATTCTTCGGGATTTGTCGTTGTTACAAATTCAGATGCGTGACTTGGAAGGTTACAAAGTGAGTTGTGAATACAGTTATCGACACAATGAGTTATACAAGTTCATCCTATAAATTCAGATACCGCAGATATTGAAGTCTAAGGGCGAATTTAACCATCGAAACTGAATGCAATCAGCACATATACTATGTTTAAGGGCTGTCAGTGTCATTAATTTCTGTGGAATATTCACTGACAGCTCTTGAACGCGGCTTAGATGTGCTGATTGTGTTCAGTTTCATTGGTGAAATTCGCACTTATTTGAAAACGGTTGAGATTTTCTTCTAAATTGTTTCTTCTAAGCATATTCTTTTGAGTGCTATGACAACACACCATAGTTTATTTGAAGAGAAGACTTCAATGGAATAGTATAGTATGTTTGCTGCTTGCTGATTACTTTCAGAACTTAAAAAAAATAATTAAAATGAAATTGATGATTCTTAAAACATTGTATGTTGCATATGTCTCAAAATGCTTTGAATTCTGATGTTGTAAATCCAGTCATCATTATGTCATTTATTTGTTGTTATTGTACATGCAAATGTTTTATTTGACATCAGAAAATGTTTACTAAACATGTCCTCTAGAAGTGTCTTCCACAAGTAATTTTATTTAGGCTGGCTTCTCTTGTTTAGCATTGAAATAAGGAAATGTTATAGAGTGCCGCTAGCGGCTCTCTATCCCTATCGGAGCGGATAATGGCGCTGCCTCAATTGCATTGTCATTGTCACTTGTTATTTTGTTTGATTGTTGAGGTTAGTTTACCGCCGTTTGTATTGATTGATCATATTTGTTTTAGATAATTATATTAAAGGTCACTACAATGACTGAATTTACGGAAATTAAGTAGCAATTGTAAATGGCTGATAGGTAGGTTAGGTTAGAACTGTGACCACACCAGGATCCGTTTAGGCACAAGAGAATGTAATGTATTGTGTTTTTGAATGTGTTACCCTATCTAAAATTGTAGTCCATGGAATGTGGTGTTTTATAGCGAACTAACCTCAACAATCAAACATAACAAGTGACAGTGACAATGAAAATGCAATGCTTACGGCACTTTAGCCGGGCCGAGGTAGCGCCACTATTATGCCGATAGCGGTACTCTATCTCTCTACACTGCCGTGAAATAATTGAATTCCTTTTGGAAAAAAATCTTACTACACCACTGCTCACAACAATCTATACTAATATTATAAATACGAAAGTAACTGTCTGTCTGTCTATTATCTTTCACGCCTAAATGGCTGAACGAATTTCAATGAAATTTTGCAAACAGGTAGACCTGCTATCTAATTGCGTAACACATTTTTCGTAAATGATTAAGACTAATCTGTTTAATTTTGACAGTTCAACAACATTAATTGCGTTATTGACGTTGTCGAGCTGATTTTTTTTCGAATTATGTAGCAATTGATTTTGAAACACATTGCTAATCTGTTTCAAAACGTTTGAAATTATGAATGATCGTGTATTTCGCAATTAGGGTACTGGGTTAGGACAGGATGCTGTATATCCCAGTAGTATGTTCTCATGGGAAAAACGTTCTTAAACAAATTGTATTGAGTAGGTGGTATAAAGTTGTTTTTTTATAATAAAAATAAAATTGGCAACAGTAGCTAGGCAAGGCCACAATTAATAATGCTAAGGCTAAGTAATATTTGTATCTTTATATGTAAGTAATGCATTTATTATCTTGTAATAGGAACTTGTAACCAATAAATTATATGTTTGCAGTACAACATATATCTAAAGCTCCCAGTACACGTTGGGCGAGCCCGTTGTGGTGGTACAGAACTTTACGTGTGCGAGTCTGACTTGCACTTGGCCGGTTTTTAATCAATCGTCTTTGGTACAGATGTAAATAAAAATTAAAAGCGCTATACAAGTAAATTGCGGCGGCCGCGATTGCCTCTACGTCCATCTTGCTTGCCAACGCAGCACAAAATGAAACATTTGGCATGTTTCATTTTGTGTTGCGTTGCGAACACCGTCAATAAAATATGTTGAGCGCGGTCGGCCAACGGGCTCGCCCAACGTGTACTGGGAGCTTAAGACCGCGTCCTGACCAAAAGGGAGCGTAGCGCGTATACGCGATCGTTCCGCTCTTTTGTATGAATCGATCAATCAAATTGCGTTTATACGTCAAAATTCATACAAACGATTGCGTCGATCGCGTACTCGAGCGACGTTCGCTTTTGGTTATGACGCGGTATTAGACTCGTTACAAGAAATCCGCTTATTTATTTATTTATTTATTAAAGGCTTAATATTCTATTATAGAGGCATTACGAACCCATCCCAAAATGTACATGAATTTTCGGCCTAAGCACGTTATTTTGGTGTACGTGTATCCGCAGCCTTATAAGGCGCGCGGCAGCATAAAAAATATTTAATTTACAATTTACCCAATCTTTCCAGGATACTCGTTACCAGCTGTTCATGCTCAGACCGACACAGAGAGCGTCGTGGATCGGTTTCGCCATGAGTTACCATCTCCTCGGTGACTACGAGATGGCGAACAGCATCCTGGACGCTTTCCGCACCAACCAGATGAAGGGGCCTTATGACTATGAGCATTCAGAGCTGCTTCTGTACCAGAATATGGTGCTGGCAGAGTCTGGACAGTATGAAAGGGCATTGCAACATCTACACAAGTTCTCAGCCCAAATCCTTGATAAGTTATCCATTAAGGAAACCTCTGGAGAATATTATTTGAAATTGAAAAGGTTAGTAATTATTTTTCATAATGTATGAAGAAGAAAAAACAATTGAAAATCCCCGCAACTATTTCGTGTTTCGTACGTACGTATTTCAATTATGACGATAAATGCTCTATACATATATGCTGTAGTGATCAATGAGATTCTTATCACATCCAGACTTTAGAGAGACCAACAAGTTTTTTATTGCATAATCAGCCTAGGTTTCCACTGTTAGGACACAGCCTCTTGTCTGTGAGCGGGCTGATTACAGCCCACTGCTGTAATCTACCACGCGGGCCCTGTGCGGCTTGGTAGATGTCACATGTCTTCGAATTTTTGGTTCAAGGACATGCTGGTTTCCTCACGTTGTTTTCCTTCACCGTTTTGAAAGTAATGGTGATGAAATAGTTTACACAAAGTAAAGCGTAAAGTAAAAGTTGTAAGACGCGGCCGTTACCACTGGGCCACCACATTGCTCTAAGTTTATTTTTGCTCCAGTTGCAAATTGCTATTTAGCTATACCTACATCTCTACGGTTACGGGAATAAATTATTCCGAGCTTTCTGCAAGAATAAACCTGACTTGCCATTTTTAACCAGTTTGTCGTTTAGAACCAAGATCTTCCGTCTCAGATTGGCTTTGAGAGTTGCTGAATGATATCTAAAAAGACAGCCAATCAAACCATAGTATAGACAAACTGCGAGCAAGTAAAAAGTACACAAGGTGACAATCTTATGATTTTTATTTCCATCTATATTGTACCAAATATTTTATTATTTTCAGGTTTAAGGAAGCAGAAGCCGTTTACGAAGACTTGTTAAGGAGAAATCCTGAGAATGTGATGTATTATGGAAAACTTATTGAAGCTAAACAACTTTCTAATCCTGATGAAAAAGTGGCCTTCTTTGATGTATATAAGTGAGTAAAAATACGATTATGTGTCATTTTTGGGCTATAAATTGAGGGGATAACATAAGTCACTCATCAGACGACGGTAATTTTGACTGCGACCACGAGGAAGCTCATCTGGCAAATATCGGCACGGTTTCGTCTTCCATGTGCGTTATTGCTTAGATTTCCATACGTTCTATAGTCGCGAACAAATTGTCCATTGTTTGCTCAGCGCCTAAAGGTCTACCTCTACTCACAAGTATTTATGCCAGCATGGTAGTGCTAAATGCTTTGCGTTTTGTATTGGATAAAATTGTTATAATTGTCCATATCCCGAAGTATCAGAGAGATAGGATACTCTTTAAAGTATAACCAAAAATAAATATCCCTGAGCTGTCTATCATTCATATGGTGTACCCATATGAATGATAAATAGCTCAGGGATTTTTTAAGCTTTTTATGATACCGATTCGGTGTTCCGAAAGATTATCTATCTGTGATATTTAATACTACCAATTGACCATAAACCAAATGTGAAGATTATCGTAATCTACGATGTTTCGGGAAATAATGGGTAATCGCTGAGTGATAATAGTTTCTTTAATACTTTTTAGATTAATCCTCCAGAAATTCATTTCAGTCATTTCCAAATCTCACGATACTTGAAATGCATATAACACCTAGTTTAAAGAAGTATCAATAGGAATAAGTATTGTAAATAAGAATAGGAATAAGACTCAGTAATGAACCTTTACTATAACCCTACATATCAACATCATCATCACTATCATCATTATCATAATCACTATCATCATTATCATAATCACTATCATCATTATCATAATCAGTATCATCATTATCATAATCACTAACATCATTATCATAATCACTATTATCATAATCACTATCATCATTATCATAATCACTATCATCATTATCATCATTTTCCTACCGCTATCCCAATTTATTTGGGGTCGGCTCAACATGTCTTTTTATTCCATGTTTCTCTATTAGTCTCTCGGAGACTCAGGGTCCCTGTCTGACCATATCACCCTTCACACAGTCCATCCACCGTTTTTTTAAACCCTCCACAGTCACATAAAATATGCTTGTAATATGCAGTTTTTAGTGGAATGGCTTTCTACTGTCCTTGGATTAGGCATGCTCTTCGCTTTGACACATTCAAAGTGTCGTGAGTTGGATATTACCGAACTATTTACATATACCACGGCACTACAAAATTTTCGTACATAAAGGCGGAGACTGACTTGCAACTTTGTTTGTTCGAGCAAATTAAATTTTCGTTCCGCATATTTCCGTTTCAAAGGAATTCACGAAAAAACCGACAGTCGAGTGGACGATTTGGGGTTCGTATTGAGTGGCTCGGCTCGTTGCACTGACTACTACAAACTACAACAACAAATGTTGCAAGTCAGTCTCCGCCTTAATAATTTTACAGTACGATTTTTAATTATTATTCTTTTCTGTCGTCACGATCCTAAGGATATAGCCAGAGGCGGCACTCGTCTAACGATAACTAAATAACCGGAAATAATTAAAAAAATAACAAAAATGTAATAGATTCATAAATAAACTTGAACATTTTCTATTATCTAAATGCTATTATAATATCAATGAATATCTAAGAAGAAGAATGAATATATAAATGACAAATTATAAAATAATTATATGATTATACAATATTTTTAAATAATGTATGGTATAAGTTTTACTATTGTATATAATTTATACTATTTAACAAATAATTAGCCAAATTAAAGCCCTCTCCTCTCTCCTACTTTGCCCGACAGGGTCCACATTGATCATACTTTTGTAAAACCTACCGCCTAAGTTCACATTGTGGAATGCAATAAATATTTGATTCAATCAATCTGCCTAGCCTTTTCCCAATTATGTTGGGGACTTGGGGTCGGCTTCCATTCTAACCGGATGCAGCTGAATATCAGTATTTTACATGGAGAGACTACTTATCTGACCGCCACAACCCAGTAACTAGGTAATACGATACCCCTTGGTAAGACTCGTTGTTAGATTTTCGGGCTTCTGTCGACTCGTAATGACTGTCAAAGATATGCTACGAATGAGAGCCGGGGCCAACGGCTTAACGTGCTTTCCGAGGCACGGAGAAGTCTTGGTATGTAATTATGGTCACCCATCCACGGACCAAACCCGTTAACCTGATGGATCGACCCGCGCGGTTGTTATTTCTTAGCCACGAGCCCCTCGCAATAAATATTTGAGTATTGAGTAAAAAAACCTTCACGACACATTACAAATTCACAATCATCTCCATAATTAAATATGTTAATCAAATTCCGATATTATCGATCTATTTACATGCCTATGCCCGCTATATTATGTATGCGTCGAGCGCATTATCTTCAGCAACACAACGTTACATATTTAGCGGCCTAGTTACATAATGTGCGTCGGATCGATAATGATAGTGTTAATAGATATAATAGAAGTGTTTTGTTTGTATGTTTTGGTTCTTGAATGTGGTACAAGGCTTTGTGTTCGATGTCTTATTGTTTTTGGTTACATAACTATCTTTTGCGCGCGATATCTTCTGCGTGAACCTCGGAAACACTTCGCGTCAGGTTTTGCGCTTATAAACCTCGACTCTCTCTTTGAACCTTTGCAGGGGTGGTGTTTAAAATACTTTCTTAATACTTTCTTTCTTTGGTGTGGAGTTGCGAAAGTGTTATATACCTACTAAAGAACCTTTTCTTGCCATTTATTTATTTAACCAGGACAAAATAAATCCATTTACACTGATTAGACGTATTACAAATGATTTATTACACATTAAATAGGCATACAATATTATAAAAATATTGACGTAATATTGGTAACGCAATAATATAAATTACTAGCTGCGTCCCGCGGTTTCACCCGCATAAGTCTCGACCCCGTGGGAATATCGGGATAAAAATTCATTCAGTCATGGTCTACCCGTGTGCCAAATTTCATCCAAATCTGTTCAGCCGTTTTAGCGTGAAAGCGTAACAAACAAACATAACAAAAAATCAAATCTTTTCTCTTTTATATATTTAGATAGTTTTGTTTAACCATTTGACTCAGTCATCGCAAATCGCCAGACATTCTAACAGTGTCACCTTCCATTCATCAGCGAATAGGTCTAGTCCAGGACTAGATTCAAGAAAAGGGTTGAGTGCGTTTTGCATTCACGGAATGGGTGACATACGTCAAGGAAACGGACAGGAACGTGTCATGATTATTTGCTCAGATGTTAAGGCTGTGCGTGTGCATTGTATCAACGATGATTTTAAAGTGTCCTTTGTCCATTAAATACATAGATATTTCAACTAATGAGGCCTATGTTGTAACGGTGGTTAAAAGAACTGTCGAGTGGGTCTTATTGAACGCTAGTCGAGTGCACGAAAGACCAAACCATTTAGAAGAAGATGGGAAAATACTGGCTCGATATATTATAGATAGACGTGTTATAAACCTATATTGTTTCATTTCCAGGAAAGAATTCCCTAGAGCGATAGCGCCGCGTCGCCTACAGTTGACGGAAGCGCTGGCGCAGCCCGTCTTCGAGAAATTAGTCGACGAGTACCTCAGACACGGACTGCATAAAGGAATACCTCCGCTATTTGTTGATCTCAGGTATTAACTTGATTTTTAAGTAATATAACATGGACTGCCATGGATTGCCTCGTTGATCTAGTGGTCGCAAGCGCTACTGATGAGCATGATTCCTGGGGGCCTATTACGAACTTTAAAAAAACCAGGCAAGTTCCAGGCAATTCAATTCCCTGGCTGGTTAAATTTCGTATTATGACATCCGTAATTCTGACCGACTTCACGCTGGCTAGTTTGTCTATGGCTGGCTTGTAATTCTCTGCCGTAACATTCAGAAACACAAATAAATATTTATCGGTAAGTTACGGTTTATTTAAATCACGTATTTTATGATAAAAATAATAAATATATCTTAATAAATAGTTACTAAAAGTAGGTGAAAATATGAAAGCAATGTATATTGTGCTAAATAATTAACTTTTATTCTATTTTTCCGTCTTTGTAAATTGTAACGCGAGATTCTCTTAACGATAACGTTTCCGAACGTATTCCACTTGAAGTTCGACGGGGAATTTGACAACTTCATTCGAGGACAATGTGTATTGTTGCAACTACTAATAAAATAATACCATCGTATTGTTGGTATATTAATAATCTCTGTAAAAAGTACCGCTAAAATTATGCTGATAATTTTCTTCGATTACCGCGGTGTAGTGCACTACGAATTTCTTCCAGAGGGTCAAACGGTGATTATGGAGTATTATTTAGGCGTCATGAGGCGTTTGCGAGGAATATCCGCTCAAAACGGCCCAGATTTGTGGAACGACAATTCATAGATTTTGCACCATTGCACAAAGCCATCATTGTGCAAGAGATCTTAGCCAAAAACTCAGCGAATGTCATCGACCAAGCGCCGTACTCACCTGATATGGCTCCGTCTGACTTTTTCTTGTTCCCGAAGCTAACATTACATCTTCGAGGAAGACGTTTCGAGTCGGTTGAAGCTATAAAAGAAAATTCGCTGAAGGAGTTGAAGACCTTCAATCAGCTTACCAAAAATGTATGGAGGACTGGGTCAAGCGCTGGCCTACTTTGAAGGCGACAAAATAAATTTAGACGAATAAATTACTTTTTTGGTTTTATTGAACGATTCCCAGTACTTTTTACACAATGCGGTATTATGTTCCTTCTTAAGTAAGTACTAGTATCAGAGTATAAACAAAAATATGGATAATGAATGAATATTAGTAGGTAGGATAGAAATGTGGTGTTTTTGAGTGTTTTTAAATACTCAGTTTTCAACATGGTACCTAATAATATCATGGTGCACCCTTTAATAGGCAGTTGTAATTATTATAGTTCAGTGGATGAGAGTTATCGCCCTCGGCGGTGCCTAACTTATGTTTAGTAGTAAACATTGTGGGAGTTTTTCAATTTTACCGATATTTCGGTATTTTTATCAGAAGTGCCACTTTCCAGAATTTCCAGAAACTCAAACACGTAACATTTTCTTATGTAGTTAACATTTAGGAATAATTTCGCCAAAAAAATCCAAAGCAATTCAATAAAAGCTACTCTGAAGCAACGTAAATTGAATGGATTGTGAGGTTACTTATTATCAGTTTTAATATGTCAAGAAATGTCAAGCGAACGTTCATAATACGGTATTTCCAGTCAATAGACGGGCAGAAGCCCGCCAGGGTGTCACGTGACCACTGACTGGCTTGTTTGACGAGTTCATAATACGAAATTGCAAGGCAGTTCTGTTTACGCCGTAAACTGCCTGGAAATAAGAGTTCATAATAAGGCCCCTGGGTTCGATTCCCGGGTCGGGCAAAGTGTTATTAAGTTTTTCCATCTGGAATTTTTCAGTAGCAGTCCGGAGTTTGGATTTGTGCCCGGTTGATGGCAATAAGCTTGCCCCCTATTACATGGGACTTAAACATAACTGGCGAAATGTGGGTGTACTACAGGTACACCTCTGCCTAACCCTTCGCGGATGAGGCGTTATGTTGTGTGTGTTATGTTAGAACATGGAAGAGGGCACCTGATTTCAAGGGCTTTCTTGAATTTAAGATGAGAGAGACGTTGTGATTGATTCAATCCTATCGATTGGTGACCTAAATATAGGATGTCATGTCTCGCATTTGTGTCTGCTCGATATCCAGATGAGGCAAGAGTATAAAAAAAAACAGTATATACTTATTTAACAAAATAATCACAAGTCTCCTGTCACTGTAATTTGCTAACTTCAAAATTAATTGAGGGAAAAGATGCTTTCGCTATTATTGATTTAATAATCCCTTCAATAATTCCAGATCGTTATACCAGGATAAGAGCAAAGCAGACTCAATAGAGAAATTAATACTTCAATATTTGGAGAACCTCACCAAAAACGGCACATTTGGCCCCGACGCCAGTGAAACTAAGCAGCCGGCCAGCGCGTTGCTATGGGCGTATTATTACGCCGCGCAACACTTTGATCATAAGCAGGAGACTGAAAGGGCGCTTCACTATATTGACGCGGCCATCGAACATACGCCTACACTTATAGAGTTGTTTATTGTTAAAGGAAGGATTTTTAAGGTTGGTATTTATGTCTTATTGGGCATTTTTGTACGTAAATTTATACGTCTTAAGAACCTTTATAGTCGATCGCAACGCTTGTAAGTTTCCGGAGCCCTAAATAATGATTTTTCATGTCAAAGAGCTTTGAAACGGATAATTACATTGCTGGAATTTTCACACTTAAATGATTTGTAATTCAAAAAGGTACTTCCAGTACTCACGCCCCACTCACCCATCTCATTACTACCATGAGAGAAGCAAACTGGGCATGTATGGAATGATGGAGCATTTGGCCTTCTTCAATAATATCACCTAACGAAAACTGATCACTTTATCTTTCACATTAGCTTGTTTCTTGTCAGTTTATGTAGCTGTATCGATCACTTGGTTACCGGACTTCTAAATCGAGTCACCGTGCATGAGTAGGTATAAAGGCCTAAAACATCAAAATAATTTTGAGTTACAGAAAAGGTTTATATGCATTTCTGAAGCCGACTTACTGGCAATCGGTTTGATATCGTCGTTGTTCCAAATTTGAATTCACTACCATTTAAAAAGTTCTAGACCCTAAATATAAAAAAAAAACAAAAGCAATGTGGATCGATTTAGGGATTCCGAATGTATAGCTGTACAAAGATCATTGACGCGTGGCCGAAATCGGAACTAACTGCGCCATTTTGATTTTTCAATACAATTTCAGAAATGTTTACCAACAATGCCTCTCTGTCAATGTCATTGAAGAGCCAAAAGATCCTTGCAGCAATTAATTTACTTAATAATGACAAGATTCTAAGTACGATCAACCTTTTTATATGCCAACTTTACGCCACATAAACTACAATAACACGTGTTAAAATTACAGCATGCTGGTGATCCGGTTTCTGCTTACCAATGGCTAGAAGAAGCGCAAGCAATGGACACGGCCGACCGCTACGTGAACAGCAAGTGTGCGCGCTACATGTTACGTGCCGGGCACGTTAAGAGGGCAGAGGAGATGTGTGCCAAGTTCACTAGAGAAGGTGAGAAAGAATTGACGTAGATAAAAGTCAGGGAAGTTACAGTGCGATCATTATAACTTGACCCGTGACGCGATTAGTAGCACTGAATTTTGCCGGCATGTGATTGGTAGTACTGTTCTGTCAGTCGCCATTTTGAACTCTATTACAATGATACTAAGCTTGACAAGCAATGGTGCCAACATAACAGCTTGCTGTCACGGTCTGTAATGGCTATAAAGGTTAGCGCAGATTGGGGTGGTGAGCAATGCAACGCATTGTAAAAATCCTACTACATCAGTTTCATACATTTCTTATGAACACTTCAGACAGGCCGTATCGCACTTTTTTGTATGAAAATGCGTTGCGCTGCCGCCGGTTGTACCTGTAATGTGCGCTTGACTTAAGGTGGATCCGCAGTAGTACAAATTCTTTAAAGTTTTTTGCAATTTGCAAGTTAGCGTCAGGTTGTATCTTGATCAAAATATGATTTACGACCATAACAAATATGTATTTACAGAATTATACTCATTAGAATCATTAATACATCTCTCTTTTGTCGCATTGAATGACTTTTTCATGAAATCTTGACATTTGAGAATTGTTTTTTTGCTGTTTTTTTATTTGTTCTGGGTTTCGAAAAATCTGATTAATAAAATCCAATTCCCGAATATGCTATTCTTCGCTTCGCCGCCACTTCTTCGGCCTGCGCTTACTCTAATACAAAGGTTTGAAAAGAGAAAAGGACTCTTTTACCTTGTAGTGAAAGGCTATCTAAATGATAAAAATATTACAAAATAAATTTGTCGTTTCAGGTGTACCGGCGACAGAGAATCTGAACGAGATGCAATGCATGTGGTTCCAGACTGAGGCTGCAGCATCGTATAAGCGTTCGCAGCAATGGGGCGAAGCCCTGAAAAAGGCGCACGAAGTTGATAGGGTATGTCACATATTTATTTTGGTTTTAAAATTTCTTTATTTTAACATTTAAACAAGAACGGTACCTTAATTACGTAATACACGATCAATCGGAATCTGAATCGTTTTGAAACAAATTGCTTATCCATTGCTTCATCATCAAGTTCAAAAATCTGCTCAACAACGTAACGTTGAACTGTCAAACTGAAACAAAGCCGTAATCGCTTACGATAATGTGTTGCGTAATTAGATAGCTGGTGAATGACATTCAGATCTTATTTTAGGGGTTGTCCATTAATCACGTCATATTTTTTTAACATATTTTTATACCCGGCGGGGGTGTTTGGTGAGGCTTTAGAATCACCTCCCTACCCAAAATCACGTGTATTTTTTTGGAACAAAGTATCTTAAAAAAATTCAGGATATGTATATCTTTAAATACAGGTAAATATCCTTATCTGGAATGGCGAGTCAAGGTCACGCTCCACTTTTTGGTTTAGAAATCGCGCGTTCAACGAAAAAATAAATACACGAAATTTGATATTTTCTTCCCCCCCTCGAGCCTCAGGTGATTAATGGACGATTCCTTATAAGTAATGAACATTATGATTGGGTGTTATCTGCATTCTGATGCGCCTATTTAAAACATATTATGCGTATAAATAATTATGTAATGTATAAAACTACTTAGTTGTTATGAGTCTGAAGTATCAAATTTTTTCACAGCATTTCTCCGAAATAATGGAGGACCAGTTCGACTTCCACTCGTACTGCATGCGCAAGATGACCCTCCGCTCGTACGTCGGTCTGCTACGTCTCGAAGACGTGTTGCGCGCGCATCCCTTCTACTTCAGATGCGCGCGCGTCGCCATCGACGTGTACCTGCGGCTGTACACCTCGCCGCTGCAGGACGCGCCGCAGACACAGGAGCCGGATACAGGTCAGTTTCTCCTGTTTTTTATAGCCTATTGAAATTACGAGCTGCATTTTAAGTATACAGGGTCAAATTTTAAATTAACTAGCGAAACGCCACAAATGTGTTGGGTATCGATATCTAAACATGAAAAAACAATCAAAATATATTTGATGATTGTTTTTCGGTCCAAGACCTTTGCTGGTACATGAGGAACGAATTTAGAAAAAACGTTTTTTTTGTTTTATTGTGGTTTCATATCGGTACTCATAATGTCTGTGAAGTTTACCCAAAAGCCCTGATTTTTTAAACTGGTACACACATCAAGTGTCTAAGGATCAAGTACATTTTTGACTATAAAAAAAATATCCAATTAATATTTACCAAGTCTAGTCTTTCAGAGTGGCTTCTTACCTTAATTCCTATGTTTAAGTTAACAACTTATCCTTATATATTGTAAAAATAAGAATAATTGCAATTTTTGCAAATTCTGGGAAATTAACCTAAGTTAATGTCGTCAATATAATGGCAAAAATGAGCGAATGGCAAAAAAGAGAGAATTTTTGTTGTAAAGATAAATAATAATAATCTGTTTCCACCATTGACACGAATCACACAATCACAGCTATTTGGCATTAAAATCAGTTCATCAAAATCAGTTTGAGGAATGGCCGCCCACGTTCTTTCTAACAAGTCAAAAAGTTGTTTTGGGGGTATGCACGGCATTTCCTTTTCCTCCATATCGATGCAATTTTTGCAGTTCCGATGTTTGCATCGGAACTGCAAAAAATCTGAATTCTAAAACAATTTCTGAATTGTGATGGTTTTGCAAGAACGCTGTTACACACTTTTATAGGAATCCTTCCTGATTGACAGTTGATTTTCTATTTTTAATCAAAATTTAAAGAAAATTCTTTATTCGAATAGTGAAATTCACTAAAAAGAATCAATAACGATCCAAAAAAGTTAAAATAATAATCCTCAGTTACGGCGATACTCTAAAACGTACTTGATCCCTAGACACTTTTGATGTGTGTATTTCAAGTAATAAAACTAGGTAGGGTCGAAGGCCCAAAATAAAAATCGTTGTCAAAAATCGTATTTTATTTGTTTTATCGTGTTTAGATATCAATACCGATCACGTCTGTGAAGTTTCGCTAGATAATTTTATTTGACCCTGTATAAACCGCGAAGTCATAAAAAACATCATCATTTCAGTGGAAAAACAATAAAAATGATGATTTAACTGCGTTAAAATCTAGCCAAACTACAAAACGCTTTGAGCTTGATGCATAGTCGTCACGTCTGTGAAGTTTCGCTACTTAAATTGGACCCTGTATAAAAGGGAAACACTTGTTCCGAAAAAAAAAAACCGGCCATGTGCGTGTCAGACCACGCACAATGTAGGGTTCCGTAGTTGGGATGAATTTATCGCAAGAACAAACTTAACATTGTAGTTGAAAAACATGTTCTCCCATACATTCCAACTACAAATGTAAGTTTGAACCCACAATATTGAGAGATTTGCCTTGTTATTTTGGCTCATTAGTTTTGGAGATTAAGGGGGGGGGGGGGGGGGTAAATTTTCATCTATTTTCTTAAATAAGTATTAAACGAATTATTTTTTTATTATATTAAAAAATTTGCACGGGTAGCGCTAAGTACTTATCTATGGTGCACCCTACCTACCCCACATACTCTACCTACCCTACCTACCCTATCTACCCTACCTACCCTACCTACCCTACCTACCCACCTACCTACCTACCTACCGACTTACATACCTCTCTACCCTACCTTCACCTACCTATCCTAGGACCTAAAAGAATTCTAAAGTGGATAAAAAGAGATGTAGACAACGTGTGTAAGAGTAGAAGGGAAAATAAAATACATAAAATAAAAACATGTAACTATTCACTAATTTAAAAATAAACATACTATACCGGTTTGTCACATGAAATTAACTGAGCAGAGAACAATGAGTAGCTGTCAAACAATGTATCACGCACCGGCGCCGGCGCCATCTACTTAAAATATTGGTTTGTAGTACATGCTATGTATCAGAAATGGCAATGGTGAAAAAAGATATTCCCGCTTTTCTGTTGAAATTTTTCCTGAATTTTCTTTGCTATAAACCTCACGGAGCCCGAGACCTTTCCAACGAATGCAAAACCGTGGAAATCGGTTCGTGCGTTCTGGAGTTATAGCGTCAGGAAGGAAAACCCGACTTATTTTTATATATTAGATGTGTTTGAAACCCTCACAGTAAGCCCTTTCAATTGATATTTCACACGGTACAGTTTGCACAAGTTTTTTTCTTCTTTGCCATCCAATAGTGACCCCCATATTCAAAATTCATCTATTTACGTTACACGTTCGTATTCGGGTCACAGAAATACAAAAGTGCACAAAATTTCAACTTAACCGGTGCAGTAGATTCGGAGCAATTTGGCTGTGACAGACGGACACACGAGTGATCCTATAAGAGTTCCGTTTTTCATTCGGACGTACGGAACCCTAAAAACAAACAATATACATACCAATATAATACAGGGTGGCAGGGACAGCGACGCGAAAACTTACCATGGATTCAGTACGTGATTCTGAACCCCGGGCGTTGAAACTTTTCATCGTTTATTTAAAATTAAAATCAACGGGTTGCACTCCGGGAGTGCCGGCAGAAGTGAAAACTTGAATATTAATGTTGTGCAGTTTTGTTATTTTGGAATGGTTAGGGAATCGTTTTACAAGAATTGCTTTAATTATCAGTATAAAAGTACTATCATTTATGTGGTAAAATACAATATTCATTTATCGTATCGCGCTATCGTACACAAATATGACAATTTATATTATGTTAAAAATTTAACACTTCAGAACTATTACAATTATTTTACATTAAAAAGTTTATCTCTCAGAAAGATCAACTTCCATCCATAATAAAAGTGAAGTGATGTTCTTTTATTTTTATACGTATTACGAATTTTCGATCAGGTCACGTGTCCTGACGCGAGTTTAATTTTGTTTACCCATCACAAAAAAAAGTGCACAACGCCGTTAAAGAAGTTTTCACTTCAAAAATCTGCTGCTCCATACATTTTGACCGCGTACTTAGGTATTGCATTTTTCCAGTCTTTTTTTCCAAATTTATTTCAATTAGGCACAAAAAAGGCACTTTTGAACATCAACATTTACAACAAAAAAAAAAATATATATTCAATTCGCCCCTTCCAAAAGGTAGTTTTCGTATGGAGAAGAATGGGCAAGAAACTCCATCGTTACTCTTTTAAAATATTTTCACAATATCTTGTATACATCAATTATATAAAACTATATGAAACAGTAGATTTATTTTTTAATAACCAACGAAAAATTTCAACGCAGTGGTTCAAAATCTTGTACTGAATCCATGGTAAAAGTTTTCGCGTATCCTGTATACATAATCATCATATTGTTGAATTTAAGCTAAGCGTCTTTACAAGTCAAGTTCAGCATAATATTCATGAATATCATTCATTCATATTCATTAGTTCTACGATACGGCTAATAGGCGAGACTAAGCAGAATTAATTTTGTATGCAACCTGTATTGACCTGTATTGTTATGAATCCCACATGTTTCTGTCTGAATATGTTAGGAACGAATGACTAAATAACTTTGTGACAACAAGGTTAGTTTCTAGGGTAATGGACAAGTTATTGAATATATGAAGATTGATCATCCTTGTATATTCACAAACTTACTTTTGCCCGCGGCATGCGAGGATGTCGGAAAATATCCTATCCTACCCTACCCTACCTACCTACCTACCTACCTACCTACCTACCTACCCTACCTACCTACCCTACCCTACCTACCTACCTACCTACCTACCTACCTACCTACCCTACCTACCTACCCTACCTACCCTACCTACCTACCTACCCTACCTTCCTACCTACCCTACCTACCCTACCTACCTACCCTACCTACCTACACTACCTACCTACCCTACCTACCTACCCTACCCTACCTACCTACCTACCTTACCTACCTACCCTACCTACCTACCCTACCTACCTACCTACCCTATCTACTTACCCTACCTACTTACTCTACCTACTTACCCTACCTACTTACCCTACCTACCCTACCTACCTACTTTCACCGTTTAAACCTTCCCTGAACTACGACAAACATTTCAAAACCAAAATCAGCTAAATCGGCCAAGCCGTTCTTGAGTTTTAGCGAGACAAACGAACAGCAATTGTTTTTTATATATATAGATAGATATGTATAAATGTGCCATCTTTCAATCTGAATGCGATGCGATGCGAAAACCTGTAGTTTATTCGAAGCAACCTTTATTTGACCTCTGCTATCCAATTGCATAAGCATAATCAGCCTATAATGTTCCCACTGCTAAGACATAGCCCTCCTCTCTGTCAGAGGGAGTGGGCTGTAGTCTACCACACGGGCCATTTACGGGTTGGTAGATGTCTCATGTCTTCGAACTATTGGTTCTAGGACATGCCGGTTTCCTCACGATGTTTTTCCTTTACCGTATTGAAAGCAGTGGTGGTGATGAAATAATTTACACAAAGTTAAGCACCGGTCAGGGTTCGAACCTACGATCTACACAACTCGTAAGTCGCGGCCGTTTCCTCTGCGCCACCACTGCTATCCAATTACTGAGCAATATTAAGTTTTACCAATTATCAGTTTCAACTTTTCACTAGAATTTACTATGTATAATGAGGCTCGTAAAAATGTGTAGCAAGCGATTTGAAGATCTTTCGTCATACATAATAAAGATTTTGCCATTTAAATAACTAGAATTTGTTCAAGTGAGACGTCGCTTAGCCTTTTTGGCGTTTGATTGTGTAGCCAAGACTATAGTCATATTTTTTTGCTGTTCCATTTTTATCCTGACCATTTTTTTTTTGTCACGAGAATGATTCATAAATCAACTGACATAACTGTTAAACGTGATAACTCGGCCTATTCTTAGTATAGCATGAAGTAGAAGTTTACCTATTCATTTACGCAAATGTCACCTGCCTGCAGATCTGGTAGCGTCGTGTGACGGGTCGTTGAGCTCCCTAAAATAGCGTTGAGCTACACGACGACTGATGCATGCATACCGCCTGTTGGGACAGGTTAACTGAAAGCTGCAATAGCTCTTTTTTCAAAAGACCCTTCCTGACATGGCCTTGCCTTGTAAGGTATCGTCCATTAATCACGTGAGGCTCGAAAGGGGGGGGAGGGGGTTCGGGAAAAATCTCAAAATATCACAAAAAATAAATACACGTGATATGTCACTACACCCCCCGTGGGTGTAGTGACATATCACGTGTATTTATTTTTTCGTTGAACGCGCGATTTCTAAACCGAAAACCGGCGCGTGATCTTGACTCGCCGTTGCCAAGCAACGATTATACCTGTATATAAAAATTAAATATTCTGAAAACTTTAAAGATACTTTGTACCAAAAAAATATACGTGATTTTGGGTGAGACGGTTTAGGTTAAAAGTTTTGGTTAAAGGTTAAAAAGTTGCTAAAAAACATCTCGTGATAATGGACGACCCCTTGGATTCACATAAAATCCTAATAATATAATATTTGGACTTTAAGTGACTATGACCGCTACGAAATACCGGCGCCATCTAGTTTTAAAATATTGACCAAAATATTGACGTGTAAAAGTGTCTTAAAAGATCTACTTACAGAAATAAACATTTCATAGTCAGCTATTACTTACATAGACGCGGAACAATTCGTCGAACTAAATAACCACCTATAATACTATATTTTATCTCCTCGACTATTAATATCAGTAATTTATCTGCATTTGACTTTCATAAAAAGTAATAGTATCTAGGAGCGCAATATCTTAGAGAAAATGACTAAATGACCTTGTGTGCCCGCGCTAGGTCAAGTTGTAAACATTTTTATGATATACTTTAACTAAGTAATATTGTTCTAAAGCAGCAGTTTTTGTCCCTGGCTTAGTTTACAAGCGATCATTCAATGTTTGAAGAACGTTGTTAAAAAATAGACCTGAACTACTTTTACGTCATCGAGCGATTTGATTTGGTTATCATTCGTTGAGTAACAGTATTAAATCTGTTCTTGCATCTATTACTTGTCTTAGTTTTTAGCATTTTAGTTAGTGCCTATTACGCGTTACGTCTTAAGGGAAAGAGGAAACAAAAACACCATTTATCATAACATTTTGTATTATTTTATTTCAAAATCTTTGTTTTAAAAATACAATACAAAATCACATTGATTCATCATCAACTTTTTAAATAACAATTTTATACAATTAACAATTGCTGCCATCATTACATTTAATAACAATGCCACAATCATCGTCACACATATCACATCATTCCTTATAGTTCGTTGAATACTGACATAAATAAATTAACTATCATTATGCATGCACCACAGTCTCTTAGTAATAATTTAATAAATAACGTATCAAAAGTAAAGCGTCCGTTTCACAACACCGCTGATTGAGAACGTGTCTCACATAAAGCTAAAACTCGCTGTTTAAATATTATGGCAACGCGGGCCATCCCGCTAGTCTCTTACACTACTTAGGACACTTTAACATCACATTTGCGCTTTTATTTACACGGCACGTCGCGTGCGGGCGACGTCATCAGTTCAGACTAGAGCTTTGGTTTCACCGGCCGTAGCCCGGCGATCTGTATCTCTCCCGCGCTGCCTGCGCCGCGGCTTGCGGCGTCAGGAAGTACACGTGGGCTCCCTCTCCAGGTAGCCTGTAGGAGACGAATGAACCCGGCCGGCCCTCGCCCGCCGTGTTCACCGGCCCGATCCACTCCGCGTCGGGGTTGACAGGCGGCAGCGGTCTTTTGTAGTTTACGGCCGTGTCTCCCACCAGCGACGGCCTGTTCAAGTCGTACTGCTCGCCCGTGAACTGAGGCCTCTGCACCTGCGTCGGCGCTCTGTACTGCTGTGGTGTCCTGTAGCCAGGGTTCGCTATAGGGATGAACTCGCTGTCAGGATTTATTGTCGGTCGTGGAAAACGATCATTGACTAACGTATCGTCTTCTAGTGAGGGTGGCTTCTGCTGTACCAGCTCAGCGTTCACTTGTGGTACTTGCTCACTTTCCGGGTTGACTGTAGGCCTCGGTAGACGGTAGTTAACTAGAGTATCTCTGTCTAAAGACGGTGGGTTTGGGCTCTGGTTCTCGACGATCTCGTAGGCGTACTGCAGGTTTATGTTGTTGTTTATCGGCGTCCTGACCGTGTCAAGCGGAGCTGTCACTGCTAATCCGTTCACGTCGTGAGTGTTGTCCTCTAGCTTCTTACCGAACACGTCAAACGAGTTCTTTGTGATGTCATCGAAGTAGGTCTCGTCCTGTTTCGTGTAGTAACCTTGGCTGATCGGGTTCGGCGTAGTGTTGGGGTACCTTGACACATGATGAACAGGCGCGGGTTGGTCGCTCTGTATTTGAAACTGGTGTCTGTTTTTCTTATTCCGAACATCCTTCGGGAACTGAGCGTCATCATATTCTTCATCGTATGTTTTCGTTGTAGGATAGTATCTGCTGGAAGTCGGTGACTCTGTCGTCACTTGCACGTTTTCGACAAGGTATTGCTGATTGTAAGCAGGTGACACTGACGGTGTTATAGCGTTGAATTCATTTGCCACATTAAAAGGTTTGCTGTAGCTCACCATAGGCCTGAAAGGTTCCGGGTCCAATTTAGGTGCTCGGAAGGGCAATTGCTCAGGCCTCGGCTGGTTTTGGTAGCTAAACTGATAGACTGGTCTCCCAGTAATAGCTTTTGGTTTGTGAGTATGTGGTCTGTGAGAGTGCACTTTGGGTCTCTTCGTCGTAAAGAAATCAATAGTCTGTTGGATATCAGCGATTTGTTGATAGAATGCTTCTGGCCTCTGTTTCTGCTGTTGCACATAGACAGGTTGTGTTCTGGGTTTCTGTATACTAAAGTACTCCTGTGTGAGAGTTCGTGGTCCCTGTTTTTGTGGCCACAGGAATAGTGCATCAGCTTGGTCGATAGCTCCGTATGAAATATCCACCGCTGGGTTATAGCCTGTCTGAGTGTTGAAATTCTGCTGTTGTGGGTAAGGAGTTTGGTTGACTGGTACTGTCTTGTAGTAATTCCTGCCATCGAAAAATGTGGCTGGAGAAGGCGAGGTCTTTGGCTGCTCATCGTAGAAATAATACGACGCAAACGCATTTTCGTTTGGATTCCTGTTGTTGTAGACAGGTTGCAGTTTTGTAGTAGGCACGTCGTTCTGAACATTTGAATAATGTGCTCTCAGCGGCACTTGCGTTGATGAAATGTCGTTCGAGGTTACTGTAGGTCTCTGTGGCACGTTGTATAGTATGTACGGTTTCTCCGATGTCGTCGGTACTTTGTTCTCATATGCGTTTTCTGGATAATCGTAAATTACGGACACGGAGAGAGGCTTCGATGTAAGCTTCGTTCGTGTTTTATAAACAGGTTTGTCTGTTTTCGTCCTTGTTGTATTTTCGTCTGGCAAGTTATGAACTCTTACGGGATGTCTCGGCGGTATGCGTTGCGGCTTCCTCGTTTTCAAAGTAGTCACGATCTCGACTGGTGGCGGTGTCGTTATCGTTGTTGGTATTTCAGTCGTTCTCGGCGCCTCAGTTGTGGTAGGTCGCGTCTTGTACTTGGTACGCTGCACTGTGTGCGTGGGCGTCGGTCTCGTGGTCGTCTTCGTCCTTGTGGACGGCCTAGCGGTGGTAGTCTTAGCAGCCTCCGTTGTACTCTCCTCCAATGGAGCAAAGAAGTCTGGTGGAGGTGGCAGTACTATTCCAGGTACTAGTGGGCCCGCAGGCACTTTATTGTTGTAGTCAGCGCGGTAGGAAAAATTGTAGGGCGGCGGATAGTAAATCGAAGGGTCGTCTTCGTCGTATAGGTCTGACTGGTTGCTCGGTGGTGGTAGAAACACTGCGCCCGGTGGAAAGCCTTCTGGAAAAGAGCCGTTCATGGATGGGAGGAAAGGGAATGCTCCCTCGCTCGCATTCCCGGGAAGGAATGGGAACGGAGGACCTGGCTGCGGCGCTCCCCCGGAAGTAGCGTTTCCCTGATTATCACTCGAGGGGTAGGGCGCTCCCGATGGAAAGAGGAATGGCGGAGGAGGAAGAGGGCCTTCGCCCTCTCCTGTAAAGAAGGAAGGGAAAAGGGACGCAGGGACACTACCGTTTGGCGTGAGGAAAACGAGCGGTCCGTTGTCGGAGAGTCGTACCGGAAAGGGCGGTGGCACTTTGGGTTTCTGCGGTAACTTTACTTGCCTGTTAGGCGCTTCATAGGCGTCGATCGGTGGCCATGGTCTGCCTTCAGTCTCTTTACTTCGCTCAGGGAATGATCCCCCTTTTAAAACTAGTAGGTGATCCTCTGCGAGCCAAATCTCATCTTTCTTGAGTCCACCGAGACTTTGAAGGTTATCTTTTGATCTGGTCTCCGCGTTTGGCTCGTAGCTCACGATTCCAGGTCGTTTAGGAGCTTTGGCGAATATTTCATTCTGAATTAGACCATATTTTCCTTCAGCCACCTGATCTGCTAGCGTCTTTTTATCTTCATCGACCTCTTTTGTCTTCGGAGCGTCTTTTCCTTCGCCGGCGCTGGACATGAGCATGCCATCATCCCATATCCCTTGATTCCAACCCACGTTGCCGCCTGACTGGTCCGGCGCGATCACGCCTGCGAATTTACCACCCGCGCTCTTCTCGTTGTAGATTAAAGAATTTTTCGCGGTGCCGTATTCTTTTTCGGGTTTAATCTTGAGGTGTCCGCCGACGAGTCGTTTGATCGTTCTTTGTGACTCGGCGTGATCATTGTCGTGCGGCGCGACGCCGAGGCTGCGCTGATCGCGCACGAACGAGTCAGGCGGCAGCACGTACGTGGGCACGAGCACGCTGGCAAGCGCGCACGCCCATGTCAGCGCCAGCACCAGCGCTAGGGCCGCCCCTCTCACCATCTGAAAGTTTGGAAAACATCACTTCTTAGTTATATTGCACATACATAAACACTTAAAACACAACACGTTAATCCATAAACTTATCTAAGTCGGGCTTTCTTTGTTAATCGTGTACGCTACGTAGTCGGTCATGAGCGCGCAAAGTGAAAGGACCGAAGGAGACAAAAGCGTCGGCCAGTGGCGCTGTTTCGGGCACTGGCGAGCCGCGCGCCACCACCCGCCTTTTATTAAGTTTTGTAGAGCGACCACCTCCGACCCAGCTGACATTGAGAATCAAGCGTTTAATTGGAAATTGAATGGCGAATTAACGCCCGACAGGAAGGCCGCGACGCCTAAATACGAAAAAATACAAATGTCGCGCTTAATTTGGCTCTATTTACGTATTGTTAAATAGATATCAGGCCGGAGCTTCATTGTTCTTCAGTGGCTGTGTAACCTCACCGGAGAAATGTTCATTAGCCTAGTTTGCAACCACTAACGACACAGAAATCTTCGAGAGTTTTGAAACAATGATCGGATAATTTTTTCAATTTGAATCGTCACGAGCTCCGTAACGTAATCACATCAAGTCACGAAATTATATCCATACAATATTTATTATTTGTAAAGCCGTTTATTGAAAACAATGAAGATGTCAGCTAGTGCGGTCGCCGTGGGTGAGAAATTACTGCCACTTAGTTGTTACAAAATAGAGCTGGTTTAATTGGAACGAAAGCGTCGGGCTGAACTATACCGAACCGAATAATGGCCGAACCAGATATGGAACTATTAGGGCAGTGAAGGCAAAGTTGCCTGTGGTGTCCGGTGGGCGTGGCCGGGCTCCGTGAAAGGCATGGTCACCCGACTTGATTTCGCCTTCGATAAAACACGAGCCTAACCCGATTTGTAATTGTGCTAAGCTATGCACCGAACCTGTACTAGATCATAGAGCGGTGAGGGCGGCACCGTGCGCCGTGCGCTGACGCCTTGCAGCTTGCAATACTGCGCGCTCCATCGACGTTTTAATTGGATTCGATTGTGCAATCTAATGATATTACTACAATAGGTCACTCTCTGCATATTTACCTTACGTAAAATTAAACAAAGTTCAACAACAATTTATGCTACTTCAAATTTATAGAAGGTTTGGCCAGATTATCCTCGTGAAAGAGGGAAACGATAAGGCTCATTAGACACGTGATTCATAATGAATAACCTTGATTCAGTTTATGATCATTTGGTACGTTTACTGGCGTCGCGCGAAGTCTGGTTGAGCAATACTTGCCGTAACAGTCACCGGTTCTTTCCTTTCAGAAATCTATAAGTTGTAACATAACAAACCGCCGATTGAATTGACTGCACGTAGCAACAGACAGGTGAGCCGTAAAGTTCACAGCGAATACACCGACTTGACATTTGGCCGCGATGCTAAGGCTCATCGCGGTTGCATCCTTTCGTTTGCGATACCCAGTTTGCCTTCATAAAAATTGTGTCGCGATTGTTTAAGCCCTGCGTTATTTCGAGACCGTGTGCATTGTTGGCGTAATTATTTAAAATGAGCGATGGAAACTAAGACAAGCGCATGGCCTTGCTCCGCAAGGTGCCCGATTTTTTTGCGGTCAGTACAAAACGTGAAGTGATTAACCAACGACTTGACTGGGAGTGTCACGGTGGCCGGTGCTTTCAACAATGCCGCCAACCTTGCTGGCGTGCCCCGCGGAATGAACGCGGCACGACAATTGTTTTATAGGCTTTTTCGTATGTGAATAAAAAAAGCTTTCTTCACGTTCTAGTTTCACAGTGTCAGAGCGTTGGGAAATTCTCTCGGCTGATGTATTGTTGACGATTTGTATTCAGAGCTCGGCTCGTGCGCTCGGCGCTAACTTTCCATCAGCCTTTGTTTGTGTTGACTCGAGTTTAACCGCCAGGACACGCCGTTTGCCACGTTTCACACGTTTACTCCTCCACACTTTCCAATACTTCAGCAAATAACTTTAATATGTGTGTAATTTGTAGCCTTTTATGTTCTTGTTATGCGATCGTCAGATTATTCTCAACTAATTCTCAAAGTACGTACGAAGGCTGCTTATTTACGTAATTACTGAGATAAGTCCCCTACAAATTAAAGTCTATACGTTTGTAGTGGCAGGTAATTGCATGCATTGATCTCCTTGAGTTTGCGGAACGACGGAAAGCTGGCCGGCGTTTATTTATTACAAACTATAACCGCCTATTTGCGACATAACTGTTTGTTGACCACTCCTTAGTGTCCGCCACGCGTGTGTCCAGCAAATTGCGCAATGTATAATAATAACAGTTGCGATCGGCAATCAATAAAACGTTACATGTATGCTACGGTATTGGCTGCTCTGGTTTGTCACAGGGTTATGAAACTTTATCGCATCGTCTGCGCTGAAGCCTCCGAGCGTCGCAAATTATAACGTTACTTGTCTGTCCTTTAGACATGTTTATCAAGATGAAAGTAATTGGCGTATCACCGGGCGATCGCGTGCGCTTAATGATATATATTTGGAATTAATCGTATGAGATTTAAAACCGCAAAGGTTATAGATCAAGACAGTAAAAGGGTGCGCTCGTGCTTCATTAGTCAAGATATTAAATAAGGTTGTGGCTATGAGTTTTTCTGTTAATTTTATGTAGACTGTGCAGTAGATTTACTCAGACTCACGATAAACAGTTATTTAGTTATCGCAACCTAAAACTGCATTGTACAAGTGCATTTTGGTTTACTCTGTAATTTAACTACTATAATAGTATGCATATTGCGAAATTCACATTGCACTTGAACATTGAAATATTTTATTTTAATCGTACATTCCGGTTCGTGGCAACCTTAATTTGATGCGCAAGCGCAAGCTGGCGCGTGCCGTTTGATTGATCAACCGGTTCATTACAATTCCTTTTATTTTAGACCCCAACTACTTAGCTAAAATTGTCCGCCTTTTGTTCCAATTATAATTAATGATTATCCGGACCATTGTTCAGATGCAAAACATTATACTCTTGCGCAAGTTATATAAATGATATGCAGTTAATTAGATGATATTAATGATTTTAAAGCGAATGAACAGTGAGTTTTATTATGGCATCATTAAAGTTTCAATTATGGTTAATTTTCTTCAACGTAGCTACCTATATTATGCTTGAATAATAACCGAGAAAACTATAATTCTGTTGTAGTAAACCACTGCAACAAGCCAATTCCAATTTTATACGACCTATAAAACATTATCGCAAGCACAAAGGAATTCAGCATATCAATCCGTGGTATTAAGACTATTATAAGCTCTATTGCTTTAATGTCAGAAGTTACGTTCAGGTATGCGAGAACTACGAGAAATGTTAATGTGTGTCACGGCGAGAATTTATAGCAATTAACTATATAGTGGACGAGTCGCTCGGTCAAGGAGGTGCCATCCTACAACCTGTTTTATCAAATGCACCCATCGTGGATTGTGTTATGTCATCTAAATGCTTTGTATGTATTATTTGCTTTGGTTTGTTTACCAATGGATTTGGCTTCTATAAATTTTGAGGATTTTAACACTTCGTTCTATTTGTACCACTTCAGTCATGCAAGATTTTCTGAACTTCGTTTCGATTTGAATTTTCCAGTATAAAAATTGTAACGATCAAGCATATAAAATTGACGGAAGCTTTCAATAATAAGTAACTAATAAGCAGTAACATTAAAATTCAACATAACCTTAACTAATATACGAAAAAAAATAGACAAATATCAAGAACTATATAACGACCGGCTGGATTTACGTCATCATAAGGTTTCCTCTTTTATTTGTGTCAATTATCTAGCTCATTTTTTAATTAATTATTAGGTACCAGGCTAATGTCTCACGAGCTTTGTGTATTACTATTCTTAGACGTGCCTTATTATGATCAAAGCCTTCCAATTAAAAGACCTTGCATTTTAATGTGGGAATTCTTTTATGCATTCCCCTACTTGTAAGTTCTAATTTAGATTATCTTTATTTAGAAACGGATTGCTGTAATAACATGTTTACTTTGTGCAAAATATCTCCGCGAGTGCATTGCACAATGCCTATGATCCTAGTTGCGTGGGTTATAAGTTCTACTTGCTTGATGTTAACTGTGTAGGTACTCAGTCATTACACTGAACTATTGTTCGATCATCGATTGTTCATTCTTATCGTACTCTATACATATCGTTTTTAAGTGTAAAACTAGATTTCCAAATCCAATGTCTACATGATTCGAATCTAGATTTGGTCACAAATATTTGTTTTTACCATTGAAATATCTTAAGGTCATAATTTCATGAAAAATCTATTCTTCTAAATCGTGACCGGTTGCGGTCGTGGAGAGCGCACGCGCCGGTTTCTCGGGGCCATACAGTGAAATATTTTAAACTATTTCTACTAAGTGTACTGCCATGTAGACTATTGTTGGCGGATTTATGATTTATGCCCACAGCTCTTTCAAGGTTCATAGCTTTGCTCTATATTGTGTAAGTTATGGCTAACATGACATATGTTACTTAGTACCCGATAAGGTCAGGCCAAGTAATTGAATCTACTCCAAAAAACACGATATTGTAAATTGAAAAAATAATACTACAAATATAGTGGTGATCTCAGATGAAAACATGCAATAATCTAGAAACTTCTCGCTTGATTGAAGTTGATCTCCAACCAGGGAATTGTAAGCACTAGACTAACAACATACTTCGTTTACCACGCACTCTACACGTTTTCCAGATAAAATACAGTTTATGCATACAATGTTAATCCCACCCTTGAGAATAAAAATAACCTTCACACAGATCATATGTCCGAAGCTTCCGCATAGCCTGGCCAAGTAAGTTCGCTCTCGGTCCATACGGCCAAAGATGTCGCGTTACGTCTATATGTTTTATCCAAACGTGGCTATCTCAAACAGTCCTTGAGATGAAGGAAGTCGATCTAGCTAAAACGTGATCTATATTATTACTGCTTATTAAAATATTGCGACATTTCAAATTGTTATAATTTTTTTTTTTTTTTTTTTCAATGTTGTTTTCAAAGTCGGTACGTGATACGATTTAGTATTCGCAAGCGCTTTCCTTTCTTTGTTTTAAAACTTTCTTGTTCATTGTTTCGTAATTGGCGTGGTCCAACCCGATGACTGTTCGTATGTAATCCTCAACGTAATGCTCGTTATTCGTTTACATGTCATTAGTAATTGCTATTACCGCATCTCCATTATATTTGTGCACTTCCCGCGGTTTTGTTTTTTACAGTAACTAGGACTATGCAAATACGTGGGCCTTGTTAACATTTTGATCTTGCTTATCTGTTTCTGTGTCTTAACGATGCCTTTTATTTCTTGTTACAGGTAAGAATTCATATCTTAACAACGATTGCGCTGTTTCGGTAAGTAACATTGTATAGTAAGTTAGATCGGATCGGCTGTTGTGGGCGGTTCTCCTATTGCGCTCCTACTACCGGTGTAGTAAACATCAATTAACTGATTTCAGATAGATAATCGACGTTATTAGTTACTCCTTTATTGTTTAATATGAGGCGTCTCTTGTGCAATAAGTTTCAAAATTTTTCCGCTGTTCTTGTGTTACCTTTTGGTGGTTTTCGGAGCGTGGCGGATAATAGGCAACCTTAGATTGCGCCCGAGTCCTTCGCTTGGAGTCGTGCGAGGAAAAGCTGCATATTTTAATAGCGAATTTCGTAATACTTTTTGCAATGGCGGCGATCGCTTAAGCCGAATCTATCGGATTATCGGAGCCGGTGATTACCTCGGAGGCGATTCTCCGCTTAGTTTGCGCGTTACCTGACAAAGGGTCGGTAATGACGACTTATATTCGTCACGGCTATTAGCGATGCTGGTGCTGATGATGCTGACGATGCGCGGGCGCAACTAATTGCTGAGAGCGCGTCTATTGTTTAACATGTCACACCAGACACATTCAGAGTTGCTACATACAAAACAATTTGTCATTGTTCTCGACTCTCTAAGTTTTCGTAGACCTTGCTCGCATCGAGATACTTGTCGACCGGTTTCTTACAAGTGTTGCCCCTTTTTTGCTGCAGTATTATCGTGGACTTTTCATCGTTTGGAGCCGGATGCGAATTTTTTGTTGATGATCATAAGAGCTCATGACGTAATCTAATGTTTATATTATCATCATTGAAATCAATTTCAAGCGCAGGGAAATTTTTACTTTAATGTTTTCAGAAGTTCTGTCAACACCTGACAGTGCGTTGACACTGCATTCAGTTCCGCAATAGAAATATTTCTTTTGCTGTATTGAAAAGCAATGTTAACAAGATATCTCAATTGGAGCGAGGCCATTTCCCAACCACATCATATGATTTTTAATAGAAAATTTATTTAGAATGGAGAATAATGTTTGATAGTATATGACGCGTTGTATTATTTTGCGCTTTCGAATCATTTGCAATAAAACTTTAGCTTAGAAAGTCGGAATGACTTACAATATGGCGTTAAATCAATATGGACAGTCATTACAATACACCTTTTTGATGTTTAGAATGTAACTTTACGCTAAGTAACGTAATTGTATGCTTTGCACTTACAATTTGGATTGTCTTGGATTATTGTACAAAGCTTCGAGAAACTGATAGACAGAAATAAACTCAAGGTAGATTGCTGGGTATGGCATTCCGGGACCGAAGAAGGTAAACTGGCTTCGTGCCGATGTGTCATCATAATGCAATAGGACCTTTAGGTACTATAAACTGCACTAACACCTTCACATTGCCTGACTGTATGTTATTTGACCCTTGACTTCAACTGCCTCTCAACGTTCTTTATTATTTCCGTTTGCATATAATTTGAACATAAGGTATTAACTGACTAGTCGATAAACCTGTATCTTGTTTAAATCGGCTGAATATTTCTAGAGTTATGATCATATCTGCGTCTGCATTCCACACAAATACCATTTTAATTGATAAATCGCGTAATTCATGTAACAATGTTGATCGAACACGTTATTCAAATGATGCTGAACTGAATGAACCAGCAGGTATATTTGCATGTGTTGACGTATATGTCAGACAAGTACAATATCAAAGTATCGGTAACATTTACTTTCTAATGGTGTGTTAGATCTAGCAAGTTTTTAACACACTTTTTCTCACCTAGAAAAGTTACCTGAGTTGTAACTCTTATTACGCCGGAAATGTTAATATTTTGCCCTAATAAGATGTGAATCTAAATGTGATTATTGTACAAACTCATGGATATTAGTGTTTACGTCCGTGTTTTAATTGGCGTTTGTTCCTCGTTCACACGGTTTATCCGGATCGGTGATTATGCGCTCATTTATTATGATTTAAGTTGATCGCATCGACTATTTCAAAGTCCGTGTGTTTGAGACGACTGTTGTATGTGATTTCCGCAGTTTTGGGATCATTAGCGTGCTCATTAGCATATGTTGTCCGGCTATCATTCGAGCAAGATTGCGTTTATTTGTATGTAGAGCTTCCCGAACATTGCAGTTTGCTACCATTTTGTTATGTCATATTAAGTCCACGTCCGACTTTCGTAGTCTCGCGTCTCTTTCGTCCGCTTTTACAGTACGTCGACTTACGATCGGAAGACAGCTATTTGTCCGTCTGTTGTGATATAACGGATCATCAACACGAACACTTGATTTTACATATTCTATATCTGTTGTTAGTAAAATCAAAGTGTGGCATTGCAGCTGTAATAACGAAGGCAACCACAAAAATTTGAAAACCGATGATTTAGATTAGGGATGGATGATACAATGTAAATATTTTGATAACGAGATTAAAAATAAAAGTAGCGAAGATGTTAAATTGCATTTGAATAAATTTTCTCACACTATACAAATCCATTTCGCGCCGAAGTTTTTCTTTGAAAACCAATTAGGAACCGGTACGTGATATAACGTAACGCGACAACATCGACCGTTTTAGAGGTTTATTGAATGGTAGGTATATAAAATAGTCACGTAATGACGTTGACGAATCATTGATTATAAATTTTGCACGCGTACGAATGTAGGTCCGGCTGGGAGTTCCGTTAACTACCATCACACTGTTGACATCAGAATCGCCATTGATCGATCGCTTAAACACGTCTAACCATTTTATTATGTTGTACTTTGTATCCTCGGAATTACCCAAATACCGAATATTCTTCGCTCATTACAACGCCTTTGCTTAGACTATGACTAATGCGTTATTAAGCTCGCTTTGATGCAATTCAATTAAGCAAGGATGATTGTATTTCTTGTGCATCGTCGCCATTAAGCTCGGAAGAAACCATTATTGCATCTTAGTTTTCACGTAATATCTATTTTGAGAATTTTCAACGTTTCACGAGATTGGATTTACACTGAAGTATTTCATTCATAACTTTCTGAAATTGTTTACGATTGGTGGCGTGGGTCATGTTTTGGGATCGTGGGTGTTCAGATGGCCGGTTCAAGCTATACAATAACCGGCTTTGTAATTACAGCGCAAGTAGGCGAACTAGAAGCGGGTGTTGAATTTGATCAAGTCAGGACCACATTTTGAGGTTGTTGGGCAACACTACTCACACAAAACGTTGAAACACTTTTGTTTAAATGTTCTCACAGGTGTTTGTAGTGGCGTCATTGGGTTTTATGTCGAAGGCTGGTCGCTGTGAAACTTTGACTTTAATATTTGTGTCGTGATACCGGCTGCATTGTTTCTGGAGTCGCGCTTATTGTTGGTGCGCCGGCGCACCGTCTAGCCCGTGAGATCTGGGTCGGGGACCTGACTGGATGCATGCGATTGTCATACGTACGCTCACTAGCTTACTATCAAACGCGCCTAACTTGTCATGTTTATTACTATATAGATTGTAAACAAACACAATCTTACGTTTTCTGTTAACGGTTGAGGCTGCGGCTGTATACACTGTTCTTCGTCTTCAGTCGCACATCACACGACGGCGCTGTAAAGTCACTTCACTCTTGTTCTAATTCACTGGTGATAAGTCACTGCACATACTGGGGGTGTAGTGTCACGGTTGTCGCTTAGCGGTGGAATGTCGGTAGTGTTATGTCCCGAGGGTCACCGCGCCGGTCAGTGGTGGGGTGCACGTGTGTTCGGCAGGTCGCGCGGCGCATGAGTGGCCGCGGTGGTAGGGGGCGCCGGTGTAAATACGCCGCCGTAGCGCGTGCGCGCCGCCTACGCACACCGCCGCGCCGCGACACACACTGCGCCGTGTCACACTGTAGCGACACCACCGTGACGCGCACCTCTACTGCGATGCGCCGATCAGACCTCTAATGACGCTTATTGAGATGAAATTGATGGGAGAACCCTAATACCCTCGTGTACATGCGGATGTAGCCATATCACGTACCTATACGCCTGCCTCTAATCATCCGTGATGTAAGATTGTTTTGTTTATACTTTATCCACTAGTACCCTAATTATCCGATTAACGTAAATCGATGACTGATCAATTATATGTAAAAACTTGAACACGAAGAGCTGAGATTGACGTGACAGATTTACGATATGCATAATGTGGATAATTTAGGATTATGTGGAGATAAGTACCTCGGACACTACGTAATTTAATCTTTATTGAATTGCTTGTTCTTACTGAATTATGAGCAGTTCACACGTAATTTAGGTTTGAATTAATCTGTCATAAGTACAAATTGAGAATTTATTGATAATGCATAATCTCGTTTTAAAAACATTCTCTTTGTATTTACATAAATACACTGTTTAGCATACAAAGGTGAGGTCAAGTTTAAATTCCTAGCGTAATCGCAACCATTATGCAACAATACATTACAAAAAATCGAACACGACTACTAGCAATGATATGATGCTATAAACACAGACACAATAAAAACAGTGTCTGCCACTTATGTTATTTCCATGTATTTCAGTGCTAGCGTTGAAATACATAATATTATGAAACCAAAAGTACCTAGATAAGGGTATTGCATTTCTGAATTATTTATTTATAATTAGGATTTTCAACAATGAGTACACTATTACTTTACAATTATAAAGAAACAAACTTAACTTACTTAACTTATTGCAAACTTAGTCTAAGCGCCTCATTGTAGAAAAGCACGGCATGCACTACATAACAATGAATTAATTAAAACAAGTAATACATAGCTCTGATAAAAAAAATTAAATGGAGAATTCTAGAATTTCTCATAAAGTTGTCATTGCCTTGGAATGTTGAAACTTTGGGTAAACCCAGGACTTAAGTTCAGTCCTACCTATACATCCAAGGGATCTCCCATCTTGGAAAAATACTTTTTATGCTGCGGCCGCATCTGCGTCTATCGTGACGAAGCAATGCGTGACGAAGCTTCACGCGTATGTTTCGCTCGCTAAAAAGCTATCGCGCTAATGCGGTGGTCGCATTAGCGGCTTCATAATTTTAACGAATTGTCGTACAATATGGATGGCTCTCCATTATCTCGACAGAGCGTCTACGCAGTCCGGAGTCGGTAGCCCAACCACGCGCCACGCTAATTAGCGCGCTAAAACCCTTTGATGTACCCGGGCGATAAGTGCTACGCAGCCCGAAATATCGCGACAATAGACGATAATGGTTGGTCACATCTGTGTGTATCGTATCACCGTGCGAAGCTCCGGCAAGATAGACGCAGATGCGGCCGCAGCATTACGTTAAATAAACAACAAGACATTCTTCATATAAGTTCTTGTCTATATTTGTAGCTGGCTATTTATAAACTCCGGACTGTCTTATTTAACTGTGGTCAATAGATGACGATGATCTATGACTAAGTTTTATTTCCATGTGACATCACATAGGCCAGAGTGTCATAGGGTCCAAGTGTCATGCGTATGTATGTCATCAACTCAACAGGGACGCAGACTTATGATAAATTAATTTTCTTGGAACCCAACGCAGCATGAATCGTACTCTTGGCAGCTATTAATGTAAAGAGGCTATGCCCTTTCTTGGCTTGAAGGATGTGATGCCACATTACTTTGTCTACTTCCGCTTCTCTTAACCTCTGACCAGAAATTTACTGCACTTCCTGTCTGCCGAAATGTTCGGCGATGTAAGGTCGTGTATCTTTTCAACAAAACATCCAGGCGAATTTGTAACCTCATTTTTGGAAAACAGAACAAAAAATATGTTTTTATTGATCAAAGCCGCGTGACCTTGACCTTAGGCTAGTTTACATTACAAGATAGACACGGTCAAACTGCAGCTCTATGTCAAGTCCGAATTTAATGTAGAGATCCGCCTTTTAGTCCGCGGTCATCTACGAGCCGGCGGCGCTCGGCATGTTGCGCAAGCGCACGAGTCATCGACACCGGCGCGTCCTCGGAAGGTCGCGGGCGGACCCCGTACGGGATCGTCCACATTACCATAATATTATATTCAGCAAATCTTATTAACGTTGTGTATCAACATGTTTATGCGTTGCTGTGTGTGTGCCGGATCTAGCTTTTAAAAAGGTCGTTGGTTTGTTTTTTTTGTGTAGCCTGACTGGAGATTCGGTTTTTCCCAAAGTAAGGGGTAGGAGATATAGTTCTGGGGTCCGTTTTTATGTTGCAAAAGCTGGTGTAGATATTTCTTATTGATGCTGACTGGTTTATTGAGTTCACTTCTTTATTGGTCTCATAATGTTGATGTACGAGGTCGTCGTGCCGTTAACACACTTCATTTACTGTAATTTTATATTGGTTTTTTATAAAATATGGCTTTTACCAAAACAAATATGTCATCAATCAACAGAAAAAATATTATGATTAATTGATTATTCGATTTAACCATTCAATAGTGGATAACCCCAAATCATCTAACACCGAATCAAAATTAATAGTTTTCTTGCTAATATTGTAAATGAATGGAATAGCTACTTACGTGTGCTGTCAATTACTGAAAAGCATTGCCATATTGCGTGTGTCATTATTATTTAAACAACAGTTAATGTCACTTTTCTTTAGATATGCGTTAGCGCAAGAAACGGAACCATCACACAAATAATTTAATTTTCCATCCCATGTTAATTGCACTTCCTCCATTTTGAAAGCAAATATTTTTAGACTTTAAAATATTATAAAAGTGCTGAAAAATATTTGGTCGTAGTTAGTTACACGGTGGTCAATATAAGTAATCTTGTGGAATTCTATCAACTCGTACAATTCACGAGCGTCGCGACTTGGGAGCGATTCGCGATGGTCGTTTGTTATTTTCATTATATATTTTTTTCTCGGAATCGTGTTTAGGTGGTGTCGCCGCGGCGCGTCCGTACAACATTCCGCGACACAGCGGCGCTTGCTGGCTCTGACCGTTTGACCACTTCATAACTCTGGGGACCTTACCACCGGTTCTCAATATTCCGATTCGAGATTAAGTCACACTTTATTCTGTACCGTACGATCTTTGCTGTACGCTAGTCACGTTCGATATATTATAGTTTTCGTGATTCACTTTTCTCATGTTACCTACTGTATTTAAAACGAATAAACAGCTGTGGTTTTATGTCTTTGAAGAAGACATTCATATGAAATTTGGCAATATTTCTGAACATAAGCCAATTGCGTTTACTCAGAAATTTGTCACCGTCTTCCGTTTCGTAGACTAAATGATTATGCCGTCATATGTCAAGATATACTTCGCCTCATTTAGAAGAAGCAAATTACCTAAATCATTTCAGCGATGTTTATCATGCAAAACTGAAATAAACAAATAATTTCCTGCACCTGCAGAGAAATGTTAGTTGTTTTGTCGTCAGCTGAATGCCCATAAATCAAACTAGATTCTGGTAATTTTGGAACCAGGATGCAAATGCATCTCTTGACCCGGATCTTGTCTAAAAAATGTGTAAAATATGTATTTAAATAGCTCAAATGACGATAAAATGGGCTCTGTCAACGGTGGAACTAAAGCGCAAGAAAAACCTGAAATTATTCTTAGTTGATGGTATAGACATGAGGCTAGGCCGTGATGATGCTATAACTAGAGTATACTGACCTGATTATTGTAATAATAGGGATGTTGAACGGAAAAAAAAAATATTTAGTCCGTCAGTTAGATAATAAAAAAATATTGGACACGTATTTTTAGTCAACTTCCCTATTCTTTACGAAAGCCTCTCTTCGTGGTAATGGTCCTTCATGGAGTCGAAGGACCTTCATCCTCTCAAATTCGTGATACGATAGTAAGATGAGAACATCCGCAGAGGCGCCGGCGATCCCGCGCCCGCCGACATTCGGCTCCATGTCTTCGCTTAAATTATTTAATCGAATATTCTTTTTGTGGCTGCATTGCTTTTTTACTACAACTAGACGTGTTTCACGGTCCCGTTTGTGGTTTTTAGTATTGTTTAAAGTCGATTTATGAAGTTTGGTTTTGTATTCAATTTTGGCTGAGTTTTGAGGAATTTTCAGGAACCCAAGATTCTAGGAATTATCGCCAAAATTTTTCCGCCCGGCTTTCGGTTAGCAACTGCTCCAGCAGCAGTTATGTGCAAGTTGTCATTGAAGAGATGATAAATAATGATTCGATTTAGGCGGAACAGCTCCAATTAATGGAAGTTACGCTACCTCTTGAGTTACAATTTATCATGCACATGCAGGTGTTTGTGACGGACAGAAACACCAATACGTTCATTATATAGTTCGATTGTAATCGATCAATTGACAGTTTAATCGATATCAGAATCGATTTCGCGCTTGTATCCGTAGCGCCTTGTTATTATGGGTCGTAGGCTCTTTAGTTACATAATTTTGTATCCGTTGTTTCGGTCGAGAAGCTATTAAAAACAAGTTGTGTGTTGATAACGATTTTAGATAACAATCTAACAATTTATTTGGCGCAACTTGATTTTATTTTAGTGGTGTTCAACGTCCTAGTTATTAGTACTTAAATCGATGTTTTTTGTTCGTCTACTAAGGACTGATTAATTGGTTGAAATTGATTTTATTTTTGTTTTTTTTTATGTTCTGTGTATCTGCTCGCTTGATTAATATTTTATAGAGAACATGTAAATGTATTCAAATTTTTCAAAGATCTCATTATTTTAATGATATTCGATCGTGTTATTGTTTATCATTCCAAAACTTCTGTTTGGCATATTAAATATTCGGCAAATCTATAAAATTATTCCGTGACGTCTGTCACATGACTGATCTATTAATTTTATTTAAACTTGTTATTTTTTAACGAACACATAAATATGGAAGTATTTTTTTAAGACTTATATGGATGTTATTTCGAATAGTTGGAATTCTTGTATTTTGACGCAAAAAAATTGTATAAGTATACGGATTCTTCGTTTTGAGAAATACCCATGTAACTGTGACTTGTGATAATTAATTGACAACAAGACAGTAAATTCCATTCGACGTTAAATTATAGTCATAAAATACCACACACATACTATGGTATTTAATAAATTTTCATTATTCTGCATAAATAGGACTCATTAAACATAATATACTCTCACGAATACAAAATTTCCAGAAGCCTAATATTCGAGAAATAAAAATAATAAGAGAAATTTAAAAGTTAAAAGTTTTATAATCAGAAATATAAGTTTTAATCCATAAGGAAACCGCAAATATTTTTTGTTATTTATTTTCAATGATTTTTATCTCTAGATATAAATAATTGGCGACCATTTACGATCCATTAAAAACTGCAATTATCTCCCGTATCTCATCTTCTGCTGGAATGCGGAGTGTTAATTGTTACCAATCAACCAATTATATATATAAACTTTACATTGAACTCTCTCGATGCTTGCTGTGGAATCGTTTAATTCAATGGGAAATATTAAGCTGATCCTCTAAAAACTTATTGACCTTCTAATGTTGCACACTGTTTTTAAATAATGGAGCTTCTTTAACTTTCTGGCCTATTCTCGCAGTTGGTCGCAGTAACTAAGCTAGGGTATCCCGATCAAACGGGTTAGGTTAGATTGGGATTATGAACAACTACGTGCCAGCCGAATTGTTCGCAGTAAATGGGTTAGGTTAGAACTGTGAGCAACAACTCTTCATCTCTCTCGCTACATCTAAGTTGGTCGCTGTTACTCGGCTATTTAGTATTTCTAGGACCCCAAAATAGCAATTATTTGAGGTTCACAAAAAGATGCACAATCATTTTATTAGAGTGCTCAGTAATAATTTTAGGAGCGCACAATGGGAATTATTTGTGGTTCGATTAAATACATGCCTAATTCAATTGTTCAGTTTTCAAACATATTCTCATGGAGTTTCGCAATAAAAAGCCTTGTTCCAATTAGTCTCCTCCGATATTTTAGCACGTTCTGATCTGTTAGCACCCGAAGCAACTCGCGGTTTTATTATGCAAGTCAAATTTACACCTCGGAGGTTTTAAATGGGGGCCCTTTTTTAGTACGAATGTTTTTTTCTCGCCAATGTTTGAAGCAGCCTTTTATAATTTGAAGAGATCTTTATGCTTTGCAGACACGCTAATAGTCTTTGGAGCATACATAATCAGCCTATAATGTGTCCAATGTTGGGACACAGGGCCTCCTCGCTTCGAGAGGTAGTGGGCTGTAGTCTACCACGCGGGCCCAGTGCGGGTTCGTAGATGTCACATGTCTTCGAATTTCTGGATCTAGGACATGCCGATTTCCTCAAAATGTTTTGAGAGCAGTTGTGATGAAATTATTTACACAAAGTAAAGCGCCTGCCTGGGTTCGTTGAAGACAGGAGAAACAAGGCAAAGAAAAAAAAATACAACATGCTAATAAAATGGAGCATATTGCTCTTAAAATACCATTTTAAGCAGGATTCCTCAAAAAAGCTTTTGAGAAATCTTGACTTGGAAGGGGACTACCAACATTACTACTAATAGATAAGTATGGAAGAAAAAGCCATGTTGCGCCAACCACAAATAAATTGGGAGAAGGGCAGGAGAATGATGATTCCGCATATGCGTACTGGCAAAAAACCGTATAATTGATATTTTAAAATGGCGCTTATGGTTATTCTAATTAGTATGATAATTGTATGGAGACCGATGTTATTGAAAACGTGATGAAAATTATAATGATTTGATAATTACTTAATAGGCGAGGTGTGGTCTATATCTACAGGCTGTTATAAAGACCCAACAAGTAACCGTCAACTACGCATTCTGTAGATACTGAACTAAGTAATTTGGTGAAAAATTTCTGTTATCGACATTGTGCTTATGGGAGCATGCAACGGTTTGCGTAAAAACACGTCAAAAAAGTTGTAACTTTGACGTTCAATATAAAAATGAGTACAATGTCGGTCGGGAGAAACATCTGACTCTCGGCTTCGTTAAGCTTCTTTTTACTCCCGTTATTTTATGGTATGTTTGCCTAATTACAGTACAGACGCCAGCACATCAACCTACTACAATCTGTCAAATTCCTTTAATAGATTTTCAACTTTATCACTAAAGAATAAGATTCAAAGTTGATTGGGAAAATTTAACAGTTTCGGGTAGGTTGACCTGCTGGCGTCTGTACTCTGACATGAAACGTAACATTTTCATTAAAATATTTACAGCTATAAATGTTTTGAAATGCGTTGCAAGGCTAGAATGCTTGGTTGCTTGCTTGCCTAACTCAGAATAAAATATTATATTAATTTATTAGACGCCACCTATATTTTTATGGTCATAGGTCGTTGTGCCACTTAGATGTTTCTATTCGATTACTTGAATACGTACACCTGTCGAGATACCGTTTTGATTGATTCCTTATATTTTGGCAAAATACCAATATTATTATTATTATTAATTTTTATATTTTTGAATTTATCGATAAATGGTGTTTTGCTTCTTCAATTTGTCATAATGTTGGATATCTAACAAATGATAGCTATTACAAAGTTATCGAAATCAATTGATCAACTCGGCCTATCGCAGTCCACTAGGCCTAGGCCTCTTCCAGGCTGCGCCACAACACCCTGCCGTCCGCCTTCCGCCTTCCAGTCTGTCCCAGCCACCTTTTTAAGGTCGTCGGTCCATCTAGCTTTGGGGCGTCCCACACTACGCTTGCCGATACGCGGTCTCCATTCCAGGACTCGTCTGCTCCACCGGCCATCGGTCCTTCGACAAACATGACCAGCCCACTGCCACTTCAACTTGCTTACGCTCCAAGCTCTCCAAGCTCCGCCTTAAATGACCCACTAGTTAAGGCAGTGCAGTCGTGGTCGGCTCGCTCGCTAACCAATTAAAAATCTATTTTAAATAAAACCCACTATTTTTATTTGTGCTCACCACCACGGTAAATTTATTTAAAACAATGTTAAGTTTATTGTTATTCGCTTATTTTGCCGACAGATGTTCTTGTTACGTAATAATTAATAACATAACAGCCGAAGAGTTGACATTTGACCATGTTAATAGTGAGCACCTGTTAAATACAGCATTTCTTATTTTCTACAATTCTTGTCATAAACACGTATAAGGTATACTTGTGTTGCGGTTTTTGCAGTAGTTTATATGTTTTGGCACAAAATTATCGGTCAAATTCCGTAAAAGGCGAACCAAGTTGAAATTATTTATTTTTCCTGATCTAATCAGCTAACCTAGGTTTAAGTACCATTCGATAATCCAATTAAAAGCTTGTTTCGTATCGTTTGCCATTTGTGTGCAATGTAAACTTATCTTTTTGTCATTAATATCGATTCAATTGCATTTAAATAACATATTTGATAATAAAGATTAAGAAACAATCCTTAAAAACATATAAGCATGTGTTACAAAAAACTAGACGTCAATTTATCAGTAGCTTTAAGCAAGTATACAGTCGTGTTTGAAATTCTAGAAATATTTTATTATCCATGTCTATTTTCGTATGTGAACCACTTAAAGAATTTTGATGATATGCGACGGAATCTGGTTTGGATGCGACATTTAAATCGGTGATGATGAATAGCACACTCAACATCATGGTATTAGTTGTTATTTATGCACAGTTCATTTTAATCTATACATATAAATAAAAATGAAATGCTGTTCGCACAATTAAGCGTATCACTTCAAAACGGCTGAATCGATTTGGTTGTTTGTTTGAAAATTTTCGTAATAGTTCGAATGAGTCAGTTTTATGGAAAGAAAAAGAGTTAGATCCCGAAAATTTATCAAAATCGGGGAAAAACTGAATGTTATATTTTCTATGCGATTTTTGCATGAACTATTGGAATTTGGAGGTCAACACGTCTGTCGGGTCAGTTAGAACTTAATAAATAAAACACTTTTATTCAAAACTAGCTGCGCCTCGCGGTTTCACCCGCATAAGTCTCGATCCTGTGGGAATATCGAGATAAAAGGTATCCTATGTCCTTTTCCAGGTCATGCTCTACCCATGTGCCAATATCATCTAAATCCGGTCATTCGTTTTAGCGTGAAAAACGTAACAAACAAACTTACTTTCGCATTTATAAAATTACTTAGGAAAACATGAGGATCATTCCATGTAGATATGGTGTTCGTTAACATATTTGAGCACCCTATATAATGAGTATATATTGCAATAAACACTTTTAACTAGTTTTTTACCGTTCCACTTATAAGCCTAACTATTTATTGCATTGTGAATTGTTTGCCTGACAAAATCGGAAGTCATTAACCCATATTGCGAAAACTGTTGCATTAAAATGGGCGCTGTATTTTGCGAATACTAGCTAACACTACAAAAAAAATAATATATATATATATAATATTCTGCACAAGTATATAAAAAAAAAGGTAAAAAGCTCATCGGGCATCAATAAATTCGTCCGCATCGCTGTCAAAGGAATAGTGTCCAAAAGGCGGGCAGCATTGCCACATCGGATATCGCTGATATTGTGGCCTGAAAAAAAAGACATGCGGGGCAGTCTTTGGGGACTGCCGATAGAACTGAAAACAGTATACACATAGCTCATAGGAAGCGTGCGGTAACGATGACGCGAGTTTCACGCTTTTTGCTCACCCAAAAAGTACACATATGTACACAGTATACATATAGCTCATGGAAAGCGTTCGGTGACGATGACGCGAGTTCCATGATTTTGTTCACCCAAAAAGTGCTCGACGCGCCTAAAGAAGTTTTCACTTCAATTAAATTTAAAAAACTGTAACCCGTACTAAAATGGTCCAATACCTACGGGTATTGGACCATTTTAGTACCTGTCTTGATTTCTGTTTGAAATATTTTCTTGTTTCGTACTTTTTAGATCATTTTATTTTCCCGTAGTCTGGTTACAGTTTTTTAAACAAAATTTTTAATTTTATACTGTTCCATTTTAACGCTTGATAAACGTTACGACAACGTAAATAAGAGTAATACAAAAGGCCAGTAATTAACCTATTTTACATTCCAAAAGCAGTGCATAGTGGTGCGCCTTATCGAGCTTCGAAGAAAGCCAAAAGATAAATATTTCGTTGTACTCGTTTTTCTTCTTATCAGCATTACAAATCGTTACTATTTAGCTATTAAGATTTGATTAACTCACGTCGTACGTAGTACAGTATCCCTTTCGCTTGTTTTTAACAATTTAGACATATTTTTACTTTGACAATGTGATATACGTATATACATGTTTGTAATGTGCTCGTCAAGTCCTTTCTTTTGATACCAAACATGTCATCATTATCTGAATTTATTTATTTTCGAGGTTAGAAATTTACGTATAAAGTCCACCATTTTAATGGGTGGCAAAATTATTTAGGGAGAATTTACATAGCCTATGTCACCCGGACCATTATTACGAACATATTGATACCTCATTCATCAAAATCGGTTCAGTAGTTTAGGCGCTACGGTGGAACACACGTAAAAGCAAACATACATACATAGACTGCTTAAATTATAAACGTTTTTTTTTTTGTATGGGCCTTAGTTTTGACTGCCGTAGTCGGGTAAAAATAGGCCAGCCCTCAGGTCACGTGAAGAGTCGAACAGTGGCACTTAGGTACTTAAATGTTAAATTTTGAGTATGACTAAAGATGTTGTTTTGGCCTCTTCCAACGCGTCACCACAAATCCACAAAATGTAACAAAGCCCAGTAATAAAGCACGTGAATCCCACTGTCCTTCTCACCTTACAGAGTTTGCCCTTGCGAATTATTCATAACGGCTCACAAAAGACCAAGGTCGTCGTACTGCCGAGATTGCGGATTTGGACGGCCGGCCCGCGGTCCATATACTTAACGTATAAAATGCAAACGACTGGGTTTCACGCGGATCCCGACCAAGCGACGCGACGCGACGCGACACTGGCGCCTTTTTTCTGCTTTTTTTTTTCACCGAAGATTAATTTATAGCGTCTGCGGTCGCAATAAGCTGCCAGTATTACGCGTATTTGGAAGTATTATAAAAAATTTACTACTTTTTTCGTTAATACGGTGCTGGAGATAAAGCATGAATTCTTGAGAGACTTTCTGCTGTTGCTAAGGACTTGGAGCAGGCATTGTTATACATAACAGATTTGAGCTTACAGAGATAAAAAAAAATACAGACGATGTGAGACAGTTTCGCAGTTAATTTACATACAAAATAACTCAGCATTGCGTAACACACGTTAAACAAATATTACGGAAATATAAACAAGAGGACAATAACAAAAGAGTTTTTATAGTTGCCAGTGAATAGAGAGCTTATTACGCAACGGACGCGAGACGAGCCAGGTTCCTGCGGACGTAACTCTTATGTAGAAAGTAGTAAAGTGGAAAATACATGTCGCTTAAAAGGGAAAGGGATCAATTTTAGCTCTCATTGCTCTTAAGTAGTTCAAAGCATCCGCTGTATGCGTCTAAATCTATTGAATCATGCAACTATTTTAATTGGCGACGTGTAGCGTCTAAATATGGAGCATTTTACACAAGCAGTTTTCTTCGTTTTTGCCTTCTAATAGTTCTAACTAAGGAATATTCTGCCAGATCTGTTTAATTATTCTCTTTTTAACGTAAGCGCTAATTAAGTCGGAAAAACACATAGTGAGAAGGTATTTGAAATGCTTAACTTTATACCTATTAGTTTAAGGTAATAAAGTTCACAATTATCAAAATATTTTCCCTATACAATAAACGCAAAGGAATCAAGGAAAACCAATCTATTCATAATCAATAACTTGAGACAACAACTCCATAATTGCGCCGTGGGCGGTAAACACTTGACGGATCATACACAACATTTAATGGCCATAAAAAACTGTCCATCAGATAATCACTGCTCAAATATTATCTGCGAAATTACCTCATAATAACATCATTAAAAACCGTTATTTCCTTTAAAGAATGTTTCCCATCATCCCACTTTTAAATATTTTTGACGTCAAACTGAAAATGTTGTTTGTCTTTATTTTTAACATATTTATTTGCAGTTTGCAAGACATTGGTTTGTTGTTACTGTGAATGCCGATAACTTATTTAAACGGATGGTTATAAATAAATGTTGGTGAACACAGGCTCTACTATCGAGTAAAGGATCACGCAGACAGGCGCGACTAGACCGGTAGAAGTATATCCATGAAGTTTTCATAGAAATTGTTCCACCAGCCTCGCGTCGCGCCTGTTTGCGTGAGCTTTAACTGCTTAATTACTGTAACTACTACTATTTCTACATTTATGTCTGTAATTTGTATGGTGTATAATAAAGAGTATTATTCTATTCTATTCTATAACCGTATCGGTTTTGTGTAAGCTCGAGTCACGTTAAAACGTAACGAATGGAAACGTGCTAGTGATCTGCCGACCCGCCCGACCTCACCTCAAGTCTACGGTCACGTGAAGAGGATTACTAATACACTACATACATATGTCCTATACTATTAAACGAGCAATATTTGTATATATATTTGTAATCACGTTCTCGAAAACGGCTCTAACGACTTCGATGAAAGTTGCAATGTAGTTATTACGGGGGCGAAAAATCGATCTAGCTAGGTCTCATATCTGGGAAAATTCGATTTCTCCGTATTTTCACCCGAGCAGAGCTCGGTTGCCCAAAGTTTAGAACAAGAATAATGACACCTTACAATAATGACATGGCATCATGGACTTAGTAAGTAGCTACTATCATGGCATCATGGACTTAGTAAGTAGCTACTATCATGGCAGCATGGAACTAGTAAGTAGCTACTATCATGGCAGCATGGAACTAGTAAGTAGCTACTATCATGGCAGCATGGAACTAGTAAGTAGCTACTATCATGGCAGCATGGAACTAGTAAGTAGCAACTATCATGGCAGCATGGAATTAGAATGTAATGTCATGGCATGATGGAACTAGTAAGTAGCTACTATCATGGCAGCATGGAATTAGAATGTAATATCATGGCAGCATGGAACTAGTAAGTAGCTACTATCATGGCAGCATGGAATTAGAATGTAATATCATGGCAGCATGGAACTAGTAAGTAGCTACTATCATGGCAGCATGGAATTAGCATGAACTTTCCTATACTATTAAATAAGCATTCTGTATTTTCACCCGAACAGAGCTCGGTCGCCCAGGTACTCTATATAAAGTAACGAGATACGTGGAAAATATTGGCCATGACTCAAGTTACATTAATGTCCGTACAGATTATTCAACAATAACATTGTCATACTGTCTGTAAAATTATCATTCTCAGATTTGCATGAAATTAATTTTCATATTAATATGCCCCGCAATTTATTATTTAATCCCCAAGTCATTAGCTTAATTATTTAAAAAGTCATTCAAAACATCACACGTAACAAGTTTAACAAAACACTTTCTCAGTCGGGGGCTAAGCATTCGTTAACGAAGCTCTCAATAATGAACAATCTTGTTATTGTTGTCATTATGATAATATCCAACGACATTGACATTGAACGTACGTGTACATCAAAAGGTCGGACGTCAATCTAATACTCGATTCTTCTATGGTAATGAGAAAGGCCAATCGACGAAAAGACGGCGCGCGCGCAAGCGGTCATCTCCGCATTCCGACCGAGGACATGCGCATACGACCCACAACGGAATTCCCATCAAACTCGTCTTGATACGAGAATAATAATACTTATACTTTATAGAAAGAGAGATAGCCACCATTTCGCTGATATTTCCGAGTCCATAATATGGCGGAAATTATTGTAATAAGGCAGCGTTTTTTGCCAAGTGAATTTGCAGCGTTCATAAACTCTGTTATTATTTTAGATTGAACTTCGTGGATCTTTGACAGTCTTTACGGTTCGCCAGAAGCCCGAAAGTATCACAACTGGTCTTAACTAGGGGTATTGTATTACCCAGTAACTGAGTTGTGAAGGTCAGATAGGCAGTCGCTACATGTAAAATACAGGTATTCAGCTGCATCCCGTTAGACTGGGAGCTGACCCTAACATAGTTGGGAAACGGCTAGGCAAATTATGACTTCAGTTACCAGATACAAAACCTAAAAGCGCAGTTTTAAGATAACGGTTAAAATAATTATAGTAATACTATGATTGTCCCACTGCAGGGCAAAGGCCTCTATCTCATGCAGAGAAGACACGAGTATTGATCACCACGCTTGCTCAAGACGGGTTGATGATTTCAGGCTTATATTGACTATAAGTCCAGGTTCCCTCACGATGTTTTTCATTCACCGATGCCAGAAAAGTCCAAGATATACTCAGAAAGAACACAACTAATCATAATTAATTTTACATTTCACGCTATCAACACCAAATAAGATTTTTATGCCGACATTGTATTCAAATCTTTGGTTCGAACTCAAACCCATGTTGGTGTGTCGATGTTACCATAAACGGAGTCATCTCCCTTACTATAAAGATGACACATGAACGCTGTCGCTAAGCGAAGCTGACCATATTTGCCATTCTTAACTTTACCGGAGGTATTTTTACAACGATTTGATAGCTGGCGCCAACAAATGGGATCTCGGCTGTTACGAATATGTATGACCGTGAACGAGATTAAAGTCCAAAGATTATAAACAAGTCGTTATGCTTCTAGTTATGGCTCTACCGATCCGTCTTCGGTATTAGCATAACCGAGCCAAATCACCATTAGGAACGGTATGGCGGCGACAATATTTAAATGGCTGTTTACTTCGGCGTTCATTGTTATTGAAGGAATAATTAACGAAGTATTAGAGAAAAATCCGATCAACATTCGTAAAATATCATATCTAGTCGTAAAAATTCCAATGACTATAAAATACTGGTCCAAAGACTCCGAAGGTATAACAAACTCCTACGCGGTTTGCCGTATGGGGTCCGATAAAAAATAGCGGATAAAATCGGATCATGACCTTTGAATGTTCAAGATATTTGTCGAAAGGCAGTGCTGCAAAAATAATAGATTGAAATAAATGCATTTTTAGGTTTTTGTACTTTCAGATTTCAGCAATTGAGAATTCACGAGAAATCACGTCTGGTAAATTTTGGCACTCGACATTCTTCGTTTCGCCTATAAATTATGACCGACGTAAAAATCAAAATAAACACGATTTTCCTGCAATTAATGCAGCTGCCACTTTGTCATTCGATTAAAATAGTGTCGTAAATATATATGAATAAACTAAGATCACCTTCGGTATTCTCGAGTTCTGTTAATATGAAAATAATGATGAGTAATTCTGTGAAGATGTAAATATGATAGTCATTGTAAGCTCCGGCTGTTTCTTGTACATCGTTTCTAATTAACATAATGGCGTATAATCAAGGTGTCAAGGACGTTTTCCTCCGTCACCTTGTGTGAAACAAGTAATTGATCTAGATCATAGATCATAGACGCGCGGGAAGTTCACTTTCGATAGCCATTGTGTGTTTAATGAAAATTGTTGAGTTTTTCTTCACTCTAATCGCGCATCTATTTGAATTAATGAGAACTTGCTAGTGAAATGCCCGGCTTTTGTGGATATAGGTAGGCTAGATAAACTTTGATAAATAGGAAAATATGCAGTCTATCGACTTACCTAATGTCGTTATGGTTTTACCCAGAACGTATGCTGTCGTCAGATAATAGCTAATTTCACCTTGCAAATATTCTTTGTGTTTTTTTTGTATACCTAATGAAAAGTTTTACGAGTATTTGTTATTGTATTGTTCTTATTCTGCTTGGTAAATTACTTGTTTATTTTTAATAATTATTCAACCTACTGTTTTATTTATTTACAAAAAAAAAAAACTTAGCAAAAATTTTGTTTGTCCTAAAAATATTTTTGTGAATGACCTAATTAGTCCTGTATTATAAAACAGCTGAGGTCTTATGTACTAAACTCAAATAATATTACGCAAGTGTATAATTAAATCAAAATGCTTCTTCCATTGCACTTACATCTTAGCTTTCACACGGGAAGAGAATATCGCGCCCAGAGACAATGATGCGGCCTAGACACTGACAATAAGATGATAACCCGAGCACTTTCCACTTTCCCGCGCCTTCCCACAACATGGCCGCCTCATGAAAAGCGCGCGAACGACGCAATGCATGCTCGCCAACACTAAATCCCGCGGAAATCTCTGTAAAAACTTGTCTTTTATACTTACGTTAAATAAAATACAGTTTTTATTCAGTTTTCTTTTATTCTTACGGGTAGTTAATAGAGATGCTCAAAATCGATTAGGCGTAATCATATGTATCGAATCTCAATCAATTTTTACCCATCCATTGAACGAAATTATGATTGGATAATGCAAGTATCAGCTTGTCATAAAATAAAACAGTCAAGACTTGATTTGATTGAATTGTTGAAATTAATCTGAAGTAGCTTTGATATGTAAATAATTGGAAATAAGTAATGTTGAAAAGCTGCCTAGCTGGAAGTTTCCACAAGTTTATTTTCATATTATTAAAATATGATCTAGAACATGGTTTCCTTATATAAAATGTTTAGCGGAGACAGGTTTCAGAGTTTACGGCCAATTAAAGGTAAGCTGTGCTTGTCCGGATGTATTGTCGTTAAGTGGCTTAGGTGAGCACGAGTTAACTTTCAAGACCATTTCCTTTCAAACAAAGCTATCAAAGGCTACGCAACGCAACTATCTGTGCTATATGTACAAAATTACGTTGCAGTAAGAATTGGTGTCTGAAATTCTGGATGAGGCTTTTCATGAAAATTCACGCCATCGGTTGGCGCCACTTTGACAAGAGATTTCGACAATGAATAAAAAACATGACGTTACTTATTCGTTCAGCATTCAGCCACGACTAAAAAAAATAGAGGCACTTTGACACCTGTTTCGTATCAGGCGGGAGGAAACGCCCGGGTGTCATCACTGCGTGGATCGCCCGGAGGACACGGTTGAGCATACGGTGGAGGTCTGTCCGGCTTGGGCAAAGCATCGCCGTGTCCTCGTGGAGGCGATCGGTGGCGGGGATCTCTCGCGTCCGGCCCTAGTCCAGGCCATGGTACGGAGCGAGAGGGCATGGGAGGCCGTCACCTCCTTCTGCGAAGCAGTAATGCTCGCGAAGGAGGAGGCAGAACGCGTGAGGGAGAGGCAAATTTCGCGCCCTCACGCCCCTAGCCGCCGCAGGAGACGCCCCGGGCGTCGGGAATCGCAGGCCGATTCCCGGCCACCGTAGGCGCGGGCTTGCGGACGGATAAGGACCAGGCCCGGGTCGACGGCGCGTTGTGTTCCACGCGCGCCTCAAAGAGATGTCAGCAGAAGTGAAGGGGTCCGTTAGGACCGATGCCTGCCGGGGTTGCGGGAAAGTCCGAAAGGGATACTGTGTCCCCTAGCAACGTACAGGCAACGGAAGGAACACGGGTGGGTTTTAGTCAGTAAGAGTCTGACACGCCCTCTCGCTTCACCCAGAGTGGGAGAAGTTATTTGATAATTTCCCACCCAAAAAAAAAAAAAAAAAGGCACTTTGACACGGCTTTGGCTTTGTTCGGGATTCTATCTCTCCTCAAGATAGAATCTCGTGGAGATTGACAAATAAAGAGAGATTTATGGCCAGTTGTGGGTGATTTCGGGCTGTTGAAGTTTCATTACCGATTATTAATTCCTAAAGGTCAGCTTAGAGTTTCATTTCGAAATTCATATTAAAATGTTAACTTAGTTTCTAAGAATAGGTAACCTGTCCAGTGTCCATGCCTTATTTAAACTTGTCGAATAATACCAGAAATATTCTAAAATAAAACAAGACAAATGTGTTCAATACATGGAATCGCCAATGTTTACATTAAAATTGTAAACATCGTATCCTAAATGGAAAAATATATTCGAAATTTATTTTCCGACTGGCGCCGACTACCAGTTCTTAAAGATTTCTTGTTATTAATTTTAATTTAGTCGCCTACACATTTAATCTAAAATGATTGTTTTGGTCGAACTAATTTATTTGACCCGGCACAGCAGTGCATTCTGCATAGTGCATTTTGTTGTTGTTCAGTCATTAATACTTACATAATCTGAACCTAGTAGCTAAATGTTGATAGTTTTCGATAATTTATTGTCACTGTTAATGTTAATAGCTGATAATAATGACATATTATTAGTCTGAATTAAATTGACATACGAACCTTTGTATTAAAAAAAATGTTAATGTGGCGCCGTCTCGCACGATTTTGGACATAACATATTAATGTTAGTAATTATGCTGATAAAAATAGATCGATAATAATTTTTATAATATTCAGAAGCGATTGCCATAGTTGTTGATTCGTTTTTAGTATTTTACATATATTGTGTCTATATTTGAGGTAAACAACATTTTTCCCTCATGAAATAAGTAGATTTTTTCAATAGAAGGAATGCGTAGCAAAATCCACCGCCATGGTTAGGTAACAATAGATTTTTGCAATGTAAGAAGTTCCATAGCAACTGATTATAAATAAGGAAGGGACATTTTAAAAATTTCCAGATAATTAACAGCAGCCGCCACATTGTATGCATTCATGCGCTTCCCAGAAACATGGAAATGAACTGGCTAATAACTGCACGCTGATAGTTTTCTTCGAACAGTTCGTATCTGCCTGTCCACCGCGTAACAGATAGTACTTATGTTATGTTATGTCCAACATTTCTTACAGTTCTTACCGATGATGCCGACTCGTTACGTGTCGGTCGTTCGAGGGTCGCACGCACCGCTTTCCACTTTTCGTTTTTCTACTTATCCATAACTCCATAAAAGCAGGAATAACATGTTTTTTCCCGTACAAACTAGTTATTGGAGCAGGTGTTGGTGTTGTTACAAACATTTCATCATCTAATAGTTACAGTAAGCGTGCATTTCCCCTGTTCGTTGTTACTAGTTACCGGTAATGCTACGCTGTGTGCTAATGCTGTGTAATCTACACGGGTTTTCTTGTACTGGTTGCTTTTGTGCAACTTACTTGATATTTTAGTTGGTAAACCGTCTGTGTTTATGGCTTTGTTAGACAATTGTTCGGTTATTGAAACGTAGAATGCGGCGCTGATCACGTTCGTGAACGATTAAAGGTCTATGCAGATGTGTGTAGGGAATGTAAAGCTTTGTACTCCTCAATAGTTGTAGGTGCAGGCAGTTGAATAATATAGCTATTATTACCAGATTCTGAATCTACAAAATTATAAATTTATACGTTTCTGGGTGGTCTGTTTTGTTGCAGTTTTAATGTATTGGATTTATCATATTAGGAAACTCTGGCTTGAAGTGATATAACGATACTATTACTTATAGAGAGAGATGTTAATCGTGTATATTATATTTGACACAAAAAATAAAAGGGTTATCTCTAAACATCCGCTGGGAAAACCTGCTTGCAGTTTTTCTAATATCACGTGTCACCTCTAAACTACAAGTATTTTATTTATATCCCAATTATTATTAAACATTCGTAAATAAGACGAAGTATTGTAGGTATGTGTTTAGTAAAATATTATATGCGGTACGTACATACGTAGGTATGATTATTTAATGCTATAATGAGCGTTCCTCTTTTTTATTTGATCAGTGACGACCTTGGCATTGACTATATGGAGTAGAACGGAGAAATAGAGTACCTATATATATTTGTACATTGCTAAATACTATGCTATATCCTAAACTATTAAATGAGCAATATTTGTATATATATATATATTTGTAATCACGTTGTTCGAAAACGGCTCTAACGATTTCGATGAATGAAATGATTCTTTGCTGTACCTTCAATGATCATATCTTTGAACCTTTGACCTAAATTCACATTGATATATCGAGTATTGAGTTGAGAAGATTAAAATGGCTTCCGCGGGGTAATACTTAAATTTGCGTACGGTGCACCCTGGGCATAATACTCAGCCCGCTACAACCTGGCCGACTAGACTAGCCAATATTTTGATCACTTCATTACATTCTTATTGATTTAAGAGGTGTCAAAAAGATTTTTTTTTTAATTTCATATAAACCTACATGGGCACTTATGAAACGTCAGAAGCTAGGTGCACGGTTCCAATTGGTTGTTTCCTATGGAGAAGAGCCGGCAAGAAACTACACGGTTACTCTTTTTGTCCTACATTTACCTTATGTAGATACATAATGAAAATCAATTTTCCTGGTAAAAGATAAAGTTTATTTGTCCCGATCGAAATTTATAGCATTATCCTTATCAATTTGTTAAAAGTCCATAAAATAAACAATGAAATTGAAACGGTTGGACATATTATATTCATCATTAGAAGCGATAAGGTAAATATGGTAATATATCTGTATTAGTATCTAAAAAAGAAACGATCAAAATTGTCGTCACCTTTATGAAGATGAAATTTATAAGATTTGTTTTATTGAGAAAGAGCAGTGGTGGTACAGTGATAACGGCAGCGACTTACGAGTCGTAGGATCGAACCTTGACAGGCGCTTTACTTTGTATAAATTATTTCATCACCACTAATCTCAAAATGGTGGTAAAGGAAAACATCGTGAGGAAACCGGCATGTCCTACAACCAAAAACTGAAGACATAGTGACATCTGCCGACCCGCACTGGGCCCACGTGGTAGTTGACGTAAGGAAGTAAGACGACCCTCTCGCAGAGGAGGCCCGCGTCCCAGCAGTGGGGACATTCTAATATTATAGGCTGATTATGCTACTAGTTTTAAAGGTAGGTATTAGATACTTTAACAAGTTATGTTTTGACATACATTGTGACGATTCTTATGTAGATATAATTATTTACTGTTTTTGTTCTGCTCACACCTCGGTGATCATTTACATTCATATCTACGATGTGGTTACTAGTTATTATATTTTTTGTTTACTACAAATTATATGGTTTGCAAACGTGACTTGTCAATTTGTACATAAACACTATGAATACGTAATGAAATACTGTGTCTTCTACGAGAAGTTTGGTGTGTAACATTTTGTATCATTTATGAAAATCTTTTTCGGGTGAACAAAGCTGTTCTATTGGAATGCTATTGCTATGGTTAGATACTCAACTAAAAAAGCTTTTTCTCTCATACCTACAATAAATTGTACTTTGAAAATATAACATCCTTTTTTTTTTGGTTGGGATATTATCATATAACTTCTCCCGCTCTGGACGGAGCGGAAGGGCGTGTCAGACTCTTACTGACTAAAAACCACCCGTGTTCCTTCAGTTGCCTGTACTTGCCAGGGGCCACAGTATTCCTTTCGGACTTTTCCGCGACCCCGGCAGGCATCGGTCCTAGCGGACCCCGCCAGTTCTGGTCACATCTCTGAGGCGCGCGTGGAACTCAACGCGCCGGGCTGCGTCTGCAACCCCGTGCCTACGGTGGCCGGGAATCGGCCAGCGATTCCCGACGCCTAGGGCGTCTCCTGCGACGGCTAGGGGTCCGATGGCGCGAAGTTTGCCTCTCCCTCACGCGTTCCGCTTCCTCCTCCGCGAGCATTACTGCTTCGCAGAAAAGGTGAGGTTTTTCAAAAATCAAACCCTGTCGGGTGGAAAGCGGGAAAATAATTTGTATGAAAAATTTCGTTTGATTTAGAAAATTGATACTTGGTACACATAACTAGGTTAATACTAAAGACCGTAATGACTACAAGTGCAGTGGTGGCCCAGTGTTAACGGCCCCGACTTACAAGTTGTAGGTCGTGTCCTAGAACCAAAAATTCGAAGACATGTGACATCTACCAACCCGCCTGGGCCCGCGTGGTGGATTACAGACCACTCTCCCTCGGAACGGGGAGGCCTGTGTTCTAGCAGTGGGAACATGATTAATTTTCCAAATCTACTCTTTAAAGTGGGTGTTGAAGTTCGTAAGTGAAAGTACGAAATCCTCGCGTGCGATGTGGTGTGTATTTTCATAAATAAAGTGCTCATACAATAGATAAATCGTTATTGACCAATTGATCATTGCTTCCTTCTTTACAGTCAGGTACTTGATACTTCACGATTATGTAAAAAAATGGACCTAATCAATGCGGAATAAAGGTGGTGTCAGCACGATTATCGGTTGTTGGGTATAAAAATAGCGCATGTTAACATGTAGCGTTAGGAAATAATCCGTAAAGGTCAATGGCTATTGTGTAAAAGGCGGTAGAATTTAATCACACAACAACATCACGCCTGTATTCCCCGAAGGGTTATGCAGAGGTGTACCTATAGTTATAACCATATTTCGCCAGTTATGTTTAAGTCCCATGTAATAGGAGCGAGCCTATTGCCATCAATTGGGCACACATCCAGAGTCCGGGCGGGCTGCTATTGAGAAATTACGGATGAAAAAAAATCCGCTCCTTGGACGTAATACTCTGCTGAGTATGCGTAGTGCTTGCGACCACTAGACCAACGAGGCAGAATTTAATCATTTGCATGGAAATGTATCACGGAATGAATGGGTTACAATCATCATCTGCCTAGCCATTTTGCCAACTATGTTGGAGTCGGCTTCCAGTCTAACCGGATGCAGCTGAATTCCAGTATTTTACATGGAGCGACTGCCTATCTGACCTCCACAACCCAGTAACTGGACAACTGATTACGATACCCCATGGCAAGACTGGATATCACTTTCGGGACATGGACTTTCGGGCTTCCGACTACCCGTTACGACAGAAAAGATCTACAAATAACAGCTGGGACCAACGACTTAACGAATGGGTTACCATGTTTACGTAAAATGATACTGAATAGTGATAACATGAACGAAGTAAAAGTATGTAAGGAACGTAGCACAGCATTCTTAGGTGCCACTTAATTTTAAATTCTGTACGCACTGTATGTAGGTTCAATTCATTTTTGAATCCGTTGAATAACCTAACATTTGGCAAACACAATAAATATACACATTTAATAAAAATTATGTCAACAATCTACACTGCTAATGATACATTTTTGTAATAATTCATATTCTGGCCCTCACTAGCCCCCAAAATAGCATTGGGTGTTTGCCATTCATATATAAATGTTAGAATATGACTGGGATTTATTGTCTTCTACTGGCATTCATAGTGTCAAATAAATGTTTTTATTTATTATTTTTTTAATCAGAAAATATAATTATTGAATAAAGTAAAAAAGGAAAAGAAAAGAATGATGAGAAACTTGAAGAATAGCCGGTCGTGGTTTATATATTTGTTATGCATTAGTTTGAAGCCAACCGAAGGTTTCATAAATTAAAACAATGACTGCACAAACCATAACACATTCTTATACACTCTGACAACAAACTCAATCAAACATATGATTAAGATAAAAATACATTAAAGAAATCATTCGCAGTCTCGATAGTGATCTATCGATCTAATCTGGTGCGTATGATCTAACATCAAGTTTGACATATGAGGCCATTGTCACTGAACATTGATTAAATTCGAACAATAGAACACACGCTAGATCGCATAGGTCCTCGATTGTTTTGTTATGCTATAGTTTGCTATAGTAAAACATGGCTAAACATGTCACGGTCACGGAAAGATATTTGGTGTTATTATGTGAATGCATTGTTCGAAATATGTGGACATGCATAACAGTAATATTGATGTCAGTAATGACATTCTCGAATAGTATAAACGCTTAAAATTTATTTTTTAACCCCCGACCCAAAAAGAGGGGTGTTATAAGTTTGACCGCGTGTGTCTGTCTGTAGCACCGTAGCTCTTAAACGGGTTCGAACCGATTGAATGCCGTTTTTTTTCATTTGAAAGCAGATTTTCTAGCGATGGTTATTAGACATGTTTTATCAAAGTCGGTTCAGCCGTTTGAAGATTATCAGCTCTTTTCTAGTTGATGAATGGATGTGAGTGTCTTCCACAGGTCTGTTCGATTTGAAATTGAGTATTCTGTTACTTCAATGATATTAGAAGAACAAAGTAACCTTGAACTGATGCTCCAGCATCACCTGGAATTTGCGGGATACCCAACTCCCTTACCAACATACAGCACAGGTATCGTGTTTGGGCTCATTGGAATGGTCTCAATCAATAGGTTATAGATAGATGAACAGGGTTTGGTGATGGAGTAGGATGGAGTAGGAAAGAGAAATAAGGAAATGTTTGTGTCGAGGTTTTTTTTGTATTTAAATGTAATTTCACTTGTCGATAATATTATTTGTCTAAGTTGCTTTAAAATATGAGCAACTTCAAGTTAGGTAGTTGGAAGGTACGTATTCTGGAACGATGTTTAAGGAAAAGTTTAGATTTCATACAAAATTGTAACTACACCAACTGTTACTATTTCAAACCTTTTGGTTTTCTTTTCAGTTAACATCTATTTCACATGTCCATTTAGTTATTCATTTTGTGTCAGTCCAGTCAAGTGTTATGTCTATTTAGTTATTAGTGTATATTAGTTTACTATTTTCCACCAGTTTTGTGTGACTACAGCAAATATCTCGTCGAATCGTAGCTTTTGTGCACGCATGACCCATTTACAACCTATTATATCCATACTGCAATGTGTAACCGCGTCATCACACACGGTAAGGAAATAAGAATCAGAGCGCGACGATACACACGTTTATAGGACACCATAAAAGCGGTCATTTTAATTCTATCTTCTATCATAACCCTGTTTGCTAATATCACTTTTATCTGTCACGTTGCCCATAATTGACCGCAGAAGCTTTACGCCACAATTATATAACCCATAGGATAAGCCTTATTTAGAAACCAAGTACTTTGTATTATCTAAGTACTTATTAATTATGAATAGTTAATGCCTTTGAGGAAAATTATTATATCCTCAAGTAATGGAAATGCAATTTATGAATCACCCCGTTTTCACTTAGAATTCTTTCTGCTCCTAACGGTCGTAGCGTGATGTTAAAATAACCTAAAACCTTCTTCGAGAATTGGGCTATAAAATGCAAAAAGAATTTCTCAAATGAGAATGGTAGTTCTAGAGATTAGCGCGTTCAAACATATATATATATATATATATATATATATGAATATATATTTATTATATATACATTTGAAACCTTGACCCACCCATTCATAGACGGAACAAAACCTTCGATTGAACAAAGGTATGTAGTATGAAATTACATTTATCTGATACGATCACTCACAAAAGAAAATTTATAGAAATTGACGAGGTTATTGATGATTAAAACTCATTCAATGATTAATCATAATTTGTGTTATTCAAGATAGTAATAGATACAGAAACAGGTGGTGGGTTAATTTAAAACATGTTTAATTTTCAGCAGTCTATATGGTCGTATAAATTTGTGACTTTAAATGACGGATTGCAAGCAAACGAAGCTTTCTAATGAATTTAGAAAATGATGTGACATCAAGATTGGGGACGATTGATAATTCCAAATCTACAAAAAAGGTGCTACATCGTTAACAACAAGTAACGGGGTCTTAGATATCAACACAGTATTTAAAGTAGTTTCACCCAGATCCAATATTTCATTGAATTTATCAAAAGCCTGATATGAAATATTAGAGATGATTTTAATACAGTCAACTCATTATAAGTATCAATAATACAGGAGATCTAAGAATTAATAAATATCGCCAATATTTCGAAACCTTATAAAAACCAACTTAACGTTAAAGTATCTCAACGTTAGTTGAACATCTAAATGTTCAATCGTCTTCGGTCCTAGATATGTCGGCTACGCCACCGGGTCAATGGATGCTGGGGCCAGCGAAGCGTGCCGCGAATGTGGTACGGATGCCCCGGCCTCTCGAACTTGACCCTGCAATCAGGCGACCTTCAAAAGTTTCTAATATTCCAACATGAAGACGAAATTATAGCCTTCACAAAGTGGCCGTAAATATTGTTTCTTGTGGTCTCTCGAAACGCCTTGATGACCTGCCGGGGTCTCTTTGATTTTTATATTGATTGCTTTTATTTTATAATTGGTAGCATCAACTATTTTTCAATTAATTGCTGCGAGCAAAAAGTACGCCGTGTTAGAGCCAGGTGTTAGTCTTGTGACCCCGGGTTTCTTTAACGGAAGCATAAATCAAAACGTAATGATTCTTTCAAAACTTTCGACGCCTTTATAATTGATGTATGATGATGAGTGTCATTTAACGAAAGCTAAGCAGCTGCAATTCAGGAAGTGCCGTGATTAGTAATAAATAAGCAAATGCAGCATTTACGTTTTGCAATAGTTAATTGTTCGTAGTCAAATATAACGCCAATATCCGACGCCTGGCTTAGCAATCCTTTGAAATGCGATCTTTTCCGGTTTTATTTCCTGCGACATTTCCTCTTTGCTTATTAGCATCAACTTTCATCTCAAACAACATAACTTTTGATCTTAGTAATAACAGTTTCAAGCAATCATTTCTTCCAGCTTGTTTTAAATGATGATGCGGTCGAGCGCGATGCGCAAGAGTTCCACTTGGTTGTGCGCGTTCTCCGTGAACTTGACCGTTTCGACGGATGCGCCCGCGCCGGTCAGCCTTCTCTAAACATGGCTCGTATACCTACTATGATTTTGAAATAGATAGTATCATCTGACCGCTCAGCGAACGGGTAATGATCTTGATCTATGTTATTTTTACTATGTTATGTATTATTACACTTGTTATGTAAAATTTGACTTCTTATTTTATTTGAAGTGCGAATCAGCGTGTTCGTAAACAGGATGTCGTGCAACCATGTCGGTGTTTACCAAATAGGTACCTGATATTATTCATGTGAGTTTACGTTCTTCTACTGATGTTAGACAAATCTGTCTGCTAACTTATGGTACCTATAGGGCAAGTATGAATTGTTTACTACAGGTAATATGGCTACTGTTTACGTTCTTGCTTTTCAAAATTATGTTTGTCCATATTGCGTCGTCGCAACTAGGTCGCCTGCTTGACTGTAAACAAATTGAACATATACTTTTATGTTAACATGTTTATACAGTTTTCTTGTATTTGCCAAACGTGTTCGTTTCCGAGTGTTCTAGTTTCTGCTGCTAGCTGTCCATCCATGCACATATATAAAATTGTCACATTTCTATATAGTGCGTTGTAGTGCGTAACGTTTGCGATTTGAAGCGTTTTGTAGTCATTATTTGTAACTTGAAGGAAAATGGGTATTTCACGTCTTAAAACATTAGTATACTTTTTAAAATCGAGTATAAATCTTCAGTGAATACAGTCAAACCGACATAGTTGTCGGGAAAAGTAAATTTTGTTGCAAGTATTTACTGCTGGCGCAATTTACCGTAAGACATGACAAGTGGCAGCTGTCCGCAGTGACATACGGACAAATTGGCTGGACCACTCGTTATGGACTAATTGAATTATGGAGGTGAAGATAGGGATGTAGTCTCATTAAGAAGTAATGACATTATGATGGATGAAAATGATGTTAATGTGTTGTAATGTGAAATTAAAAACAAACTATGGAATTCAATGTCCGATGGTGTTCAATGTGGTCTACTAAATATTTAAAGATTTGACGATTCTGATGCACAATAAATGTTGCATCACCAGTTTTGTATATGTTACTATTTTATCCTTACATGTGGATGATAGATCTATAAGATAGGATCAACTGCACAATCCATTACATCTTAACAGCACGATGAAGATAACAACATTCAACAATTAGAGGTACGAGATGGAAACCCTACGCAAGTTTGAGAAGTTAAAGATACTCTGACAAAGTAACATCGTAGGCGTTGTGTGCTTTTGATTAATGCCATTGATAGGACTGACTTACGTAGTTTTGCGGTTATGAATGCTTTTGTCGTCTGTGGACAGTTTAATAATGCTGCAAAGAATATTTTTAATACAATATGCAACTATGACGTCTCCACAAAGAAAAAAAATATAAATGACTTGATGGCAAAAATGAACAGAATGACGTAAAAAATCGCACCGAGAATCTTGAATTTGAGAAGTCAATATCATTGATGAACGAATCGGTAAAACCCGATATGTACTTTGACGATGAATGCAAAGAATTATATTATCAAATAGAAGAATAGTTGGTCGCTGTGATTAACTCAAGACAATGTTTGAATGTTCTTTCTCCAGAATTAGCTTACTTACTGACAGGTTATATGAGTTTATATAATTGTTTATAATTTTACTAATTTTACTTTATTTATTGTTGACATAATCTACTCATTACAATGTTTTTTTTTATGAGTTGTATTGCAATATGTTGTTAGCTAGCGACCTCGATAATTTTTTACTTTACCTCAATGGTCCTAGTTTATCAATTTATAACTTCTAGTTACAGCTATATGTAAGCGGGCACGCCCTTTATGTCTGGAGGCTTTTATTTAGATATTGTTTTCGTTAAGTTATTTTTATTTCTGCTTGAGTATAGTTCTCGATGTTTTTGGTTGGTATATTGGCGTGTGCTAGCTGTCATATGGCTATTAATTTTATAATTTAAATTATGTTTTGTGTTGCGTAATGTAAATATCATTTTGCATACTATTATATAGAATCTTTTTTTACTGAACAGACAGCTGTGCTGCTGGGGAGTTTGTTGCGCCACTTCTTCTTCCCAGCTAAAGCACTAGGAAGTGGTGAAGGGTGGGCGTTTTGGGGGACTGTCTTATGTAATTTTGACGTTCGAAAAGTGCTGATTCTCAGCCTAGTTTGAATAAATGACTTTTGAATTTTGAATTTGAATTTGAATTTAAATGGAGATTGTGAATAGATATGACAGTGCAGGTAGCGGGCTATATCTCAACTTGCCACTTCCAGCTAAGGTCACTACGAACCTTATACGGATGGAACGGAATGATGTAAAAAAGTCATGTGAAATAGGCCACAAATGCATACGTGACGTGCAATATTTCTTCCACTTGAAGCCTCGCTTGTCGTTGACCCACAAAATAAAGGCGATTTTAAAAATCGTGACATGCGCAGGTCGCAATGTTACGGTATTTCGTTCATTCGCGTAATTATTTCGTACAGCATGTGCGTTGACTATAAATGGACCTCTTAAGATAATCTGATCGATGCAATTCGTATTGTATTACTCAATTTGGCTAAGCTCAAGGTTCGACAAGCTATTTATTTTTAGTTGTTATTTGCTGTGAATTTGATGGATTACTTGCATGGGTCCATTAATTCTGTAGTTCGGTATCAACGTCACATCGATAGCGTTATTAATTTCCTTTCAGGTTGGTTTATTAATTGTTATATTCGACGCACATAATTTCGCTACCTACGAGGATTAATCTTAAATCAAACACTCATTGAAGGACATAGTTTTATTAATATATTATTTTAATTCTAATGTAGATATTCTATCCCACAACCAACACCTTGCTTGCCGCCTACGACCTACTAGTTTATTGTATTTAACTCAACTGCTTTTGAAAATTGTTTGTTAAGATAATGTTGGCGTTACTGAGCTCAGCCAGTGTTACTCACACTATTCTAGTTAACGTGTATCAATACCTATTAACTTTATAACACGCGTTAATTCCAAGATCCTCATTGTATAATTTAAATTCATTGTTAATTTTTATTGTACCAGAAACGTGTATTTTATATAAATTTTGTTATTAAGTTGACACAGCTGTACTTATTTCTTAGAACCTGTAACATCGTTTCTTTTATGTTGTTTGCAAGAATAATGTGTTACAAAACAGGAGTCAATTTTCATGGAAATTGTTTTGAATATTTACGAGCTGAATTTCTGTATTAAGTGTTTGAACACTGAATACGTTTTTAATTTCTACTTTTTGGCTTTTGAAATGAGTAATATCAGCTTTTATATTAAGGCCACTTTTAGAGAAAGAATGATTTCCGTTCAGAAAAATCTGTTTTTTTTTAACTTCCCTTTAATCTTTTTACATCATTTAAAATGTCAATATTTTTCCGTTGCACTTTACTCCAGTTTTGAAGTTATCATTGTTTCTCATTAGCAAGTTACACGAGACAATCATGAATCATAGTCGGGTCGTGGTAGGTGGGTAGGTAGGAGTGTACAAGGTTATGAAAGCGTGGCCTTTGTCTAGTGTGCGCCTGCGCCACCGGCGGGCATACTTGCGATTCTTTTATGGTGTGTTGTCCGCCTTAATGTTATTCTATTGATACTTTAGGTTGTTGATTCCTTTTGTCTTGTGTTTATCAAATGCTGGACATATTCCCGAAACGCACGCTTCCACGTTTTTCAAATAATTATATCTTCGGCTACATACGTTCAGTTGCTGTCTGTCACATTGCAAAGATCATCGGTCCTCCTAGCTTTAGTTAGCACCTGGTCGACCGAGCTCTGCTCGGGTGAAAATAGAGAATGCTCATTTAATGGTATAGGATAGGTTTTACAAATTCCATGTGTCGTACATACTAATTAAATGCTGCCATGATAGTAAGTACTTACTAATTCCATGCTACCACGTCATTATTCTAAGGTAGGCATCTTGTTCTAAACTTTGGGCGACCGAGCTCTGCTCGGGTGAAATTACGGAGAAAACAAATTTTCCCAGATATGAGACCTAGCTAGATCGATTTTTCGCCCCCGTAAACCGCTATATTGCAACTTTCATGGAAATCGTTAGAGCCGTTTTCGAGAGCGGGATTACAAATATAAGTATATATATAAATATATTCAAATATTATATAGTTATTATAGTCGTGCATCCGCTTATCTGTTATGTCTATATTCAAATAGTTTTCAACTTATGGTGAAAACTAAATGCATGCTGTTCATGCTCAAGTGACGGTACCACCTGGCTGATTGTATTTCTATGTCTTGTCTCATTGTCTGTTTGTCTCATTCAGACTCATGAATATAATATTGGAAATACACGAACCTGGTAAAATAATTTACCTGCCCTTTCTTTGTTCTGCTGAAACCGATTATTTCGCTCACATTGCACATGCATTGATATAGGGCGGGGCACACCGCGTTGCACACCGAAACACGATTTCGGCTTTGTTCTCTATGATAAATATGTTTCTCTGGCGAATGTATGTTCACGACTTTGTCGTGTGCAAGGCCCATTTGTTTGCAAATATGAAGGTCTACGCATAGTTGGAATAGTCGTAGTGTCGATATCATAGCCTATTATAGTTAGTCGATGACGGTTCTTGGTAGTAAATATAGGATAGTCATAAACGACGTTCCGACATTGGGCGAAAATTACTTTAAAATTATTTTTTTCCGGTAATCAAGCCGCATAAATAGATGGTACTGTGTGGGTATAGTAAACTTGGGATTACCTATTTAGACTATGCGGAATTTCTATTTTAAGTTTTATTACGCTGCTGATATAAACGCTGTTAAATTTACTTAACAACGTCTTCAAATGCACCGACGCGTACCATCTTAGTTGAAGTAGTCCAATTTGTAACGAATGCATCGGTCTGCTGCGCACGCGTTGGCGACCTTGCAAGGTCGCGCGTGATGCATCGCATTACTCACCTATAAATATTCACACACCTGGAAAATTAGAAAAACTTGATGGTCAAAAATCGATATAATAAATTTTAAAAATTCTTTTTATTTTAAGAAATATTTAAAAATGTAAATTAATAAGAATCAAAATGAATAAACGAAAAATTAATAATAAGACGCATAAAATGATTTTCTTGTCTTAAACTATTTCTATTTTTAACCCCCGACGCAAAAAGCGGGGTGTCATAAGTTTGACCGCTATGCGTGTGTGTCTGTCTGTGGCACCGTAGCTCTTAAACGGGTGAACCGATTTGAATGCGGTTTTTTTATTTGAAAATATTAAGAGCAAAATGCAATTTTTCCAACTGTGGGAAATTAACCCTAGTTAATGTCGACAATTAAATGGCAAAAAAAGGCAAAAATGAGTATTTTGAAATGTTTTATTGTAAAGATTTAAAAAAAAAACGGTGTTTCCACCATTGACACGAATCCCACAATCACAGCTATTTAGCATGCTTAAAATCAGTGCATCAAAAGTACTTTGAGGAATGGCCCACGTTCTTTCTAACAAGTCAAAAAGTTGTTTTGGGGTATGCACGGCATCCATACTCGGCACAGCTCTTCTTTGGAGCATATCCCATGTGTGTTCAATTGGGTTTTGGTCTCGTAATTGAGCAGGCCACGGCAGAACGTTGATGCGAGCATCGGCAAGAGTGCGTGTTACGACTAGCCGTGTGTGGACGTGCATTAGTCGAAACAAATCACCCAACCGGCTTCGCAAAGGGATGATCACGTCTGAAACAATCCTCTCCGCATAAATCTGAGCATTGAGGTTGCCCCGGATGAAATTTGGTATTCGGTAACTTCAATGATATTAGAAGAACATAGTAACCTTGAACTGATGCTGCAGCATCACCTAGAATTTGCAGGATACTCAACTCCCTTATAGCATAGATATCGTGTTTGGGCTCATTGGAATCGGTTATAGGTAGATGATGAACAGGGTCTGGTAATGGAGTAGGAAAGAGAAATGAGAAAATGTTAGTGTCGGGGGTTTTTTATTTTTTATTTCACTTGTTTCTTTCAGGATAGTCTTTTCTACTCATAACAGATATAGTCACAGTTTTTACATCTGCCTGAGGTAGATGTAAAAACTATCGAAAAAATAAAATTGAAATCGAAGAGTATTTTGGCAGTTCTTTTATTCGAATACTACGTGTTACGAATACAACCGCTTACTGATAAAATATTTTCACAAAAATATAGGACACAGAATTCTTTCATGCTTATTCATTTCAATATTGAGGAAAACCACATTGATACGTGATTGTGGTTGTGAATACAAACTACACTCTACTTTTGACACTATTTTATTGTATTGGTATTATTTTTTATCGAATTACACTTATTTTCACATATTTATTTTGATGTGCCTAAAACATAGGTACCTACATAATAATATGGCCAACAAAAGAGAGTAGATAGCAAAAACTATACGAGCAGTATTCTCGCTATCCCGTGGTTGTTTGAAACAAAAAAATGCTTTGCTGTTGGTATAGTCGCTGGCACGCAACTTGGCAAGAATCTTGGATGCGCAGAAATTGTTTTTGCTTGTTCGACAGACATGTTCAAAAATAAATTATGGCAATAACCATAGAATAATGACATGCAATAAGAGCATTTTTTTTTGTTTACTTAAAAAAAAATGTGTTGTGTACATGCGCAAACTTACTCCCAATACGCCAAACCTTGCCAAGTTACGTGCTGACGACTGTACCGTTCTAATGTTTATTGGTTCCTGTTGTTCTTCCTCTCAGTGTACAATAATGAATATCTGTCTTTCAAGTTATTTTAAATTTTTTTGCGTCTCCTCAGTATCTAGTTAAGTCTTTGCCATCACTCTTCCAAGTAGGTCCTAAGTTTCAAACTCAATGCATTTATTTCAATTAAACCCATTACAAGCACTTTTGAATTTTCAAGGGACTCCTCGACAATTCAAAAGTGCTTGTCAGAAAGATGAAGCTAGTTGCCCATTCCAAAGTGTATTAGGTTTACAGAGGCAATTGCTTAATACCAAGCATTACCGTACAGTTATTACGTGTGTGTAACAGTTAGGTATCGAGGTATCCATTACGGGTGCGATTCCAACAGATAATCCACCGGTCTTCCTGTTCTATGCAGCATCCGCATATATCCGCGTTTGCGCACCATTGTTACATCCTGATTCTAAGGTAGGCAAATTACTGGCATTTATGCAATTTCTTATTTCCGTAATCTGCACGGAAAAATAACATTATCTTCTGTATGGTATGGGGGAATCTTTTGTGATTTTGATCCGGATTGCTGTCTTGGTAAAATTATTGTGAAATACAGTTAAGTCATCCCTGAGATTTGTTCGTCTTATATGTTTTAGTATATCAGAGAATAGCGCACAGCTCTAATAACAAATACAAAACTAATAACAATCCTGATTTGTAAACGAATCTACGTCTTATAGAAAACACTGCTAATCTAGCCAGAATAATGAAGCTTGCCATGTAAGTCATTTATTTTGAAACAGAATGAGTTTTAGTCGAATTAATTGCTACATCTTTCCCTATTTGGTAATAAGTAATTTTGGACATTGTAAAATGAATTATGAGACAGCATTCCAATATCAAGCGAACATATTTATCTACGACTAGTAACAAAAAGCTCGAATCTCTGATAATACATTGAAAAATCCATTTGATCTTTGTGGCTAACCCTGTAAATATTTATTTATAAATTGATTATATCTTGCCATAACTAAATATAAAACATATTTTTTCAAGGCTAAATAAAAAACAGTTATTAATTAAGATAAAAAAACACATTAATAACGTCATTGGTAAAGAGAAAACTATGTAGACCGTGAATCTTCGGAAACAGATAACATAATACCCCATGATTATATATAAGAGGCGCGAAAATAGAACAGTGAGATATTTAGTACGTGCAAGAAATATCATACAAAGACGAACCCATGAATGATGTAACGACGGAAAGAAAATTAATTGCTGGTTGCAAATTAACAACTTTCAATACAATCTGAAATAATTGCTACCATCACTACCCATAGTCATCGAACAAACTAGATCATAAATACCGAGTCATATATTGTAATGAGCTTAAAGAAAACCTGTCTGTAATGGCATGCTGGCACAATTTTTGACAGAACTTATGTAACAATATTAATGTATCACGTGATAGACAGACATATCTTAAAGTATATTTTGATACTCTTCTAAGTACCTGATTGGTATTCTATCTTCGAAGATTGATATAAACCTGAAGAACGTGCTCCTTCGAGGAAGGGATTTAAAAAATATTTAAGTGTAATTTCAAGCAGGGGAAGCCAGCGAAGATATAAAGCAAAGATATAGTCAGCGTCATAAGTAAACAAATACGTACATTATTGGTAGTGTATGTGAAAAAATTAAAAATGAATATATGTACCTAGCTGTTTATGTTAAAAACAATTCAAATTCACGATTGTATTTAAATTCTTACCTGAGAATTCCATTACAGATTTTTCATATCTGTAATTGTCATCATTCAAAACCTCTTGCCGTCTTTATAAAAAATGCAAATTGACTTTTTGTGCGTCATGTAAATAATAATCACAGACTCGGTTATGTAAGTTACATGCCCATTGCAGTCGATAATCAACAATTCAACATGATTGGGACTAAATGCCGCATACAATGGCGAAGTCTGCGTAGAAACATCTAGATGGCGGAAAATGTTCGCACGATAGCCTTATTAGCATTAGTAAACGATAAGAAAAACTTGTTTTTGATTATTCACTTATATTGTAGTTATACAAGTTATAGAGTCAGTTGGGATAGGTCTCGGTTCTCAACCTACTGTTCCAAGTATTTGATTGACGCAATTTTATCATTCTGACGTAGGTACGTAAGTGATTGTCTCACGATATGTTTTAACTAATAATTGATCACTTAGCTTTCGTTGTCTATTACGGCAAATTGTACATCTAAAGTAAAACAATAGTAAAGACTCAATTAGTGCATTGTTAATCTCGAATGCTGTGTATAAACTTTGTTTCAAGTCTTCAAGTCAACAATTCTTAATTATGAAGTTTGCGTACAACAAGACTTTGCCATCCATTTTTGGATATTTTTTATCATGGTTCTTGGTAAAACTTTCGCAAAGTGAAGTCATTGTGAAGAGAGAGCGTCTTCTTGAGAAAAAAGCTGGTTCTTAGCAGATTACACCTTAGATAAAGTGGCTGATTTTATGTGGCACTTTGGAATGCATGAGGAACACATATGATTAAGAGAGTGAGAAATAAATATGTTGATGGATGGAGGAGGAAACCCAAGAAAAGATTGATGGATTGTCACAAAAAGGAGTGAATAAAAATCAGACAGCTAACAGGAGAGAATGGAAGAACACATTTTGCACTGACCCCAAATAACATGGAATAAGGACAGGTAGAAGAAGAAAAAGCGTCATTTAGGTACAGCCCTTTAGTCAGCCCTCGATGTGCAGGGCTCATCTAAGGGCCCAAATTGTAGATGAATTTCATCTTCAACTTTCATAGTATCTACATAAATAGTCTACAATCTGAATGTAGGTAAAGCTTGTCACATGACTCCGATTGCAACTGGACAAATTTTTTTTCTTGCGCTTTTTCCTCAAGATTAATTGCTGTTCCAATATCTGCCTATATCATACTATTATGCCTGTTGTCATATCAAGTTCATACGATTCTAACCTTTGGTGAAATTGATAATCATTGATGCAAATAATTGTTCATTTTGTATTCAATAGTGGGAGTTCAATTTCTTCATTCCGTTCCATGTAAATTTTTTTTTTTTTTTTTTTTTTTTTTTTTTTTTTTTTTTTTTTTTTTTTTTTTTTTTTTTTTTTTTAAAAACGTTGCCCCACACTAGGAATTTCTCCTGTATCGTGGGTGCGTTTACAAACATATATACTCACATACACAAACAGCCAGACCCGGAACAACTACTTGCAGGTCATACAAATATTTGTTCCGTGCGGGAATCGAACCCGCGACACGCAGTGCAGCAGTCAATCGCTTAACCACTGCGCCAATCGTGCCGAAAATTATACATCCATTGTGATTGGTTTATTGTCATTTGAAACTTTTAGGTGAAATCTTCTTCCAAGTTTGCATTTATTTCAACTTTCTTATAGTTTCGAAGCCTTTGTGGTGTGGTTGTGAATGCAAAGAGTCTCCTTGCCAAAGAAAGTAATACAACCGTTGTAACTGTTTACTGCTATTTTGTGCATTTACCTCGCGAAGCCGCGGTGAAATAATATATTTGTTTAAAATAAGATGAAAGCGATCTTACTTTAGCTTTCACAGGTATTGTCGCTGTAAGAAAGTGTTTTCTCTTCAACTTGACGTCTTGACCTTGACCTTTGTAATTAGCAAATTATGAGAACTATAATTACTCAAGCCGTTTCACACCAAAAAAAAAAAAATATTATAAAAATGCGGTGTATTCTTAAATACTCGTGGTTATTTCAGTTTTACGGTCCTCAAAGAATCCATTAGCGATATTACCACAACAAACTACGTCTAATTGCGTATTAGCACTTCATCCGCATACACAGAGTATTTAATACGAAATTAATTGCCGAATCTTCACAACAATAGAGATGAGACACACTTCACAGGCAGACGCAACTTGTTTCGTGATGGGGGATTTACACGGGTCGATTTTCGGCGTACAGAGTCGCTTACCAAATCGCCTCACAAAGCCGCATGGCCACCCTATTTACAGAAGTTGACTGAAACCGCAACCGACTCAGTCGGACTGACAGTATTTTTTACACGACTACGGCAAAGCCAAAGGATATGGTTTTAACAGCCTATGATGGTATGTTCTTTAGAAGGGTCAGTAGCTTGGCTGGGCGCACTAAACCAGCGGTGGCCGAGCGGGCGGTGGCGACGGAACAATTTTGTACCGACGCGTGACACCATCTCCCCGCTCCACGCCGCTGTTTCGTACCCGCAGCCTAAATGGCGAGCAATCGCCTTCAACTGGGACTATACACGGTCGATTTAAGCCACCCGCCGAATGCGGTCGGTCGCATGGTAAAAGTCGAAAGACTACTCGAAGTTGCGATTTTAGTCGACTGCTATTTGCTATTGATATTGGTCGATTTTCGCCGTGCGGCCTAGTCGTGCGGTGAAATCGACCCGTGTGTATACACCATTATGCATATTCTAATAGAGCTGTTATTCATGTCTTGTCTTCTTATCTATTCGACATGTTTTTGATGTAACGGTAACATTGCGTGATGTTACGATTTATAGTTTTTAATTGAACATTGCGTAACAGCAATGTAATACCGTATCGTTTTAGTTACTTCATTCGCGTTTGATATGCAAATGTTTGTCGAGACGGATTTTGAGAGCTCACAATATAATAATAAATAATAATAATAATTTATTTGTTTTAGACATAATTCTGGTCTATAGTTTTACACTCATACATTTAAATTATAAACTATTTTAAATTCTAAACAGATAAAAACCCAAATTAAAAGTGTGATTAATTATATATAATATAATAAAATAAAAAAAATGCTCTATACTACATTATATAAAAGTCCCTTTTGGTTAGGTATCCTCCTAATTCAGGAAAATCTAGATACCAAGTACAAAATACTGTTCTGTATGCTAAAGCCCTTAATACAACGTAACAGACCAGTAAAATGCAAGCGAAACCGCGGGAAAAACGAACCTATAGTTTCTTACATTACAAGCTCCATTATTTTTGATTTCTTTGTCCTCGTGTATTGTCACTGCCATTTTTACTGTTATTAACTTCGACTAATTTTATTAATCAAACCGTCGTTTGCAGTGAAATACTGACGTAGGTAGGTATTGTTAGCGTACTTAAGATTACCGTGGGAATTGAATCTGATTGCACCTTTATTTTCATTCTCATATCAATTACCTGAATTACAGAGCATTTCAAGCTTCATTTACGAAATGACATGTTTGTTTACAACTTGCCGACAAATTATATTAACAAAATGAAATTGGAACGTACAGTCATAACCAAATTATGTTCGTCAAATAACGGGCTGTTTTTGTCAGCTCTTTGGACGATGGAATCTGATTCAGCATTATATAAGGTCCCATTAAAATAGATGGACAAATTTTTAGAGATCATTCAGACCACCAAAATAAGGACAAAAGTAAAAAAGACAAAGAAAAACGCATTAGATACTTACAAGAAAAAATAATCTGCTAAAGAAAATACACTAAACATGTTGGTTACCCAATGCCATTTATTATTTTAGGTCAAAATGCAAGCAAATAATAACACTGATTAAAGTGATTTTCACTTTAATCAATATTTTTATTTGCTTGGATATCTTTCGTTAGACGTACTGAACGCTGTGTTAAAATGTGTCCATCTATTTTAATGGGACCTTGTATATTGTGTCGTACTGTCAATAACGCTGAATGATTCAGCCATCTTTACATGTCAGATCGAATTACAAATAGGACAGTTACAGACCCGAACAATAAAAAAACATATAATGTCCATTGATCAAAGGCGTATGCTATTTTGATCGATATAACCAAGTAATAAAATAATTATGCAATAGTCTGCTCAGTGCCGTAGTTTCAAAAGGTAATAAGTGTCCTGATTTGTTAGTGGAAAGTATTTGAAAACTGACGAAGATATAAAAGACTTGACTGTACATTATTATGACTTCTTAATATCTGCCGGCCTTTTCGCGCGGCCTGTTGTTTTTACAGACATATTTATCAGCATAGCAAACAGATATCGTATCGCATCGAAATGTCACGCCCACCGACCTGTTCCTGCCGACTCCAGTAATTTATACAGGGTGAAAACAAACTTTCGGTTTGTTATCATCCTGTTTACCTTTCACTTTCAGCCCAGCGACCTCTTGAATGTTAATTATTTATTTTAACTTCATGTAGGTACAGTTAATCTCATATCAGTGGTACTTGCTATGAACGTTTACTTACGTTAAACTTACGTTTTTTGCATTTGCAGGTCAGTGTCAGGTTGTATCTTGATCAAAATATGGTTCGCGACTATATCAAGTATGTATTTACAGAATTATAATCATTGGAATCATTAATACGTCTCTCTAAATTAGATTTTTATAAAAAAATTGTTCTTATGGAATTAATCTAACTTAGAGAGAAAAAATCTTTCTTAAGAAAATTTTAATTTCGCGGTCTGCTACTACTGCGGAGCAAGGCGCTATTATGTTGTTTCCAACAGTCCTAAAAACGACTTTAATAAGATAAGCGACAGCTGTTTTTGAGAACAAACGACATAAACGCGCGTAGGCAGTTGTTGGATGTAGTTACTGCTATAACCTACGCTTTGGCGGCGAAATAGGGATGACACCTAGGTCAAAAAAAAAACAAACTATTTAGTCCGTCAGTTAGATAAATAAAAATATTAAACACGTAATTTTTGCTTTATCATATTAATAAAAACTGAATTAGATAAAACGCATTAAAGTTAGAGAGTGGGGGTCGCTACGTCACATGTAGGTAAGCATAAAATCTGCGTACTCGTGACGTCATGGCACATTTTAACTCAATAATCGTATAATGTAACGCAATCTTTTGATAACGTAAAGAAAGAAAAAATACGTGTACGTTATTTTTTCATAATCTACAGAACGGACAAAAAAATGTTTTTGTCATCATCCCTGTTGGGGACAGCATGTTGTTATTTCGCCTCATAAAACAATTAATTTAGTTGACTCACAAGTGATGAAGAAAGGTAATCAGGAATTAATTACACTTTTACTCGTTATCGTCTTTTGCCTCATATTGACAGCTGTCAGTTTATCATTCACTTCGTTTATGATATCTTCCTTTCCCTCATATAATCCATTCGTCATCCAGGATGAAAAGTAGCCTGGAAAAGTAATTTCCAGGTTCTAGGCAAAATTGCATTAAATGTGTTCAACCGTTTAAGCGTAAGCGTAACAAACAAACAAACTCACTTTCGCATTTATAATATTAAGTTAGGATTAAAACTAAGTTCCATCAAACTTTTAATATTAATTGTAACATGGTTTTCATACAAGTTAAATTATATTAAAATTTAAAAAACCCCCGACACAAATATTTCCTCATTTATCTTTCCTACTCCATCACCAGACCCTGTTCATCATCCATCTATAACCTATTCATTGAGACCATTCCAATGAGCCCAAACACGATACTTGTGCTGTAAGTTGGTAAGGGAGTTGGGTATCTTGCTAAGTCCAGGTGATGTTGCAGCATCACTTCAAGGTTACTATGTTTTTCTAATATCATTGAAGTAACCGAATGACCTGTGGAAGACGCTCACATCCATTCAACTGGAAAAGAGCTGATAATCTTCAAATGGATGAACCGATTTTGATAAAACATGTCTAAGAACCATCGCTAGAAAACCTGCTTTCAAATAAAAACACAACGGGTTGCACTCCTGGAGTGCCGGCAGGAGTGAAAACTTGAATATTAACGTTGTGCATTTTTGATATTTTGGTACTACTCTCCCTCCGTCTTACGAATTTTCGATCAGGTCACGTGTCCTGACGCGAGTTTAATATTATTTACCCATCACAAAAAGTGCACAACGCCGCTAAAGAAGTTTTCACTTCAAAAAAACCCATTCAAATCGGTTCACCCGTTTAAGAGCTACGGTGCCACAGACAGACACATAGATAGCGGTCAAACTTATGACACCCCTCTTTTTGTGTCGGGGGTTAAAAACCATGGTGGTTGATATGCATAAAAGGATTAGTAGCCGCCATACTACTTTGTATGCCATGCAATTTGTGATTTGATTTACATACATAATCGCGTGATGTTATTAGCTATTAATTAAATAAAACAATGGATTGATGCAACGCATTTCAATACAAAACGTTTTGTTATTTGGTTTTTATGAAATCTGAGTTTACATAAATAATGCCGGTTAATTAACAGCAATTAATGACGTTCTTGTTGTTTAAAAGATTTTTTCGTCAGATTTGTTTATTCAGTAAGATTTTCCACAATTATGTTATATACAGTGTGAGCAAGTCATTACACATTATTATTTATTGTCACCTGAGGCTTTTAAAGCCACGGGTGGGCCTTGGCTTGGTCTATATCTTAAGACATACGTGGTTATTTTATTATTGATCCGAGGATAGATTCGCAAATCGTATGATGTTTACTCTATTATAAGAATTTTAGAATGTTTTACTTGTTTTGCAAACACAGTATTTAGCAGGCTTTCTTAATACTAAAGTAGACTTACTAGTCCTCAACTTCAAATTCTCAACTCTGAAACCGGGTGTATAACTCGTTTAACTGATACTCTGTTTCGACGTATGACTTTAAATAATATTCAATTTAAACAACGTTTTCATATTTAATCTAAACTAATAACTATAAAGAGAAAAGATTTGATTTTTTGTATGTTTGTTTGTAATGGATAAATTTAAAAAATACATAACAGAATTTAAAAAATGTTTTTGCATTTAATAGCCCAATTGTTGAGGAAGGCTATTTTACATTACGCTAGGAGGGTTTAGGAGCTGAGCAAAAAGAAAAAAAAAGCCAGAAAGAACGCTAAGCGGAAACAAAGTAGGTACCGTAAACTGCCCTAACTTTGCCTGGCGTCCTAAGTTTGCCTATAATGAAAATGATGTAATATCTTTTTCATTTTACTTGTATGGCAAAGGAAACTTTGAGATTTTATAGACAGCTTTAAGTTTCGATTGCCATACAAGTAAAATGAAAAAGATATTACATCATTTTCATTATAGGCAAACTTAGGACGCCAGGCAAAGTTAGGGCAGTTTACCGGTACTATCGAAGAACTTCATATCTAAGCAGTTTGAAAAAACAAAACCCCGTGAACACGATGACCACATCTGTTACCGCTCCGGTTCTATAGCAGCCGAGCGCTGCAAGCAGAAATAGTCCTCACGGTGCATAGATATGAACTTCTTCGATGGTACATAATAGCGCGTACGGGCTACGCGACGCGACGGGGTGTGTCGGAGGAACAAGAAATTTCACGTGGACGAAATCGAGAGCAGAAGCTAGTAGTAAATAAAATTGTATACGAGACTTTATATAAGTAGCAAACTCGGATTAATTGAAACAAGCGTTTATAAATAAACCCCTAATTATTCAGGTGTGTCCAGACACACCTGATTAATGTGAAGTTTATGGTAGAATTTTGTAAACGATCCAAACAGACAAGCGTGACCTATCGTCGATCGCGTCATCGTGTAACATCAGGTCAGCTAGTGGTCAAACAGAAACTATAATAAATAACAAAGGTGACTTTCGACTAAGAACGCATACAAATATATATTTTAAAAATATATACAGCATGTAACAAAAACCCCGTTCGATCAGAAAGAGGGCGGGCGCATAGGTGCCGTAATAACATTACCAAAAAGTAATTTAAAAAAAAAATTGTCAAAAAAAAAATATTGCTATATAAAATTCACGTTTTTAGTACCAAAATTAGGTACTCCAACTTCACTGTAAATTAGCAAATTTTCAAAGTCATAAGAGACACCCCGCTTAACGACGGCCCTATGTAATCCGGTAAATATCCCCATTGAAAAAAAAATCGGTGATATTTTTTTTTTCCAGAAAATTACTACCTAAATAGTCTCAGTATGATTCTTAACAACACCCTCACGAATCGGACAGGGTTTTTGCTACACGCAGTGTATAGTGATTGTATTGTAAAGTACCTACCATAATTATACGATACACCATTCAATATTCCACACTGTTTCGGCATTAATCAGGATCTTGATAAGTTGCAATGCGACAGTTTTTATTTACATGAATGCAGATGTGGTCACATACGTTTTGTCCGTCTGTCTGTCTGCATGCACGTAGGCATTTAGCGTATTTTTAATTTGCTTTAACATCATGCATACCAGAGCGTGGTGCGACGAGAATGGCTGATTAATTACTTGCAAATGTACCATCATCAGCTCAACGCATTGACACGAATAATTGTACGTCTATATGGTAGTGTTCCAATTACAGACGCATCTTGAATTTCGGTCCGGTTTTGATTTGCCGTGAGGTAACCTTATGTTACAGAGAGTTAAGTTATATTTATTAAGTTACCCTGGTCAATGATTCCTAAGACTCTGATTACCCCTAACGTGATGCATATATCTTGACAACTGTTTCATAAACCCCCTGACAGCTTTATTGAGCCATTTGAGAGCCTTCCAACTTGGCACGCGCTACTGTGGCCGACATGAAAGCTCGTAAATAGACTACCAACCCTTCTAACCGTAGCAAAGAACATCTCCCTGCCCACCTTCAAGTTTGGCGCCGCATGCGCTATCACCTGTGCACTTATGACTGCGTCAGTGGACGGAGTTCGCATGACTGAATTATGGGCCAAACTTAATATTTAAATTTTCACAACAAAAAGAAAAATAAGAATTGTTGCATGATTTACACATTCGAAAGCTTTTGACTGATCAATAAGGATACCCCAAGGCATACGATACATTATACAGAGCTATTCAGACAAATCAGTTTGCAAATAGTACACATTGTTGCATTATCATGGCAGACAGGATCGTGACCGGGGCGCGCGCCACCTTAGCAGACAATTTATATAGAATTCCTCGATAGCCGTCAGAACGCGTCGTAATGGCTCATTAATAGGCTATCGGCTCTAGATAACTGTTAGCACTTCACTGTGCTTCTATGCGGTCAATTGAGACTGCTCATTATGTAAGTACTTACCCATACTAGGAAATCGTGTGCAGTTGAATATACTGGAAGTCCATAAACTGTTGGTGTTAAGAGTGGACTTAGAGATATTCGCTGGAATCTTTGTTTTTTATCTAGTTCCACTGTAGTGAATTCTGAAACTGATGCAGAATTCATTTGACATATGAATAATAAAATTCTGGGTAAACTTTGATTTATCTGTCTAACCTTTCGCGAAATACAGCCGTGATGTTGTGTTATGGAGAAGTTGACAAACAGCAGTGGTGTAATACGATTTTAGGGGTCCATATGTCCAGCTATGAGCCGCTCAAGGGGAACTAGTTTGTCTCTAAAAAACTTCCAAGGCGCCGACTCTGAAAAACCTGAACAACAGTTTTTTTTTTTTGAAGTGAATGAAAACTTCTTTAGCGGCGTTGTGCACTTTTTTGTGATGGGTAAAAATAATTAATATTCAAGTTTTCACTTCTGCCGACACTCCCGGAGTGCAACCCGTTGTTTTTTTTTTTTACGAATTTGCATTTTGTCTTTTCATGATCGATTTGTATTCTGGGTCTTCGAAAATATGTTCTGCGTTGGTGACACATCCTATTTGTTACGGATGACACGATCACTGGAAAGTTTCGTAACATTATTGCCAAGGATTAATGTTTGTTCCGATTCAATTAATGCGTAGTAAGGAGTCATAAGTTATTTAAATCTACGAAAAAGTATAAGCCTACGTCATAAGAACCTAAAAATTGATAAAATTATATTTCATTTAAATATTTAATTTGCAAAAGAGTATGAATGTGGATGGCTATAATAGTAGATACCAAAGAAACGATGGATGGACTGTGTGGAAGATGATTTGGCTAGAAAGGGGGAGACTACCGAGATGACGACTGATAGAGAAAAATGGAAAAAAAAAGACATGTTGCGCCGACGTCAGAAAGGAGAAAGAAACGATCTTTTACAAATTAAGTCATCATTCTCTATGATGACTTAATTTGTAAAACAACGTTTCTTTCGACCTATCTTTCCTTCCAATATTCATGATTTAATTTTAATATCGGTGGTGACTTGCAAGTGCCATTAAAGGAATAAAAATATATGATGACACAGTAACGGGCTGAGCAAGACGAGATGAGTCGCACTTACACTGTCATTTGCAAGATGTAACGTATTATTATCTTTTCCTTTCTTGACATCACATTTGTTTATTTTTGTAATTATTTTCTTTAAAGTGTTCGCCGAAAATTCTTATTTTTACTGGTGGCTGGAAACGAATTGGATTTTAAAAATCACAACTGTAGTTATACGAAATAAAAACATATAAAAAATTGTTTACGACTTCGGTTTTGATGTGCCCGAAGAAAGAAGCCATTTAATAAAAATAAAATTCAAGAACTTTGCGCCTCTTGCAAGAAATATAGGCTACTATCTTAGTCATTTTATTATATTTGTATTGCATATTACTTATTGCACACTAATATTTTTTCTGTAAAACCTATGATTCCATCAACCTTGTAAAAAATCCTTATTAATCAGTTTTTTATTTGTTACAGGTAAGACTGATGCGGCTGATGAGGAAACTTTATGATAAGTACCTAATTTAAGACAGACAAGTTATTCCCTATAATGTGGTAAGTGATAATCAATTATTATGCTACAGATTTTATGATAGAACTTTGTGAAGATAGCTACACCAACTTGGTCAGAGAAAGTGCATTTAAAGTGCGGATTTAAACTACTTTAGGTGGATCGGTTTAAAAACAAACCCTCATTTACACAAAGCCAGAAGATACATAACCCTTCCGCTCTACCGTAGGTAGTCGGGTAAAAAGAAGTAAGTTTAAATAATAAGTACCTGGACGACCGAGCTCGGGTCTGGTGAAAATAGAGAATGCTCATTTAATAGTACAGGATAGTACATACTAATTACATGCTGCCATGATAGTAGGTACTTACTAATTCCATGCTGCCATGTCATGATTCTAAGGTAGCCATCTTGTTCTAAACTTTGGGCGACCGAGCTCTGCTCGGGTGAAAATACGGAGAAAATTAATTTTCCCAGATATGCATATTGCAACTTTCATCGAAATCGTTAGAGCCGTTTTCGAGAACGCGATTACATACAAATATTGCTCGTTTAATAGTATAGTATTTCGAAAATCGAGTATAATAACTGCATCACATTTCAATCAGTCTCACGTAACAAAAGATTCAAAACAAACTTCATTAGTCCTTACATTAGAAACCTTGAAACTTTAGAATGCAAAGCGTGTGCCACGACAAACTCAAACCTGGGTGCACAATACTAGCAAATGAATACAGAAATAAATTTTATTTGGATACTACCAATGCTCACTATAATTCTACCATGATTATATTTCGTTACGAATTAATTCGGGGGGGTTTGGCTTAGTGAGAACGGTTGCACGGATAGATCGATCAGCTTATGCTACGCTTGCTACGGTCGGTCAGTGGGTAGGTGACCATTTTTACATACCGAGACCCCTCAGCACGTTAAGCCGTTGATCCAGGCTGTCATTCGTGGACCTTTGATTAAGGGTCGTCAGAAGCCCGAAAGTCTGCCAACCAGTCATACCAAGACGTATCGTGTTACCCAGTAACTGGGTTGTGGAGTTCAGATAGGCAGTCGCTCCATGTAAAATAGTGATGTTAAGCTGCATCCGGTTTTGTGTTAAAAGCCTTTGCTCAGTACTTGGCTGATACAGGCTAACAGTAACATATATAAGGTTGATGACTGTTTGGTCCGTGTTAAAATGTGACACGATGTCACGCCTTGGTAGATTTTATACAGGAGTTGTGTTGTGACTTTGTGTCGTAGCGAGCCCCTACTCCACATCTTTAATGCGTTTTATCTATGTAATTTTTTATTATTATGATAAAGCAAAAAATACGTGTCTAATATTTTTTCATTATATGACTGACGGACTAAATAGAATTTCTTTTTTGTTACCCAGACATCCCTATGTATGGACTCATTCTAAAAAAATCTGGTTTTATTACTACCTACTTCAAATAGCCAGAAAATGAAAGACAGACTAATAAGCTTCATTACTTTTTATTAAAGCCGATAATTAGATTAATTTAGTTGTGTAATTCAGTCGTTCTTTCTTTTTGTTGATTGCAATAACCGGCCCAAGCGTAATCCATTATGCAAGAACATTGTATCCGAAAAGGATACGACGGTCAGACCAGATATCAGTCAAACTACTCTCTATTCGCATCAAAGAACTGTACTACAGACACTGACACTATACTGCATACGCCAACGTTCATGGCAGCTGCGGTCATAAGTCGTGGGAGCGAGATACAGTAGGAAGTTTTTAAAAACCCCGTACTCAATATTCACCGACCTACTTACACGTTTTAAGACCGCAACTGCCACGTTTCTCGGCGTTCTAATAACAAGATTAATTATTGTAAATCAATGACAGAAAAATCGTTAGCAAAATGACACAACACAACATCACGCCTGTGTTCCCCGAAGGGTTAGGCAGAGGTGCACCTATAGTACACCCACATTTCGCCAGTTATGTTTAAGTCCCATGTAATAGGAGGCGAGCCTATTGCATCAACCGGGCACAAATCCAGACTCCGGGCTGCTACTGAGAAATTCCAGTAAAATGAAGTGTAAAGTAACAATAAAATGGTTGTTTACAACGCATTGATATGTCCTGCAGCGATGCAGGTAGTTATAAATAATAGCATCAGTGTTAGCCGGATGTACCGAGGTGTTTGATGTGCCAACTGATTCCGCGATTGAATATGTTAGCGATGTGATTTAAATAATTTGCTGCTTTCTTGTGTCCGGCATGTCATGGCCACTAGCCACATAGTTCTCCAGGATGTATTCTTTACTAGCTGCGCCCCGCGGTTTCACCCGCATAAGTCTCGATCCCGTGGGAATATCGGAATAAAAAGTATCCTATGTCCCAATTCAGGTCATGGTCTACCCATGTGCCAAATTTCATACAAATCCGTTCAGCCGTTTTAGCGTGAAAGCGTAACAAACAAACTCTCTTTCGCATTTATAATATTATTATATAAGTTAGGATCTAAAACTATTATTACCCGCCTCGACTTCGGACGATTTTTACGACTCGACAAACATCGAAATTTCTTTATAATATGTAAGTTTAATAGTGATGTATTATATACACATAAACCTTCTGGTATAAATAGTCCAAATGATGAAAGTCCAAATCAACATCCGTTGCGTGGTTAACAAGAACAACGGGGTTACAAAGATAGGCACGAAAATCGACTTTAATTTATAATAATGTAGGTTTATAATACCTAGATATTTCATCCCATATTTTGTAGTCTTTCGGCATCTTGGCTTTGAAACAGATAATAGTACTGTCATGTTACCAGTTTTCATCAACATCATCTTTAGTCAAAGTCAAAAAGTCAAATAATTTATTTCAATTAGGCACAAAAAAGGCACTTTTGAACGTCAACATTTACAGAAAAATAATAATTGATTCTAGTCGCCCCTTCCAAAAGGTAGTTTTCGTATGGAGAAGAATGGGCAAGAAACTCCACCGTTACTCTTTTAAAATGTTTTCACAATATCTTGTATACATCAATTATATAATTATATGTGAAGACGATGCACCTAGAATAAGATTACTATACCACGTTAGGTAAAAATAATGAAACATTAAGGAATGACAGATAAATTAATCATGTGATAGATGCATGGTGCTCACATATTTACACTCACATATTTTTACAAGGTGTCGTGTCGTCAGTTGTAGTGTTGTACCATCCTACGGAGGGATGTCTTCCTGATCGAAACGTCAACACTAAATCTGTGATGATTTTGAATGAAATATTGTTAAACTTATCTACTTACTTCATATTTATTTTTATCTCACAATAAGTAGGTTCTAGTACCTATAGTATACAAAAAGATTCTTTTCGTGGCAAACTGCCAAAACAAATACGAAACCTCTTTTTAATTCGTAATTTATTAGGTCTTTACCTATGAAATTGCCGTTCTGCAGTACTGGCCATTTCAAATCAAAATAATTTTTGTTTGGCTAAGAATTCTAATTTCAAATTAATTTTATTTTAAAAACATGGTTTTTTTTTTCCAAAAGTAGTCATTTGTTTATTGAATAGTGTTACATTTTCATCGTATTTCAATATTTTTCGTCATCATGGATACGTAAAAAATTCGTTTAATTTTTTTCATACAAAACGGCAATTTCATAGGCAAAGACCTATTATAATAGTGCTTTTAAGTTTTAATTCGTTTAACAGAGTCGATAAGTTACAGTACTTAGTGATTTAATTTTCATTTTAAAAGAGCTCTTTGTTACGAATCTAGAATACTAATTAATTTAAATGATCGAACTTAACTTGACTATAGATAGTGCCATCCATGTAAACGCGCCCCACTCTTCTTCCTTACGCTTACTACTAAGAGTGCAACATTCCGCTAGTGTTTTAGTAGGTATTGTTGATCGAAGTTTTAGTATTAATATAATTACACACTAGTTACTTATGAGTGCGTAATTAGTAAACACGACAAAACCGAAACACTGGCGGTATATTGTACACTTGTACTATAAGCGATTAGGAATAAGAATGGGACGCGTCTTCGCGGATGGCACTATCTATAGTAAAGTTACGTTGCGAGTAGGTTACTTTATTTTCCTCTACCTTTCAATACAGAAGAAAATGGTCTAGTGGTCGCAGACGCTATTGAGGTCCTGGCTTTGATTCCCAGGTTGCGCAGTGTAATTGGGTTTTTCCAACAGTAATTTCTCATTAGCAGCCCGGAGTCTGGATTTGTGCCCGGTTGATGGCAATAGACTCGCCCCGTATTACATGGGACTTAAATATAACTGGCGAAATTTGGATGCACACTTCTGCTTAACCCTTCGGTGAAAAATGGCGTACGTAATGTAATTTTAGAAATGTACCATATTTAAGGGTGTGCTGAACTACTTTCTCCATGGGACCAATATCCTAATCGAGAAAAAATAATCATAAGTCATTTATTTCATAACAAAATACATTGTGTTCAAAATATTACAGTGATAATGAATAAAATAATAACAATTAAAAAAACATTATATTAATATTTAAAATTCATTACGCATTTAAAATGTATCAAAATCACTAATATATAATTTTATGTCAATAATTCAGTACCAATAATTTAAATAATCACCAACAGTGAATTTAAATTCCAAATTCTTTATCCAGCATTAAAAAAATAAAAATAAAAAACATATTATAAACACAAATATAAATAATAACACGGATAATTTAATAGTGGCTGTCGTTTGTCATCTATGAACTCATCGATACTGTAATCAGTCGTCCCATACAAAACTTCAATACCTACTCGACTCAAATGTGAGACGACTGAGTTCTTATTTACAGACATATAATTTCTCAGTTCATTAAGACGACTGAGTTCTTATTTACAGACATATAATTTCTCAGTTCATTAGGAAGTAGTCGATAAATATGTAAACTACTATATTAAAACACAGTAAGTTACTTAATTATGTACTTAATTCCCGGTTTACCTAAACCTACGTAAAATAATCCGAAGGGCACACAATACATGATTTTTTTAATTGAGGAAATTGTCGGATGTTTATATAGGCCTATTACACGTAGTTGATTTACAATTTGTATAAATTAAGATAAAGAGTGATTCGGATTGAACGTGATTAAAAAAAAAACATAGAGAATAGTAACTTGGAAGTAGGTACTAGAATAGTAGTTAACAGTAAACATAGAGCAAGAGAGTAAAGATAAAAACCTTAACGATACTATACTACGTTTAGCCTTTTGAAAATGTTACGCAAAAAAAAAGAAAAAAAAAATACTTGCGTATAATAATAATACATTCCGAGTTAAAAATTATTTCTGATAATTCCCTTAAATCCATTGTTAAATGTTATATTTTTCGCAACTTTAACATATATTTATTTGAAAATTAATGCTGCAGTATTTTCGATATAACGGAGGATTATGCTAAGCGATTTGAGGTAGTACAGGCCCTTAATTTAAAACAGCACTAATGGCACACCGTTGATGATTGAACCACCAACCGGAACCAATAATACGAATGGGTCATGATAACATAACAGCACGCCTGTAATCCCCGAAAGGTTAGGCAGAATTGTACCTATAGGACATGTACTATCGAAGAACATAATCTAAGCAGTTTGAAAACAAAATCCCGTGAACACGAAGACCACATCTGTTACCGCCCGGTTCTATAGCGGCCGAGCGCTGCAAGCGGAAATAGTCCTTACGGTGTATAGATGTGAACTTCTTCGATGGTACTTTTCGAAAGTTATCTATAAGTCCCATCTAATGGGTAGCGAGTCTATCAACAGGGCGCAAATTCAGAGTCCGGGGTGCTACTGAGAAATTCCTGAAAAAAACCCAATCGCACTTTGTTCAACCTGGGAATCGAACCCAGGACCTCATGTTAAGCAGTAGCGCTTTGCGACCATTACACTACCGAGCCAGGCAGGTCATTATAAATCGGTATTATTCCATTTAATTACCACCAACTTAATCATTACAATATGCAATCAAATGAACGTAACACTGCACGAATCATGAGCATTAAGTGTAAATTTTAATTAACGAACGGTTAAATAACATTTCAATTAATAATTTAGTCAAATTATGTATTGGTATTAATAAAATTCAAGTTTTCGTTATATTTTTAGAGCAACCTGTTTACTTATTGGTGCTATTATGAATTGCTATTTTTATAATGTTCATGTTATTGTGGAAAATTTTCTAAGATTTATCATAAAGACACAATTTCTACAAACAGGCAATTAATAGTTTTGTACTTGTAAAATTTCAACGGACCTGCAATGGGAAATTTATGTACGTAGAGAGCTGTATTTATTAATTTTATTACCTGAAGTGAAAAGGCACTAAAAGCAGCTATCTATTCTGTAAAAAACACCGTGAAAACTTAGGTGAAGTGAGCTGTCAATAATGACAGCTCACTTCACCTAAGTTTTCACGGTTCAAGAAGTTTAAGCTCATTTCACCTTTACGGTAAGGTTGTTATGAAGTGTGTGGGTTCTATTATTACAATACAACTCACGCTATAACACAAGGTCAGCACATAACATAACTATTTAAACACTTTACCATGCAGTCATTTGTTTTGGACACGTAATCTACCATTTAATAAGCTTTATTTCAACGTAGGAAGTAAATGCGTGTGTTTTGACTATACATTGTTGTTTACTAGGAAAGTTAAAATTACTAATAATTACGGGAAAAATAAAATGCTTTTTTTTTTTTGGATTGGTCATTATCAAATAACTTCTCCCACTCTGGGCGGAGCGGGAGGGCGTGTCAGACTCTTACTGACTAAAACCCACCCGTGTTCCTTCAGTTGCCTGTACGTTGCCAGGGGCCACGGTATCCCTTTCGGAATTTTCCGTAACCCCGGCAGGCATCGGTCCTATCGGACCCCTTCAGTTGCTGACATCTCTTTGAGGAGCGCGTGAAACACAACCTTAAAAAATAAAATGCCTTAAACTTACTTTTAGCATTTCACGATTTTTTTCCTTTGAAAATTTTGTGGTAATCCGTAATAAAGACATCCTTTTGTCTGAATCTTCGATGGGGAGCGCCACCCATCACGCGAAACCAAATAAGGGGATATGAAAAGTGCCAAATAAAGTATATAATAAGTGAAAAGCCCTTGGAATGTGCTCCCAGGTCGTTGACATTGTGGTGACAAAAAAAATATATATTTTGTCATAAAAAAGTTTAACTACAACGTCGTCATTTGTCCCAATATTCAGAAAAAATAAATAATATATATTTTTTTGAAGGTAGGAAGTTACTTTTTTTGTAAAATGACATCTCGCGGCTGGCCAAGGCGAATATGGCCGGAGGAGCTTGACTCCTACCGAAAGGACTGACCGGCACTATCAAAAGACAGAATTGTGTGGAAAAGGGAGATAGGCCTTTGGCCTGCAGTGGGACAAAACAGGCCTGTTAGATTAGATTTCCTTGCTTTTAAGCATGCCCAGCAACATTTGCGGGATGTAGCTAATCAATCTAGTTAATTTTTCTTAAAAATTGATTCAATCGCTTCGAAAATATCACCTCTAATTGCTTCAAATATTCTGTTTTGCCAATAAGTAAATGTTTTGAGCTTATTCAGTTACTTCACTTATCTCTAGTAAAAAAACTGCTACATGTTGGCATTGCAGCAAATAATGCTCTCGTGATATTAGATATTTTACCAAAGGCACCTTTACTGTAGGTGCGTTATCATTAGTTATCATATCCGTATTCATATGGACATCCGTGTAGTAAATACATGTAAATAGCGAATTCTCTTGACGTATATAAACCACTAATTGTGTTGAAGCATCGCCATCAATCATTAAGCCACACGTGATAATTATGTGGCTATGGTATTAATTACGTACAGACTGTGTCAGCAGCGGTATTAGATGTAAGATTAAAATAACCGTCGTCTCTGTAATGTGGTTTACTGCCCTTGAAACGTGATTTATGTAATCTTTACTATTGTGCTTAACTTAAGGGTCAGTTCACACCGAGACGTGACGCGAAGCGACGCTGCGTGCACTTTTTAAGAGGGAACAGGGCCTGCGATTCTCCATACAAGTGTATCCACCTTTTTTCTGCCTGAATAATCCCTCTAAGGCAATCATTTTTTTTTTCATAAAATCTAGGTCTGCTGTAGTCACGTCCCTGTTACTTCCTTTTTTTCAGCAATTTATCGGTAAAGAAAATATGACCCTCCAAAAATTACAATAATGCCCCATTTTTACCGCCGTGATTAGAGACTTTAGGAAGTTTTTAACATAAAAGAAAATGATAGGAATCATAACCAGACATACTCTTTCTTAAAATTTTAATGTAAAAAATAATTAAATCAGTTCAGTTTTAGAGAAGAAAAAATTGGAAAACGAAACATCGATTTCGTAAATTTTTTTTGTGATAAAATTAGTCTGAGCTGTCGCTGGATATCGCACTCTACGGGGGCAGACTCATAAAGATACACTTTTAATTGAGATAATTCGAAAATGAATCACGAAGCAGCGACGCGTGGAGCTGCCAGCGACTTCACGATGCGCCTCGCGACGTCGCGCTGCGCAGCGCGAAACCACTGGCCTCTTCAAGCATCGTCGCGTCGCTTCACGTCTCGGTGTGAACTGACTCTAACACCTACCCACTGCCACTATTCATATATATAATCATTACAATACTGTAATGATTATATATCAATAGTGGCACAACTTATTGAGAATGAATCCGTGTAGGTTCATTGACTTTTTTGTAAGCTTTCAATTATCAATTAAATTTACAAATAGTGAAAAACGAATGCGCGAATAGTGAAATTATAATGAATGAAAGACATCCATTAAATTAACACCGTAGATGAGACGAATTCAATGAAGAATATCAATAACAAACATGATTTTCTATAACTCTCTCTCGTAAAAGTCAATCCTAATAATAAGTGAAATTCTAATCGAACTCCATTTAAATGCATCTGTCATTACTAACATTTTATTGCGTCAATGCAGTCCGTCACTTATCGAAGTGACCATTTTTATTTACGTATAGCTAAAGGTACAATTTTGAAGGCGACGACTGACCGCAGACGGCAGTAGCGTTGCTAAACTTGGGGTTGACAATAATAGCAGATGCAGTGATGCTGCAGTTTTGATTCTGAATGCGATGTCACATCTACGACGGCAGCGGCACTTGAATTCTCTTCTTCCATTTCGCTAAACGCATTCAGGACAGCCACTAACAGCACTAATAGTATGCCGTCTGTAGTCACCGCTCGACCGCAGCAGCAGGCACTGGCGTCATCTACGAAAGCATTTTCATAAAAATACTTACGTAGTAACTATTATATAATTTGTGGATATACATAGAAACCAGTCTTGCTGCGGTATGCGGTTGGGAGGCACTGCAGCTGCAGTCAGCGGTGCGCCGTCGCCTTCAGAACTATTCCTTAATGCTGGCAAACGCATAAATTGAATATTTATTGCACTATATCAATAGTGCAATAAATATTCTAATAAATATTGGCCTTTGGAAAACCAAGAAAATCAAACAATGTAATTGAATGCGTCGAGTGTTGCTAACAATGAGCTTGCTTGTTTAGTGAATGTATGTAAGTTGAGAATGAAGAGAAAGATAAAAGCAATGACTTAATTAATATGATAGTTACAAAGTGATATAGACCTACTTCTATTCCTACAAGACGATTGTAGTATAAGCAAAGGTTTTACAGATTGACAGGCTATAAGGCTTATAGACATTTTTGCAATGCAAACACACTTTACAACAATTATTTTCACCTCATGATATAATAAATAATGTGCTAAGATATATCAAGCTCGCTCGTTGACTCATTGTAGATCACATTTACCAGAGTATTGACTGGGACCTCCACGCATCTGGTCGCATTGGTGAATGTTCGCATGAAATTCAAAATTCATTTATTCTAATTAGGCTGAAAATCAGAACTTTTTGATCAGCAAAATATCAGACAGTCAGACAATCACCCATAACGCGCGCCCTTCCCCACTTCTAGGGCTTAAACTGGGAAGAAGAAGTGACACAACACCCCACTTACGTCACAAATAGGTAGCTGTCAAATATTTACCTGTTTTGATTAATTTGGCAATATTACTGTATGGAAATATTAAATATCGCTAACTATACTCCATTTGAAACAAGTTTAAACATTTAAATAAACCTTTTTTACAGTTCGTTCAACCGATTCTGACTTCTATACCGTATATAGGCATAAAGATGGCATTAAAAGCAAAAAAGTGGTTACAATACCAACTGTTACTGCAGCTGCCATGTGTGATGCCACCAACGCAACAGAAGTCAAAATCGGTTGAACGGACTGTAAAAAAGGTTTATTTAAATGTCTAATCTTATTTCAAATGGAGTTTAGTGACCTAGAATATTAATAATGAATAGCAATTATAACACTGAATTTGATGTTGTAACCGTTTTAGGTGTAAAAAAGACATTTGGAAAGTTTCAAAATACTTTTTTACATCTATAAAAAGTATTTGGAAACTTTCCAAATGTCTTTTATTCGGGGTTACGATATTGCATTTCATAATCAATATTTTAGTTCACTAGTTAGCCATATTTCATATTTCCATACAGTAATATTTGTCGCTTACGCACCCCTGCAAAGCGATAAAGTCATCTGACACACGGCAATCAGTGCCTTGAAGAGTATATTTATTTAGTTAGAAGTACCGTACTATAGGTATGTGCCCGACCCAGTTCTCGAAAATGGCAATATCACGTTGTATTGGGATCGATCTATCATCACTGACAGGACTATTGTTGCCAATAAGCCAGACATAGTGGTGATAAACATGATCGCAGCTATAAAGGTGGAAGAAAGCCTAACACTATGCATTTATCCGCAATAATAATATAAATTAATATGAAAGTAAAACACTGGAAAGTTTATTTCATTCAAATTGGTTTACCCTACTTTATTTAAGAAAGCCTGTACAAGACTCAAGAGTATAATCAATAATAATATGGATTTGTATTGGTAATAGGTACCGTAACAGTCGAAACTTTCTTTGAATTACTACAATAGCAGTAACTTACAAATCTACGTAATGCTCACGAATTGTTACACATCCTAATTATTTTTACTTCACTAACATTAACATTTGATACAATTCATATAATGACTTTATTTTCGCTCGTGTTTTTCTTCCCGACCATAAACTTTTCAAATATGATGTGAAATTAGCTTTACCTAGATTATAAATCTGAGTGAATGGAACGTCGTCGTGGAATAATCCATTACTATGACGTTCTCAAATGACGCGGTAACAACTTGTCACCACATGCATGAGTCTTAAAAAGGGGAGGCGGGACTCTGCCTACGCAGTCAGTAGTCAGGTTTCTGACGACACCACTTAGGTGCCCAACCAAAACAGGTAAACAGTAAAGCACAACAACGAGCAGGCACCTAACTTGTTTACGTTCCAAAGTTCGACCTCCAAGCGTGACTCGAAGGTAACTCTAACGCATGGCGAATTGAATTGCCGCCTGTGTCAGTCGCGGGCGCCAGCTAAGATGTGATCAGCACTCAATATGGACTGGACAATATAGCGTGATTCATGAATAGCTATGTCGTTGACCTTTCAATAAGGATCACGCCAGAGAGTAGTTACTGAATCGTGTCATCGTGTCTTGGGATTACATAATTATAGTAAATAGGAAAACTTCTGAAAGATCTACCTACATATTCAAATTTCCACCAAGAAAATACTAAAAACTATTTTGGTAAGACCTTACGAATTAACGATCGTCTTCTTTACAAAACAGAATCATTTAGTACATCAAAAGTAAAAGATATTATAAACGTGGTGTAAGCGTGACGCACTTCAGCACAACAATGGGCCCAAGGGGCACAACAATACATCAGTTAACAGCCGGGTTTTTTCAATTTTTTTACATTTTCGTCGGATAATAAACTCGCACTTCATGCAAATGAGTGATTACATCGGAAAACCCATTATCATTTCAATGTTTTTAACAATAAACTTAGCTTCGGCCTTGTCACCAGAGATTTATTCGTTCCCACAGATCTCTTTAGCTAGAACTTCATGTAATAACAATCGTCAGCAATAATGTGTTATTCTTGACACATACAATTATCAGATTCCTCGAATCGATATTAAGTCGTAATAATATATAAAATAATATAATAAATATATTGACGTTCAACCATATATCTGATCGCCGTACAACTTCAGCGGGCGTACCATTTTCCACTTTATTATATGTCCTTATATTTTCACTTGCAAGTACACAATTTATAGTCCAATGTCTTGAATAACTGATTATTTCCAATTTACACGTGCTTAGCTTTTATGGTCAATTCAATTTGTCATCATTGTGCTGTCATATACTGCTACAGCTTCATCATCATTCACTAGAAGTAATTAGATGATGTAAAAATTTGTGTCCTGGACCATATAAGGTGATCACGTATGACAATTGATGCTAATTTGTTTAGTTCCAATCTAAATGCAGATGCAAACGATCATTTATGGTGTTTATTGAACAAGTTAATCACAATAGACTGCTTGAGTTCCTAGAATTTTGATCACCATAGCGCAGTGTTTTTGTAGTGCTAGTATTATTCTGCGAAATATTTACAACCGGATGAAAATAACTCTTTCATTCACAAATTAGCGTCCGGGGTCGGCGGCCCTTCGTCACGATTTTATATACTGCCCGATTATCTGTAATCATCATATCACTCTGACACAGATACGTTTAGTCATCACGTCAGCGCCAAAGAATATTCCTTCGCATATGAAATTGTACTAATCGCCATGAGTCAGTGTGATTGTGTGCTTGCTACTCTATATGTTTGGTTTGACAGTCGCTCATCATTTAGGTATGCCGTGACGTTTCTGTGACAGCTTTAGAGCTTGGGAATGATATCATTGCGGTCTGTGTCCTCAGCAATGAGTCGTGGTGTTATAATTACTTTGGTTTCGTCATTAAACCAAATTACGCCAAAGTTTTGGGTGTCTGGCACCATGCAGCATTGTGTTGTTTATTTAGCTAGTGTTGTGGGATGTCTCCTTTAATTACGTAGCCGTTAACGGCTTGACTGCACAGTTTGATTGGGCATTGCCTTGACATCGAACCAGTCGTTTATAGTTTAGGCACAAAGTTTAACGTTTCCCCGTGTCTACGTCACCTCTCCGGTCAATTGACGATTTGCTGTGACTCGTCCTGATGCACAGCACGTGCGTTCTCCTACGCATGCAATCCGTACGTGCCTACATTAGGCACCAGCTACACGTATTTCGTCATTCCAAGTGCGCCGTGCTTTGACCGTCACGCCCAGGAATCGAGTGGGTTTTTCTCAGTAATGTTTACGTAGTAGGATAACGATCCTCGGTTGTGAATTTGATGCGTAACGGATGTGTACGGATTAGGTAGCTGCTAATCGTGATGTTTGACCGATACGTGACGTCGGATCGTGGTTCACCGTGGTTTTTTTGGGACGTGCTCGTAATGTTTCATGTATATGTAAATGAGAATGAAGTCAGGTTTACTAAAATAACCCACAATTCTGGATATTGAAACAGCAAAAAATAATGTTAATATACATTACATTTCCGTTTCATAATGAGATTGAATCTAAATAAGCTTTTGATCCTGAATTATTACAAATAATGACCTTTGATTACACAGCTGACCACGTATTATTAGATCTATTGTACCAGATAAGTCTGTACAGTAGAATTTATGTTGTTACCAATAAGTTCACAGGGCGGTGCCCGACTGCTGCCAGGTGCGTAATTGACGTAAGTTTTAGTAGCCGCCGGGCGCCCTTCGCGGTGTCACGACATAGTTCAAAAGTTTTTCGACACTAGTCATGAAAGCCATTGCTGTGTGTTTCGATTCCCGGTCAAAAGCAGGAGTATCGTAAATGTAGGATTATGCGTCCTACCTTAGCCTTGGTAGTCCTCTGGTATACATAGGCCTCTTCCAAGTTCATTGGTTCAAGTGGGGGACATTCCACGCTACGGTTGCCGATACACGGTCTTAGCTCGAGGAGTCGTCTGCTGTAACGGCTGTCAGTCCTTCGACAGACATGGCCGGCCCACACCCACTTCAGCTTGCTAACTCTGTACGCCACATCAGTAGCGCCAGTTCCGAAATTAACCAGACTGTGCATCTGCATACTGCGATCACGCGTTTGTTAAATGTGCTCACGATTATAGTAGGATTTGGTTATCGAGATAATTTCGGAGAAGTGAGCGTTTGCCAATACTTATTTAGATTTGTCTAAAAATGCGTGAGTCATCCTCAATCACGCCTAGTGTTTGGATGCATAAGGATGTTGACATTATATTAACATTTTGCAACCTTGCACTTAGAGAAATCTGTTTTTATCGTTGGAATGTTATAATTTTATTCGAGAAATAGGTACAGGCACTAAAGAACTGGACATAGCAAGTTGAGAGTATTCACTGCGATTACTTTAATGTAAACGTGTTTATAGTCTATTACCTACTTTATGAAATAACTATGCTTAAGACACTATTTCATTATCGCGGCAAACTTAAATTACCGTTTTGACATATGGTGTTGTAGCGAATGTAGATAAACAGTTTAACAAAAACATACTAAGAGCATTTGCTGCAGTTATTGGTTCTTGACGAAGGTATATCTAAGCTATAAATACTCGTCTACGCTGTTAGTATTAAAGAAAAATAAGTATTAAATAATTAGTCTATATAGTCCGCGCGCGACTGGTAGTCACCGCTTGAGCTATGTGAGCATTGAGACGGGGGAGGAAGCCATTGACAAAATTGGCAGACTGAATTATCTTGGCTTTCGTCCAAATCTCCCATCTCATCGCTCACTTACCTCAGGCGGTGACAAGCAGTCCCGCGGCGACTATAACACTAGATTTTTAATCATCTATTAACAAAGGAACAACGTCTCCATTTTGATATCGCTACCATCACTTATTCTGGGTCCAACAAAAGTCATTTGCGTCTGCGCAAGTGCAATTCAAGCTTTATCTGATTTATATTTCGTTTAGTAGGCCGTTGTAAAGTGTACCGCCGACGCGGAACAAATGCCGGTTTATGGCTCAAATAGTCGCTTATACCGAAAACTGGACCACTTGCAACTCCAGTTTCAATAATACCTGTTATGGGTTAACATTTCCAGGTGTAAATTCCCACAGTTATAAATAGAAATTTAATAAAATTTAGGTTGCTAGTTAGTTATCGGAGAGTTGTATTCAGCTGTCGACTTCTACGCACAGAAATACTGTTTAATCAGTTGCGATCTTATTCATACTGAAGCATGATCGTTTGACACCTTTCTTTTTAAACGACTTCAAGAAAAGGAGAAGGTTATTTATCAGGGATTCTTTTTCATGTATGTATACCGATTTCTCCGCGATTACTGGGCCGATTCACGTGTTTTTTTTTCACTTGGTAGAGGAAGCTCACGAAAGAATCACGTTCTTTTTGGATAAGAGAATGTAGAATTTAAATTAATGTCTTCAATATATGTATGGTAAAGTAAAGAATACCTACTGTTTGAGAACAATATTAACCTTTTCATGCTTTATGTTGAAAGTTTTGACCCTTCTGAACCAAAATGAGGTCTACAAACAAAGTTTACACAATTATTATATTATAAGTTCAATGGATAAGGATTCCCTTGGTCGTCTTGCACGCTGTTACATATTTTCTCACAGTTATCCGTAGGTAATGGCTACCGTGCGTATGCGCAGTATTAGGTAAACCACGCGCGGTTATGTTTGCTTGATTTCTTCATCATAACTAAATAGTGTAGTTTTGGTTTAACTGCATTTGGTTAATTTCTTGGCGCCTAGAAAAACATTATATAAAAACATATTTAAAAAAGCAAGCAATACCGTTTTTAGTTAATGGGGCAAAATCACGGCAAAATGCTGTTAAGTACTGTCCGTTCTTTATTCCATTGCCATATTTTTTTTGGGAAAACTCAAGTTTTCTTAGCTAATATTTTGGGAATTCCAAATAGAGTCGCTTGTCCTGATTTTGGACTAGTTTTATGATTACGGTTTAAACAAAGCGGATTCTACCTAACAGTTGGCGGAGATAACGTAACGGAGGTTTAGAATATGACCTGGTTGATGATTCCTTCCTAGAAATCAGACAATGAAATAAATTGGCGTATCATCAGGTACCCTAAAAATCCTATTATTCCTATTCTATAAACCAGGTTCATTAATAAGATTTAGTTTCTTAAATCTTGCTTGGGTTCAGTAAAAGCCATTATGTCGTTAGAGAATAATGTATCCTTAACTCCTTTGAGTGGATAACCACTAGTTTCAATTGAAAACGATTGATAGAGGCAATTCAATAGCCGTTCTAAGAACCTATCTCTCAATTTAGTATCGTCGTTTATATTGGAGCTATGCCAACAGGAAAACTAAAGTGAAACGTTTAGAATTTATAATCACTACTTTAAAAGCGTTTATGTTGCAGATTCTAGCATTGTTTATGCTGGTTGATTACTGACCAGAAAGACAATTCCCGTATTTTTAAGAACGTTCGCGTTCAATCTGTCAAAAATACCTCTAATTATCCTTCATTTTTGACAAGTTTTTGACAGATGTGTTTGCGACTACATTTTGAACGTTGTCACGGGAATTAGTCTTCAGGATATACCTAGTATTCGCTGTTAAAATGTGCAATTAGAGAATTACTTGTACCTCTTGCATGATTAGAACTTGAAAAAATATAAATGTAGATTTCGTTTATTTTTATAGATATAGTGTTACATTTATTTTTTGCTATGTATTTTCTGGTGTACAATAAAAAATAAATAATTCATGTTTCGTGCTCTCTATCTTGTCTGTCAAAACGATACATTAATCAATTTCTTTTCAAATTTTCAGCTTTTGATTTCAATTAATTCGCTTACAAGTTATCGTTTGTTCTTACTTGCTCATGTAGACCACCAGCCGTGGTGATGATAACGACATAAAATGTTTATGTAAGTAGATTTTTTAAGGCACATTTTTTTTCTCTTTTAAAGTCCAAACATTATATTACTAGGATTTTAGGTGAGTCTTACAATGCAGGGTCATATCTGGAAAGGCTTTTTGAAGAAAGAGCCATTGCAGCTTTCAGTTAACCTGTCCCAACAGACGGTATGCATGCATCAGTCATCGTGTAGCTCAATGCTATTTAAGGGAGCTCAACGACCCGTCATACGACGCTACCAGATCTGAAAGACATTTGCGTAGACATTATACAAAATACTCAAAACCGCCAGACAACATTCATCATTTTCATTTATCATTTATCATTTTCAAAAAAGTAAGGTCCGATTAAACCTCCTGTCACACCAAACTGTCACTTTTTGAGTATGTAACGGAAGTTTTAGAAAGGCATGTGGATTTTCATCACCACAGATTCGAGAATTCTATTTGTTGACGAAGCCGTTGAGGTGGAAATGAGCCTCGTCACTAAAGATGATTTTGTTGTGGAATTACTCGTCAGTTTTCCCTATTTTTATATTGGGTTTTCACTATTAACTATCGCTCTTCCTAGCCGTAACGCACCATTTTCGTAAATGTTTATGTTTTAATTAAACAAATACCAAATATGGCTGACTCAACAATTGAGTCGAAAAAGGCGCGCGATTCAAAATTCAAATTCTTGCTGAGACTCCCTTTACTGTTAGTAATAATATGTATAATATAAATAGGTATTTGTGAGTTTGTATGTAGGGGGTAATCTCCAAAACTTCTCACCCGATTTAAAAAACGCTATTTCCGAGTGCCATAGCATATATTTTATGTTAATACACGCGGACAAAGTCGCGGGGAGAAGCTATTTTATTAATATTTTCACTAATTATTGTAAGCACCACTACCTAGGGCATCATATGACACGAATAGCTATGTATTTGAATACAATGCCCGCTAAATGTGTTGTTTACGATGAGTAACAATAAATAATTACGTCACGCATTATGTATCTTACTGCGGTGCCAGTGGGACGCTGATAACTTGTATTTACTTTATTAAATCGGAGGAATGCTAAAAATGTAGACTCCTTTTTGAATAGTTCGTCATCATGCATTATTTGTTATTAAAGTCAAATCATTAATTTCGAGTAGGTCGTTCACATTTTATTCGACTACGGCGAAGCACAATGGTGGTTTATGATTTTGACGCCATGTAATGTATGTATGTTCATCTGTTACCTCTTATTAAACGACGAGCTGTGGCAGCTGTGGTTCTCCGTCTACGTGGAAGTAGGGAAACAATACTGAGTTCAGATGCAAGTTATCTTGAAAATAACTAAGTAAACCGCGGCAAACCTATGCATATCGTGGGTGTAAGACTCTTCTTAATAAGCGTCGCCTCGCTTATTCGCCTTTGTCAAGTAAGATTTCGTGGCCATATAGTTTAATAAGATTACCCTTGTAATAAGAGGTCAACTGCTGCTGAGCATGACGTCCTGGGTTCGATTCCCAGGTCGAGCAAAGTATTATTAGGTTTTTCCTACAAGAATTTCTCAGTAGTAGCCCGGAGTCTGGAATTGTGCCCGGTTGATGGCAATAGGCTCGCCCCCTATTACATGGGACTTAAAAAACATAACTGGCGAAATGTGGGGGTACTACAGGTACACCTCTGCCCAAACCCTTCGGGGAAACAAGGCTTGATGTTATATGTTATGTGTGTACGCATCTTCCATCAAAGGCCAGCCCACAATTGCGTAATATACTGTCTATCACAATCCGAAGGGTTTTGAAAGAAATTCCTAACCCTTGCTTCATATGCTTGAAAAATTCGGCTATTTGCCAACGTAAATAACGTAATGAATGGTGTCGCATTGTCAAAATTAAAGACATAAGTGTGTTACGCAATGTCCCCGCTGGTCTGCCTACATAGTCAGGGGGAATCTTTCTTGGAGATACATGGTGCATAGTGGACAAAAGCGAAGAAGAAGCCCGATAACAATGAAGAGCGTCGCGGCATATGGATCTAATAACTATGGGTGCTGGCATAAAGACTGGCGGGTTCCCGGTAACGACAAGTCAGTACCGATTGGTGCGGGAGATGTAGTCCCGTTTATTTATTCTGTGGTCCCGTGTTAACCTGCAGCGACCTGTACCGGGATCTGTGTCGGCCCTGAAAATTAGCTTCTTTATGCAAGCACCCATGGTGACATATAATGTTGCACTGCATGTCTTCAGAAGCATACATTCGCCTTTTCTTTACAAGATTTCTGCATGATGGGCATAGAATCAGATATCCCGCTAAAACACTGACAACCAAATGAAACCAATTTACGTTTGAGAATAATGCTGTCAACCAATTCAAACAATATTACACAAGCATTAAATAAACTCGGAGATCATAGAAATCCTTCAATTAACGTTTACGTAAATATTATGTATTATATCGGATACGGATGCATGACTGGTTCACCTCGGCACTCGGCAGCATATTGCAGGTTGCAATTAAGTATAGATGAATTTGTCACGAGGTTTCCGTACTGTCAATGCCAGACCACTGTGTCCGCTGTGATTGCGCGTCAATTATAGGTACCTACTGCTCGTACATTGCTTTTGTATAAGTCATAGATTTAAATTTTTACCTTAGCGATCTCAGTGTTTAAAAGTAACTGTTTACAAACATCTCCTTAATAAAAATCCTAAATTCATTAATTCACCGACAGCTAGCCAACACAGCCTAAACCGGAGTGGGTAGAAGCGTGAAATTTTGCACAAGAGTTCCATATATCACAAAGGAAAAAATATAGGAAAATCAAGAGGCTGAAAGTTGGAGACACGTGACCTGATCGAAATTTTTTAAGACTGAGGGAGAGTAGACCGCAACGTTAATATTCAAGTTTTCACTTCTGCCGGCACTCCCGGAGTGCAAACCGTAGTTTTTTTTTTTTTTTTATTACTCTGCCTATAACAAACAGTAAAAAAGGAGCATTTAAAACTGACAGAATTGTTCTTTAGAATTGAATCTCTTTCAGAAATTCTATAATTGATTAATGGCTTCTTCAATTTCAAAGCTGGAGTATCTTACCATGCAGCAATTTTATCAACAAATATTTTACTTTTTAACAAAAATCCTACGATCGTGACAGGTGCGTTTATTACTAACTCGCCAAATGTATTTATAATGATAATTTGAACATTTAAAGGTCTCTCTGGTGAGAAAATTACTTAGCTATTACATGCTGCGCGTAACTAGACTATGTATTTTTGCCGCCCGACGTGTATTATCGAGATATTTCTTCAAGTATTCTAGGTAGCAAAGTGTTGCAAGTACAAATATTCTGATGTGGCACCCCACTGGCTACCTAAATTCTAGAGTAATTGCTTTCGTTTGGACGTCATAAAACTTTTGTATCGTAGTTTGATACAATAATAGTCTTAATTTCCCGTTGCTTCGTTCGAATATCGTCGAATCACTGGGATAACACAAATGAAACAATAAAACATTTAAATTCTCATAATATGTTCCACATAAAGTCAAAACCAGCTTGAAGTTCTGATTAATCTATAAAACAAAATGTCGCCAAAATCGACTTCGATTGGCTGCGTTGTTAGAAAACAATAAAGCTAACCATTTGCCTTAATTTGATTTTACGACTTGGACTTAAAGACCAACTTGACTTCATGCCCATTTCTAAGGAAGTTTTAACATTTATTACGAATCAACAATCGTTTTAAACTGCCATCAAAAAGCTGTTGGTCGCTTGTGGTCACCCAAATATGGCCGGCTGGCGCCAACGTGGTAGTCTTGTTAATAAATATTAGATTTATTGCATGTTTTAAATAAAATTAGGCTTGCTTCTATACATATTATAAAACAAAGCCGCTTTTAGCGTTTGTCTGTATGTCCGCGTTGTTCTTCTAAACCACGCAACAGATTTTGACGAGGTTTTCACCATCGTTTAGAGAATTTATTCCGGAAGGTTTATGTGTATAATATGTTAATATTAAAGTTAAGTTTACTTAATAAATCTCGAATGTTTTGTCAAGTCGTAAAAACCGTGCGAAGCAGGAGCTGGTCGTTAGTCATATGCTAAATGGAAGTCGCTTTTCGTGTCTGTCTGTGTGACCGCGTTGTTCTTCATAACTACGCTACGAGCTTTGATACGGTGTTTAACTCATTAATATTAAACTTACATAAGTATATTAAAGAAATATCGAAGGTTTGTTAAGTTGTAAAAACCCTGCGAAGCAGGGGCTGGTCGCTACTTATGTAAGTATTTTTTTGTTTTTCAGTTTACTTCATGATTGGCCGCAGCTTATTTTGAAGATCTCGCAGACATGCGCGAAGCGACTCTGGTGGAATAATTTCTATACAAACAAAACTTCACGGAAATTGTTCTATCGGTGTCGCGTCGCTGCAGTCTGCGCAAGCCTTTAAGCTCTATTTACACGGCATTAGTAGCGTGATACTTTAGATAGACTTAGCATTAACGATGCTTTACGTGTCTACTCTAAATATATTATTTTTACATGATTTATGTCCGTCTTAACTAAAAGTAGGAAACACCAAAATGAACGCCTAAATATTATTGCACCGTTTATTTTTCAACTCACGGCGTTGACTCGAGGGTTGAAAAGCTAACTGGTGCCGTATTATGACGTATAAATGCTACCATTATTCCAGTGTGAATGAGAGACGGAGCTATACAAGGCCGCTAGCACCATCCTTTTTTCGCAGTGGAGTAATTATGGCATTAATACTTCATAATAATTTAAGGCCCCTGTGCGCTTTTATTTAGCTGTCACATTTAGCTGCTTAGTGTTAGTGAAAACGTGCATCTGTGTCATGAAATGAAGTGATTATTGATCCATCCGGTGCTATAAGGTGCAATGTTTTAAGGTGAATCCGCAGTTATTGCCTGCGAAATTCAACTTTTCCATAAGAAATTTGTTGAACTTAAAGAGATGTATTAATGATTCCAATTATTATAATTTCGCGGCTACAACTGGGGATCCACCTTAATCCAGAGTTCTCCAAAGAAACTAATAATGAATCTGTGACACGCGACTATTTCTGGGTGGTTATAGTTTACGTTGCTGATTTGTCGTGCTGATAGAGTTATGATGATTTTTCCTCCCACATAACGTCACATTAGATTAGTATTTCGCAATAGTATAGCAATCCCGGTAGTGATGCACTTGTTATTATTATTAATAGAGATGAAAGGATTTTTAGGTTGTGATGATGCATTTACAGGAGTTTATTCGTATTCTTGTTCTACTCTATTGGTGATAGATAGCCGTCTTAGTTCACTTCTTTACCTACTCTTATCAGCTACAAAGCTACCGATTATGTTGCCTGATGTTTATTTATTTATTTGTTTAAATGCCTTAAAACTACCATTACAGGTCTTAGCCTAATGCGATAGCCAAGTCACACACACCAAATTAAAATTAAAGCACCAAATACATCAAAAGATCATAAAGATCATTGTTTATAACACAGTGTAAACAATAGTACTTTTGCGAATTCACCCCGGTGACATGTAAATATATCAATTTTGACTTGAATATAATTGATGGTGTGAATTGCTCGAGTCAGAGGGGTTTTGGCCAGCAAGTTGGTCCTGGCTGATGGTACGACCAGCAGTGGCGAGGGCCGTCGCCTCCACAGTTAACGGTCGGGTACGTACCAGTGCAACCGCTGCAGCACTCTCGGGTTGTGCTCTATGCCTCGGAGCAGCGACACCAGCGCAAATTCCTGTCGCACCCCGAGTTGATTGTACCCCACCATACCCAGTAAGAATAGGATGTCGGGTGGATGTATTCATCCTACTATAATATACTATATTACTATATATATGTAACTTTCCGAACGTACAAACTTTCACACATATACAGGGTTACAGGGAAAGTCGTACTGAATATTAAAGGAGGTTATTATTCAGGTCATTTCGGATGATTTTGATTCTGAAATAAAATGTCCGAAACTTAACCATTATGGAGATATTAAATTTTAAAGATTATTTTTAAAAATCCTTTATTTTTTGGCTTTTAGTCGTTTTCTTTGGGATTAGAGCTCCTAGAGTCGGTTTTTTTGATGTATCTAGTTAGAAGATATGTCCATTAATAAAAATGATCAATAGAAACTGAACCTACTACTAACAGCTTAAAAAACTGCTCGACAACGGTTAGCATTATGAATTTTCTAATAGAGTGTTCTTAACTTCGATGGGCTTTAAAAAAAAAAATGTATGGAACTTATTCTGCGAATAACTTTACAAAGTTCTACGTCTCTTTAGCTATTCAAAAAGTTATATCATCTACTAGGTTTGTTCATAAAATCTTAAAATAATGTTATTAGAATAGGCCCATCTGGTAGTACAACATAACAGAATTTCGATACAAAAGAATCCGGCTTACTACCTGGCACTTTTAAACAATGAAAAAAGGTTTGGGTAGACATTGTTTGTGCCCGGGAGACGTGCGGTGACAGGTATTTATGTCATTTTAAATGTCTGAATTGTCAAATCGTGGATCGTGGTGTTTGTTTAGTCTGCTCATGCGAATCTTCCATGGTAGATGTGTTATCGCTTTTAACGTGCACGTCTTTCTACATTGTTCTCACATGTATAATTTCAACGTTAATGATGTATATGCCAATATTTTGTAAAAAAAAAGTTTATTTAAAAGAGTACCTACTACGCTTTGGAATGGGCAACTAGCTTCATATTTCTGACTGACCGACTTCTTGACAATTCAAAAGTGCCTGTAAATGGTTTAATTGAAATAAATGCTTTGAGTTGAGTTGAGTTGAGATCCGTGCCCTCCGATTTTTTTTTGTAAAAACGCGACTTGGCTTGGATTTTTGGACTGTTTCATCTTCTAACTGTGTGACGTGGCTTGTAACTGGACTTTGATTTGTGTTGTGAACATGGCAACATTTACCAACGAGGAATATGCTGACATCCTAATGTGTTATGGATTTTGCGAAGGAGTGTCGTTGCGTGCACGCAATGAATACATGCTAAGGTATCCTATTCGCCGAGTACCTGATATTGGCGTATTTGACAGAGTTTATCGAAGACTACGAGAAACTGGTCCTGTGCTAGTACGTCGGACTGACATGGGACGACCTCGTGTTCTTGATGACGACGACGAAGATAATGAAATACGACGTCTCTTTGAAGCCGACCCAACCACGTCAACAAACGTTGTCGCTCGACGGCTTGGTATTTCCCAGTGGAAAGTCTGGTTCGTAATGCACAGTTCTGGGCAATACCCTTACCATTACACGCCAGTGCAAGTAATTGAAGAAGGGGATCCATTGAGATGACTAGACTTCTGCAGATTTATGCTCAATGCCGATAATGAAGATCCGGATTTTTTAAAGAAAATCATGTGGACAGATGAGTCGAAATTTGACAAAGACGGCATCACAAACTACACTTCTGGACACATCTATTGGCCCACCTTGTATTTTCAGTTTCGTTTGGTCCTAGCTAAAATTTTATATTAGGTCGAGCAAAAAGTTTTTATGCAGTTTTGAACCTGGCACATTCACAATTTCATTCAATAGTCTTTTTTTGAATTTCGAACACAGAATTTAAAGAAACAAAAGACAATTTGGAGCCTGTTTGTTGATATCAAACAATCGAATACTAAGAAAACTTGGTTTTATTGGTTTACTTGGATTTAATTCTTGAAAAAGTGATTGATATCTTTGGTTTTGCAACAAACATTACTTATTCTTAACATTAAGGTGAGGTTCTATCAATAATCTATGGATACTTCACCTGAAGTCGCCGCCCAAGCTGTGGCACTTATTCAGGCCGGACACAGCCAAAGAAACGTGAGTGCTCAACTTAGTTTAAGTCGATCTGCGGTCCGAAATGTTTATCGGAGGTACCTAGAGACTGGCGGCTTTGTTCGTCGCCAAGGAAGGCCACGATCTCGGGTCACAACTGAAAGGCAGGATCGATTCATCGTGACGACCAGCTTGAGAAATCGTCACCTTACCTCCATTGAGATACAAAACCAACTTCGCGACTTCCACGGAGTATCTGTGAGCGCTCGAACTGTTCGGAGAAGGTTAAAAGAACGCGATATGGTACCACACAAGCCAGCTAATGGGCCCAAACTAACGCGAGCCCACCGAACAGCGCGCCTTCATTTCGCACGCAGTCATTTAAATTGGACACAGCAAGATTGGAGCCGTGTACTCTTTTCTGATGAGTCTAAAATTGTGTTACATGGCAATGATGGAAGGAAGAAGGTCTACCGACGTAAGGGAGAGCGTTTCGCACAATGCTGCTTTGAAGAGAGGGTTGCTTATGGCGGTGGCTCATGGACTGTCTGGGGCGGTATATCCGCGAGCGGCAAAACTCAACTTGAGGTTGTTACAGGACCACGGCTGCCAACATTAAATGCTGAAAGGTACATTCGTGAGTGCTTATAACCTCACGTGATACCATACGCGGACTATGTGAGCCCAAATTTCCTTTTTATGCATGATAATGCAAGAGCCCATGCGGCCGGCATCGTCAGGGAATATCTTCGGGATGTGAACACCACAGTTATGGACTGGCCAGCCAGAAGCCCAGACATGAACCCCATTGAGCACATGTGGGACGAGCTAAAAAGACGTGTTAAGGCTCGTCAGCCAGTTGCCCAGACGATGCAGGAGTTGAAAACTGCCATAGAAGAGGAATGGGAGATGATCCCTCAAAATTTCATAGAGCGGTTGATAAACTCTATGCCTAATCGTATGAGAGCTGTGGTAGATGCCCATGGAGGCAACACGCGTTATTAAATTAAACCTTTATTTGATAAAACATGTTTTTTATTCAAAAATCAATTGCCTTTAACAAGGCGCATATCCGACTTGTTAGGCGTAGCTCCATGTCGTATGGTATTCTGAATTCAAATTTAAAACAATACGATCGAAAAAGATGGTAAAATGTATCAGGTTTAAAACTGCATCAACAGTTTTTGTTCAATCTAGCAATCATATTTCGGTATCGAAACCTAAACTCTAAGGTGGGCCAATAGATGTGTCCAGAAGTGTATCATAACACCCATTATTGGGCTCCCAGAGCGCAAGGTAACCCCAAGAAAAAAAGACCAAAAGGGTCACAAAGGAGATTCAGTCTTAATGTGTGGATGGGTATAATATCAAATAACTTGATAGGGCCATACTTCCTGCCCGATAACTTGAATGGCGAGACATATGAAAACTTTTTGAGGGAGGAGTTACCCTCTTTAATGCAAGACTTGCCTATTGCATTGAGACGAGACATGTTCTTTCAACATGATGGCTGCCCAGCGCACTACAGAAGAAGTGTTCGAGCATGGTTGGACGAGAATTACCCAAACCAATGGATTGGAAGAGGCGGACCCATAGCATGGCCGGCGAGGAGCCCCGATTTAACGCCGATGGATTTTTATGTGTGGGGTCATATGAAAAGCCTAGTATACGACCAAATGACACCGATCGCAAATCGACGGCGAAGTGCCAATAACACCTAACTGACAAAATAAAACATTTTCATTTAGATTTCACTAAAACATGCGAATAACACCTTTAAATTCAATACGATAAAAAAGTGAATTTCTCGAAAAAATTCAGTTACGAGTTATTGGCACTTCGCCGTCGAAATGTCGATATTCTAAGACAAAAAAATATTGATGCGGCTGAGGAAATGAGGCGGAACCTACGAACTTCTGTCGTGAAAAATAATTTAAGAAAAAGAATGAGACTTTGTGTAAGAAATAGCGGCGGCCATGTAGAACATGAATTATAAAAATATTGCTAAAATTTTTGTCTTTTTTTTACGTATTTTAGCTACTTTTACCTCAAACTAAAAATGTACCCTCTCCTAACTTAACTGTTATTTGGGCAATGATTTGCCTATTTAATAGCAAGTGTTATACCTTTTTGAATAGCTAAAGAGACGTAAAACTTTATAAAATTATTTGCAGAATAAGTTCCATACAATTTTTTGTATTAAAAGCCTGTTAAAGTTAAGAACACTCTATTAGAAAATTCATAATGCTAACCGTTGTCGAGCAGTTTTTTAAGCTGTTAGTAGTAGGTTCAGTTTCTATTGATCATTTTTATTAATGGACATGTCTTCTAACTAGATACATCAAAAAAACCGACTCTAGGAGCTCTAATCCCAAAGAAAACGACTAAAAGCCAAAAAATAAAGGATTTTTTAAAATAATCTTTAAAATTTAATATCTCCATAACGGTTAAGTTTCGGACATTTTATTTCAGAATCAAAATCATCAGAAATGACCTGAATAATAACCTCCTTTAATATTCAGTACGACTTTCCCTGTAACCCTGTATATATAACAACAAAAGCTAGTACTATAAGTAACTGTCCGTCTGTCTGTCTGTCTGTTACCATTTCACGCCTTAACCACTGAACGGATTTCGATGAAATTTTGTACACAGGTAGAAAAGCTGAGTTAGGAAATATAATATTTTTATCCCGATAATTTTCGACCACCATGCGGGAAAGCCGCGGCCAAAAGCTAGTCCTTTATAAGACCATGGTTGTTATCTCGCAAATAGACTTAAATTAAGTTTACAAAACTAATAAGTAGGGAGCAAAAGTTCAACTATATCGGCCCCTTGCTTGTTCGGATGCAGGTGGTCGCTTTCACAACCAGAGCATGCGCAGGCGACTAAATGTAATTAATCTTTACGTTTTTAATGATTTGAACTAGAACATCTAAATGAATGAGGCAAGTTTAATGGATATAGGTACTGGTTGTAATATTTCAAAAGCTTTTTTGGCTTTTTTAATCATAATAATAATTATTGATTTATTTCAGAGAAATCTCCATATAGGTTACATAATCACATAAAAAAATCATTCAATCGCAAAATGTTAACACACTAACATTCTGTGATTTTATGTTGTTTAATACAAACATAAATTATGTTAGTATTGTTAGTAGGTGCTGTTACTTTTTTGATGAACTTTAACGATGTTATCCAGATTTTTTCGTTTTTTCCCGATCAGTGTCGCTATAAACTACGAGCACTAAAGAAAATTTCCTTTATTTCGTCTCGATTATTATAACTAATCGGTTATTTTATAGTGGACCAAAACTTCCATTTTACCCCAAGGCTGTGTCGATTGAAGACAATTAAAATTTTATTTAATTATGATTTTGAGAAGTTTATTTTACATTCCCCAACAAATAAAGTTGTTTCTGCATTTTTTCCTGTTGCAAGTCCAAGCAGAATTTGATCCTTTTGTAAATAAAGTAAGTAGTAATCACAAACATTTGTGTTATTATTATAGACTAGCGAGCACGGTTTTTACGACTTGACAAAACGTCAAGATTTCTTAGGTAAACGTAACTTTAATAATAACGTATTATACACATAATCATTCTGGAATAAATTCTCTAAACGATGGTGAAAATTTCATCAAAATCTGTTGCGTAGTTTAGAAGATCAACGCGGACATACAGACAAACGCGAAAAACGATTTTGTTTTATAATATGTATAGATTTGCTAATACCTGTGTATTCTGGCAGTGTTGCTACTGTAAGAAGAGAATCAATTGATGACAGTGGTACCTAAATATTATTCTGACTATAGGTTATAAATTAATCGTTACATAAACTTAAGCGACGTTTAATATAAACTTAAAGAAATGGATGTTTAAAGCAGACGTTCAAAATAACTTAACTTTAAGCAACGTTAATAAATAAGCCTTAATGATTTAAATTATTTATGTTTCTCAATTCTGACCCCCAAGATACAGGCAAATGCCTAGTTTTCGGGGACACCGTTCAATCTGTTATTGTACAATCTTATGGCTATCACTGCATATTATAAAACAAAGCCCCACCGCCGCGTCTGTCAGTCTGTCTGAACGCGATAAACTCAAAAACTACCGAACGGATTTTCATACGGTTTTCATCAATGGACGGAACGATTCATGAGGAAGATCTAGGTCCATAATCATCACAATCATTGGGGTTTTGTGTAAATTGGCTGAAATATGACGATGATTGTGGAAGATATCGGAAAAAAAATCATGCCGACTGGGAGCTTTACTGGCGTGTGCCGCGTAAACCAATAGAGTTATATGAAACAACAAAAAAAGGACATAGGATACTTTTCCTGTTCCCGGCCCTGGATAATTCTCGACCTCCACCCGGGCAAAGCAAAGACAGGCACAAAAAAGGCACTTTTGAACGTCAACATTTACAGAAAAATAATAAATGATTCTATTCGCCCCTTCCAAAAGGTAGTTTTCGTATGGAGAAAAATGGGCAAGAAACTCCATCGTTACTCTTTTAAAATATTTTCACAATATCTTGTATACATCAATTATATAATTATGTGTGAAGCCGCGAGCAAAGCTAGTTATCAATAATTACATTCGAGTTACCTAATTAAATAAGAATGACTAATGATCATCATGTTTGGAATCAAGCAGAAGAGCTCCGACAGGTGCTAAACTACTGACTGATGAGCATCCATTGAACTCGTTGCAGTTACATTTCATCTGTTCAAAACAAAACCATTTATTTTATCGATGTGTTATACTTATAACATGTCTTAGTACATTGTTTGTTATATAAATATTGTAGGGCAGTTGAGTAATAGTTTAGGGTCGACGTTTTAACAATGAAGAACGTTTTTACGTTACTACGTAACAGTAGATAAGTAGGTACCTACTGTTGGAAAAGACACTGCGTGTCTCAGAAACATGGTTTCTCAATTCCATGAATCTCTTGCAGAGAGATCTCGTGGATTTAACCTTCGCATTGTCTGTCTTTCATAGAACTAAAAATTGAAAGCCCAATCAAGGGTTGACAAATGTCATGTTTCATCTCATAAATTATAAACAAGGAGTAACCAACATAATCTTTCAAAATACTATTTATTACTACTTCCCGAACGTTACAACTATCATAGTCTCTTCTAAGTTTTACACACTAAAAAAAATAACACTAGGCTCACTAGTATACGGCCTTAAGGGCATCTAATAAAAATCGACGACGAGAATGAAAACATTAAATATTTTAAAACACCCGAGTTCAGCATTATAAATGGTGCTCCAGTTTGTAAAGTCGACCGGCTGCGCCGGCGCACGCCCGTCGCACGAACAAGTCCGGTCGTTGCGACATGAGCCCTGCGTCAGGGCTGCTTTGATAATTTGTGGCTGTTGCGATATTGTTAGCTCTAACAGAAATTAGGTACCGATAATAAGTGATCAAACGAACTTACTTGTTGTGAAGTTGGATCATTAATATACGATGTAGGTTCTTCATTCGAAGATATTAATTACATAGGTAGTGCCTTGACAGGCAACTGATATGTGATTTTTTGAACTAAAAACACAAAAAAAAGTTTTAATATATTATCCTATGTCCATCAACTGCCATTCTTTTCGTTAGCACGGCGGCCGATACTGTTTTTCTCTATCTTCTAAGTGAAGTGTTCAGAAGTTGTTTATTGCAGTCCAGATTCTAGTAGCTTCAGTGCTGTTGAAATATGGTCTGATCCTTCATGTTGAGCTGTATTTAGGATCAAGCAGGGATGGTTCTTCCCTTATATCTTTTATTCATGCCATTGATTAGAAAGTATAGCTTTTAATTCCTAACAGCACGACCATACCACAACATTGGTGCTTTCTGGACTCTGGATCCTGAAGCTCAGGTTCCAAATTCTAGTGATGATCAAAACTGTGTTGTTTCTATGCAGCTACGGTCCATATTGCATTGAACTTTATTTATCTAGGTATCGTATGAGGTTATAAGTATGTATGTATCAGGAACTCTTGTGCAGAATTTCATACTGCTAGACCCAGCGCGTGCAGCGGTTTATGCTGTGCGATTTCTTTCAGTGAATGAATGAATGAAATACTTTTATAAAGTAGAAGGTACCTATTCACGCCGGCTTTACTGATCGAAACGACCGGATTTTTTTCCATTTTTTTTGTCTATTATCATTGCGAGAAAAATAACTTACTTAGGTCATCTTTTCATACAGTAGTAATGGTCTTATTTTGAAAAAATACCATGATTTGTAACCTAACCCCACACTTTGTAGGCTGTTATTCACAAATACCTATGTCTACAAAATGTTAGATTTTAATTATAGAAATGACCTCCCCGACCTCGCGCTCGGCGCCCACGGCCACAGTTTCATTACTTTTACGAAACCTCTCGTGAATTAGAGCAGTAATTTGTGTTCGCGACGTGTCCTAGACGTATTAAAGCACAATATACTTACGTAAATAGGCACTTGAGTATATTGTCGTCGGCAATGTGTCGAGTTCTTTATGTGGGCTGATCGGCTTATGTGTTTTGTTTTGTAATAGAATAAAACTACACATACGAGTACATACATGAACGCCTTTTTCCTATGGGCAGGCAGAATCTAGAGTACGTCACCCTTTACGATCCTCACATACTCCTTTTGAATAAAATCAACGGTACTATGTACTTATCTGTCTACAATAACATGTTTTAATTTTTATTGGGTAGGCACTATGCCATCCATATGACGAATTCTTGGAGTATCACGTAATAAATAGATTTAAAGGAGCGAAGTCGATGGTATGTTTCAAGCTTTGCCTTGTAGAAATTGTCACCCCTTGAACTTTAAAAAGAAGTACCTACGTTTTCTTACTTCATATCTCTATATGTTTCAGCCTAGTCGTAATTCAAAGCTGATATTTACCGTAATGCCCTTTAGAATATTTTTTTATTATCTTAGCATATACTGTCACTCTCACTGATTGAAATCGAACAGTACCCTAATTACGTAATACACGATCAAACGGAATTTGAATCGTTTTGAAACAAAATGCTAATCCATTGCTTCATAAGTTCGAAAAAAAATCTGCTCAACAACGCAAATAACGCAATGAATGTGGTTGTACTGTCAAAATGAAACAAATTTGTCGTAATCGTTTACGAAAATGTGTTGCGTAATTAGATAGCAGGATATTATGTATCGTTTCATATCGAACTTTAGCTAAACCAAGCCGTGAAGCCGCTTTAATTAAGCCGTTGGTCCCGGCTGTCATTTGTAGATCTTTGACAGTCGTTACGGGTAGTCAGAAGCCCGACAATCTGACAACCAGCCTTACCTAGGAGTATCGTATTACCTAGTAACTGGACTGTGGAGGTCAGAGACAGTCGCTCCATGTAAAATACTGGTATTCAGCTGCATCCGGTTAGACTGGAAGCCGACCCCAACACAGTTGGCAGGAGGCTAGGCAGATGGAGATGATCAGACTTAAGCTAAACCAATTCAATTCTGTTTGATGTCTTTGGGCAGTTATGTATCGTAGCGTTCCTCCACGTAGCACCTATATGGATGTAAGCAAAAGTACTGTTGGTTAACCCGTCACGTTTGAGTCCCCGTTAAGTTATGCCCAACGAGTAACCATTGACTTGCTTAACCTTGTACAAATGATTAGCGTCGGAATGTGGATAATATAGAAAGAAGGAGGAAACCAATGAACAGCTGAAAACTTAGTTGAAAGAGCTGTCATTCCACCTGATGCAAGGGATCGACAGCTCACTGCAAGTTCGTAAGTTTTCACGGTGAGATTTTTAGTTGTGATGTATGAGTTGTGTAGACGGTGATATGCCAAGGGTGCAAGTAAATACTGAGATGACGGCTGATTGATATGTTTAAAAAGAAAAACATACCTATATATATATACACACTGAGCAAAATTCAAATAAATTAGGATAAATGCAAGAGGTTTTTTTTAACCATGGTGGAGAAGTTCTTAGCCTGCATCTCACCTGGTGGAAAGTGATGATCAGGTCGAAGGTGGAAGCGAGCTTCACCCGGAATCCTCAACCACAGAGGAACTGGCTATCTTACCTCTAACTGCCGAAACACAACCATGCTATTAACATTGTTGTTATGGCGGCAGACTTAGATATGAGTGAGATGGTGGTAGCTAGCCAGGCGGACTTAAAACAAACCCCACCACCAATCAACCCGAGCAGAAAATTTTGCCCCCTCTGGGAATCGAGTCCGGCACCTCTAGGTCTGAGACAGGTGGTCCACAACTCCACACATTAGACTGCAGAGGTGGTTAAAGGAGGATTATTCTGATGAGCATTATCTTCTTAGTAAATGTAATCCCCCTTATTTATAAACGCTGCTTAAAGTTAAGTAATGATTAGCGCCTGACGTTTAAACGTTTCTTAACTTTAAACAACGTTTATGAATAAGAGGGATTGTTTTTCGCAAGTGCGGTATCATTGCTATATACCTACCATGCCCTCGTTGTAGCACTATAATTCGATCTATTTCATAGTACTTTCGAGCATGTCACGTCAACTTGCGCTGTCTCGTTTTGCTTGTCCGCAAAGAGCTGCAATGCTCGGGAATGCGGCAAGGTGCGCCGGATATCAGGCGAACGCAACACAACCGTTAGTTACGGCGACTGTTTTCTACTAGTGGAGGACGGAAACGAAAAACACTTGCAAAAACTGATGTAGGGATGTTGGTCAATGTGTACCTATGCAGACGATGCAGCGGCATTTCGTGTAATATACACCCTGTTATGCGCATGTTTGCACGTTTTTATTCGTTAGAAAAGCTTGGATTGGGTCAACAACATCTTCGTCTGAATCTGTCAAAAATAACTCTAATATAACTATATTTTTTACAAATTTTTGACATTGGTTGTCACTGAGATGAGTTTGCGACACGATTTTGAACGTTTATTTACGGGAATTGGCCTTCTGATTAAAGCGGAACGAAAAAAAAAAGAAGATATTGCTGTTACTTAACATTAACAGAGTCTGACAACCAACTTTCTTCAAGGGAAGCATTTGCATAAGACCCAAAGCTACTGATATTCTACTTATTTATGATCGATACATCCATCGTCAGATCTATATTTTTTGTCGTAAGTAATCATGATAATTTATTTGCCAGAATATGGTATCCTACTATAATATAGTATTAATATTTTAATATACCTAATATTATAAACGCTAAAGTTTGTTAGAATGACTACTGAACGAATTTGTATGAAATTTGGCACACGGTAGTTTATAACCTGGATTAACACATATAATATTTTTTATCCCAATATTCCCACGGGATCGACCCTTATGCAGGTGAAACCGCTAGGCGCTGATAGTATTATATGATCTAAAGATTTGCCGATGGTATCATCACATTCTACCAAGTGTGGCGTGCAAATACGAATAATTATGTACGAGAAATAAAAATTGTATTTCATAAAACAAAAATATTTCTCGAATCTAGTGATCAGGCGATGGAAAATTCAGTCCTTTATATGTTTTTTTATAACATGTTTTAGCTTCGGAAATAATTATCGTACTATCGCGGATTGTTTTCAAATAAGATAGGCGTGAGTTTTATGTGGCAATATTGGTTGGTTGCCACGAGCCACGAACCAGCCCCTTTTGAGCCGACCAATCGATATGTAATCACTATGGCTTTGTTGACAATCCATTGTAGGGCTGGCTGTAAGATTTTGTCTGTAACGTAGGTACTTATATATCCTGGAAGTCAGTATCTCTAGCCCTTTTTCCAATCGCCATTTTTAGGTTTCAATTGCAAGAGTTGGCAATTGCATTCGAAACGTATACTCAGAATATTATTTATTTGTTTAAATGCCTTAAAACTACCATTACAGGTCTTAACCTAATGCGATAGCCAAGTCACACACACCAAATTAAAATTAAAGCACCAAATACATCATAAGATCATAAAGATCATTGTTTATAACACATCGTAAACAATAGTACTTTTGCGAATTCACCCCAGTGACATGTAAATATAGCAATTTTGACTTGAATATAATTGATGGTGCGAATTCATACATCCTTGCTCCCACATCCATAATGCATTCACAGTGTGTGTGTGTGTGTGAGGTTGAATATGTTCATCCCATTTCAGTTTGGCATATTATGTCAACCCTATAATTGCGGGCGCGCTTGTTCGTACGCCGTGCGCCGCGCGCCGGCTGAGGAAATGCTTGCGAAACTGTCTCAATAAAGCCTCTATGGTCAGCGGTTATACCACCATTGTGTTTACTTCACAATCCGCCCTTAACCCGAAAACTATGGATATCATGAAGATGGCCGTTTTATTTTTATACAGGATGCTTTTTTTTTTACAAAAGAGATCGGATTGGACTCTTGGCTAAGCCGGAAGTTTAAAAAAAAAACTAATAATGCAGTGCTCAAAAGCGAGGCCATGGTTCCTTCACTCTACAACACATATTTTCGGATTAAGCCCTGATTCTCTGTTCGGACTGTATTTTATGATTTAAGTAGGTACTTACCGTAATACAATATTCCGTTAGTAATGTTATATTGTAAAAAATTTAATAATGGCCACTAAGAAAAAATAAGGCACCCCTGGTCCATACATTTGGTCCCTAGCTTTTTAGTAGGCTTGTAATAGTGTTCCAAGGCACAAATTAATGTTTGCTTTATATTTCTAACTTTGTCCAATGTAAAATGAATTATCTACGTATAACATACTAACGATGTAAAAATGATTTTGACCGTTGTTCGTTTTGTCTCATTTTATTCGAATGTTAAATGGTGTCTAAGCCAGGAATATGTGAAATTCCAATATTGAATTCTTGAGGTATACAAGACCAGATATTAAATTCGAAGGTATTCGACATAACTAGCGGCATAATTACAAATTGTGACACGACATGTAGTGTGCGCGGGCGCAAGACCGCGACCCTTGCGTTCACTCACGCGCAGCCAACACGCCGACACCTTATCTGTTATCAGTCGATCTTGTTCGACAGTTCGCTAGTTCAGAATGGCCTGGACACTGATTTTGCCCTTTGTATGCAGAATGGGATAATTACAGTATGTGAAACTGTGAACATTGAGATAGATAACATCTTTTTCGTTTCCTAACTATGGTATTGTGCGAGTGCATGCCAGTATCTCTACACTCTTGGCTGTGCTTGGCATTGGTTGGACATTATACAGCAACATCTGATGCATCATCTACAACATATACATCTAATGCAACCTCAAAACATGTCTTTGTAGAAAGAGTTTTTACATTCTTAGGCCCGTTTCTGTAGAATAAATTAAATAGAAAACTTAGTATTTGTAAACTAAATTACTTTGGCTGTAAAAAAATACTTAAATATTTACTAACCTTAGATTATGCACAGACAAAAGATCTACTTGTTGTCTGCAAATAGAACCACTAACATGCTGTTTTACTTTTATTTACCTAATTTTAATTTAGTTTTTAATGCACTTCCTAGCCTGAAGCACAGGTTCAACCTAGGGGCAAATAAGCAACGGTGCTCTATCTTATTTTATTGTTTAGTTATTTATTGTAAATTTTCCTCTTTTTGGGGTTCAGTACTCGAAGGGTCCCAAACGGAACCTTATTACTAAGCTTCCGCTGTCCGCCTGTCTGTCAGCGAGCTGTATCTCATGATCCGTAATAGGTAGACAGTTGAAAATTTCACATATTATACATTTCTATTGCCGCTATAACAACAAATAATAAAAATTAAATTAAATTAAAAATAAAAGGGATCTTCATACTACTGCAACTTCTAACTTTGAAAAAAAAAAAAATAGTCTAACCCTGGCATGTTGGGTGTCATTGTCTAGAGCTCATCAAGTGGATAACAAATCTTTTTTGGTGTTTAAAAATGATGAAATTTGTACGAGCTCTATCTCAACAACTAAACAAGTTAGGAATTTGAAACTTTTGGTATATCATGTACCAGATACTATACATATTTATGATCAACAAATATTAACAACGCCGATTCATTCGGTATTTATTTAAATGAGGGTAATTTTCTGCAACTGCAAAAATAACTTTGTAATTCATAGTATCATTATGAAATGTAAATTTATTTTTGCGATGTTCATTAAGATGAAAATTAATAATATTCTTCTTTTAGTATTTTCATTTATTTGCTAAATAATGTACGGTTTTACGGAACCCTTCGTGTGCGTGTCCGACTCGCATTCGGTTTTATTATAAATAAACGATTATTATAATATTATTTTTATATGTTTACATATCTCGTGACCATGGGGTCCCAGTCTTTTGGAAGGCGTGCGAGGGGCCGAAGTCAACTCGCAGAGGCCCCTTAGATAATTTTAAATGGAATGAGGCACCAACTGACGATTATCCCTGTATGCACTATGCAAGTGCACCAAAGGACAACCCCCGGGTGGTGCAGGACATGAAAACAAAACTTATTGGGCTATGAGTTTGGGTGGCTATAGTGGATTTGCTACCTTGAACTATGGAAGAGCTATGTCCCCTTATATTTTATATGTCCCCGTATACATTTGCTTGAAGTCAACCTAACGGTTCGCTCAAACTTATCACCGATGTCAATCAGCCCAAGTACCAAGGCACTGGGATGATACGGGTTATTTACTTTTGTTTACTATCTTTTTCTTGGGGAAAAGTCTTCCCCATAGTCTGGTTCCAGTCTGGTCAGAAATAAATCTCAATAATCAGCTGTAAGCCGTTCACTGCTAGGCGCGATATATCAACAAATAAACAAGTTAGCAAAAAGTCTTAAACCACAATAATAGGGACGATGCCTGGGTCAAAAAAAGAAAATCTATTAAGTCCGTCAGATAGATAATAAAAAAAATTTTGACTCGTATTTTTTGCTTAGTGGGGGTTGATACGTCACAAGTAAGTATAAAATCTACATACTCGTGACGTCATGGCACATTTTAACTCAAATGTATCGCCGTAATGTTTTCATAACGTAAAAAAAGAAAAACATACGTGTACTTAATTTTTTTATAAGTAATCTGTAGATTATAAAAAAAAATTAAGTAGGTACACGTATTTTTAGACGGAAAATATTTTTTTTTAGTCGACATCCCTATTTGTCATAGGGCTAAGTTACTACTTTCTTAAGCATTGCGTGACAGAACTAAGCCTCTTTCCGTAATGACGTCGGCAGTTTACGTTATGAAACTAGTGTCGTGAAACAGTAGATTGACTGTTCTGTTTCGGGCTATAGCTAACTTGCACCCGGTTTTTGAAAAACTGATAAAATTCTACTAACACTATTGCCATGTCTCATTTTGCTCAGATTAGTTGGCTGAAATAAGACAGTGTGTTAGTTGAATTTATCAGTTTTTGAAAAACCTGCCCGAACAAGAACAGTCAAGCTAGTTTCACGACACTAGTTTCATAATGTAAACCCCGATTTGCTTTAGGAAACCATCGCACAATTCATACGCTTCGCCATTATGAATTTAAATACGACGATCATTATCGATTACTCGTATTAGAGTCGCGATTTGATTATGCGTTATTACGTGAATTACTGATGTTGGCAATAGAGACTTATGTAGGTATGACGACCGATCCTTTTGCTGGCGACACTGAGATTATTTCAATATACCTAATGTTATGATCCGGATGAGTCGAAAATCAGGAGTAATTTTCTTTAGACTCATTTTGCTCCACTTTCGAGAACTTATTTTGCGTAAAGTTTGGCGCATACCGCAGTTTCGTATTGTAACGAATGCAACGTAGTTTTTGCGACTCACTTTGAGCAGCGTAACTTACGCTGGGTTTACGCTCATCTTGTAAGAATGCAATAAAAACAACCCGATCGTCAATCCATATAATGGGAAGACCAAGATACATTTTTTTTTCACTATTTGAAACTCCCTGGTGACCATCCTCAGCAAATGTGGAGTGGTTTCGGGATCCACTCACTAGCGCCTAAACACACCCAGGAATGGTAAAGCAATTCCTAACATGGTTTCTTTTTCGTTGTCAACAGAAAATTTGGCGCCGTCGGAGTTGAAGAAGCTTAGAAATAAACAGAGGAAGGCGAAGCGCAAAGCGGAACAGGAAAGCGCGTTACAGGCTCAGGTACAGGTACGTCCATTTTACTTAGTGCGGCTTTCACTAATGAAATTGAACGCGTTTAGCACATCTAAACCGCGTTTAAGAGCTGTCAGTGTCAAAATTGTTATGGAATATTGTACACTGACAGCTCTTGATCGCTTTTTAGAAATGCTGATCGTGTTCAGTTTCCTTGGTAAAATGCGCCCTTAATGGTGCCTGTTTTATCAGGGACTAAGGTTTATGATCGCAGTATGTTCTGTTTAGTGGAAAAGAGAACTGTTCATTCAGATCATCTGAAACAATAAGCTAAAATTACGGGTCTCACTACTCTGGTCATTGTTTTTTTATCCAAAATGTGAGAAAAAGTATTTTTTACGGGCTTAAATAGCCAGTGACTGAAGGACTAATGACTAATGATGGCAACACATTTGTGTGGGCTGTTCCTAAACTTAGTTTAAACTGAGAGATCTTTGTCTACTGAACGGGTACAGCAAGCACTATTGGATATTTACTTAGTAGCGACATAAAAAAAAACATGATCTAGTTTGAAATGATTACAATATTTTGGTTACCTACTTGTAATGATTTCAAACAAAGTTTTTGGTACTTACCGATGTAAGCCTACCAAACGACGTAATAAGCACCACAAAAAATCAGTAAGTGCCGTTGATCCGACTCTTTACTTTTGATTCCTTCGTAAGTGCTTGAAAAGTGAAATAAAAGGTGTGTGTATAAGAAGTGTTGTTCTGTAGGTGAAGCGCGAACAGCACCACAAGGCGAGGCAGCAGCAGGAGCAGGGCGACCCTGAAGCGCCGCAGTTGGACGAACTGGTACCTGACAAACTGGCCAGGGTAAATATTACATGACATTATTTAGAAAAATATACATGTAAAAAGCTCTTTTTCTACAAAAAAAATTACCAAAGAACCAGTTCGACGAACCAATTTTGTCTAGGTTTTTTTAAATTTCTTAATTATCATCTCCATCTGCCTAGCCTTTTCCCAACTGTGGTCGGCTTCCAGTCTAACCGGATGCAGCTGAACACCAGTATTTTACATGGAGCGACTGCCTCTCTGACCTCCACAACCCAGTTACTGGGAAACACGATACCCCTTGGTAGACTGGACTTGTAGATTTTTTTTTTCTTAATCATTCTTAACTAATTGTTTCCTTGATACTTATTATATTTTCTTGACTGAACACACTAGTGTGTCAACATAATTTGCTCAACGCCCTTGATCTGGGTGTTTGAATTTGATTTTATCTGATAAAGTTTGTAGTCAAATCAATTACTTACAACAATACGAATACCTATTGTTTGTGTTTCCACATCCTAAACCTACTTCCTAGGGAAGTAAGTATCAAATAAATCACTGATTGATTAGAATGTCACAATTAATTTGTTTATAACAGTACCAAAGCTAAAAATACTTCTATTACTACCTGTTTTACTAGTCAGTGACAACGAAGTGTGGCATTGTTAAAGAATTGACGTCTAACTTGTTCTAAGAGTCGTGACTTGTAGGCATGACTTATAATAGTTCATTGAGATATCACGTTATTGGGTACTTTTTCATTTACATAAACTTAATAACACGCCTATATGTCTCTCAGGGGTAGAATAAGGTGAATAGCTGGTAGATTGCTATGAACCGGGCACAAATCTAGATTCAATAATATAACTGATGTGTTTATTTTGACATTTTACAGGCCGATGATCCTCTAGAGCAAGCTATCAAGTTCCTACAACCACTAAGAACCCTCGCGGCGGATAGGATAGACACACATTTAATGGCCTTCGAAATATACTTTAGAAAAGGTAAGGTTTATTAAAAGTATTGAATGAGAGATTGGCAAAGATTGACACTCACTGGACGCGCTGAGAGAGGACAAAGCCGTCGTCATGGTAGACTTTAGAACGGACTATCAACATTACATGGGTTTATTTTTGCAGAATAAACCATTTCATATATTTTATTCCGTTTCCAGATAGACCCCTGCTGATGCTGCAGAGCATAAAGCGCGCGTTCAAACTGGACAGTTCGCACCACCATCTCCACGACTGCCTGGTACGGTTCCAGAGGTGGTTGGACGAGAATCTGGCTAGTCTGAACCCATCTGTCGCCGCTGTCATCACCAAAGAGATTGAGCCGGTAAGACCATTTATACATAATATCACGCCTTTATTCCCCAAAGAGTTAGACAGAGGTGTACCTACGATAGTAAACCCACGTTGCTCCAGTTATGTTTAAGTTCTATGTAATAGGGGGCGACCCTATTGCCATCAACCGGGCGCAAATGCTGCTACTGAGAAATGCCACCATGGCCTTTTATTTATTTAATTGTACATGCACAACATTACAGAATAAAGAATCCCAAGGCGTTGTACGGTAAAATTTACATACCAAAACGTATTCTAAATGTGACATACATACCAACAATATTAAAAATAAATAGTAAAATAGAATTTAAAAATATACATGTCGTGGCTAGATCTTAAAATTGATCATTTCATGAAATGAACATCATCCACTGGTCACATCATGATGTGGCCAGATCATTGAATACTCAGCGTTTAATGATATGAACAGTTAAACGCACGACTACTTCATGATGTGGCCAAACATTAGTGATTCTATCGTAAAATAGTTTGATTATCCACCGGTAGAGGCGTTGATGTCGCTGTGTTTTTGTTGTGCATCATGGCGGTGGCATACAATAAATCAAACAAAGTAGCACCATGCAAAAAAAGTCGATGGACTTTTATTGGGTTTCCAAATATGATATTATGGAAAGCAATCAACTTGAAAGTAGCGCTCGCCGGCCGCTGCCGCAGCGTAACATGCAACATAGCACTTAAAATTAGTTTCCAAAAATAAAAAAATTACGCCGCTATGTGGCGCCCCGACCAAATGGGTTAGGTTAGGTTAGAACTGTGACAAACCGCGCGCGAGCCGAGCGAACGTAGCAAGCGGTGCCGCGGCAGCGGCCGGCGAGTGCTACTTCCAAGTTGGTCGCAGTTACTTGACTATTTTTACTTCACCTTACACCATGGATACCCTACCTACATTAATGATATGGCCAAACGTCGACTGACATATCATATTAAACGTTGACGTTTAAACGATATGACCAATGTTAGCTGGCCATTTCATGAAATGGTCAATTCTAAGATCTGGCCACTACATATATAGTAAACACGAGAAAATAACACTTGTATAAATAAAATGCAATCAAGTGAAAAAGGAAGAAATTCGCTTAAATAAATAACTTTGTCGAATCAATAGACATTGAGAGTTTATCTGACGTTCTCTGAAACTGGGAATCAGTCATCTAGAACTAATCTTTTTCCAGTTTGTTTAATCTTTGTTCCATACACTTTCATCATCATCATCATCATCATCACGGGCAGCCTTGTTCCTCCCACTGGTAGCTACAGGCCTCCTTCCTTTTGTGCCATGCTGCCCTGGTCTGTGCGAGTCTCATCCAGGTCTTCTTATCTATTAACACTTTAGTTACGAAAATCTCCCTTACTACAGTACCTACACACATAAAAAAAAAAATTGCGATCACTTTGAAAAATCGAAATATTTTTTGTTAAGGTAGACTATATTATAAAAATATACAATTAGAATTTATAATAAATAAACAAACTCAATTGTTTTTCCATATAAAAAGAAATTCAATCCAAGCTTACGCTCATTCAGAAATCTAACTTAGTCAATTTTAACGGATTTATAATATTTTAAAGGAGGAAAGTTGTTCTTGATAAAATACCAAGAGGATAATAGAAGTTTTACGAGCAAGAATTGTAACTTTGACGGAAGAAGGATATTCCTCGAGAGAACTAGCACACGACACAGGTCGTGGCCACGTTGCAGAGGTACCACGGCATGGATAATTTAGCTGACCGACCCCGCAGTGGTCGCCCGCATCGCCAATCAGTACTCATCCAGATAACCGACGTGTCCGTGTCTGGAGAAGACCTGGAGACTGTAAGGCAAAAAACTGCCACTGGAACCGTTCAGCAAGGCAGGAAATTGGTGTCCTTTTGGGGTGGAATTATGATTGGAGCTAAAAACGACTTTTTTCCCGTATCGAGGCTCCTTGACAGCAGTTAGGTACAAAACAGTCGCTATTGATGGAATTTTCAGACTATTCCGAGTAAACCATGGGCACCAATTCGTAATGGTCGACTATAATACGCCCGCACATCAAGCTCAACGAGTCAATGCTGCTCTCCGAGAATACGACATCACAAGGTTAGACTGTCCTGCCGGCTCGCCTGGCTTAAACCCAATAGAGCACGCGCGGTTTCCAAAGGATATTCATTAAATTTATTCGAATCAATATTAAAACCCGAGGACAGATACTTCTGTCAATCTTCTACGTTTCGAGCGCTTAGACAAATCTGAAAAATCATTCCTGGGACGTCCGCGTTCGCAAGATGGCCCAGGCTGGTTCGCGTTTTCTTGAATGCACTAATTCAACACATTCAATTTCATTTAACCAATCTGAGTACTTATGATATAGTATAAATTTTGATTTACTTCTAGATACAATTTTCCAAAATCTATCAAGATTTTTAAATAAATTGAGTATCATACCATCTAAGTTCCTAATGTCTACATTTTCGACCTCATCCAGTGAAGCTAGAATAGTTTCCAACACGTGTTGATGTTTCTGAGGAACAGTTCCAGTTATGGCAGACCAAATCTCAAAGAAATGCATCCTTGAGAAAGAACATTTAATCAAAGTACCAGTTTTTTTATTATTAATAATTTACTTATGTTTTGTAGACCGTGCTACGCCAGAGCCTTCGCAGTCGTAGAGGCTATATAGCAACTAAATGCGCAAAAGGGCGCAAAAAAACCTTTTATATTTTCAAAATAGACAGTTCAATCTTTAATATAAGATATGTGAGAGTATTCGATTATGGTTGAAATTTTTTGTAGGTCTATGTGAAGTCAACTATAAGATACATATTTGGTAGAAATACTGTGTGGAGTAGCACGTAAAAATACGTCATAATAAGTAAAATAAAACTTAAAAAACAATGCATTTCTGAGAATTCACAGTTACACAAACAGTAGTGCTAATGAGTTACTGATAAGGCGAGCGCAACGAAATGATGTGTTCACTTCGGTGGTAGAAAAATAAGTGATAATTAGGTAAAATGGGTGACATATTTATACTTTAGGGTAGCTTGTTTATCGGTAAATCATTATAGATAATTAAATTGGGGGTAATTGATGATGAAATTTTTGCATTTATGACCTAAGGCGGAACCACCGTGCAGTGTACCTATTTCTATAAAAAAAAATATATAACGTAAACACTTTTTCTTGATAATGTTTTTTTTTTAAATATATTTGCTTTTGCTAGTGGTCACAAACTTTTTTTGATGTTTGTATGTAAATCCACTGACAACGTTTGTATGGGTGACCTCGTAATTTCTTTATCACTCTAAGGTTGAATTTAATGTCGCTTGCACCTCATAAAACTTCAAGGTCTATTTTTGCTTTTAGATGTGTTTAATGTGACGTCGACGGCTACATAGTTTTATCTTATGACGTTTTCATTTACCAGTAAATAAAAACGTCGATGTCAACGTCGTTTTTGTCAAAAGTGGTTAACAATTACGAGGTCGACTATCTATACTTACAAGTAAGTTTTTCCCGCACATAATCATAACTCCTCTTGCATGCAATGCAAGTTTTTATTCGCTAATAAAAATATACGATTCGTACATCATTGTCGGTGGTTTCCGTGTGTCCTCATATTGTAAAATATGTGAATAGAGGTCTCACGCTATGTCAAAATCTCGATAGTTTATAGTACACAATAACATTGGTGCCGATTCTCTTGTCACAAATGCCTCTAAACTAGACTAAAAATCACCTAAATTTAGTTTATTCCTGTCAAACGATGATTTCCCATTCTGAAATGACACAAAGACTAAAGTGACACAACTTAACTATATTTTAGTTTGACAGCACTAAGATGGCACTGAGATTCTAATTTAGTGAAAATAACAATTTTGCTATTCTGAATTTGACGTTTTTCACCTAAAATTTTAATTGTCTAACTAAATCTGACCATTTTTAATCGCGGTTAAAAATGGTGTATTTAATGTGGAATACTATTAGTTGTCATGAACTAAAATTCACACGAACACCTCGACTTCGGGTGCAAAAACAGTACTGTATATATATTTTTTTCTTTTCTTTTGCTTATATCTCGAAAATGGTGTGTCCTATCGCAAAAATAATGAAAATTTCGACCCCCTTTATGTAACCCTTATACCCCTAATAATCAAGTCGTAGGTAATATTTTTTTTTATTTTCCATGCAAAACGTGAAAAATTCCATATAAAACACGTCGAGGCTGCCACACGTGCTTGCCTCTGGCTCTAAAAAAAATCACCGGGTAGGGCAAACAAGTATGTACCACGTGAAGTCGCGATTGTCATATTCGATTTAGTTGTGTCAAAATAATTTTTAAATTTAGAGACCATTTATTGCAGAATAGCGTTAAGATTCTCATAGTCAAAAGCATAGACGTATAAAAAAGGTCGGACGGAACTCCCGCTAAGACAAAACTGTGTCCCGTAATGGCGGCGACTAATTTATGTGTGAGTGAATTTAGGGATGCCATGTAAGCCAAATTTACCCATTTATTATTGCTTTGTTTTATTAAGACAAAAAGTCGTGTGTAGGCAGAATTATACCGTGCCATTTCAAAAGGTTAATGGTAAGAACCAATTATTATGAAAATATAAAAGAAATAAAAAAGATAATAAAACACAGTTAATTGAAAATATTTTAAATGTTTAAAATTTTACTTTTTAACCTAATGTTTTCGCACGGGCGTATTTTTATTGCGGCGATTTTTTTCGCGAATTGGATTTTCGACGCTCTGTTTAGCGCCGAGAGTTGAATATCCAACAGTGTGTTTTCTTGACGCGCTGGGATACGCGCTGGATGCACTCTGTTGCATTCTCAATGCTCGGCTCAATACCGAGAGTTGAAAATCCAGTGTACAAAAGAAGATCGCCGCGATAAAAATACATCTGTGCGAATCTGGGTTAAGGAGCCGGGGAGCACGGCTCGCAGCAGCCATCTTGGATTTTGATTTTGACCAAATTCACACTTTCTCATAGAGAATGTCGCATAGAGGGCCATAAGTGCTCAGGGACACGACGCCCGTCGCCGCGACGCCACCGCGATTTCTACCAGTTTACTCCCGTTCTAATAAAATAGTTCACAAATATTACAATACAATATAGCAAACCCATCATCATATACATCTTCCACACTTTATAGTTCATATAAATTTCCCATATTTCGGGTAATTTGCACACGTGAATATTGGCAACACTGGCCTTGTGACGAATTTTATCGAATGAAGATTGATTTTGATGTATAAAATCGGGAATTAAATGATCTAATTGTTCATTTACCCATGAAACGTGATTCCTGGATTTTTACTACCGTTTTTACACCATTTCACCACAAAAGAAATGCTGTATCTTAAAAAAAAAATATCGCCGCATAGACGTATCGCCTGTGTTGACGTTTGCGCGTAAATGGCTGACTATTGTGTGAATGTGTGCTGTACGTACAGCGAGCTGGCTGACTCTGAGTGACACAGTTTTTTGTTAGCGAGAATCCGTCCGACCTTTTTTATACGTCTATGGTCAAAAGTAAGGAATTTTAGTGATAGTTTAGTTAGTTTAGTTCGGTGTACAAGAGAATCGGCACCATTGTTTATTAGTTTAATTAAGTAAACATCTTGTTTTGTTTTTAATCGTCACATTTGTCTGGAAGGAAATCAGTATTGTTGTTAGGTTCACAATGCAGTGTGCATCAAACACACGCGTGCTTTTTACTTTGCATTCCCGCACTAGTGCGGGAAAGTAAGCTACAGTTAACTTTGAGCTAGTCAGAGATGTGCGCTTTTTTAAATCTTACGAAAAGCCTGCATGCCTACATATGTCCATTTAAAAAAAATGTACTATTATGTAAACAAGTTATTAATTTGCTATAAGTATGTATCTTACCATGCAATTATTACCATGAAACAACAATTTCATTATTTATATTAAAGTCATGGTTTATGGTTCAGTCATGGTTTCAGTCATGGTTTAGTATACAATGCGTTGAAATGCAAGTACATGGTCTTTGAGGCCGGTGGTAAAGGTCCTGAGAGTATACCTGCCGTTAAGATAAATGGCTCAAATCTTGGTAGGGTAGATACTTTTAAATATCTTGGGCACTTCCTCACTGCCGACCTCAAAGACAATGTAGACATTGAAAGGGAGCGCAGAGCGCTATCGGTCAGAGGTAATATGCTGGCACGCAGATTTTCCCGATGTAGTGCCGAGGTTAAAATTACCCTTTTTAAGGCATTTTGCCAAAGTTTCTACACGGGAAACCTGTGGGTCGCATATACCAAAAGAGCGATGGACGCTCTGCGCGTCCAATATAATAATATTTTTAGGATGCTGTTGCGAAAGCCTCGTTTCTGTAGCGCGTCGGAAATGTTCGTGCAAAATCGAACCGAAGGGTTTCCATGCGGTTATTCGCAAGAAAACTGCATCTTTACTGAGCAGAGTGCGAGAATCTAGCAACAGCATCCTCAAAATAATAGGTGAGGATGTTACCTCTCCCATTTTTAAAAAGATGGTGAGAACCATAATTTAAATATAGTTTTTTATAAATGTCATTTTACTAACAATAGTTGTAGGTTATTTTTGTAAGTACTAACACATTGGATCTCTAGTTATCTGAATAAAGAATTATTATATTATTATTATTATATATTATTTATATTAAGCAAAGAAAGGAACATGGCCTGCGAATTTTCATACAAATGTCTTCCCCTTTTTTCTTCCTGAATAATGCCTCTAGAGCATTAATTTTTTCCCCTAAAATCGAGGTCTGATGTAGACATGTCCCTGTAATTTCCTTTTTTTCAGCAACTTACTGGTAAAGAAAATATGACCCTTCAAAAATTACAAAAAATGCCCCATTTTTACCGCCGTGATTAGAGGACTACCAGACAAATTCGTTTTTTTTTTAACACAAATGAAAATGATAGGAACCTAGACATAATCTTTCTTAAAAACATTATGTAAAAAAAAATTGAATTGGCTCTGTTTTCGAGGAGAAAAAAGGGGAATACGAAACGTCGATATCGTCAATTTTTTTAATGATATAATCGATCTGAGCTGCAGCTGTCCCTATCGCACTCTATGGAGGCAGACTTGAGGTAAGGCGACAGCAATAGTTTCTTCAAATACCTATTCTAATTCCTCGTAGCCCCTGTTCCCTCTTCATATAATTTAACTTTAGAATATAAGAATGCCCAACAAATTTAGCCTAACAAGTGGAAGTCTAGTTCTCCAATTCAAAAACCTAACATCCTCTGACCAAACTTCTACATCATCAGATCATTTTCACCGTATACCAACTACTCATTTTGGCCACTCCAACGGGTCCAAACTCGGTTGGTCTACAACTTACAAATACGAGTTCCTGTGACCACACCTACTCCATCGTCAGACTATTTTCACTTGTTCACCATCTCTAAGTCTCATCGAGACCAATCGTATGAGCTCAAACCGATTTTTCAAACTGCTGAACAGATTTTCATGAAACATAGCTAAGAACCACCCACCACCAGCTTTAATTTAGAAAACTTCATTGAAATCGGACCAACTGTTTGGGAGCTACGATTCCACAGATAGAACGACAGAGCAGTCAAACTTTTAACACCCCCTTTGTAAGACGGGTTTAAAAAAATCCATGTCCGATCCTTGAGGGTGTTGTTAACTGTCGTGCTAAGAGTCTACTCATTCATACTCAGAAAAGAAGAAGAATAAAACCTCCTTTTTTAATGGGGAATTTTACCCAATGTGAAGAGTGGGTTTAATGGGAATTAAACCCACTCTTCGACGATTGTATTTTTAAATTAATATAAACATACACGTGTAAATTCTCGGCTATTTTCCACGTCTAATGCCTATCCCGTTGTTGCTTATCATCTGCATAGCCTTTTCGCAACTGTGTTGGGATCGGCTTCCTGGGTAAGACTGGTGGTTCGACCTCCGGGTTTCTGACTATCCATAACGACTGACAGAGATTAATAATGAAAGCCTTGGCCAACCACAAATCGTGGTTTCCGAGGTGCGGAGGGGTCTAGGTATGTAATAGACGGTCACCCATCCACGGACCAACCTCAGCAAGCGTAGCTTAGCCACGATCCACGTATATGAGGGAGCACAATTCATTAACCAATTATCTAAAATTACTAAGAAATGAAATTCTCTTTCTACTTTCGAAAAGCTATTAAAGCACCATGTTTTGAAAATGTTTGAATTGTAAGTTTTTAGTAACGTCGTGAACTGTTAGTTTTTCTAGTAACTTCATTTTAGTTTAATCATCCGTCTAATAACTTAATAATTTTTATGTTTTTTCTCATAGAAGTGAATAATTGTATTCTTTTTTTGTGTAAAATGAAGTATCTTAAACGTATATTCCAGATGGTTCGCGGTCGTAGCGCAGTACAGATGGCGGAAGAGTTCATCAGCTCGGCGGCGGAGACACAGGCCGACGCGCTGTGGGGCGCGCGCGCGCTGCGCCGCCTGCTGCCCGAGCGGACCGCGCGCGCGCTGGCCCGCGCCACCGCGCTGCACTACCGCGACACCTGCATACAGGTACAGTACACGCGCACAGCGCGACGCAGGCGACGCGCTGTGGGGCGCGCGCGCGCTGCGCCGCCTGCTGCCCGAGCGGACCGCGCGCGCGCTGGCCCGCGCCACCGCGCTGCACTACCGCGACACCTGCATACAGGTACAGTACACGCGCACAGCGCGACGCAGGCGACGCGCTGTGGGGCGCGCGCGCGCTGCGCCGCCTGCTGCCCGAGCGGACCGCGCGCGCGCTGGCCCGCGCCACCGCGCTGCACTACCGCGACACCTGCATACAGGTACAGTACACGCGCACAGCGCGACGCAGGCGACGCGCTGTGGGGCGCGCGCGCGCTGCGCCGCCTGCTGCCCGAGCGGACCGCGCGCGCGCTGGCCCGCGCCACCGCGCTGCACTACCGCGACACCTGCATACAGGTACAGTACACGCGCACAGCGCGACGCAGGCGACGCGCTGTGGGGCGCGCGCGCGCTGCGCCGCCTGCTGCCCGAGCGGACCGCGCGCGCGCTGGCCCGCGCCACCGCGCTGCACTACCGCGACACCTGCATACAGGTACAGTACACGCGCACAGCGCGACGCAGGCGACGCGCTGTGGGGCGCGCGCGCGCTGCGCCGCCTGCTGCCCGAGCGGACCGCGCGCGCGCTGGCCCGCGCCACCGCGCTGCACTACCGCGACACCTGCATACAGGTACAGTACACGCGCACAGCGCGACGCAGGCGACGCGCTGTGGGGCGCGCGCGCGCTGCGCCGCCTGCTGCCCGAGCGGACCGCGCGCGCGCTGGCCCGCGCCACCGCGCTGCACTACCGCGACACCTGCATACAGGTACAGTACACGCGCACAGCGCGACGCAGGCGACGCGCTGTGGGGCGCGCGCGCGCTGCGCCGCCTGCTGCCCGAGCGGACCGCGCGCGCGCTGGCCCGCGCCACCGCGCTGCACTACCGCGACACCTGCATACAGGTACAGTACACGCGCACAGCGCGACGCAGGCGACGCGCTGTGGGGCGCGCGCGCGCTGCGCCGCCTGCTGCCCGAGCGGACCGCGCGCGCGCTGGCCCGCGCCACCGCGCTGCACTACCGCGACACCTGCATACAGGTACAGTACACGCGCACAGCGCGACGCAGGCGACGCGCTGTGGGGCGCGCGCGCGCTGCGCCGCCTGCTGCCCGAGCGGACCGCGCGCGCGCTGGCCCGCGCCACCGCGCTGCACTACCGCGACACCTGCATACAGGTACAGTACACGCGCACAGCGCGACGCAGGCGACGCGCTGTGGGGCGCGCGCGCGCTGCGCCGCCTGCTGCCCGAGCGGACCGCGCGCGCGCTGGCCCGCGCCACCGCGCTGCACTACCGCGACACCTGCATACAGGTACAGTACACGCGCACAGCGCGACGCAGGCGACGCGCTGTGGGGCGCGCGCGCGCTGCGCCGCCTGCTGCCCGAGCGGACCGCGCGCGCGCTGGCCCGCGCCACCGCGCTGCACTACCGCGACACCTGCATACAGGTACAGTACACGCGCACAGCGCGACGCAGGCGACGCGCTGTGGGGCGCGCGCGCGCTGCGCCGCCTGCTGCTGATGAGCGGACCGCGCGCGCGCTGGCCCGCGCCACCGCGCTGCACTACCGCGACACCTGCATACAGGTACAGTACACGCGCACAGCGCGACGCAGGCGACGCGCTGTGGGGCGCGCGCGCGCTGCGCCGCCTGCTGCCCGAGCGGACCGCGCGCGCGCTGGCCCGCGCCACCGCGCTGCACTACCGCGACACCTGCATACAGGTACAGTACACGCGCACAGCGCGACGCAGGCGACGCGCTGTGGGGCGCGCGCGCGCTGCGCCGCCTGCTGCCCGAGCGGACCGCGCGCGCGCTGGCCCGCGCCACCGCGCTGCACTACCGCGACACCTGCATACAGGTACAGTACACGCGCACAGCGCGACGCAGGCGACGCGCTGTGGGGCGCGCGCGCGCTGCGCCGCCTGCTGCCCGAGCGGACCGCGCGCGCGCTGGCCCGCGCCACCGCGCTGCACTACCGCGACACCTGCATACAGGTACAGTACACGCGCACAGCGCGACGCAGGCGACGCGCTGTGGGGCGCGCGCGCGCTGCGCCGCCTGCTGCCCGAGCGGACCGCGCGCGCGCTGGCCCGCGCCACCGCGCTGCACTACCGCGACACCTGCATACAGGTACAGTACACGCGCACAGCGCGACGCAGGCGACGCGCTGTGGGGCGCGCGCGCGCTGCGCCGCCTGCTGCCCGAGCGGACCGCGCGCGCGCTGGCCCGCGCCACCGCGCTGCACTACCGCGACACCTGCATACAGGTACAGTACACGCGCACAGCGCGACGCAGGCGACGCGCTGTGGGGCGCGCGCGCGCTGCGCCGCCTGCTGCCCGAGCGGACCGCGCGCGCGCTGGCCCGCGCCACCGCGCTGCACTACCGCGACACCTGCATACAGGTACAGTACACGCGCACAGCGCGACGCAGGCGACGCGCTGTGGGGCGCGCGCGCGCTGCGCCGCCTGCTGCCCGAGCGGACCGCGCGCGCGCTGGCCCGCGCCACCGCGCTGCACTACCGCGACACCTGCATACAGGTACAGTACACGCGCACAGCGCGACGCAGGCGACGCGCTGTGGGGCGCGCGCGCGCTGCGCCGCCTGCTGCCCGAGCGGACCGCGCGCGCGCTGGCCCGCGCCACCGCGCTGCACTACCGCGACACCTGCATACAGGTACAGTACACGCGCACAGCGCGACGCAGGCGACGCGCTGTGGGGCGCGCGCGCGCTGCGCCGCCTGCTGCCCGAGCGGACCGCGCGCGCGCTGGCCCGCGCCACCGCGCTGCACTACCGCGACACCTGCATACAGGTACAGTACACGCGCACAGCGCGACGCAGGCGACGCGCTGTGGGGCGCGCGCGCGCTGCGCCGCCTGCTGCCCGAGCGGACCGCGCGCGCGCTGGCCCGCGCCACCGCGCTGCACTACCGCGACACCTGCATACAGGTACAGTACACGCGCACAGCGCGACGCAGGCGACGCGCTGTGGGGCGCGCGCGCGCTGCGCCGCCTGCTGCCCGAGCGGACCGCGCGCGCGCTGGCCCGCGCCACCGCGCTGCACTACCGCGACACCTGCATACAGGTACAGTACACGCGCACAGCGCGACGCAGGCGACGCGCTGTGGGGCGCGCGCGCGCTGCGCCGCCTGCTGCCCGAGCGGACCGCGCGCGCGCTGGCCCGCGCCACCGCGCTGCACTACCGCGACACCTGCATACAGGTACAGTACACGCGCACAGCGCGACGCAGGCGACGCGCTGTGGGGCGCGCGCGCGCTGCGCCGCCTGCTGCCCGAGCGGACCGCGCGCGCGCTGGCCCGCGCCACCGCGCTGCACTACCGCGACACCTGCATACAGGTACAGTACACGCGCACAGCGCGACGCAGGCGACGCGCTCAAAGGGACATCCTCGAGCTGAATAAATGATTACCATGTGAGCGCTGCTCGCTTAAGACCTGCAACCTTAGCGCATCCCCCTTAATGTTATGATTTTAATTATTTTTTTCTTGTTTGCAGGGTTGCGTGGATGTGTTAGAGAGCCTGCGAGAAGGCGACTTCGGTCCGTGCGAGAAGGAGATAGAGGAATATATCGAGGCGTGTCGCACCAAGTTCCCGTACGCCATCGCGTTCAAGCCGGCATCGGAACTAGCTGACCTGCCCGAAAACCCAGCGCCCGCCGACGACGCCCCGCTACAACACAAAGAGATCGCCGTCAACAACTGAAGACAACAAACAACACTCCTTTCTCGAAAACGGTCTAAAATTATATATCAACTGTCTACGTATTCGATAGTTTGGACGATGGAAAGATGGCGATTTGAACCACTTTTAATACACCAAAGTCTTAGCTGACAGCTCCGCTGTTCCGCTGAAAATGAATAAATAATACATCGCGTGGAGTGAATTAATGATAGGTTTTAAATTAATAATAAACTTTAATGCAATCAAACGTCTTGATTATACTCATTTACAACCCGAGAAACTGCGAATATTGTTTTCTTTAGTCGTGGGTTAAGCCTCGTTAGGTCTTTTTTACAAATTAGGATTTAAGACCACACAATATTATAACGCTTATTAAATTCTATTATACTAAAGGTGCGAAGATTGTAAGCAATAATAGTATAAATGAATAATTAGTGCGGATTCACTCGAGATCTGTTCATTTTCAGCGGAATTTTGAAGGCCAACTTAATTATTTAGCAGAATATTCGTTTTTACTCATTACGAATTGTATAGAGACCATTTTGACTGACAAATGTCGCTGATGTAAAACTTTTAATCTCGATATACTTTTAAAATACCGTTTTGTAAGTACTTCTGATAAACAAATTTATAAAGATAAGGATTCCGATGACGCGCTCTATTTACAAACAAAAGTCGTTATTTAGATATTTTAATAAAATCAATTTTGTTCTTGATTATTAACCTTCCAGATGTATTCAGTTAGCATTAAAATTTTGTTTAGAATAGGTTTAGACACTTGTTTTTTTATAATTAAATGTTTGTTATAATAACAAAATTGATTTTATTCGAATTCCTTCGATGGTTCACTTAACAATTCAGATCTAGTTTCACTGATAATTCTTTATGACAGAATATACAGGGTCAAACTAAATAAGATAGCGGGACCCTGCAGACGCGATGGGTGTCGTTTATATAAACATGATAAAATAAAAAATAATTTGATGTGTTTTTTGGGGTCATCAACTGCTGGCAGTGTAAAAATCAGTTTTTTTTGTAAACTTCATAGACATGAAGGGTGTCGATATAAACTCCTATTTCATGTAACAACACTACCAGCGGTCATTGACCCCAAAAAATTATTAAATAATTTTTATTTTTTAGTGTTTAGATATCGCTACCCATCACGTCTGCGGAGTTCCGCTAGATAATTTAATTTGACCCTGTATACTACTAACGTATTAAACAACTAGTTTAATTAATACAGATGAGACACTTGGCAAAATCATTTAAATAAAAAGCGACTTTTGCAACAACACAATAAAGTGCAATTCAGGTCGCACAGCGCAACTCACCTGCAGTTATCTTTCTATCGCGTGACTCATAGATCTTCTGACTACGTTACACTCACTGAATCGGCCCAGCAAGACGGGCCCGCTGCAAACTTGTAGCTTCACACCTAAACTGCGGAGTGTCTTATCTGTATTAATCTGTGGTTTAGGTCCGTAGTGTTCTCATATCAACTAATTCATGTCACAAAAAATTCGCTCGAATCACCTTTGGTTATTATTGTCTTTCGCTTTTTAGTCCCGTATTGCATTTTGGTTATTATGACATTTGTAAAAATATAAGCACTGAAACAAAATCCAGGAAATACTGAAGTACATGTACATGCAACCACTTCAAATATCTTATGAGTATACATCGTTATTTGGCGAGCGATTGGCGTTGCCCAAGCCATGCAGCAAAAATTATAAATTATTTTATTTTATTACTATAATTATATTGTGTTCTTAAATATAAGTAAAGTGATCAAACTTAGCCAGGGTTTATCAAAAATATTAATTCCATAATTAATAGTTTTTATAAACATAAAAAATCTTAATAATTTGATACAAAAATCGTTACAACACTTGTTAACTTCTTAACAAGTTTCTAATCTAGATAGCATCAATCTTTCACATTTTTTATGCTTGGAGAAAACTGATGTCTATGGCCACAAAATCGCTCGCTTCATAACGATGAAAAGTTACGAGTAATTTCATTGGATACAATTATTATTTTCTTTGAATTTTGACGTTGTATATTATCACATAAACTTTTGTACGGAATTCAATCGACTATCGATAAATTTCGGCAAAAGTACGTTTGTAGTTTTTGTTCAATATTAACTGTTCAATCTCAGCTTGCCCACAAATAATGAAGTTATTTTAACCCTTTCGTGGGTTACGTAGCACTTTATGTAGAGAAATTGATTAGCGGCGATGGAGCATACTTAATTACTTATCTTGACTTCTAGATTGTAAAAACTCAGTAAAAAAAGGTAACTGATGGAATCTTCATGTCCAGCGACAGCTGTATCATAAAGACGTAGGTTAGTTCGTTTGATTATGACTCGAGTCTCGATTTGCAATGAAAAGTGTAAAAACATGTTCCTTTATATTTTTAGTTTGTAAGACATTGTTTCTTATGTCCTTATTGCCCCATAACAAAATTGCTTTGCTTTATCTCACACTTACCTTTGAGGAAGTGTTCGCATTTGAGGGAAAATTTTCGTTTATGTTTCTAATCTAATTTCTCATACATTAAATTGTGAAATCATTTATGTCAAAAATGTTAATAAAGTTTTCGTTGTTTTTTGTTATTACTTAGCCGTTATGTATGACGTTGAAACACTTATCAAAGTGTTGCTTCATGTAGTTTCTTATGACCATGTCTAGTCCTGTGATCCTCTTACTGCCAAATTTCTAATGGCACCCCATCGCAATGTGTACAATAAAATTTTAAACAAAGGTAAATTTTTCAATATGATCATTAACACCATTATTATTGAAAAATTTAGCACTCATTCAAAAATTAAGTTAATCTCTCGTTTGGACTTATTTGTAAAGTAGCATCCTGTGGCCCAACAATATTCACGTAACAGAATAACTATTAGGATTTAACATTTCAAATAACGACTGGTTTTTAACGTGTAAAATATAATGTGTGGCAGATTGAGCAAAGGCCGCGCGGATCGCCCCTTGAACGGACGGGCCGCTTGTAAATAATTCTTACTTTTAAGTTTGTACTGTACAATATTGTTAGTTCTGAGGTCTTTGTCGGTGAAACTGATTGACTGCATGCGGCGCTAAGGTTTAATATGTACGAATGGTGAACATGGACTCAAATGTAAACCCTTTTGTTGGATTTTGTTTACTTTTTTTCTTTTTGTAGATATGTGTAAAATTTGGACAATAATTATATAATTGAATACTCCAAATTGTAACAATTGCATGCACTTTTGTTGTGTTGTAAAACACGCTAGAACAGTTAATTTCTAAGACTACATCCACTGAATTAAAATAGGCTGATAAACACATTACCCTCCTTTGCGTCGCGCAGTTGGGTAATAAACACTTTATTTGGTATGTGATAATTGAAGGAAGCCTCTGTTTCGATCATGAGCTGGCTTGGGTCGCTATCCTACACGGGATGTGGGCGGGATCTGAATAATTAACATTTTGACTCTTACATGTTTTTTTAATTCTTCAAATATGTTTTATTCAGTGGACGAAGTCGTATTATGTTTATTTGACACAAAATATGTTCAATTAAGTTACTAATAAATCACCATGTTGATTTTATTGTATTCAAGTTGTGTGATCGGAGTATCTGTCATCTTGTACATAAAGTAATAAAATTTTATTTTACAAATTTATTTACATTTCTGTTTCATTTACATACAAGTTCATGGTAATGGCACATTACATCTAACGCTCGTACTGACACTCGTGCTCATCCACCGAGTGTCGGTTTTTATGCGAACACGAAGAAACTAGCAGAGCTCGATTCGCGTTGAGCTCGTGTCGTCAAAACTTCAAGATAAAAAACCAGCCAGGTGCGTGTCGGGCCACGCACAATGTAGGGTTTCGTAGTTCGGATGAATTTATACCAAGAACAAACTTAATATTGTAGTTGAAAAATGTATATTCCAACTGGAAATGTAAGTTTTTACGCATCATATTGGGAGATTTACCATGTTATTTAAAGACTTCTTATAGGTGTTCCTGTAATCTATAGAACTATTTTCTGTACTTTTTTCAAATTTTTTGGCTAAGTTGTTTCGATGATAAGGGGGGGAATGGTCAATTATCGTATTTTCTTAAATCACTTTAAAATTATTTATTTCACAATATTAAAAAAAAAAAATTAAGTACCCTCACATGAAATGAAAGGGCTTACTCCTTTCATTTGATATGTCACGCGGTATAGTGTACAAAACTTTTTTTTAAATTTATTTTTGTCTCTCAAAACAGACTGATTAATTTAATTTATTTACGTAACACGTCCGTGTTTGTGTCACAGAAATTGATATGTGTACAAAATTTTAACTTAATCGGTCTGTGGCGGCATCTACATCGCCGCATGCGAACTACGCATCACACTGACGTCACGCGAAATCCTGCATCGCGTAAACAGAGTTTACCACGCGATCAGCATATATATAGCTTCCCGACATCAATCGTCGGGTAGTTGCCCACCAGACACAATACCCGTCTGTACACGTCTATACACGTCTTTTCTATTCGACTCAGAGCAAATTGGCTGTGACAGACAGACAGATACACGAATGATCCTATAAAGGTTCCGTTTTTTAGGATTCCGTACCTGAAGGGTGTCAAATGGAACCCTATTACTAAGCTTCCGCTGTCCGTCCGTCCGCCCATCCGTCCGTCTGTCTGTCAGCGGGCTGTATATCATACCGTAATAGGTGGACAGCTGATAGTTGTGTACCTAATTCTATTGCCGCTATAACAAAAAAATAATTAATAACTTTTAGATACCATACACAAACGTGTCTATTTCGACGTTTTTTGCTCGATCCCCGTGACCCTTCGTTTGCGAGTCCGACTCACACTTAGCTGGTTTTCAGTCGGACATACGGAACCCTAATTACATTACACGCGTCTGTTCGCGGCTTTACGCTTATGGAGGATGTAACATCTTGTATGGCTTAATCCTAAGAAGTTCACTTCTTCTAGGCATAATACTGACTGAGTTAGGGGTTAGCCAAATATTTTGTAGGTAAGTACTTGCTTGGCATTAATACAAATAATAAATTATTTGTCTGCTTTAAATAATATGTTTTAATATTTAATAACCTTGTTTATTAAGACTAGACTCCGATAGAAGCCTTTATCTTTGTAATATTAGGTCTTTACCTATGAAATTGCCGTTCTGCAGAGTACTGGCCATTTCAAATCAAAATAATTTTTGTTTGGCTAAGAATTCTAATTTCAAATTAATTTTATTTTAAAAACATGGTTTTTTTTTTCCAAAAGTAGTCATTTGTTTATTGATTAGTGTTACATTTTCATCGCATTTCAATCTTTTTTGTCATCATGGATACGTTAAAAATTCGAGTAATTATGGAATATGAGTACCGTCGTGGTCGTGGCAGCAACGCGGCACAAGCGGCACGCAACATCAACGACGTTTATGGAGCTAACACTTCAAACCAACGCACCACCTGTTATTGGTTTGCTCGCTTCCGTTCTGGAAATTTCGACCTAAAAATGAACCTCGCGGTCGTCCGAAGACTGGTCGACAATGACGAATTAAAGGCGATTGTGGAAGCTGATGATACACAATCTACGGCTGAATTAGCAGCAGCTTTCGACATTAGCGTCAAAACAATATTGGTCCATTTGCGTCAAATTGGCAAGGTAAAAAAGCTTGACAAATGGGTACCCCACGAACTCAATGATCGCCAGCGCGAAGTACGCGTCGAGACGTGCCTTGCATTGCTCAACAGACACACAAATGAAGGAATTTTGAACCACATTGTTACCTGCGATGAAAAATGGATTCTGTTTGATAACCGCAAGCGCTCAGCAAGTTGGTTGGATCCTGGTTCAGCACCTAAACAATGCCCTAAACGAAAACTTACCCCTAGAAAAGTGATGGTCACTGTTTGGTGGTCTAGCGCCGGTGTGATTCATCACAGCTTCTTACCAAACGGGGTGAGCATTACTGCAGATGTGTACTATGAAGAACTGAACACAATGATGGAGAAGCTGGCACATCTCCAACCTGCATTGGTCAATCGCTCGTCTCCGCTGCTCCTGCACGACAACGCGCGACCTCATACTGCACAGCAGACGGTCTACAAGTTACAAGAATTGGGGTTGGAAGCTCTCCGTCATCCGCTCTACTCACCAGACCTTGCGCCTACAGACTACTACTTTTTCCAGAATTTGGATAACTTCTTGGCGGGAAAAAAATTCAATACCCGAGAGGCAGTACAAAATGCCTTTGAAGAATTTGTTGCCTCCCGTCCAGCTGATTTCTTTAAGAAGGGCATCATTAAACTTTCACTGCGTTGGCAAAGATGCATTGATTGCATGGGTGATTACTTCGATTAATACAAATAAAAAATACATGAAAAAAATTCGTTTAAATTTTTTCATACAAAACGGCAATTTCATAGGTAAAGACCTATTATTTTTAGCAATAAAGATTTTTATTTATTTAAGTAGGTACCAACTAAATGAAGTTGGTTTTATTATTTACTAGCTTTTGGCCGCGGTTGCGCCCGCGTGGAGGTCGGAAATTATCCCACGTAAACGTACTACCGGAATAAAAAGTATCCTATGTCCTAACCCCTAGGTCATGGTCTACCCATGTGCCAAATCTCATCCAAATCGTTCAGCCGTTTTAATGTGAAAGAGTAACAAACTCACTTTCGCATTTATAACTAGGTTCTGCCCGCAACTCCGTCTGCGTGAAAATTCTTTTATAAGCAAGCAGCAAGCAATAAGTTGACAACATTTTATCGGAACAAAATACGAACAAACATTTATTTTTATGTATTAGAGAAGTTAGACAACATTACTAATACAAGGTTATTGTGGCGCATGGCCTAAATCGGAACTATCGTCACCATCTTATTTTGCCAATACAATCAACATCTTGTTTTAACAGCGCCAAAATAATATCCATAGAGCCTTAGCTTGTAGCACTCACTCGGACATTTTTATCAAAAATGTCAGAAAATCGGTAGTATCTTACGTTTTGTTGTTTGTGACTGACTATCTCCGCGATCGTCACACTAGGCGGCTGGGCCTCTACGAATTCTAGCCCTATAACACGCGTTTAGCATGCGTGCGTGATGCGTCAGTCAGTCAAGATCAATACCTATTATTTAGGGTCCGTTATTAGGTATCAAACAGATTTTATGGAGTGTAGGTTAAAATGCATTTAGGTAGGTACTTAATGCATTCTAATCTACAGTTTTATCTAGTGATAAGATAATATGAGCATTATGTATTTTGTCCTTATTGATTAATTCAAAGTCATTCTAGTGTAGGTTATTAGGTAAGTAGGTAAAGTAAGGCCTAGCCCACACGGCGATAAAAAATCACGCGGAAGGACCATGGAGGATTTTGTATGGACCCCGTCCCCACCCTCCAACAGTCATAGAATACATCATGTTAATATGTTTATAAAAATCGAGAAAAAGAGTTGTACTGTCTTGTACAATCGCAAAATCGATGGGATATTTTTTCTGTTAGGCTAACCTTTGATTACGGGGTAAAATCCTCATGGATGTCCTCCGCCCTGGGGAGGGCGGAGGGTACTGTCAGACTCTTATTGACCAAAACCACCCCGGTGTTCCGTCTCACACTTGCACCGGGAATCACGGGATCTAATGCGATTTCCGCGATTCTCGGCTAGTGCCGACCCGCCTCTGCGGGCCACCTTGAGTTAGATGTTAAACTCCCCCCTTACGTCATAGAGAGGCACGCGTGGAACACTTCGCGCCACCATCTCGGGGTCCTAAGGAGTAGGGGGCGACGGATTTCCCCAGATCCTTCGCCCCTGGACCCATTTAAGGGGGGCTGGAAGAGGGCGTTATCCGCCCTCCGCCGACGCCCGGTGCGTCTGCTGCGGATCGGGTTAGCGGAAGTAATCTCCCGCTCCCTTTCCGCAGCCTCCTTCTGCGAAACGACTGTTTCGCAAAAGGATACCACCGCGTCCCAGGACTCCTCGCTGCCGGTCATCGAGTCGACAGTGGCCGGCAGCGACAGGTCACTGCCGACACCTGAGATGAGGGCACGGCGCGGCTCCCCCAAGCAGCACAACGTTACCTATCCTGACCTAACATTATTTTTTTTGTCGGGTGGAATCCTCATGCATGTCCTCCACCTTGGGATAGGCAGAGGGGTCTGTCAGATTCTTACTGACTAAAACCACACCGGTGTTCTCTCGCACACTTGCGTCGGGGGGCTGCGGGTGCAATTGCGACTTCCGCTGCCCCGGACTGGTGACGGCCCGCGCTTTGCGGGCCCCGTCCCGTAGGGCGAGTGAGGTGTTGAAACTCCCCCGTTACGTCTTAGGGTGGCACGCGTGGAACACTACGCGCCGCCATTTTGGGGCCTGTGTGATGGGGGGCGACGGATGTCCCGTCCGTCACCCCTGGACCTAACATAAAAGTGATAAATTGGATTGTATTGTTTAATAATATGTGGATAACGTTGTGAGTAGTGTATTTGTTACCTCTATTATTAAGTTCTAACCTATGTTTACTTATTATTACACTACTGTTTGTTGTCCCTAAATAAATAAATAAATAAATAAATAAATAAATAAATAAATTGATCTCGTTTTTTGGAGGTCACATGGAACTCCTCAATGATAAACAGCAAAAGATTAAAAGAAAACAGATAGTTAAGGCTAACCTTTTTTTTTTGGTCTTTGTTGGAAAATCATCATGGATGTCCTCTGCCCTGGGGCGGGCGAAGGGGTCTGTCAGACTCCTACTGACTAATCATGAGATCTTGTGCGCCTTCCATGTTCCATGTTCCCCGACTGGTGCCGGCCCGCTTTTGCGGGCCACCTTTGCCCGCGGGGGGAGTGAGGTGCAAGACCCCCCCCCCCCCCGCGTCATCAATTAGGGGCGTGCGTGGAACACTACGCGCCAATATCTCGGGTCCTGCTGGATGGGGGCGGCGGATGTGCCCGAGTCCGCCGTCCCTCCGGACCTGTTTACGGGGGCTGGAAGAGGGCGTTCTCCGCACTCCGCGGACGCCCGGTCCGCCTGCTACGGATCAGGAGAGTAGTGTCAATCTCCTTTTCCCTTTCTATATCTTCCTTCTGCGAAATAACGGTTTCACAGAAGATCACCGCATCCCACGATTCCACCCTCCCGACCATCGAACGAGTGACAGCCAGTAGCGACAGTTCGGCTCCGACTTGTGATACGAGGGCACGGCGCGGCTCCTCCCATGCGGTACACTCTGCCAGTGTGTGCTGCGCCGTGTCCTCCCGACAGTGCATGCAGTGATGGCACCGAGGAGATTCTATTCCTAATGATGCAAGCTTTCTTCGATTGTGATGTTTTCCAGTTCTGAGCAGATTTACGGCCGAAATGAGACGACATCAACAGATTTTCTTAAGGTTTCTGATACTGCCGTTCCTGTTTTATGTGGTCGTCACTAGATTTTTTAGGCTCATTGCGTTTTTTGTAATACAAACATTCTTTGATCGGATTTTTTTATGAGACTGTTTATATAAAATTATTTTACTATTGTCAATTTCCTATTTCGTGAAATATTTTTGTTGTATCTCTTTAGGTCCTGGTAGTCCATTCTACATTCTTGGCAACGACATCAGAATCACCGTTCTAACTGAACACGTTTTTGTACTATATGATTTCGAATTTCGACATGCAGTTAAAAATGGGTTGCGCGCATGCACTTGCCTTCGCGATGTGACGTTATAGGCAAATTGTATATTTTTGAAATAAATATGACCTATCAAGTTTAGGTACCTATACAATGTGTAGCAAAGACCCAGTCCGATCCGAAAGGGGCACCTATATAGAGATACTGCAATAAAATTTCCAAAAAGTAATAAAATAGGCTTTTTATATGTTGCAGGCAGGCAGTATTTATATAGCATGATGTGATACTGCCTTTAACTTGTACAAAAGTATCCAAGTATAATGCATGTGCTGATATGTGAAATCACGCAATTAGGCTGATACGGCAGCTGGCCCTGACAGTGAGTTTGGTCAAGGGTATACCAAGGGTAGAAAAATCGATGAAAACAAAGATAAGTCAATGATAAGCTGTAAAAAATGCATTATTGCAGTATGATATCTGACTCGACGATAAACATAATTAGATCATGATGCAGTTTGTCCGTAATATCATTCAAAGTTATTTCAATGTAGAAACCGCGCGTTTGGTTTATTTTAGCTACCTACTTCCACAGTATTATGTAGTATGGCATTTTACTGTGGGGTCGGGCTGCTGAAATTGAATCTATCTTTATTTTACAAAAGAGAGCTGTCAGAGCCATTTATAATCTACGTCGTCGCGAATCTCTCAGGGAACTATTTAAAAAGACGATATTATGACGGTACCGTCATTGCCAATTCATTTATGAAAATATTAGGTACTTATGTGAGAAAAAATCTACATCTTTTTAACAAAATAAGTGATAGACATAATTTTAATACTAGAAATAAAGATAAAATAGATCAACCATTTTTCAGACTATCTAAAGTACATCTTCATTACGTATATTTTTACAATGTTTGTAAATATGTGAGCACCATGCATCTATCACATAATTAATATATCTGTCATTCCTTATTTTTACCTATCTTGGTATAGTAATCTTATTCTAGGTGCATCGTCTTCACATATAATTATATAATTGATGTATACAAGATATTGTGAAAACATTTTAAAAGAGTAACGGTGGAGTTTCTTGCCCATTCTTCTCCATACGAACTACCTTTTGGAAGGGGCGACTAGAATCAATTTTTAATTTTCTGTAAATGTTGACGTTCAAAAGTGCCTTTTTTGTGCCTAATTGAAATACGTTATTTGACTTTGACTTTCAGTATCCATGTCGTGGTCAGATCTTAGAATTGATCATTTCATGAAATAGAACATCGACCGCTGGTCACATCATGATGTGGTCTGGCCAGATCGTAAGTGGTCGACTAAAATTTACAATATCGTTTCAACGTCAATGTTTAATGATATGCCAGTTGACGTTTGTCTATATCATTAATGTAGGGTATCCATGGCTTAAGGTATAGTAAAAATTGCCAAGTAACTGCGACCAATTTGGAAGTACCGGTCGCTTCCAGAAGTACGTATTTGGCAATTGTCCAAATACATATTGGTTGGTGTGCTAAGCTCAGTCATAATCAAAATTAGCTTTCAGAATCTAATTAGATTGTCGCACGAAATGCAAAAACAAATAACATGATATGAGAACTAATTCGCACTGTTTGTTACCGAATGTTTAATATTTACATTTACTGCTAAAATAAACCGTAACACCGGTATTTTCTGAGCCAGTTTCTTAACTTTGTCGGCTTCCATATCAAGGTTGTTACAAACTCCACCTTTGTTAATAATTGTGTGTAAGCTCTTACGTTACAGAAAGAAAATGTTGAAATGGTTACGTTTGATCGAATTGATTTTCCTTATGTGCTTTTTTCCAGTATTTAGTAAAGCATCTTTTGATATCATTTTCATTTCTCTATCTTAATGATTGAGGACGCTGCAAGCCCCCCCCGGTCGCACTTTTCTTGAAAACGGGTACTCTACTGAAGAGATCGAAAAAGCATTTTGAATGTTAAAAAACAAAAGTTAAAAAAATGTTTGGTAATCATTGCAATTTAAAGTAAATCTCATCAGGCCCAGACACCGGAAGGATTGACAGATTCAGAAAGCTCTTTCTTGAATTTCACCTCTAACCTCGCAATACGAATGCTCCCAGTTATCCCTATTAATCATTATATTACCTCGGAGCTCTGAAAACCAACAAAATAGAACCGAGATCATATTCTATTATTCCATGCACGAAAAATACGCTCTTAAAAGTGTCTATTGGCCCGTTTCAGGCGAGCGAATTAGTGCGAATCCACCAATAAGCCAAGTTTTCACGGTGAGTTTTTGCAGGCTGGTTTCAGGCAAACCTACAGAAACCGCTGAACAAGCCTAGCGACACACTATCACAGCTAGTATCGAAGAAAATCGGCTGATAATAAATTTGCTATAAAAGTAGTGATAGCAGGAAAACAACAGGTATTTCGAAAATTTCTGCCAACATGTCGTCTCGCTCGTCACAACAGTAAGTTCGTTTTATACTTAATTAGCACTTCGACCGCGACTTTTTCCGCGTGGATTTCGCTGGAAAAGTATTTATGACAAATATAAATATAAATAAATAAATAAATAAATAATGTTTATTGAATAAAACGTTTACAAAGATTGTACACTTAATCAACAGTAAGATTTTCCAAACAATATTATAGTGCCTAAAATAAACTAAAACTAAAATATGTTAAGAACAGGTTCAAGTAATCATGGTACGGAATTACAATGTTAGGTAGCGACCCGCCCGATCTAGGTTAATTCAAACCTGTGTTTCAGGCCATCACTTTACGTTTCAATTAGAACGGAACACTAAAATTTAAAGTTAAACTGATATAAAATAATCTATTAACAACTATGAGAATAAGCATATTGGTACATTAATATCTAAAACTAAACCTATGTAAATATACAAAAGTAAATACTTACGAGTAAATAAATTATCATCATGACAAGATTTCTAGAAGTTTTTCTGTGTCTGTGTAATTGAGTATCGCTAAATGTTCTGATATCATTTTACTACATTTTTTAAAACAGACGCTATAGAAGGTTAGTAACTTGTTGAGCTTATTATACAGAAAAGGTCCTAAAAACACATAAAATCGATTAGCAAACGCATGTTTAGTTTGAGGCTTTATGCAAACCAAGTCCTTCCTTCTCTTGTCGGAAGGTATTGGGTCAAAGGGAAGTGCAGTGTGCTGGTGTAGTACTATGCTTAGTATAAATAATTGCCGTACTGTTAGTACATTACATGCTATGTAAAGCTGGTGCGTAGGAAATCTAAAAGGGCGAAAGGTAGCAACCTTTAGAATTGCTCTTTGAGCACGCTCTAGAGGGAGTAAAATTGTTTTTGCAGCACCACCCCAAGAAGTTATACAATAGGTAAGAATGGATTGACACAAAGCTAAATAAACCTGTTTAATTAATTTAAAGTCGGCTATGTTCCGTAAATTCTTAAAGACATATATTAATTTGCGCACTCTAGTACATAGTAAATCGATATGTTTACGGAAATTTAGATTGGAGTCAATAGTGACACCTAGATATTTTAAATGGTCAGCTTTAGTTAAAGTGGGGCAGGAACATGCAGTGTCAGCGTACGCGCTACAATTGTGTGGGTAAATGTTTAGATTAGTAAGCGGTATGTTAGTATTTCTCATTGTAAATAAAATATATTTTGTTTTATCTGTATTTAATGTTAGTAGATTATTATGAAGCCAATTAGACACAATGTTAAAACCATTCTGAGCATGTTCATAGACCTCAACTCTTGATTTAGCTGAGAACAATAGAGCTGTGTCATCTGCATAAGAAATTATGACACCATTTTGGAGTAACAGGCGGCACAGATCATTTATATAGATTAAAAATAACGTAGGGCCCAAAATGCTGCCTTGTGGAATTCCAAAACCACTATTTTTAAGTTCAGAACTTGTATACTGATTAATTTTTATACATTGCTGGCGATCGCTAAGATAATCAGAAAAAAATTGAAGTTGTGCTCCTCTTATCCCAAGTGTTTCTAGCTTGTGCAAAAGTAAAGGGCATGAAATAGTGTCGAAGGCCTTGGCAAGGTCTAGAAAAATCCCAATTGTGTGCATACCATTATCTAGATTGGTACTGACATAATTAGTCAATTTGTGTACTGCTTGGCTAGTTGATCTTTTGGGCCTAAAACCAAATTGACTATCTGAAAGTAGTATGTTATCTTCTAGATATTTTATTAATCTACTGTTAATGATTTTTTCTAAAATTTTTGAGAGGCCTGTTAACACTGAAATGGGTCTGTAGTTATTCACACAGTTTTTGTCTCCAGACTTAAATACTGGTGTTACCACAGCTTTTTTTAGTAATTTTGGGAAAATTCCTTTAGATAAACATAGCTGAAAAATGTGTGTTAGCGGAGGGGCAAGTAGGTATTTAAATCTTTTAAGTATATTATTAGGTATGTCATCCCAACCAGTAGCACAAATATCCTTTAACCCGTTTATTATTCTTACTACTTCGTAAACGTCGGTATCTAATAAAACAAATGAATTTAGTGTAGAGGATGTTGTAGTCGGGTTTTGACGGGAAAAATTACTAGAATTTAAAGATTTTTCAGCCAAGTTTTTACCAACGTTAGCAAAAAAATTGTTTACTTTATTTATTGCTTCGGATGGGGTTGTCTCTGTTGATAATAGATCAAATGGAGGTTCCGGATTTTTCGATCTAAATGTATTCGTTTTTATAAATTTCCACACAAGTTTACTATTTTTCCCCGCCTTCTGTAATTCATTTTTATCATACTGATTTTTTAGTTTTTTCAAAAGATTGTTACAGAAGTTTCGATACCTTTTATATGTAACAGAAAGTATTTCGTTATCAGGTGCGACCTTAAATTTTAGATGAAGTTTGTCTCTATGTCTTATACAACGAACGAGACCGGGTGTAATCCAGGGTTTAATGCAACTATACTTTCTAGGTATTGTCTTAGTGAATGTGTTTTTCCGTATTGCATATTGTAGCGAATCTATGAAATACTTTAAGGTAATATTTGCATCGCTGGAATTATAAACTGGGTCAAAATTTATACCGCGTAAGTCATTTTCCAGGTTTGTCATATTGACTTTAGTGTAGCTACGCATGCAGTTTTTTTTAGGTGAAGATATTTGTAATGTTAGTAAAACAGCTTGATGATCGGTAAGCGAAGAATTAGTAACCAATGTTTTGGATGGATTTTTTGATTTTAGAATAATGTGGTCTAAGCATGAGCCACTCTGATGCGTGGGGTGATAGTGAGCTGGTAAAAGTCCATGAAATGAGCAAATATTCAGATAATTATGTACATGGGTATCGGTTTTCCCTGAAGAAATGTTAATATTAATATCGCCTAAAAGTATTATGTTTTTAAAAGATGATATGTTTTTTAAGTTTGCGTCAAGGGAATCTAAAAATCTATCCATATTTTGAGAAGGAGGCCTATAAATAGCCATGACTACAGTATCGGGAATAATTTTGATTATTAGGCAATTACTATCTTGGGATACAGGTTCTTCTTTGAATGTTCGCAAATTATTTTTGATATAAACTACTAACCCATCGTTTTGGTTTATGTTTCTGTCAGTTTTATAAGAATAATAACCGTCAAGAGATGGTAAATTGACTGTCTGTTTTGACAACCAACATTCTGTTAGGACAATAATATCACAGCTTATGTCAAGATTCTGTAACAACACTTCAAATCCGTTCATGTTTCGATTTATGCTGCGAATATTCTGTGTGAGCAGGGTTAACGTTTTTCCACCAGAAGGTAGAAGGTGCTTACAGTCCTCAACATTACAGATTTTAGATTCCGACACAGAAAAACTATCTAGATCATAAATAAGCTGATTTGTCATTATAGTTATTACTAAGCGGAAATATAAATAGAGGATAAGCTACCTGTTTATGTGCTAACTAAATAAAGTATTCGGTGGCGCTCTTAGGCGCCGTCATAGTCTATTGAATTGATGTAGTTGATCTCTGCATATTTGCGCGCCGGGCAACTTACATCACCAGTTGGATGGTCACATTTCCTCTTGAACCGTTTGCACGTCGCACATTGAGCGGAAGAAGATTTGCTGCTACATTCCTTGAAGGAGTGTCCAGTCTCTCCACAGTGGTTGCAAGTAGGACTAGATTCCCGGCAAAACTTGGCTGCATGTCCGAACTGTTGGCAATTGAAACACCTGGTGACTATCGTGAAATCTCTCACAGGGCACGATGTCCAATTTATAAAAATTCGGCTTTGGTTTATGATGATTTTTCGAATGCTAGCAGGTAGTTCCAGGATGTAGTTACAGGTAGGAAGGTCTTTTTTACCCGATTTATGGCTCAATTTGATGCTCTCAAGGAAGCACTCACGGGTTATATTTGGCAACTTCTCTGCAAGGTTCTGCTCGTAAATACAATCAAAGACCTCCTTCTCTGTAAGGGTTACGGGAACACCAATGACAGCGACCCTAGGGCGGCGTTTAGAAGGTTCTTCTATTGTTAGGCCCGATGATACCAGTTTTTCCGAGTTCTTTAGCTTGTCAATATCGCCTTTGTTTTCGGTGCTAATCAAGACGCCCCCGTTTTTCACTTTTCTCAGGCCACGGACATGGAGCTTAAGTTGTTCGGGGGAGATTATCTTTTGAACAAGCGACTTTGTGTCGTCACTCGTTTGGGTCTTATCGTTAGGATAGATGGCAACTGATCTCAAATTAGCAGGACGGATGAAGTTATCGGAACCTTTCTTCACCATGCTAGCATATGAGGTATTTTCTGAGGGATTCATCTTTGCTTCTACGACCTCTTTGAACTGCTGGAGAGAGTTCACAACGTTCTGGTGAACCTGTAGGTGCTGGATTGTGGTATGGGCCTGGATTGTTTTCTGCTTTAACGATTGGTATAAGACGGCCATCTGAGAAGTCCCACTTGAAACCTTCCGGCAAAGAGTGGAGACACGAAGCTTCTGATCTGAGTTCATTTTCCCATCACCGACAATACTGCAGACTTCGTTTAAAATTGTATCAATAGATCCTAACCATTTCTGAATCTCCGGCGTACTGATGACTTCACTCGGCAACTCATTCTCTTCGGGTACTGGTGGGTTTGGGTCACTCGGGGGTAATAGTTCAGTAGGCGTTGGTGGAGGACTTCGCCGTAGTAATTGGCTACGACCAAACGGGCTCGATCCTAGCTGAGACATACTACTAACACTTTATTTATTGTTTATATAAATTATTTAATCCATCTTGCAACTTCGGTAAATAACACTCTTGAAAGTCGGTAAAAACCTACGTCACACGCGACACACTTTACTTTTATACTGACGGCGCAAATAATTTAATTTATTTGTCGTAATTGTTTATTTCATTATACAATAAATACAAAACACACGACCGCTTAATCTCGCGTCGCGTAAAGCCTTCAACAAATATCATATCATCAGGTTTCTAAACTGAAGGAATAGGCGTTTTCATACAAACTACCTATATTCCAACCTTTTCACCACGACAGGGGATGATTTAAAAAATGTCTCTGAGCGGTTCCACTATTAGGTATTCTTGAGTGGCGACCGCGAAGGCGTTCTTGAGTGGAGACCGCGAATCGGCAAATGTAGGATAGGACGCCCTCAGGCTAAGTGGAGCGACGATCTACGCAGGGTGGCTGGTTTGACTTTTTTGACTTTGAAGTTCATCGGATGGCGCCTTTTTTATGGATAATTATCAAATAACTTCTCCCGTTCTGGGCGGAGCGGGAGGGCGTGTCAGACTCTTACTGACTAAAACCCACCCGTGTTCCGCCTATACGTTGCCAGGGGCCACGGTATCCCTTTCGGACTTTCCCGCAACCCCGGCAGGCATCGGTCCTATCGGACCCCTTCACTTGCTGACATCTCTTTGAGGCGCGCGTGAACGCGCCATCGACCCGGGCCTGGTCCTTATCGGACGGCGAGCTACCCATTGCTCACCGTCCGCAAGCCCGCGCCTACGGTGGCCGGGAATCGGCCTGCGATTCCCGACGCCCAGGGCGTCTCCTGCGGCGGCTAGGGGCGTGAGGGCGCGAAATTTGCCTCTCCCTCACGCGTTCTGCCTCCTCCTTCGCGAGCATTACTGCTTCGCAGAAGGAGGTGACGGCCTCCCATGCCCTCTCGCTCCGTACCATGGCCTGGACCAGGGCTGGACGCGAGAGTTCCCCGCCTCCGATCGCCTCCACGAGGACACGGCGATGCTCTGCCCAAGCCGGGCAGACCTTCACCGTATGCTCCACCGTGTCCTCCGGGCGATCCACGCAGTGATGACACCCGGGCGTTTCCTCCCGCCTGATACGAAACAGAAACCTCCCGAAAATCCTGACTGTAGCCTCACAATATATTTTTGAAAACCTATTGCATGTACACAAAAATATATCAAATTTTAAAGTAATGACCGATATTCCCTTGATATAACCTTGCTGTACATCGCACACGTCTCCACAGAGTAGGCAACTCGTTCATGGGTCAATGTATACGCTTTTACAACAAACTTCCTATTGATATTCGAAACTTACCCATTAAACGATTTAAAAGCTGTATTAAAACCAAACTTTGTAAAAAAGGGTACTATAAAATTTCTGATTATTTAGAAGATAAAATAGCGTGGGATTGAGCTGCTCGCTCTGCTAAGCCTTGTGATAAAACCATAAAATTTGACATTTTAATTATTATGTAAATCATAAAAAATACCAGTTTTATATACATATTGACATTGTTGAAAATTATATACAAAATAACATGATTACTTTGTAAAGTATTATATTGTTTTAATTATTGTGAATGTGAGGACTATGTGGATATTTTATTGTTTTTCCTCTATCTTTAATTTTTTCTTTTTAAGTTAGTTTTAATGATGGTCTGGCAGTTTGAGTACTTTATGCGACCTACCCAAATGTCCTTTCTTTGGTATTGTTCGTCGAGTTGAGCTCCTTAAGTTCTGCTTCTGCTGCAAATGCTTGCACTGACTGGACAGGTCCACTCAAATCTATGTGGTTCTTTCCTCAAAAGACCATTTCAGACACTAATCTACATGGTCCTCATATGGCCTGGCCAAGATTATGTCTGGACTTTAAAAGAGACTGTGACCTCTGAGTTTGTTTCGGTCTTTCTTCTCAGAGTAGTCAGATACGAGAAACGCAGAACTCATCTAGCGTTTTCTTCGTTTAAAAAAAATAATATGACGTGTAAAAGTGATTGCAATATCTTATTTACAGAATAAGCAATTTCATTTCAGTATAGAGCTGCCTAGGTTTCCGTTTAGCCACCTGCCTATGATATTATGATATAAATCCTTACTTATTTTATAAAAATGGATGTTGGTTTAAATAGGTACTTATATAAGGACCAACCATTTTTTATAATTAAATCATACCGAATAAAGCAAAAGGAGTACCTATGTAAGGATCGCAGCAGGGTCTCTTGTTCTGCCGGGCTAATCCACGGTGAGATTTTTGAAGGTCGGCTGTAGTTTATTACCCCATGGGAAAAAAGAATAAGTTTATGAATGTGCGTGTGTAGTATATGTATGACTAATACAGGGTCGACAATGGTCATGCCTTTGTAAACTTACTTACCACCAGTGTTGACATTGTGTAATGCAACAAATATACTAAGTAGGTATTGAGGTGTACAGGGTGAGAGTTGCACAGAGAGGTATGGAGCGTTCCATGCTAGGCATAAGGCTTAAAGACCGAGTTCCAGACGTCGAGATCGGAAGACCTACGAAGGCTTTTGATATCGGAAAATGAATTATGGAACTCAAGTGGAGCTGAGCAGGAAACCTGGCAAGGTGCAGAGATGACTGGTAGAGTAAGGAAGTGACCGAGCGGCGTCCAAGGCCTGGAAGACGAAGTGTCAGTCGTCCGGCGGCGACATGGGCGGACGATATTTTTACCATCGCGGGTAGAACCTGGATGAGGCTGGCACAGGAGCGTGGGGATTGGCACAAGCACAGAGAGGTCTATGCCCAGCAGTGGGTGCAGTCAGGTTGTGGATGATGACGATGAGATATTGAGTATTATTATTGTATGTTATCTATTAGTGTATTTAATACGTACTGATACACCGTCCGTCGGTCCGTACGGACCAGGTCCCCAATCGCGTAATACATTGTATTACGCGATTGGGACGCTGATTGCATTACGTAAGTATTAAAATTAATTATTGTGATTCCAGTGCAACTCCACGCGAAAATTTTATACCGTGGGACAAATATTTTATGGGAATTGCGTTTTTGGCGAGGCAACGGAGCAAGGATCCGCATTACCAAGTAGGAGCTTGTATTATCAACGAAGACAAAAAAATTGTTGGTGTTGGGTTAGTAGTACCTACAGCGTTTTATTTATTAAGACTGGCATAGGTACAGGTTAATTTTTTCAAGTTGGTGGCTGGCCAAATCCGAAAATATTGTTTAATAAGAACTGGCCCGTTCTCTCTTAGTGCATGAACCTCGAAATTAGATGGCTATGACAATTTTTGTGTATAAAATATTGTATAGGTAGGTATCATGGTATGATGTTTCACCAGTCAATATGATGTCGTTTATTTATGTCGTGGCCAGATCTTAAAATTGATCATTTCATGAAATGAACATCATCCACTGATCACATCATGATGTAGCCTGGTCAGATCATTGAATGCTCAACGTTTAATGATATGAACAGTTAAACGCACGACTACTTCATGATGTGGCCAGATATTAGTGATCATATCGTAAAATAGTTAGATTATCCACCGGTAGAGGCGTTGATGTCGCTGTGTTTTTGTTATGCATCATGGCGACGGCATACAATAAATCAAACAAAGTAGGGTGACTATGCAAAAAAAGTCGATGGACTTTTATTGGGTTTCCAAATATGATATAATGGAAAGCGATCAACTTGGAAGTAGCGCTCGCCGGCCGCTGCCGCGGCGTAACATGCAACATAGCTCTTAAAATTAGTTTCTAAAAATTAAAAATTTACGCCGCTTATGTGGCACCCCGACCAAATGGGTTAGGTTAGGTTAGAACTGTATCGGACGGATCTGGGGAAATCCGTCGCCCCCTACTCCTTAGGACCCGAGATGGCGGCGCGTAGTGTTCCACGCGTGCCTCTCAATGACGTAAGGGGGGAGTTTAACACCTCACTCCCCCCTAACTCGAGGTGGCCCGCAGAGGCGGGCCGGCACTAGCCGGGGATCGCGGATGTCGCATTAGATCCCGTGATCCCCGGTGCAAGTGTGATACGGAACACCGGGGTGGTTTTAGTCAGTAAGAGTCTGACAGACCCCTCCGCCCTCCCCAGGGCGGAGGACATCCATGAGGATATCCCCCGTAATCAAAAAAAAAAAAAAAAAAGGTTAGAACTGTAACCAACCGCGCGCGAATCGAGTGAGTGCTACTTCCAATTTGGTCGTAGTTACTTGACTATTTTTACTTCACCTTACCCCATGGATACCCTACATTAATGATATGGCCAAACGTCGAATGACATATCATGAAACGTCGACGTTTAAACGATATGGTCAATGTTAGCTGGCCATTTCATGAAATTTTCAATTCTAAGATCTGGCCACGACATTTAAATGTTTTGTTTTGGAGAGATACCTCATTATAAATAATATATATTTATTTTATTATTACAGATATAATGGAATGCCTACTGGATGTAGTGACAAAGTTATGCCATGGGCAAAGGGCACTCCCTCACCTTTAGATAGTAAATTTTTCTATGGTGAGAATGTTGTTAGTCTTTTCACTTTAGGTACTTTTGTATTAATTGACTTATATGGTAGATTTACCTGTTTACATAATTGATAATTATTTCAGTGTGCCATGCAGAATCGAATGCAATTCTCTTCAGGAATTCAGTTGATGTGAAGGGCTGCACCGTCTATACCACCCTGTTCCCATGCAATGAGTGTGCTAAGGTGATCATCCAGTCAGGCATCACCGAAGTGATTTATTTTTCTGATGAAAAAGCAGAAAGGGACGAGTTTATAGCTGCTAAGAGAATGTTACTTCAGGCTAACGTCAACTTGAAGTAAGTATTTTAAAATGTTCCTACTCGTCAAACGATCGCTCACTAGAAGCCGTTTGTATGTATGTATGTGTAAAATATTCGTCTGCTCAACAATATAAATAACGCAACGAATGTTGTTGAACTGTCAAAATGAAACTGACTGTCATTGATCGTGTGTTACGCTATAAGGATGCAGAATAGTAATGCCTCCAACCCCATTCTCTCCTTTTCCATTTTTCTTTAAAATACATACCTCAACTCTTTTAAAACTCATTACGTCCTCCCTGTTGCAATTTTATACCCGCAATATTTCAGTTTTATGTAGTAATAAATTCTTATTTTTTTCAGAGAATACCAAGGAAATCGTGACACAATAGAGCTTAGGTTTTCGACCGAGAATCTATCTCAGCGCTAAGTAATTTGAAAATAATAAAATATAAACACACGGCTACACATCAAGCTATAATTTTCCAGTATAATCTGATCTCGCATTGTACGGAAATCCTATACCTACAATGCGAGATCAGCATAAACTGGAAATGTATAGCTTGATGTGTAGCTGTGCGTACCTTTAAACATATACCTAATTAACTTTTATGAAAATGTAATTAAATTGAAAAAAAATAAACATGTAGAAATATCAAAAACTTTTTTAATATTTTTCACTTTTTAGTTGTGTTTATACCTACCCCGCACAAATTCGTATACCAGTCGAATAATGGAAACATAACAAAAGATTTTTCAAAAATTGACGAATCATTCCACTTTGCCCCACCAGGCCGCCCGCGTGCCCCGCTGGTGGGGCAAAGAGGAAAGCCTAAAATTTTTCTGTGGAATATGGGGCATATTCCACAGTTCTATACACTAGTTCATATACACTAGTTCGACTTGGTGGGGCAGATTCCATTAGTCTAAAATCTTGATGGATTCTGCCCCACTAGGGTTGGCACCTTAGAAATGTGTAGGTAGGTATGCTCGTATTTTATATTTGTTTGGAAAAGAAAAAAGTATATAGTACAAAAGTAGTAGTACTGCTGGAAGAAATTTCTTAAGAAATAAGCAGTACCTTTGTGCTCATAATTATGATTATGTCTTATCTGTATCTATTTTTCTGTGTGTACATAAATAATAAAATAAATAAATAAATAGTAAGTAGTAGTATAAAAGTGTATAGTATATAGTTAAGTAAAATATAACTAGGACTGGTAACATTAGTTTTAATACATACCTAGGTAGTATTTTTAAATGAAAGTACAAAAAAGTTTTTATGGTAATTTAATATGTTATGATGGCCCAGAGGTTAAGGCCTCGCCGCTCATGCATGAGGTTGTGGGTTCAAACCCGAGCAAGTACCAATGTGAATTTTTCAATTCATATGTACTTTCTGAGTTTATCTAGGACATTATTGACATCAGTGAAGGAAAACATCGTGAAGAAACATGGACTTATTGTTAATATAACTCTGAAATCACCAACCCGTCTTGAGCAAGCGTGGTGATCAGTGCTCGTGCTTCTCTGTATTAGAAGAGGCTATGACATTAAGTCCGCCTCTGTACATTTCTGTGCTTGAAGTATTAAATAAATAAATAAATAAATAAATAAGAGGCCTTTGCCCTGCAGTGGGACAGTAATAGGCTGGTATTATTAATTTTATTATTAATTTTTATTTACTAGTTGTTTCTGGAATGAATCGGATTTGTTACAAATAAAATAAAATCGAAGTAAATATAAGTCTTAATTACATTTTACTTAGATATACATTTCTTTCTTTTCCAAACAAATATAAAATACGAGCATACCTTCCTACACAAATTCTAAAGTGCCAACCTTAGTGGGGAAAAATCCATGCCATGGGGCAGAATGCATTTGCCCCACCAGTGAGCTGACTTGGCGGGGCAAAGTGGAATGATTTAAATTAACCCCTTTGTGGGTGAAAAGGGGGGATACAGTTTTTATGAAAGATCTTATTCATTTGGCTTAGAAAACGTGGTATAAACTTATCTAGGTAATAATAAAGATGGAAGCATACATTATTTCAAAACTTTCTTGAAAGTGTAGAAAGGGTGTTATTAATTTGTTACATCTCAATACTCAATACTCAATACTCAATGACATCTATTGGCCCAAAATGGTACACATTTTGGAATACATTTTTCTACATTCAATTTAACAGAAATAACATTTTTGAAATTTAATTACAGTCCTATTAAAATTGTAAATAGAATATAATCACGATGTAACATTTAGTTTTTGTTTCATTGCAATCGTCTCATCCAATAAAAAGATATGCTAATTATTATTTAAAGTTTTCAAAATGATACCCATGCAACCAACAAACACTACGTTCCAGGCGGCAAGGGGTAACGGAGATGTGGAGCGTATGCTGCCTCTAATATTAAGCTGGGCGGTCACAGTTCAAATCAAATCAAATCAAATCATTTATTTCTTTGCAAACATGGGTATAGTACATAGGTGTTTTTATAATAAAGTTCTCCATCTTTTACCGTCACGTGGGCATGCAAAGGTTTACAATTCAAAATCTAAAATAAGCGGCAAATCATTAGCAATTACAAAAAAAAATAATGTCAGTGTGGTCACAGCAATAAAAAATATAAAATAAAATAAGACTATTATAATGTCAAACGGAAAAAAAAGTAGGTGAACCATGATCATAATAATGTCAATCAGAGTAACAGCATGTCAATCAGTTAGTGAATCATCATTAAGAAAATCGTCAATTGTGTAATAAGTCTTCATAATTAAAATTTCGTTTAGCGCCCTTTTAAATTTTAATGTAGTCATATTTTTTATAATATTAGGTAATTTATTATATAAGAGTGGGGCAATACCAAAAAAACTTTTTTGCATTAGCGCCGTTTTACATTTTGCTTGACATAATTGATTGATGTATTGAGTCCGTATTGGATTTTTCCTGACCTCTGATATTTTTTTAAATAGATGTGGGTTACATTTCACAAACAAAACTGTTTCCATTATAAATAAACAAGGCAAAGTTAAAAATTTTAACGATTTAAAATAGGGAATACAGCTATCAGTTGTCTTAAGACCGCACATTGACCTGATGCATCGCTTCTGCAGTCTAAATACCAGCTCCCTATCAGTAGACTGCCCCCAGAAAATAATGCCATACCGTAAAACCGAGGCAACCAATCCATGGTACGCTGTTAACAGAGCCTGACTGTTAACTTTCTTTAAGAGTTGAAAAAGAGCATATGCGGATTTGCTAAGTTTTTTACATAGTTCTTCAACATGAGGTTTCCATGTAAGTTGGCTATCAATTATAATGCCTAAGAACTTAGCCTTATTAGCTTCTTCAATATCACAGCCCTTGTAGGAAATGCTAAGGTTTGGGTTTTCACGGCGTTGACAAAAATGCATGACTTTTGTTTTGCTCAGGTTTATAACCAAATTATTATTATCTAACCAACCTATAATGTCACTTAAGCAAGTATTAATGTCATTCTTATAACTATTTGAATTAGTAGATTTTATTATAGCTGTACTGTCATCTGCAAAAAGAACCATTTTGTTGGTCGTTGCTTTCGGGAGATCATTTATATATATCAAAAAAAGTAGCGGACCCAATACACTACCCTGTGAGACGCCATATTTTACATTTCTTGGTTTTGATATATATATCGTTTCTAATTTAGTTTTAGGACATATCCTAGAAATTTCCGTGCATTGAAGCCTATTACTCAGGTATGATTTTATTAACTTTAAGATATTTCCTCTTATACCATAACTATTTAATTTGTGCAACAGAATCTTATGGTCTACATGGTCAAAAGCCTTGGTCATGTCAGTGTAAATTGCACAGACTGGATTTCTTTTATCGACAGACGACATGATGTTAGCTAGCAAGTCAAATAGTGCCATATTAATCGTAGTATTCTTACGGAAACCCCTTTGTTCTCTGCAAAATAATTTATACTTTTCAAAATAGGCATATAAAGAGTTATAGATTACTTTCTCGAAAATTTTAGAAATAATTGGAATTTTGGCAATAGGTCTATAATTTTTAAAATCTGCATCTTTTTTATACAGGGGTTTTATTATTACTTTTTTGAGCTTGTTCGGAAAAATGCCATCAACTATGCACAAGTTAATTATATGAACTAATGGAGGTGCTACTAGTTCTTTAGTAAACTTCAATACTTTTGTGGAAACTCCATCGTATCCAACAGTATTTGTGTTTTTAAGGCTGCTAATTATTTGTATTATATCGTCAAATTAGCCCTCTCGCCATATTTGAAGGAAGGAGGCAACCGGACCACCGACGCTACCGCAAGCAGTGACATCTAAGGGAGCATGACAAACTTGCTGCATGTTGCTTAGGCAAGAATAATATGATCAATTTTCGAGGTCGCTAGCTAAGCGCATAGTGCACTAAAACTCATAAAAAAACATTGTAATGAGTAGATTATGTCAATAATATTAACAAAAGAAAGGAATATAAATTGACTTATACAGTCAAATAAAATAAACTAAACAATTATGAACTCATTATATGACCACTGAAAATCAGCGCTGTGCTGTGGGTCCCTCATAGCACAGAATTATGCTGAGTGGAAGCCTTCTTGTCACAGTCATGACGTGCAGCTGCCAAATATTTATTTTTGTTATTTGTATGCACGTGTCTCTGTGACAAATAAACCTTTTTTTCTTTCTTTTCTTTCTATAACATACACATTTCACATTTTCAATAATACGACGGAAATACCTAAATTATCGCGCGAACCGCTCATTCTTTATCCCGCTCTATCCCATTTATTAGCGGCAAAAGCTCGGTGCGCCCTTAAGACAGACAAAAGGTAGTAATTGCAGACAGAATTCAGAGGGGGGCTCATCATTATTACAGTGGGGCTGGGTGGCTTAGGGGCTGGGAACGATTATCATCACAAAGCCAAATTTATGGTAATTCTAAACAGATAAACCATCGATATAATATAGGTAGGTACTTTAATTATAATGACTTCACTGTTCTTGTGATCGTTTTTTATTTTCCTAAGGTTTATAAAGACAATGTGTCCAATATTAAATTTGTAACAAATTTTCAACTAAAATAAATTATGGATTTTGTTTTATCCACAAAATTAAAGGGATTGTCATTCCGTGTGTTTTTTTAAAGTTTATTATAATACATGTTGTGATAATTATATTCTAGTATGCAATATACCAGTGTGTAACAGAAATGTGTGGTCATATTTAAGGGTGTGGTTCAGACCATCAAACTGTACAACTTTCTCCATGGAACCAATATCGTCATTGGGAAAAAAAACGTTAGGCCGAGTTGTTCTAAAAATCGAGTTAAATCACGTATGCCGATGGGCCTAGCGTTCTTTTCCAAGTAATGATTGATAATTGACCACTGAATAATTGATCTAACGTGTAAATCGAAAGTTTATTTTAACATAAAGTCTGACGTCAACGGCTACAAAATTTTCTATATTTTTTTCACAATTTTTACTTGTCTCTTTTTACTTCGTTTTATTCTATAACCTATGTCATCCAGGGTTCGACTCCCGGATGACACTTGAATTGAATGTGGCAAATCATTATTTTTTTGCTACACTACCTATGAGTTCCTAGGTTGTCATTTATCAATGAGCTACGGAATCCTAGGTGTGTTAATTCAGTCAAAAAAACTGTATGAAATCGAATTCACAGTGCAATGTTCGTTGAAACATTTGTAATTTATTAATTTATGTAGTGCACATAGGTACCTGCAATTACACTACGACGAAATCGATTCACCTTCTAGCACCGATAATCGGCTGAAATATTCTGCGCAGACATTTTTGTGTATTTTTTGTGCGTTTCAAAGATTTCGAACGTAATAAGTAGGTAGGTACCTATGGTCTGATCTAAAAGTATCTGATTAAACCTTAAATTACCGAAAATATGGTTTTATGTGGCAGTGTTACAGGTACCCCTCTAAATTACTTTACAAGGACAATGTTTTGGAATCTGCAGTAGGATGCCAACAAGGTGACCCTCTCGGGCCAGTCATTTTCAGCTTGGCTATCCATCCAATTATCCAGAAACTAAATTCAAAATTTAACGTGTGGTATTTAGATGATGGAACGCTAGGAGGTGATGTAGACACCGTTTTGAAAGACCTACAACTCATCAAAGAACAATTTAAATCCATTGGCTTGGACCTTAACCCATCAAAATGCGAAATTTTCCTTTCTGACATTACCGACAGACAATTGACTCTTAAGAAATTTAATGCAATAGCCCCACAAATCAAAATTTTAGAAAAAAGTTCACTTCAGCTCCTAGGTTCCCCAATTTTAGAAGACAGCTTTCCTTCTTTCATCGACGAAAAAATCAAAAACTTTAACGACATTTCGGACAGACTCTCCAAAATTAATTTACATTCGGCATTCACCCTGATTAGATACTGTTGTTTTGGTCCAAATTTTATATATTTTCTACGCTCTTCCCCTTTATGGAAGCAGTCACACCTCTTGGACAAAATTGACCAAATTATTCGCAGCACATTAACATCCATTTTAAATGTGGCCTTGGACGACCGAGCGTGGCTGCAAGCCACACTACCCATCCGTTTTGGTGGCCTCGGCGTTCGCAAAATTACCAGTATTAGCTTACCCGCGTTCCTGTCCTCTGTCCGCAGCACTGAAAAGTTGACCGGGAAAATTTTAGCCCCCTGCCTGGTTTACTCTGAAGTGCCTTGCTTGACCGATGCAGAGAACGCCTGGAAAGCGGCTTGCCCGAATACAGATCGGCCCATGAACCCATCTTCCCAGAGGCAGTGGGATGAGCCGCTCTGCAGGTTGGTACGGAATAATCTTATTAATACGTCCACCAATACTGCTGAGCGTGCCCGCCTGTTGGCTGTGGGTGAGTGGGAGTCGGGCCTCTGGCTTCAGGCGCTACCGTCACCCAACATAGGTACTATGCTGGGTGATACCACCTTCCGGCTCGCTACCTGTCTGCGTCTGGGCGCTCCTTGTGTGGCTCCGCATCGCTGCCAATGCGGTGAAGGTGTCGACTGTCTCGGACACCATGGCCTATCCTGCAGTAAGAGTGCAGGCCGGTTAGCACGGCACGCCAGCATAAATGACATCATCCGTCGTGCTCTTGTCACCGCCGGAGTGCCAGCTGTTTTAGAACCCAATGGCTTGGCACGCGACGATGGGAAGAGACCAGACGGAATGACCATAATGCCTTGGAAGGTAGGTAGGCCTTTGGTGTGGGATGCAACGTGTGTCGACACCCTTGCGCCATCCCATCTTCCTAGCACGGCGGGCTGTGCTGGGGCTGCTGCTGCAGGTGCGGAAAACCTCAAACGGCGCAAATACTCCAATCTAATTGGGACTTATATGTTTGAGCCGTTTGGGGTTGAAACACTAGGGCCATGGGGTCCGAGTGCCCACTTAGTTTTTCAAGACATCGCCAAGCGGCTGGTCGACTCTTCACGTGACCAGAGGGCTGGCCTATTCTTTGGCCAAAGAATCAGCATTGCCATTCAACGTGGCAATGCTGCCAGCCTTTTGGGCACTTTTCCTGTTGACAGTGATGCGGACGAATTTTTTGATGCCCTATAATAATGCCCCCCCCCCTTGTTTATATACTTGTACATATTATTATTATTTTAAGTCTGTTTTTAAATCATGTAAATACGTTTGTGTAAATAAATATTCATCTGATTAAAAAGTATACAAACCCTGTTCAGGTTAAATTCTTACGCAATCACTAAATTAAGGGAATTAAGTTACTAAGTAACACTTTCATCTGCATTTTTAAAAGGTCTCAACTTTGTCTTACTACTTTTTTCAACAGTTATTGTTATAATAACATTAGTAAATTGTAATAAAAAAAAAACATCAACAAAAATTTAGGTACTTAATGAAATGAAATAAACATCTTTAAGGTTAGAATTTCGGGTTTTAGCATTCAAATAATCATATATCAATATAGTCTGTTCCAAAAGTATTTGACGAAAATATAATCAAATGGATCAGAACCAGAATCAGAAACGTACTTGATTTGAATCAAGAACTCAAGTACGTTTTCGTACTTTTGGAACAGACTATATAAATGTATTGTCTAGAATTCAACAGTCAAAGATCGACGAATAACAGCTGGGACCGACAGCTTAACGTGCTTTCTGAGGCTCATTCGTATATCTCGGTATCAAATGGATGGGTTTGATAATGAAATCACCCATCCACGGACCGACCTTGGCAAGCGTAGCTTAACCTTGATCGTTAGACCCGTGAGCCTGTTATCCACGAGCCCGGTTGCTGATTTGTTACGCAATTAATTAAGCAGGTTAATTACCACCCGTATATTCTGTCATTCATAGATGAATAATTAAAACATAGATAACACCATAAATAAAGTATTTAATTCAACAATAAAAAAAAAATAACTCGTGCATTTTGTTTTTCAAAAATGCTGGTTGAGGTCCTTATGGTAATATTTCTTTGGCAATAATTTAATATCATCTACATCGAAATCAAAGGTGTTTAAAATTTAGGCAAGTTTAGGTGAATACAATATAAGTTTAAAAATGTTCAATTTTCTACTTAAGTATTAATCTTTGCTTATGTACACAATTCACAAAACTATCCTATAATTAGTATTTGGTATTAAACTATAGTAGCCCCGACGAATAAAAAAAGTCGGACAGATTCTCGTTAACAAGAAACTGTGTCACTCAAGTCGGCCAGCTCGCTGTAGGTATCCAATGGGTGAATATTTATGACTATTGACTGACCAACTAATGTGTGAATGCCTGCGTACAACGAGCTGACCGACATGAGTGACACAGTTTTTTGCTAGCGAGTATCTGTCCGACTTTTTTTGTTCGTCCATGTATCGCCATCGCTACATACACATACGTACAACAATTTAGTATAGTTCATCTAAAGATACATTATATCATTACAATATAATTCTTTTGTTAAAAACAATATTTCACAATTTATTGAAGTATCCGCGACATGCTATCAGAACATGTAAAAATCCCTTCCCTTATTATATTCTTTATAGTGATCTGCCTTTATCATATCAGCAGCTTTTTCGCCAATCATCATGACAGGAGCATTAGTATTCCCGCTAGGGATCAGTGGAATAATCGAAGCGTCGACAACCCTCAGTCCAGCTACATTATGGACTTTCAAACTTTCATCTACCACACCTTTGGGACCCATACTACAAGTCCCCACAGCATGAAGCAATGATGCTACAGTATTCTTCGCATAACATTTCCAGTATTCATCCGAACCCCACTCTACGTCTTCACATCCAGTCACACTCAACTTCGGAAGACTACCATCAACCTTTCTGAAATATGTAGTATTTATCAAAGTATTCATATACTTCACTCCTTCTACAGCCACCTTTAAATCATAAGGATTTCTATAATACCCCAAATCAATTAGGGGATCATCAAAAGGATCCGCACTTGTCAATCTCACTTCACCTCTTGATAAAGGATGTAAAAGAACGAGCAATATATTATCTATTTCGTTGAAGGCGTTGGCTGTTCCTTGTGATAAGCACAGATTATCATCGAAGTTAGCGATCGATTTACATGCAATCATTATGGCAGGGGATCCTCCAGCCCCAATGTATGTGTTGAAAAATTGAAAGTGAGGTTGTAATTTTGACGGGTAGTCAGAAAAAGTAGAGTTAACCCTAAAGAAACCACTTTGCACCGGAACAGGCAAAGTATCCAGTTGTGGAGCTGCTATTATATTTTGTGCTGCCGAGAAGATTCCAAGTTTACCTTTATAAATCAACTGTAAAGTTTGGTGATCATGTAAATTTTTGCCGACAGGGAGATCTACCAAAGTTTGTATACCTAGTTTTGATAATTCTTCTTCAGGTCCTATTCCTGACTGTAAAAGAATTTTAGGGCTGTTTATCGTACCAGCTGAAATGATGACCTCCTTGTCAGCGTAAACTTGGATTGTTTTCTTATTAGACGAAGAGACTTGAACGCCATATGCACGCAATGTTTGAGGATCAATTAAAACCTTAGTAACAGTGGAGAATTTTGCTACTTTAAGATTAGGTCTGTCTTTAGCTGGTCGCAAGTAGGCTTCAGCTGTGCTTGATCTTCTACCGTTATAGATAGTAAAATGTGGTCGAGCAGCGCCACAAACTTTCAGCCCATTGATTTCCAGAACGCGCTCGATACCCATTTCTTCGTAAGAATCTAATCTGATATCATCAATGGCAGCAGTTGACGCTAAGGTCACAGGTCTGGATACTTTTACTGGACCGTCTGCTGAATGGAGAAAAGCATTTCGTGGATTCTCAAACAGTTTTTTATCTGTCATACCTTCCAGCTTCTTAAAATAGTAAAGCACCGTATCCCAATCCCACCCAGGTGCTATTCGGTTCCAGTTTTCGTAATCTTCGGGTAATCCTCGGGAGTATATCAGATAGTTTGTGGAAGAACAGCCTCCGAGCACTTTCCCTCGAGGGTAGTACAAAAACCCACCTGGATGTGCCTTCCCAATGCCTTCATCAAGCAGACCTTTATAATTCCAATCATATTCCGTACCTTGCAGTGTTGCAAACAGACCTGGAATCTAAATATTGAAGTTGTTATTTAAATTGAAAGAGCATTTAGTAATAGATTCAGTTGTTCGCTACGAAAAGGCATGGATTCCGCTTTCTATCGTTGACATACTTTTTTAAATATTTTCAACCATATTGCCAACAACTTGATATTTTGCCGTGGCAATGACTTAGTCGTAAATAACCACATTAGTAAGACAATCCGTAATTGTGGTTGAAAATACGTTTCAAAGTACAGAAGATGCCTTAAGATTGCTTGCAAGCGACTATAGGTACCTAGGTAAATCGTAACCTACAGGCCTATTTTGTTCGTGTGGAAATCTTCATGGATACCTGCCCTCTCCCTCCTTGCCACTGCCGAGCAGTGGTAGCCCAATGGTACCAAATGAGCACGACACGACAGGCAGGGTCTTTACTTTGTGAAAATAATTTCATCACATGAAATTATCTCAAAACAGTGAAGGAAAACATCGTAAGAAAAACGGCATGTCCTAGAACCAAAAATTCGAAGTCATGTGAAATCTACCAACCCGCACTGGGCCCGCGTGGTAGATTACAGCCCACTCCATATCGAGAAGGCCTATGCCCAGCAGTGGGAACATTATAGGCTGATTATTTGTAAATATGTATGAGAGTTATTCCGGAAAGGTTTCGTTAGTGTAACAAGTATTTTCTCCAACGGTAGCAGAAGCAAATTAGGCTACCTTAAGATAAAATAGATAATCAGTCGAAAATGCAGAGCCTAAGCCCACCACAGACAGCTATAATATATATTATAGTAAGACATATTACGATATATTTTCCAAAGTAATCGTGACCTCAGACGGAGTTATAAATGTTATAATATATTTCTAGTACGCACCAAAAACTGCGCAAAAAAAAGCAAAAGCAGAGTATATTAATATATATTATAGTAACGTCTGTGACGGGCTTAAGGCGTCCTCTCTGCGATTGATAATCTACCACGTAGGCTCAGTGCCAGTGTTCTAGAAATTTAATTTTCCTTACAATCTTTTTCTTTACCGTTGCAAGTAATACTCGCCTGCAATAGACTGCGTACTTGCGTAGTACAGCAAATTACCTCAAACAGTGTACTTACCACGCTGGTGGGTGGCGGGTCTCCTCCGGCTTCGATGAGGAGTACCTTGAAGTCTGGTATCTCCGACAGACGTGCAGCTACCACTGCGCCGGCAGATCCACTACCGACAACTATAAAGTCGAACCTTTCACCATCTGGAACAAAATAACGAAACTAATCAGTAATAATGACGGATAGGTCCAGTTCCCATAGCTAAATCAAATGGTTCGGTTAAGAGTGCGGATTTCGCCAATGAAATTGAACGCGTTCAGCACATCTAAACGCGTTCAAGACCTGTCAGGGTACAATATACCATAACAATTTTGGGACTGACAGCTCTTGAACGCGTTTTAGAAATGCTGATTGCGTTCAGTTTCATTGGTGAAATCAGCCCGCCATTACCAATATTACTTACTTATATACTTACTAGCCAATATTAGGCATGCTAAAACAACCGAGTTCCAAAAAAGACACCACAATAACTTTAATTTCGGAAGTCGGTGAATTTGGTTTTGCATTTTCGTTTTTGCCACCAACTTCCGATATTAAAGTAATTTTAACTTTGTGGTGTCTTTATGAGAAGTCGGTTGATTTTTTTATTTTTCACTTTTTTGTTGTGGTACTACCTGCTGTGTACATAGCAGTAACAGGAAGTTATTATAACATCATCCACATAGAATAAAGTAGGAAAAATACCAAATGAAAAAAAAAAGAATTTTAAAATCGGTCCACAATTGACGAACATATGGAATAACACAAATAAAAATACATAGGTACGGACGCCAGCAGGTCAACCTACCCGAAACTGTCAAATTGTCCCAATCAACTTTGAACCTTATGCTTTAGTAATAAAGTTGAAAATTTATTAAATAAACTTGAGAGATTGTAGTAGGTTGATGTGCTGGCGTCTGTACATACAATCATAGAACCTCCTACTTTTTTGAAGTCGGTTGAAAAGTAAAGTATTTATTATGCAAAATTTCGGCGACTTTGTTGACGATACTGCCACCTTGACTTGCCCAACACATCGTCCGCCTGCTAACAATTATGGTTGGACCCCATAACTCTTATAGACCAAATAACAGGCTAGCCAACCCAAAGCTCGAACCCAGGCTGGTTGCGACTGCTAGACCAACGAAGCAGTGTCATCATTCACAATAATTGAATACCAAAGTTTATCTACCTGTTATCTTGTAGTTGTCGGGCCATCCCGTCTGAAGAACTGCCTGTGACAAAGTCAGGGCGCGCAGGAACCATTGAACCACCGATGAAGACCGCCAAGATTGTATGAAGCTAAAGAATTCATTGACAACTATATTCATGGGCATCATTTTAGAAAGAAAACTTTGTCATTCCTCTCTGACAATACTAGGTCAAAATGACCGATTAATTTCTGGACCTTTGAATTTTAAGAGCGGATACAAAAAGATTTTTTACTACGTCGATTGTTATTGTAGCATAATTTTGACAATTAGATCAGACACACACACACATGACTGTTTCATGAACAGACTCTACACAACTATGCACACTGCCCGCTTTAATAGTCAATACAGTCATACTGTTACATTTTATAGGCTTACCTATAATAACTTAGTACAAATCTTGTGACCATCCTTTAAATGGACTATCGGATAAAACCTAATTTTACCTACTTTAATCATTTGCAGGGCTTTATGAGCAGGACACGTAAGTTGACTAATAATACTTAGCACCTGTTTCATATTCACTTGTTCATAAAAGGCCGAAGCATCATTGCTTGATGCTTCGGCCTTTTATGAACAAGAAGACTAGTTCAGAAACAAAAAACAGTCAAAAGTTGTCGAGGAACTTAGTTCCACACGGTTGGAACTTCTATTTTATGGTCTCTCCGAAAGCATTGGAATGGTTTTGATCCTTGGGGGCACGGGCGTCAGCAGTTTGTTCATGCTGGAGACTCTTCGTCGAGTTGGTTTGATGTTGTAGCTGGCGTCCCTCAAGGCGGTATATTATTGCCTCCTTTGTTCTCCATTTTTATTAACCTCATTACCACCTTGCTTCGGATTGCGTATCATCATTATGCCGACGATTTGCAGCTTTGGGACCGAAAAAGGGGGCGGGGGTTCGGAAAAAATCACGAAATATCACGAGGGAGGAGGGGGTGTAGTGAGATATATCATCAACCAGTCGGTTGTCTTTTAAAGTGAAGGCACGTGAACATATACGTACATAAGAAGTTGGCAGAAATATCCCAGCACTGATTCGCTGGATTCGTTTTTTCCTCTACTGATCGTTATTTATTAATTACCGATCGTTATTTCTCCTGACATAGTTTATTATGTTTTTATGTACCTCTCTATGTATTTATTCTTGTATTTCATAGTTATTTTCGGGTTATCTATCCCTTACGTTGCACCTGCCATGTTTCCTCTCTGCATCACCACCTCAGGCATAAGATTTGTTACAGCTGTAGTGGCAATCATGTCATTTGGTTTAAATAGGTTTTTATTTTTATTATTTTATTTTGCTTTTATATAGATTATTTTCTTTTAGATTTTGTGAATGTGAGAACGTTGTAGGCTTAACAGACTGTAGATCTGTCGACCATTTTCTATCTTGCTAAGTACCTGGTACTTGTTGATAGGCCTACGCTGTCCTCTCATACCTATTAACATTGTACTGTATTTTGAAAACATTGTAAATACCATTTACTTTTAAAAGAGTAACCGTGGAATTTCTTGCCGGCTCTTCTCTGTACCTAGCTTCTGACGTTTCATAAGTGCTCTTGTAGGTTTATGTGAAATAAAATATTTTGAATTTTTTGAAGTCCACCTAGCGTACCTATAGGGTGGCAGGGCCATCGACGTGAAAACGGACAAAATGTATGGAACAGCAATTTTTTTAAATGACCGATGAAAAATTTCAATCCACCCTGAATTGATTTTTTTTTTGGGTTCAGATTCATGTAGTGAATCCATATGGGGTAACAATTTTTGCGTCGATATCCCTGCCACCCTGTATACGGCATTTTATTTACTTGTCCATAAAGTTTTAATAAATACATAATTATATTAATAAGACCCTCATATACCATGTTTTAAAGCAAATAGATATATTCTATTCTATTCTGCCACAAATTTTGTGGTTCACCTACGATCCTCGTATGCAGTTCAAGGCAGCACTGGTGTTAACGAGGCCTTTAATTTATGTAATGAATTCTCGTTGCATCTAGAATTTCGTTTATAAAAAAGTGATCAATTTAAGGTTATCAGTTTTTGTTATCTTAATTGTTCATTAAAATGTTCAAAGCCATATTGGGCAATGTTGGGCAACATTTCACCCAGGAGCCATACAAAATTTGTAAAATGTCAAAAAAAATTATTTGAAGTGAAAACTTCTTTAGCGGCGTTGTGCACTTTTTTGTGATGGGTAAAAAATGTTAAACTCGCGTCAGGACACGTGACCTGATCGAAAATTCGTAAGACGTATAAAAATAAAAGAACATCATTCACTTTTATTATGGATGGAAATTGATATTTCAGAGAGATAAACTTTTTAATGTAAAATAATAGTAATAGTTCTGAATTAGTGTTAAATTTTTAATGTAAAATAAATTGTCATGTTTGTATACGATAGCGCAATAAATGAATATTGTATTTTACCACATAAATGATAGTACTTTTATACTGATAATTAAAGCAATTCGTGCAAAATTATTCCCTAATCATTCCAAAATATCAAAAATTGCCAACATATTCAAGTTTTCACTTCTGCCGGCACTCCCGGAGTGCAACCCGTTGATTTTTTTTTAATTATTATTACTACGATATATTACGCATTTCAAAAACACTGACGCATTGATTTAAACTCAGTAAGATTAATATTTCTTGAAATAAATACCATCGCCCGACATTGTCTGACGTGGCCCGCTCTGAACGATTATTGTAATTTGTACCGCTCAAGCCACGCGGGTCAAGATGTCGCTCATTTCTAAATAGGAACCGAAATTCTTAAAAGCTTGCTCCGAGTGCTATAAACCAAAAAGTGCAGATCTTCGGTAGAGTTAAAGCAAAAAATAAAGTAAAATAAGTTAAAACGTTTTGCAACGACTGCCCCAACAATCAATTTTTATGACTGTTTTATTGCGACCAACCGGTCTATTTGAATAACCCTTCCTTTTTTTAAATGTAGTGTTGTTCACTGTTTTACTTAATTCGAACCTACTACCACAGGTTTGCAAAGCGGTCGTGCGGACCACTAAGCTAGGTATGTATTTGCTTTGTTGAAAGTTGACTTAAATAGCCGTTCTTATATAAGTTCTTACTAGCTAAGTAGTCAATAATAACGTAAATTATTGACTACTAATTGATGTAATGAAAAACAATTCGACTGTTGTCATACACTGTTAAGTAGGTATATTGTATTCATTTCAATAAGTAATAGTAGGTACCTCATTAAATAGTAGATTGTTAAACAAGAGTTAGTTAAAATGGTAGAGTAAACAGAAACCGAGTTATAATCGGTTTTTAGCGCCGTGTGTTACACTCTACTTTTCACTACGACTGCGAGAAAATAAAATGATCTAATACAATATTAAATATTTTATACCATTCCCCCTCTAAAAAGCTTATTTTATCCACTGAAAACAGTGAATAAAAAGCACTTTTAATCACTATTTTGGTGTTTGAATTTAGAACACACCAATATATTCGACCTACATCTCAAATAATCTCAATGCTATACAACCACCTTGCCAAAAATACTCGATACAAACTCCTTGTGCAAAGAATACTCGACATACAAACTCCTTGTGCAAATAACTCCGAAATCGACATTTTCGACAAGGAGTAGAGAGCATTAGAATAAAAACTGTTTTATGTTCTTTGCTGTCATTAGTAAATTAGCGTAATTTCGAATACTATAAGTGGTACGAACACAAATTGTTGCAATTTAAATGTGCATTTTAATTAATTTAGCCTTCTTTTTTCTTAATTAAATGTCTATTTTTACTTAAATCTTTATTTTTATGCAACTCTTGAATAAAACGAATTTATCGAGGGCCATGAATCATTCGCGTCGCTCAGGATTCTAACTCTTGAATCATCATGAATCGGTCAGTCGTTAGAATCCTTCACTTGCTCGTGATTCATCTATGGCCCTCGCTTTAAATCCGTCCTTATTCACTAATTTCATAATATACTATTATACCATTCCCTCTCTAAAAGGCTTATTTTATTCACTGAAAACAGTGAATAAAAAGCACTTTTAATCATTATTGTCGCGTCGCTCAGGATTCTAACATTTGAATCACTCGTTACGACGGGTCGTTCAACTACAGACGCGGGCGTGGAATTACTGAAGAGCATATTCGAGGCCTGAGAGGAGTCGCAAGATACTCTTGGCATTTTCTGCGACTTGTCCAAGGTCTTCGATTGCTTACATCATGACACCCTCATCAGAAAACTGTACCACTATGGTATGACGGACAAGGCCGTTGACCTTCTGACTTCTTATCTGAACAACAGATTTCAGAGGGTCGATGTTAATGGCAAGAGATCTGCAGGATCTGCGGTCACCATGGACGTTCTTCAGGGTTCAATTCTAGGTCCTTTCTTATTTATAATGTATATAAATCGCAGGCAATAGGGAAGTGTCATCGCAGATGACACTTTCCTATTTTTTTAAATCAAACAGTTAGTCAACTTTGAACAAGTTAACGATGCACTCTCTAAAGTTGTGCATAGGTTTAATGTAAATAATCTTCTCCTGAATGAAAAAAAGACTAAACTCCTTAGATTTTCAACGCAAAATACCAGGCAGCTAACTACCAATGTTCAAGTTAATGGAATAGAGTTGGACCCTATTGAGTCAACAGTTTTTCTTGGAATAACTATTGACGGTAAATTACAATGGGACAATTTTTCTATGTGTGGGCACACATAGAAAAATTGTCAAGAAGGCAAAGTTCAGCCGCCTATGCTGTTAAAAAAAATTGACAGATAACTGACGTGGATACAGCCAGAATTGTTTAATTTAGTTATTTTCATAGTCTTATGTCTTATGGGATTCTTCTCTGGGGAACCTGTGCGGACATTGAATACTATCTTTGTTCTACAGAAAAGGGCTGTTCGAGGCATTTACAACCTAGGTCCAACAGATTCCCTTCACGAAAAATTCAGAGAAATAAACATTCTGACTGTAGTCTCACAATATATTTTTGAAAACTTATTGTATGTACACAAATATATATCAAATTTTAATAAAAAGACCGACTTTCATAGTTTAAATACCAGGAATAAACACAACCTTGCTGTACGTAGAATATGGCAGTAATTTGATAAACTTTTTTTTTTGTGTCGAATAATGGAGGAAAGAATATATATTCAGGAAAGAATATTGTTCCTCAATTCGTGGAATTTTTTCTTTTTTTTTTCACTACCGTACACTTTATGGCCGATAATGAAACATCTTTAATTTGATGAAAATAGTAGAAAAACAAATGTAAGTTTGTGTGTGTTGCCAAATATTTTTCATTTGGTGCCTTATTTACCAAATTCTCGATATCTTTCCTCGTGAAAACTTTGGATTTCTTGGCCTTGTAGCTGGTGGATAATTTCTTGAGAAAAGCCGTCAAATTTACATATTTTTTTATATTGACACTATGTCTTGCCTGTATAGTTGTTCGTAACATTTAATACACACATTAAAAAAAGTTTACGATCAGTATGAAAAATCTAAATCTTTTTTGTTACGGTAGACTATATTATAATTTCTTCTTCTTTTTAGTTTCCATACTTAAAAATATAGAATTAGAATACAAAATAAAAAAACTAACTGAATTTTGTTTTCCATATAAGTATAAGATATTCAATCCAAGCTTACGCTCATTCAGAAATCTGACTTAGTCTATTTTAACGGATTTATTATATTTTTCCGTGAAAAGTTGTTATTGATAAAATGCCAAGAGGATTATCAGAAGTTTTACGACCAAGAATTATAACTTTGAGGGAAGAAGGATATTCCACGAGAGAAATAGCACGCAGAGTTGCTTTATCCCAATCCTGTGTCGTGGCCACGTTACAGAGGTACCACGGCATGGATAATTTAGCTGACCGACCCCGCATTGGTCGCCCAACTGTTCTGACAATAAAAGCAGAAGTGCGGGCCGCCTCTGGACTTGATGTTAGCACTCAGACGTTACCATTCGGAATTGCTTACACCAGGCTGGTCTACGAGCACGGAGGTCTTAGCGATCACCTCTGAATTCACGGTAACGTCAGTGACGGAGATTGCAGTACTGGTCGATGATAATGCGCCCGCACATCGAGCTCAACGAGTCAATGCTTCTCTCAGAGAATACGACATCACAAGGTTAGACTGGCCTGCCGGTCTTAGACCCAATAGAGAAACACGTTTTGTTGATAAAGTGTAATTTTAAAAATATATCAGCTTTTGCTAGTGATCGCAAACTTTTTTAATGTGTGTATGTGCTCCAAAGGATTGAAATTTTATATTTTTTGGAAAGTTCATCAAAATACGTACGAAAAACTCCTTCCGTAAGCGATTTCACTGCTTTTTCTGTCCTCCACTTCATAAACTTTTCGTTAGTATTTAAATAAATGCTTTGTGACCTTGACGGCATCAGATTGAAAATTATTTATTTTCCCTTATCTTCCATCTGCAAATTAGGGCCTCCATTCTCACTAGTTGATGAAATATTCACTGTTGTAAATTATATTACGGTCACCATTGCAATTTGTAATAATTAGAGAAAAATTCTAAAGATTTCGCGCCAATGGCTTTTTTATTTTATTTCTTCAGTAGCCGCAACGCAATGCACACATTCTACCGAAGAGATCGCCGCTTTTAGTTCCATTTTCAAAAATAAAATGTTCTTCTTTTTTGTTAAGTCGAGTCTAAGGACTCGACTTAACAAAAAAGAAGAACATTTCATGATTATTCTACTTAAGAATAAAGAAAGACTTCGTTTTAGGCTCGTTGGAAACAGACAAAAAAAAACCCCTAGAGGAAGATATGCTATTTTATCCCCGCTCTGGTACGCTACAATGACGGATTTTTTGTTTGAAAAAGTTATTTCCATTTTATATTGCCTACATTTTTCATAATGTATTTTTTTTTTATCTGTTTTTTGCGAATAAATATAATATAATATTGATTTTTATTTCGGAACAAAGAACCCATAGGCTGTTAGTAACATAATATTTAAACAACTTATTATCTAGTGTGCGTTAGTACCAATCACCCTTCGCACAAACTGCTTTACAATTGGAGAGCTGAAACTCTCCGCTACCTGTATTAATCTCACGGTGAAAAATTTGCTGAAGTGATATTGAAGGGAGCTGTCATTCCACCTGCTGCTAGGAACTGACAGCTCACTCCGAGCTCACTTCATCTAAATTTTCACGGTGAGATGGTTACAGAATAGCACTGCAGTTCTCTTCAATAAATACCGATTATTATATTTTATTATAAGCACAACGTACTCGGAACTCCATAATAGAATAACAAAATGTAAAAAATAAAAACTCAATGCAATATCAAATATTGATCGAACTTACAACCACAGGTTTTAAAAGCAATTGTCGATCCCCTAAGCAAATTGGTTTGTTGAAAGTTGACTAAAATAGACGTTCTTAAACACGTTTTGATTGGCTGCTTAAAGGTATAGCTTGATGATAATCCTTTAAAATCTGTAGCGACGTGCAATATTCTAACCTTTTGGGTCGTCTTTTTTACAATTTGCGGTAAACTGCAGAAGAAAACGAACTTAATGTAATATTGATCATCCCCCATACATAACAAATAGCCTGTAGACTCACCTGACTTATTATAGAGAATATTTATTCAAGAACAATATCTTTCGGGTAGTATTTGCATGATGCTGGAACGCATACATTCAGATAAACAGGCAAACATTCTAAATATTTTTTTCGATATATGAATCGTTTCCAGACCTCGGCCTCGTAACAATTGGGTTCAATGTAAGTACCTACAGTTAAGCTCCGCTACGATTTTATTAAAGTATTTAAAGACTAGCTAATGCTCAGCATGCGATGCAATGCCTTTATAACCGACTTCAACAAAGGAGGACGTTATAATAAAATGTTCGTCCGTCTGCATTTTTTTTTTTTTAATGTATATAAATCGATATTATCCATGTATATTCTAAAAAATAAATACATATACCTAATTAGAATTAAAATGTAACTACTATTTTAGCTCCTCGTCGTGGTCCGACACAAACTGCCTGCTTGTTGTTCAATCATAATTTAAAATATAGGTAGTTATGTAACTACTTCTAATACTTAAATGGATCAGTAGGTAATCTACGAGTATTAATCATCAGTATTCTAAGCGCTAACTTCTTACAAAATTATTACGAGATATTTAAATCTATTATTGTAAGAATACTAACAGTCACGGTCAGTTCAAATGTAGGTAAGTGGCGTGCGTGAGTGAGGCGAGTAGGTATACCTACTATAACGTTACGTTTAGCTCCGTCATCCACGGAGCTAAACGTAACTTAGGTTACAATTAAAATAATAATAAAAAAATATACTAAGATTAAAGTTTAAGTGTAGGACTTTAAGGGACGGCTTCACAGGACATGGGATGATCGGGATAGGCGGGAGGCAGGATCAGGCAGACGGGCAGGCAGCAGGCAGCGCGGAGGAGCTGGGCTGTGGCGCAACACGGAGCAGATTTATCCACCCTGTCATTGGAGGCCTCTTTTGTGTGCGTGTATTCGTAGCGTCTTACGCCACGTGATTAAAGTTCGTTTGGAATCCGAGTAGACGCCTCCTACAGGGGTAGGCAAAAGAGTCGGACAAATGATACACAGTATTAAACGCAGTCAATGTTTATTATCAGAGACCACTAAATATCGACAGTTTAGATTACACACTTAGTATGATTACACGTATAATTACGCTATATACACGCACACAAGCTAGTTACATTGAACTAAAGTTAGAGTAGTTAACTGTATTAAAAATAATACCCAAGGAGCAGAAAAACAGAGATTTCTTCGAAAGCCAAAGCAAGACTGAAAAATTTGAAGGTCGTTTTTATCGTTCTGTCATATGTTTCAAACATATTAAGTTATTTCTTAATTTATTGATGGCCAGAACTAATAAAAAGTGGTTACAGAGGGAAAACCCTTCACCTGCCCTTATTGCGAAGGTTACAGTGTATTAACCAGCTTTTTATGAGGTCTAGAAGAAGATAAAGTGTAGGTACTTGTCCATGATGCGTTATGTCTATGGTTTAGAAAAATTTATTAGACAGATGACAGCATATAATGAAACTGTCAGAATATAAAATATTCTAAGATTTTTTACAAAAAGGATAGGATAACATAGGTTTTGGAAGCTAAAACAATCAGAAATTATTAAAAGTATGCTTTTCAGGGGTACAAAGTCAAAGAATATACAAAAAGAAAGTTACATGAGTGACATTTGTTAAGCTTTAATTATGTAAAGCTTATAATTGAGAAGTGGCTGTAGATGCAGAATTAACGTTATAATAAAACTTTGTTTTATTAAGTAGAAGGAATATAATTTATAGTGAAAATTGACAAGACAGAAGTAACTAAAAAACATTGCTAAGCAACAACCATCGATATAATAAAAAGGTTGTATATCTTCACATCCACGATACTTTTTTTTTAGAGCTTGGACAAATCTTGAAGTCCAATTCTACAGCTTAGCATGTTCAGTCTTGGTCCAAACAATGGCTTCGTAAACATGTCCGCCAATTGCAATTCTGTAGCGACTTGTTTGACAGCGAATTCTCCATTCTGAATACATTCTCGAATGAAGAAATGTTTTATCTTGATATGTTTTGTTCTCCTATGGAACTCATAAGGTGGGTTCTCAGACAACCTTATAGCAGACTCATTGTCAACGTAAATTGTCGGTTTTTCATTCAGGTCTGTTATGTCCGTTAATTCCTCCAGGAGTTCTTTTAGCCATAAGGCTTCTCTCGCAGTTTCTGTCATGGCTACGAGTTCAGCCTCCGTTGAGGAGATAGCTACTCTAGCTTGTTTTTGGCTTTTCCACATGATGGGACCGGAGAATAGGAAGATCATCCCTGACGTCGAATGGCCAGTGGTTGTGTCACCACCAAAGTCAGCGTCACTGAAACATATCAGCCTCTTCTCCCGGCTTTTCGCGAAGACAAGTCCTTTGTCTATAGTACCCTTAAGGTATCTAAAAATTCTTTTGACTCTCATCACATCAAACTTAGTAGGACTTTCTAAATGCCTAGACGCAACACTCACAGCGTAGCTTATATCTGGCCTTGTAGCGACCATTAGGTATGCTAGGGCTCCCACAGCTTGACGATAGGGAAATGACGAATATGATTCATTATCTTCTTCTTCTTCATCAATGCCAATTTTTACTGCCGGCGTTGCAGCGACTTTGGAGTTACTCATTCCAAACTTTTCAAGTATCTTCTTAGAATAAGACCTTTGGTTTAAGGTAATACAACCATCTTTGGTTTTATTAATTTCTAGTCCAAGGAAATAAGACGCCGGTTTTGTGGTTATTTTAAACCTATTTTTCAGCTCTTCAATAAATTTCCTTCCAACATTTTCACTAGTTGAAGCCACCAAACCGTCATCTACGTAAAGCGCAATTAACACTTGTTCACGTAAGTAAAGGCAAGGATCTTTTGTGCTTTGCTTGAATCCTGAATTTATAAGATATTCTGATATGCAGACATTCCAGCATAGAGGAGCCTGTTTCAGCCCGTAAAGGCTGCGTTTAAGTTTGCACACTTTCTTAGTGCCATCATTGAATCCCTCTGGCTGCTTCATAAAGATTTCCTCTTTTACAGTTCCGTTTAGAAACGCAGTCGATACATCGAACTGTTGAAGTACCAAGTTTTCTCGAGCAGGTATTCCTAAGACAGCTCTTATAGTACTGAGGCGGGCTACCGGACTGAAAGTCTCCTGATAATCAACGCCAGGTTTTTGTGAATACCTTTTACTACCAATCTGGCCTTATATCGTTCAATTGTACCATCTGGATTGTTCTTAATTTTGTAAACCCATTTACATGGCAATGGTTTACGATTTTTCGGAGGGTCGACTAATTCCCAAGTCTTCATTTCTTTCAATGATTCCATTTCATTTTTCATAGCTTCTAACCATTTGACCTTATCCTTGCTATTCATAGCATCTTTAAACGTTTGAGGTTCTGTTTCATTATCCATATCCATGGCTGCCATAATATAATCCTCAAATATTTTAGGTCTGTCAATCTGTGATCTATCACGAAGATTGTATGTCCTCCGTTCTTCTGGGACAAGAACGGAAGCATCGACATCTATGTCGTTTTCATTTGGTTGATCAGCAGTTTCACTGCCGTCATCAATCCCGAGACTGTCATAAAACAACTCGTTATTTTCATTTTGTACAGGTACCTTGTTAGAGGTTGCAATAACATCATCTTGTACTGCTTGCTGTCTACTAGCATTGTCTTTTGTAGTACCTTTTAAATATATTTCTGCTTCATCCAGTTCACTGTCAGTCTCGTTTGATCGCTTGTGATCATTTAATTCTTGAAAAGGAACAGAAATCACATTTTTACCATCTTCGTAGAACATTTTCTTTAAAATTCGGACATCCTTGGAAACAAGAATGCGTTTCTTTGATGGAACGTATATTCTAAACGCTTTTGAAACTTCCGAGTAACCAGCGAACATACCAGGAATTGCCTTTGAAGCAAATTTGTGTTCACGTTTTCCTTTCTTTAGTATGAACGTTTTAGCACCAAATACATATAGATGATTAACGCAGGGTTTTCTACCTACCCATCTTTCGAATGGTGTTTGGTTTTCAATACTCTGGTTAACGCTTCGGTTAGACAAGTAATTTGCAGTATATACCGTTTCTGCCCATAAACACATAGGCGCTTTAGATCCCAACACCATGCATCTAGCTTTTTCTATAAGGGTTCTATTTTTCCTTTCAGCGATTCCATTTTGATGTGGAGTGTATGGTGCTGTCAATCTTCTTGCTATACCATTTTGCTTCAGAAATGAGTCAAACTTCAAATTTCGGTACTCCGTACCGTTATCGGTCTGTAGGCATTTAATTTTGTTTCCTGTGAAGTTCTCTGCTTCTACCTTGTAGTCTTTGAATTTTTCTAATACTTCGTTTTTATTTTTAATAAAGTATACTCGGCAGTATCTACTGTAGTCATCAATGAAACTTACAAAATACCTGTTGCCATTCAGTGAAGGTTGTTTAAATGGTCCACAGACGTCACTATATACGATCTCAAGACGCTGACTCGTACGTGAATAATTTTTGTCACTCTTCTTGCTAGGCACTTTGCTCAATTTTCCTTCTGTGCATATTTCGCATTCACCTAAAGAACTATTGCGGTTGAAGTCTAATCCAATCAGGCTTTCATTCTTTAAGGCGAGCTTCAAGTCCCTTTCGCTCATGTGTCCCATTTTACAGTGCCAATGTTTAATAGCATCTGTATCCACTTCTTTTGCTACGTCATTACTACATTCTATAGCATTGGCTCTATGTCTGTCAACATTATTATTTTTGGTTTGGAGATAATATAGACCATCGTCTTCTCTCACTGCTTGCAAATTGTACTCCTCGCTTGTGATCATTAATTATTGCCTTCTTCTTAGTGAATAGAATAGTGAGTCCTACATCAGTCATTTTCCCAACAGATAGTAGATTAGCACACAGGCTTGGTACATAAAATGCATCAGTTATTCCAATTTTTCCTTCTTCAATTTCTATTTCTGCAGGCCCTGACCCTTTTATCTCTGCAGTTTTGTCCTTTGAAGCGAGTTTAAGGGTTTTTGAAATTTTCTTCATCTCAATAAAAGGCTTATCCGAAAATGTCATATGTGACGTACATCCACTGTCAAGTATCCAGCATTTTTGGGCTTTGTCATTTATGAAGTAGCTACTGAAGAGGTTTGTTTCTTTATCGTCCTTTTTGGTATAGCTGTTCTTAGGCTTCTTATAATTTTTCTTGACTGTATTCTTATTTTTAGACCAGCATTTGGACGTGTCATGGCCTTTCTTTTTACAAATCTTGCAAAAGGTGTAGAAACTTTCTTCAGCGTCATTCTTTACGCTAGTACTAGGGATGTCACGACGACGTGCATCACTCTCTTCTATAATTTTAATCTTTAGCTTTTCAGGGTCTGGAAGTGAGTCTTGAGATTCAATTGCAGCCCTGAAATTTTCGTATTCCGAAGAAAGGCTATAGAGCATCATGATTGACAATAGATCACTGTTGAGATCAATATCCATATCTTTTAGTTTATCAACTGTATCCATGAATTTATTTAAATGCTCGCGTGTATCTGTACCTTCTTCTAGTTTAGCTAATATAAGCTGCTTTAGTAGGGTAGCCTTTCTGGCTGGACCCTTACTTGCATAGATTGATTCAAGAGTCGTCCACACATCTCTGGCAAATTTACAGTTTTTTACCTGTTTCAGTTCTGAAGGCGCTATCAACAACATCAGCTCTGATTTAGCCATTTCGTCATCGTCAAGAACATTTTTTGATGCGTCTACCTTTGGATATTCTTTTACACATGCCCATAGTTTATTTTTTACTAAGTATGCTTTTGCATGTATACACCACGTATCGTAGTTTTCCTTTCCTAAAGGTTGGATTCTTACAATTGACATTCCGAATTTTTTTCCTTATCGTTTTTATTCAAATAACTTAAATTTTTCGCTCTGCTACCATGTTAAGCTTTAATTATGTAAAGCTTATAATTGTGAAGTGGCTGTAGATGCAGAATTAAACGTTATAATAAAACTTTGTTTTATTAAGTAGAAGGAATATATTTTGGGTAAAATATTGACAAGACAGAAGTAACTAAAAAACATTGCTAAGCAACAACCATCGATATAATAAAAAGGTTGTATATCTTCACAACATTCGATTTCAATAGCTAAATAAATCAAAATATGGTTTGTTTAGTTCAATAATTAATAACATATAGAAAGGCTTATGATATGGTTCTGCACGGCAGAACACCACACTACTTAGCTTGATCTTAATTAGTATTCTAGCACGGTGTAACATAGAGCTGCTTATTAATTAAGTAGGTACTAATTATGTGCAATATTTTGAGGATACTATAATACATTATTATTATAATTAGTATCCAAATTAGTCTATTTTTAATTATAATTTTATATGTAGGTATATTTGACTGCCATTTATTTCACTGTCTCGTCTCGTGTTCACAAGGGTGACTGCTGAGCGTGAGGTCCTAGGTTCGATTCCCAGATTGGGTAGTGTTTTTAGATTTTGCTATTAAGTTAGTTACTTTCCAAGTACAGACAGGGTCAACCTACCCAAAACTCAAATTTTCCCAATCAACTTTGAACCTTAAACTTTAGTGATAAAGTTGAAAGTCTATTACAGGAATTTGACAGATTGTAGTAGGTGGATGTGCTGGCGTCTGTACATAAGTAGCTGCCCGTAATCAGACTACGGTAGGTAGTCTGAATTATGCTTTCTCAAAAAGTTTAAAATGCCTTCACTAAAATAATTAGTGCTCTCACTGTTTACCAATTATGTGGAATCTCAGAAATAATAAACAAAACAATATAAGCTAAACCATAAAAGGGAGATTAACGTGTAAGGGAATGACATCATTTAAAACTTGTTGCCGAATGTCAATGTCACTGCCAAAACAAAAAAAAAAAACGTAAACGTCAGTTGTTGCTTGTTGCCTTGCCTGCCAGTGTCATTCCTGCTATAGCGGCAAATAGAACATAGCGGCAAAGCCAGCCAAGACCAACCAGACAAAAGGATTTGTGTTTTGTTGTTGTTTTCAATGATAAAACTACTGATAAAAATAAATGGACATCACAGAAATTACCGCAAACATGTCGTTACAAGAGTAAGTTACTTACATACTAACATAGAGGTTAAAAATAGCAGTAGGTACATTTTGGAAGAACATAAGGCAAGTACAAACGCTACATAATCAACCCATAGTATTTCAAATACATTACTTTATATTTCAATACCAGTCATAAATAATATCACACATAACGCACTTATAAATTTTCCATTTTTATTTCTGAAACTGTGGATTCAGTTATAAATTGCTGCACTGTAAAAAACATCCACCTAAACCACAAAATATTAATGTAGCTTTTTTATTGTGATTTCAGTGAGACTAAACTAAAAAAACGTGAAGATTATATAGATTGGCAAGAATATTTTATGGCAACTGCGTTTTTGGCGGCAAAACGGAGTAAAGATCCAAGTTACCAAGTAGGAGCTTGTATTGTCAACAAGGACAACAAAATAGTCGGAGTTGGGTTAGTACACCATTGTAGTAATTTACAAACTAGCTTTTGCCAGCAGTGTCGCCTTAGTGAAGATCGGAAATCATCCTAATTGAACATATTACTGGAATAAAATGTATCCTATGTTAAACCATTGTGGTCTACCCATGTGCAAAATTCCATTCAAATCACTTCTGCCATTAGGGCATGAATGATTCACAAACACCAAAAGATACCGACTTTCACATTTATACAGCATATATAAACATGAGTATGAGTGCCCTAGTAGTCCAGTTTAGTGGTGACAAAGGCCACTGCTCAGCAAACTCAAACCATTTCAATTAAACTTTTGAATTGTCAAAGTTGCTTCATCTTTGTGACTGACCAACCCAGTAACAAAGATGAAGGCTAGTTGCCCATTCCAAAGCGTAGTAGTTCTTATGCAGAAGAATGGGCAAGAAACTCAAACAGACACAGTTTTATACAGAGCATGAAGTTTAATGCCCGGGTTTAGAAAAGTTACTGGTTTTGTGCCCCGTTAACTACGCAAATGCATAAGTGATGGGTATATCTCATCAAACTTGTGTTGAAAGCATACTTTATAGATATTATGCTGGCCAAACAAAAAGTTGTAGTCTAAAAGAATACGTTTTTTTCTTAATTTTATGCTATGGGACTAACTCATAGGTCATTCTCCTGAATTCTCCATAATTTTACATGGGTTGAAAAAAATCACTTTTTTTAACTTATTTGATACAGGCTTAAGAGTGATTTGTAATGAATTTATCAGATTTTTTGCACTTTCACATTTAGCCCAACAATGTATTGACAGTGAATGATGTCTTTTTATTGTGCATTGTATTGTGCATAACCTTGCTGACGCCACTATGACAATAACAACTTTGTGTTCAAGCACTGATAATATTTATTATTAGCTCTTCAGGACAACAACGACGATAGGACTGGTATGACTTTGTTAGATACATAAGTACCTAGTTTAGTACTTAATGTTGCTACTTGATTGAAGTGGCACTTTGGTATTAGCAGCTTTCAGTGAGATCATACTTAACAAAAACATTTTTTTTTATTAGATTTTATGTCGTGATGGCCCAGTGGTAAAGGCCTCGCCTCTCATGCACGAGGTTGTGGGTTTAAATCCGGGCAAGTACCGATGTGAATTTTTCAATTCATATGTACTTTCTGAGTTTATCTCGGACATTACTGATATCGGTGAAGGAAAACATAGTGAGCAAACCTGGACTATAGTTAATATAAGTCTGAAATCGCCAACGCGTGGTGATCAATGATCGCGCCATTTCTGTATAAGAAGAGGCCGTTGCCCTGTAGTGGGACAGTAATAGGCTGGTATTATTATTATTAGATTTTAACCTTCTTTGGACTTAAATACCTAGTAAGTATATGGGTGTAGTGCTTGAATGTAACTCATTTACCCAGGAGAACTGGCTAACTCTTTTTAAATGAGAAATCATTTTTGGTTTAATTTTTCAGCCATACCAATCTTCTATATTCATATATAATATATCCAAACAAATCTTTATGCTGCGATAAAAAAAAATAAAAAAATTGCTTTTACAATGTTTTCAAATTAGTGTTACAACAAGTACCAGGTACCTACTTAAGAAAATAGGACATGGCCAAAAAAATCAAAACATCTATGAGTCTACATCATAACGTAATTCCACAGGGTTTAATCAGTCAAACTTAACATACTAATATATTATTAATGTTCCATGAGTAATTGGATGTAACATAGGACTGATTGGACACATACCAAGCAAGACATATAACACAACATAAAAAAAATAAATAATAATCTATTGTTAAAAAAAACAACTTCTATGCTTTCTGTGCCTTTTGCAATGCTGCATTTTCTTAATTCATTTTTACTATTTTATTTGTTTGTGGCAATCAATTTTTCTTTTTTTAACTTTCTATCAATAACAATATATCTATCCCTAGCCTTTCTAAACGTAATTGTTCATTATGTAGTTCTTTTTCTCTTTTTCTTTCTTTTTGTTTAGTCTCATTCTTGAATCCGCTTCCCGGTACACTTTTGTATCGCCGCGCTGGCAGCGTCAAGAGACGGTAGTACCTACTACTAAAATCGTGGCTTCGAAAGTGTGTTGAGCGCACAACTTCTGTCACGGATCACCTCCATAGCCGTCAGTGTCCATACGTCATTTATGTCGCAATGCGAGTATACGGTGACACGATTAGTTTGTATGGGAAGTGCTGACAATGCCGCTTTTAGCAGCAGCCGCCGAGGCGTCTACGTCATAGTATAATAAAGTAACAGTATTATCTAGCGGCAGTGACCTTGAAATAATTATCTACGGCCGCTCGGTAGATAAACCTTCCGCGTCCGTGCGTAACTGCCGCACACTCGATACTGTTGCGTACTGATATACACCGAGACTTCGAAGCGCGGCGTTTCGGCCGTTTTCTATGAAGATATAATACTGTTACTTATTTATACAGTCTCCGTGCTGTGTTTGAGTCATTAAAAAACCTTTATTTTTATTTATTTATTTAAATCTCTCGCACACAATAAGGTACGAATGCGGATTTAATGCCAGGCATTTTCTCCTATATGACCACTTCTTTATCCTGTTCCGAGGCTAGTTATGTTCAATCAATCTGCCTAGCTCTAACTATGTTGGGGTCGGCTTCCAGTCTAACCGGATGCAGCTGAATACCAGTAGTTTACATGGAACGACTGCCTATCTGACCTCCACAACCCAGTAACTCTGTAATACGATAAGTACCCCTTGATAAGACTGGTTGTCAGACTTTCATGCTTCTGACGACCCGTAACGACTGCCAAAGATCCACGAATGACAGCCGGGACCAACGGCTCAACGTGTTTTCCGAGGCACGGAAGAGTATTGGTATGTAAAGATGGTCACCCATCCACGAACCAACCCCGGCAAGCTTAGTTTAACCTGATGGATCGACCCGTGCGGCTGTTATACTTAGCCACGAGCTCCTCCGAAGCTAGTCACGTTGCAGGACTTAATTTCCACTGAAGTGTAAGGTATACCAAAAATAACAATTTACCACGTTGTTAATTAACTCTACGTCCTGTCCAAGATTCAATAATTCATACAAAATTCCCATAGAAAATGCCCTTTCAGTTTTCCAATTTCCCAATTTTCCGTTAAAGCTAGTTATGAACATTTTAAAACTATTTTTTTCCAAATATGTCCAGCCGTTCCCAAGTTATGCGCTTACTAACGAACAGTATTCATGTTTACTTATATACATTATTTTTTATTACAGATATAATGGAATGCCAATTGGATGTAGCGACGATGAATTCCCGTGGGCCAAGAAAACTCCTTCACCTTTAGATAGCAAATTTCTCTATGGTGAGCAATTGTATACTATTCTCTAAGTTTCATAAAGGATTCTGACTTTTGCAACTGCAAGGTAGAATCCAGCTCACAACTGTGAGCTGAGTTCTCACAAAATGGTCGAACCGTCCAAATATCGACTCATTTTGAGCAATGCTATGTAAGCCTGCGTGTCAAATCTAGTTCTACTACTTCTATATCTGTACACACTGCTACATATCAAGCTATACATTTCCAGTATAAGCTGACCTCGCAATGTACGGAAATCCTAAACAATACGAGATCAGCATAAATACCACCTCTGGATTATTATATATTGTAAATAAAGTCCCTTTTCGTGTCTGTCTGTGTGACCTCGGTTTGCTTCTAACTAAACTACGCAACTGATTTTGATGAGGTTTTCACCATCATTTATTCCGGAAGGTTTATGTGTCAACACTTAACACATGATTAACCATCTGTCTAGGCTTTTCCCAAATATGTTGGGGGCGTCTTCCAGTAGAACCGAATGCAGCTGGACACCATTATTTTGCAGCAAAATGGAGGATTATAGATCCCACTGATATCCAGCGCAAAAGCGGTGCTCCTGACCAAACCATGTCCCATATGTTGGAGTGTCCAAAGTGTCCACACAACTGCACTTCCGAGGACCTAAAAAATGCTGCGATTGGCGTGGTACAGGGCCAAACTCATTTTAGACTAACAGACAGACGAACAACGAACTGATCATAAAAGAGTTCCGGTATTTCCCTTTCGAGGTAGGAAACCCTAAAAAGAAATCTACACTCTACTACACTATTGCAGAGTGCCATAAACAATATCCTCAAATGTTCTATCTATGGTATAAGAAGTTACGCCGGACGAAAGTCGCGGGCAGAAGGTAGCTAATAATAATGTTACATACTTGTTACGAAAAAGCGTCCGTTCCATAAAGAATATCTCAGTAGCGACCCGGGCTCTGGATTTGTGCTCAGTTGATGTTCATGGGCTCGCCCCTATTACATGGAACTCTAACATAACTGGCGAAATGTAGGGGGTTGCTATATACCTTTGCCCAACCCTTCGGGGAATACGACCGCGATTTCATGATACGAAAATAAATTACAGGTTTATAAAACCCACCAAGCATATCGTACGCAATTTCATCATCTGCCTAGCCTTGTCCAAACTGCTTTGGGGTCGACTTCCAGTCTCATTTTCATTTTATATACCTGGATGTATCGACTACCTAGCTGACCTCTACACTGACTTCTAAGGGGATGGGTATGGGGGTCATTCCCCTCCAGGGCCCCAGCAATCACACCACAGATTAAAATATTTGAAAAAAATCCTTCTCTGACTTACGAATAATTATTATTTAATTATTTATAAATTATTATTAATAATGATAATATTTATTTATTTTATTATTTATGTACACACAGAAAAACAGATACAGATAAGACATAATCATAATTATGAGTACAAAGGTACTGCTTATTTCTTAAGAAATTTCTTCCAGCAGACCTGCGATAGGAGAAATGAGAAAGAAATGTAGACAATAGTGTGTGAGAACAAGAAGAGAAAAATAGAAATATGCGAAGTCTTAAACTAAAATATTGAAATAAACCTACACGTATAACGTAATAAATTAACATATACTTAAGTAAATACATAGAGCATAATATTTATTTATTGTTATTTAACATTATTATTTCAGTGTGCCATGCAGAAATGAATGCAATTATGAACAAGAATTCAGCCGATGTGAAGGACTGCACCATGTACGTTGGGTTGTTTCCATGCAATGAGTGTGCTAAGATGATCATCCAGTCAGGCATCACCAAAATTTATTATTTGTCTGATGAAAAAGGAGACCGGCCGATGTACATAGCCTCAAAGAGAATGTTTGACGCGTCTGGTGTCGAATATAAGTAAGTATTTTGTAATGATCCTCAACTGTCATTGAAACATGTATTTTATTCAAGATTTAAACATAATTGTTTGTAATTCAGAAGCTTCTAACCAGCAGCCCAGTGGTCGCTCTGGGCGCCAGATAGCAGGGGGCACCAAAAAGCCTAATGCGATAAATGCAATTTTTTTTTTATGGCGCCTTTTGTGAAGCGTGGGAGCTGTGTTGCCAGATCAGATTTTATTTAATTCCGTAGGGTTAATCGTAAGCTTTCTAAACGTTAAAGGACTAGGAGTATACTAATTAGACCTACTTAATATATTTTTAAAATTGTATAATTATATCATTAGATGTATTCCATAGCCAAATGGAAAAACGAAATCCTTTTATCGGCAAGGTTGGCGCAGTGGTTAAGCGATTGACTGCTGCACTGCGTGTCGCGGGTTCGATTCCCGCACGGAGCAAACATTTGTATGACCTACAAGTACTTGTTCCAGGTCTGGCTGTTTGTGCATGTGAGTTTAAATGTTTGTAAACGCACCCACAATACAGGAGAAATGCCAAGTGAGAGGCAAAGTTTTTTTTCGAAAAAAAAAAAAAAACTGTCCGTGAGTCACAGTCATTTTACTCGGAGACTTCAGGAAAATGTGCTCCAATAGTAGTTTATGAAACTGTTGACAAACTAATCACACACACCCCCGCCTACCACACTCCCCACCCCCCAATTTACGTGTAAGGAATACCTCCCCTACACATAAAGTGGGGATGTTTTTTTACCTCAAAAAACATTTTTTTCTTGATTTTGTTTTACCATTTGGTCGGCGTGATTAATATGTATACCCATGCCAAATTACATATTTCTAGTGCTAACCGTCTCTGAGCTAAGCCGCGGACAGACAGACAGACAGACGGACATGGCGAATCTATAAGGGTTCTTTGTTTACTATGGAACCCTAAAGAAACTGCATATGGCGATTTCCAATATCTGTGAATAATGAGACTCGCCTATCCGCTGTTTATATTCTCTATGGCGTTGAATTTTTGGTTTAGTAGATATTGTACTTATTCACGAAATGACCTGTAGCCGTTTATGGACTAATTCGCGATATGCCTCATTCTGAAAATGCCGTATTCGTACCTATAACGTAACCTATTCTACTTTGGACTCATTCTCAGAAAGACTTTTATGAATTGAGTTTAGATAAAGTAGTGTGTGAAACTGCTCATAAATGGGTATAAAAACACTCGTGTGTATACAATTATAAACCAAGCTGTTTTAATAACCGCTGACATTTTCATAAACTAGGTACTATTTTAATTTTAAGAGTGGCACGTGGATACTGTCTCATTCAAGGTACTATTTTTGATTCATAATTAGATTTTTAGAGTAGATAAATATTTTATTAGACCGCGCTTATTTCGCACGAACGTAAAAATATCGCAGTGGGATTTTATGGCGTACTGGATTTTCAACTCTTGGTGTTAAGTCGAGCGTTGAGAATCCAACGCTCGACTTAACACACGTTGACGTTGACGCGTTGAAAAAACACTGTTGGATTTTCACTACTTGCTCGCTCATTTTATTTCAAACCTAGCTGCTAAATAAATAGAACACGCATTGCTATAACAGCGCGGTCTACGCGGTTGCACGACCGCGTTGAACCGTGCGAAGAAATAAACGCACCTCTAGTGAGGAAATTGTTAAAAGTTAAAAGTTCTTTAAATATGCTGGTGAATTCAGAAAAAACGAATATGTTTACAATAAAATTGTTATGCGTATTCAACTCTTCACTGTGCGTTCGACATATATACATAAAACTGTACACATTTGATCAAATTAAGTTTACCAATTTCCATTTGTTTTGAAACGTTTTTTTTTTTTTTTTCAGGCAATACGTACCAAAGCGTAGTAAAATAGAGATAAATTTTACAGTCGACTGGGATGCTATGAGCCCTTCGAAATAATACCTAATTTTGTATATTTTATTGTAAGATTAATGATGAATTGTTATATTGCATGTGATATTATAACGTAATACGTATATTAAATTAAGCTTGACGAGTTTACCACGAGCTTGTAAATGAAACAGAAATGTAAATAAATATGTAAAATAATATTTTGTTGCTTTATTAGTATCGATTCCTCCACTCCGGTCCAGCATCCTGTATCTTCGTCCCTGTATTTTCCTCAAACTATACAGATTTATTTTAATTTGGCTAGCCAAACTCCGCATACGCGATGGGTATCGTTACTATAAACACGTTTTACAAAAACAAAAAACAACCGACTTCCAAAAAAAAAAACAATGAAAAATAACTAACTAACTTAAATTTCAGAAGTCGGTGGCAAAAACTGAAAACTAAAGACACCGACTTCCGAAACGTTCCGATTGTTTTTTTTTTTTTTGTAAAAAAAATTGTACCCGTCTCGTCCGCGATGTTTAGATAGCCGATTAAAAATAACCCTGTAGAACACTTGTTTCTTGCAATGAAGTCAGCATTGTCTATCGCTGGTCGTCTAGCTCCGGGCAACTCCTAACTGGGACATTACACTGAGCGATATCTCAGTCCTAGATACCTACCCTCTTATTTATAAACGTTGAATATAGTTAAGAGACGTTTAAACGTAAAATGTATGGTTAAACAGGTGCTAATCATTACTTAACTTTAAGCAGCGTTTATAAATAAGAGGGTAGGTTTAATTTCAGAGGTTTAATACGTAATTACTCTCTAATCAAAGTAGCCTGTATTGCCGCACCGCAGGGCAAAGGCCTTCCTCTCCTTTTTCCACACAACTGCCTTTTGCTAGTGTGTTTATAATAATAATAAAATAAGTATCTTGACTTAGCACACGAGGTGGTCGACATTTGGGACGTGGACTCTGCAGTCATTGTACCGAATGGCGGACACCTCAGGAGGTTCTCAGTGCGCGGCTTATGCAGAAAGTACTCAGTACTCCTTGATACGGCACGCGTAGTGAGGGGGTTCCTCTGTCTAGAGCCCAGAACATCGCCAGTTCGGACCATGTTCCTGATGCCAATGAACCACATTTTATTATAATGTTAACGTTTATTTTATTTTCAATTCAATTACAAAGAAATAAGCTTATCAGGTACCTATATTTTATTATGTTCAAATTACTAAGCCCCGAGATTGTCGGTCGGAAACATGAGCTCTATTGTCGTACGACTTCCTTGGTATTCTCTGAAAAAAAAAAAAAATTACTACATAAAACTGAAACGTTGTATAATTTCAATTGTGTAAACAAATGTTGAATGTCCTATATACTGTTGGTGTTCTTTAATAATTAAATTTGAGAAATGGAATAACCGAACAAGTGCGAATCGGACTCGGGTTCCGTTGGGTGCGAAAATCCTAAAAAAGAGAATGGGGCCGGAGGCTTCACTATTCTGAATTACTGAACTACTTATGTTCTAGGGAATGTTTATCCATCCACCCGATTGATGAATGAATGCATTAATTATGGACACAGACAAATTTGAACCAGCGATTCAGAAAAAAAATATACCTACATAAATCCGTTGAGCGCCTACGTACAGAGACCAGCACATCAACCTACTACAATCTTTCAAATTTCTTTAATAGATTTTTAAATTTATCACAAGCATAAGGTTCAAAGTTGATTGGGAAAATTTTACAGTTTCGGGTAGGTTGGCGTCTGTACAAACAGCTTCTAAGAGGCGATCGTTTGACGGGTAGGAACATTCTAAAATACTTACTCCAAAACGACCCCAGCCTCTTGTAACATTGTCTTAGCAGCCTTATACTTGTCCTTATCTTTTATTTTACCAACGGAAAAACAAATCACTTTGGCGATGCGTGACTGGATGATCACCTTAGCACATTCATTGCATGGGAACTGGGTGGTATACATGGTGCAACCCTTCACGTCGGCTGAACTCTTGAATATAATTGCGTTCAATTCTGCATGGCACACTGAAATAATGATAATTTATGTAAGTAGGTAAACGTACCTATCCTATAAGTCAAATAATACAACAGCATTTACACCAGTTTCAAAATGGTGGTGGTCCTATTGGAGGTTGACCACTTTTCGAAAAAAACTAAACTGCATTATAATCTTAAGACTAATAAAATTCTCACCATAGTATGACTTGGAATCTAGAAGCACGCTGCCTTCCCAAGTATTGCCCTTTCCCCACGGCAGAACATTGTCATTAATTCCGGTAGGCATTCCATTATATCTGTAATAATAAAATAAAAATATATTATTTATAATAATAAGGTAACTCTCCAAAACAAAACGTATAAATAAGTGATATTATATTGGCTGGTGAAATAATCAAGGGTTTTTTTTTTAATCTTTTAATTTTTATGAAATATATCTTTAATTTCGGAAGTCTGTGTCTTTGGTTTATAAGTTTCGTTTTTTGCCACCGACTTCCGAAATTGAAGTAATTTTTCGCTTAGTGTTTGGAAGTTGGTTGTTTTTTTTTATCGTAAAAACTTTTTATTTTTCACTTTTTAGTGGTGGTAACCTACTCCACTCAAATTCGAATACCACTACCTGCGATGTAAATAACAGTGACATGAAGTTATTCATCATTCGCATAGAAGAAGAAGAAGAAGTGCGAAAAATACTTACATATTATTGAAACTAACTCAAAAACTATACATGCAAAGTTAAAAAAAATCATATGGGACCACCGGGCAAGCTTCTTCTACCAAATAATTATATAAAAAAAACAAAATCGGTCCACATTTGACGAAAATATCGATGGATATACATAAAAAAAACAAAAACAAAAAAATAATAGAACCCAAATAACCGACTCCCAAAAGAAGAAAAAAAAATCGGATTGGCTATCTATCTTGAAAAATTCGTGCTGTACCTATAGGTCGGTACATTTCTTAATAATTAAAACGCTGTACTAACCCAACACCAACAATTTGGTTATCGTTGTTGATAATACAAGCTCCTACTGGGAAATACGGATCCTTGCTCCTTTGTCCCGCCAATAACGCAATTCCCATAAAATATTGGTCCCATTCTATATAATTTTGGCGATGTTGAGTTGCACTGGAATCACAATGAATAATTATACCTAATACCTACTTACTTAATGCAATCAGCGCCCCAATTGCATAAAACTGTGTATTACGCGATTGATACACTAATACATAACATACAATACAATAATTTTGAAGGATTTTTTACATAAAGATTTTAAGAAAGAGTACTAGGTTCCTATCATTTTATTTTATGCTAAAAACTTTTCGATTCGTAGTCCTCTAATCATGGCGGTAAAAATGGGGCATTTTTTGTAATTTGTGGTGGGTCATATTTTCTTTACCAGTTGCTGAAAGAAAGGAAATAACAAGGACGTGTCTACAGCAGACCTTGATTTTATGAAAAAAAAAATTTCGCTCGAGGCATAATTCAGGAAGAAAAAAGGGGAATATACATATATGTATGGAGATTCGCAGGCCCTGTTCCCTCTTAATGCGCCGTCCGATGAACTTGGAACTCATCATTATAAATCTTGATAAAAAACAAGTATGACGTGTTTTTGGATTTTCCGAAAAGCAACCCCTAACTGCATGAAAATTATAAATCGAGTGTTTAGGGATTGGACTGTCATCATACACATCGTCAGCCTCTCCAATTGCACGTCATTCAGCTCGATTTACGGCAACTCTCATCCAGCTGCTACCAGCCACCCTGCGTAGATCGTCGTTCCACCTAGCCTGAGGCCTATTACCTTACGTTTGCCAATTTGCGGTATCCATTCAAGAACACCTAATCTTAAAGTCAAATAATGGAACCGCATCGAAAGATTTTTTTTTAATCCTGTCCCTGTCGGGGTGAAAAGGTGGAATATAGGAAGTTTGTATGACAAATCGTAATTCTTCGGTTAAACCTTGATATTTGGCATAAATACTTCTTCAGTAAATTAAGATCGTAACGATTCATTTTTCTACTCTTTAAAGGGGGTGTTGAAATTCCTAAAGTAAAGTGCGAAATCCACGCGGATGAACTCGCCGGCAAACTGCTAGTTAAGTATTAAACGAACTTACCCTTGTGACGAGTGAGACGACATGTCGGCGGTAATTTTCGAAATAAGTACCGTTTGTTTCTGTTATCATTACTTTTATAGCAAATGTGTTATCAGCCGATCTTCTTCGATACTAGCTGTGCTAGTGTGTCGCTTGGCTTGTTCAGCAGGTTCTGCAGGTATGTCTGAAATTACCCTGTAAAAAAACTTTAAATGCGTATTTCTGGAAGCGAGCGGTGCCGCGGCATCGGCAACGGCCGGTGAACGCTACTTCCAAATTGGTCGCAGTTACTTGGCAATTTTTACTACACCTTAAACCATGGATACCCTCCATTGACGATATGGCCAAACGTTAACTGACATATCATTAAAAGTTGACGTTTAAACGATATTGCCATTTCATGAAATGCGACCATTTCATGAAATGGTCGAACACTTCATGATATTATGATCAATATTCTAAGATCTGGCCACGATATGGAAATATCTTTGAATGAATCATTACGGACAAACTGAATCATGATCCGATTTTGTTTATCGTCGAGTCAGATATCATACTGCAATAATGCATTTTTTTACAGCTTATCACTGAATTATCTTTGTTTTCTTCGATTTTTCTACCCTTGGCATACCCTTGATCAAACTCACTGCCAGGGCCAGCTGCCGTATCAGCCTAATTGCGTGATGTCACACATGCAGGACTTGGATTATTTTCTACAAGTTAGTGTTACCTACGTCATGCTATGTAAATACTCCCTACCTATACAACATGTAAAACACCTGTTTTATTTTAAACAGGTTTTTTGTGCTCCTTTTGGATCCGACAGGGCATTTTCTTCACATTGTTTATGTAGCTAAACGATTAGTCTCGAGCCTAGTTCTATTCAAAGAGCTCTCAGAACTTGTAATTATATTTAAGTATTGAATAAGTAATCTCTATTAGCCGCCATCTCAGATGTCACTCACATGAGGAGCAGGGTGGAAAGTTGCAAACTGCTATGGAGGATTTTAGACGTCAATGAGAAATGTAAAAGTTCTGTGAGGTGCAAAAATGAAGGCGTCGATTAAAAAAATAAAACTTCCATGTTACAAAAAAAATCTCCTATCCCGCAATGTTTGTAGACTAAGGTCTACAACTAGTGCGTCCTGTCGGCTATGATATACGGTGCCGAAACGTGGACACTGAAGTCGAAGGTCGCTCAGCGCGCTATGCTCAGAGTTTCTTTGAAGGATAAGATCAGAAATGAAATTATCCGGAAAAGAGCTTGAGTTACCGACATACGTTGCAGAGTCATGTTTGTCGAAGGACCGATGGAGCAGACGAGTCCTGGAGTGGAGATGGTGTATCGGCAATAGTAGTGCAGGAGCCCCCCAGCGAGTTTACCAACGACCTTAAAAAGGTGTCTGGGACAGACGGGATGCGGAGGGCGGAGGACAGGGTGTTGTGGCGCAGCCTGGGTTAGGCCTATGTCCAGCAGTGGACTGCGAAAGGCTGAGTGAAGCAGAAGTGATTAATTGATTGAAGCAGTAGGTGGCATCAAATCTGCGATTGAATCAAAGTAAAATAACTGCCACGGGCTGCATCAGACTGCTGGAAAAGTAATTTTGTTTTGAACCTTTTACTTAGTTGCAGTCTGGTTTTTTATTCATATGATTTGTTCTTATTGTCCCGGTAGGTAGGTACCTACTTTGGAAAGTGATGCAATTAGCTCCATGTTCCAACTTTACCTACTTACCTAATTTTGCTACACTATAATGACTTTGAATTAATCAGTAATGGCAAACTGTATGCTCATATAATTTTATCACTAGATAAAACTGTAGATTAGAATGAATTAAGTACGTACCTACCTTAATGCATTTTAATCTACATTGCATTTTTTTATTTTTTTTAGACCTTTCCCCACACTAGGAATTTCTCCTGTATTGTGGCTGCGTTCACAAACATTTGAACTCACATACACAAACAGCCAGACCCATACCAGACCATCTTATCTATTTCTAATAACAACGGTTCCAGTATTGTGGTCGGGAATCAGTCTGGGCATCGAGAATCCCAGGCCTATTCCCGACCACAATAGGCGCGGGCTTGCGGACGGTGAGCATTGGGTAGCTCGTCCGATAAGGACCAGGCCCGGGTCGACGGCGCGTTGTGTTCCACGCGAGCCTCAAAAAGATGTCAGCACAACGGACGGGGTCCGCTAGGGCCGATGCCTGCAGGGGGAGCGGGAAAGTCCGAAAGGGATACCGTGGCCCTAGGCAACACACAGGCAACTGAAAGAACACGGGTGGGTTTTAGTCAGTAAGAGTCTGATACGCCCTCCCGCTCCACCCAGAGTGGGAGAAGTTATTTGAAATCCCAAAAAAAAAAGTTGGTCGACCGATCTACAGTCTGTTAAGCCCACAACGTTCGCACTTTCACAAAATCTAAAAGAGAATAATCTATTTAAAAGATAAATAAAAACCTATTTAATGACATGACCACAACAGCTGTAACAAATCTAATTTAATAAAAAATATGGAATATTGTAGTAGGTAATAAGTTCGTAAAACGTATTAATTCACTAAAAAAGAAAAACTTCGTAAGCAATGGGAAACTGCTACGTCACGACAGTACGGTTTTGTGACTGTAAAGTGTGCAGTCACAAAACCTGTTTTTCCGTAAGGATCTTACACATATTAATGACATGTCGCCACATCAGTATGTTGCACCTTGCGAAGCAGGGGCGGGTTGCTAGTCTAAACTAAAATAAGACATAGAAAAAATCCTCCGCATCGCGTTCAAATGACTGGCATCATTTCCACATTGAATGGCAAAGCATTGGCTAGAGGCTTCTAGCCCAGATAAAAATAAGCCCTTTGGTAACGGTAAGTGTCAAGCAACCGTTTGTTGATTTGTATAAAACAGAGTTGAGCGAGGTTGGTTATATTTATGCTTCTTGCGGTTTCCACTGCAGCGCGCAGCGTCAGCGGTAGCTCAGGACGCCAAGCTACACCAGGCACTGAAGCGACGGATATTTAACGTTTTCATTGTAAAGGGCGAATCCCATATATCACAAGATTGCCGTTACATGAGCGCATCTGCCCAGAGTTCTTGCTCCAGCTTTACAAGTGCAATAATATCGAAAGATGGGATCGTCACCACTGCCATAAACATGTTCTTCATTTAATGCTACCCACAAATAATAAATCGCAGCATTTAGTACGGCTATTAACAAATTTATATGGGGGGAACGTGCTTTACATAGATGAAATCAGTCAATATCAACAAATGAGCAAATAAGTTAAAATGCTCTGCTATAATAAATACAGAGCAATGTTGTTATGATTTGATTCATAAAGTTATAATAGATAACATGTATGTAATTATAATTAAGGGTCTCTCTGAAGCAGCTGCTCAATCAAAAACTCTGTCGTATAAAAACAATAACATTTTAAATAATCACCGGGGCGTTAATTGTTGGAACACACATGTTAAGTGTCAGTTTCACAGCCAGGCTAAAGATAGGTGTTGTGTGGGCAACCAAGAGAAGGTTTAGTGTATGATGAGATGATAACTAGTCGCATAGTTTTTAAATCTAGGTTAAGGTGGTATGTTAATCACCAGGAACAAATTGTCATGGATATTCTGGCTTCTCATCGTTCCGGAAAGCAGTTTGGTAAATTTTGGAAAAAGGCAAAAACAATGAATAGTAAACCTAGTTTATCTGTAAATATTGATGGAGTCAGTGATAAGTCAGGAATAGCTAATCTATTTAAAGACCATTTTAAGGTAGAATCACTAATTAGTTGTAGAGTGCAGGTGCCTGATGCTGATTCGTCTTGCCTTTCTGATACATGTGACCTATTACTCTTTAATTGTAAAGAAGTTAGATCTGCTGATAGTAATATGAAGAGGGGGAAATCTCCAGGGCATGATGGGTTTAATATTGAGCATTTACAACATGCTGATATTATTGCATAATGTGTGTATAAGTCATGCCCATTTACCACAGGATTTGATGAAAACTGAAGTGGTGCCTATGTTTAGAAGTAGGACAGGAGACATCGCGGACAAGAGCAACTATAGACCAATTTCATTAGCCACAATTATCAGTAAAGTATTTGACAGGGTGCTTAGTACTCACCTCGCTGGTCATCTCAGACTGCATGATGCACAGTTAGGATTTCAGCAAGGGCTATCTACCGAGAGCGCTATACTAACGTTGAAGCACACTGTCAAATACTATATCGATCGTATAATACCTATATACCTACGTATGTTTCCTGGACCTCTCTAAAGCATTTGATCTGGTTGATTACAGAATATTATGGAGAAAGCTACAGCGAAATGGTGTCCCTGCCAGAATTATAGCTATCTTGTCTTAGTGGTACCTATGCAAATCAGATGAACTGTCTCAAGAGGGGAGATACTTTCTCGACCCCTTATCAACTACAATGCGGTGTAAGGCAGGGAGGTCTGACCTCACCAAGGCTATTTAATGATTATGTAAATGAACTGATCGAGGACCTGAGTAACACTTATGTTGGATGTCGCATTGATGACACATGCGTTAATAACATCAGCTAAGCAGATGACATGGTGTTGGTCAGCCCGTCGATAAGTGGTCTGAGAAGGTTGGTGGCTATATGTGAAGGATATGTTGAAAGACATAGTCTGAGATCTATCTCTGTTAAGAGTGAACTGCTGGTCTTTTTTGGGAAAAACAAGAGCCCACACTATGTTCCCCCGGTAATGCTTGGTGGTTCAGCCTTAACAAGTGTCAAGCATTTTAAGTACTTAGGTCATATAGTCATCGAAGATTTGAAAGATGATATGGACATTGGAAGAGAACGCAGGGCATTAGCTGTTAGGGGTAACATGTTGGCTCGCAGGTTTGCTAAGTGCTTAGTGGATGTTAACATTACTTTAGTCAAGGCCTTCTGTCAAACTTTTTACACCAGCAGCCTGTGTGTGGGTCAACTTTACTCAGAAAGCCTATAATGCGTAGCGTATTCAATAGAACAACGCGTTCAGAGCATTACTGAGGCTTCCTAGATTCTGTTGTGCGTCAGGCCAATTTTTTCAAGCCAAAACGTGCAATTTCTATGCGATAATAAGAAAGAAAGTGGCCTCTGCCGACTAACACCTTAATGCTGTTGTTTGCAGCACGACTTGACAGCAGGATCTTTGGGCGGTTCACTGACCTGACATCAGTGGAGTAGCTCAGTGAATCGCCCGGGAACATGATGTCAATTTAGTGCTATACTGCCTTTCCTGTAACTATGATGTGTTGTTTGTAGTCAATAGTGCCTTAAGCTTCGATTTCATTGTTTTGTTTAATTATCTATTTAGTAGTAGTGTTATAGTATCCGTCCACGACATAAATTGACCTCATTTGTTATATAAACTTAGATTGTAGTGTAATGTAATTGCAAATTATAAATCATTAAGTAGGTAGTGCTTTATTATTCCTAAATAATTGTACTAATAAGGACTGTAAAACTAAAAATTGTCTGAAACAAAAATATTATTATTAATTATTATATATTTGCATATCTCGGGACCATGGGGTCCCGGACCTTTGAAAGGCGTACGAGGCCCCTTAGACAATTTTAAATGGAATGAGGCACCAACCGACGATTATCCATGTATGCACTATGCAAGTGCACCCAAGGACAACTGGCTTGTGTGAACGTGTGTTTGAGTGCGCTGGATTTGCAGCGAACCCAAACACACCTTCACACAAGCCAGTCATGGTGTGAAGCCAACCGAGTTGCATCATCCAACTCAAGCCATACTTTAGAACGGGCTGTCATAATCTAATGCGTATATACAATTTTGTGTCTCTGCTGTTGACCGCTGAGGAGTTTCCTCGTCTGGAGCCAATTTTGGGTGCAGCAGCCGGGTTATGATGGTCTTTAGAATGGACTATCATAATTAAATGCGTATATGAATTTTTTAGTCTGTACGGTTGACCGTTGTGGAGTTCCCTCGTCTGGAGCCAATCCCGAGTGTAGAATCAGGTCATGTTTATCATGAAAAATCAGTCTTTGAAACTGAACCAAATGTAAAATATCTAGTCCGTACTCCGTCGAATAAGAGGAAGTGGTTTTAATTAAACTTGCAAAATTTGACCCATACCTACCTCAGGCAAGTTAAATAAAAGCTTGTAAATTATTTCAAATCAAATCATTTATTGGCATAGCACAGGTTTATAATACGTATCTTGAGTTCTCACACGAGATGGTCGACATGTGAGACGTGGACATTGCAGTCATTGTACTACTAGAGCCTCGACCGACACCTCAGGAGGCTCTCATTGCGCGGCTGGATGCAGAAGGTATTCAGTACTCCTAGATACGGCACGCGTAGTGAGACGTTTCCTCTCTCTAGAGCCCTGACCATCAGCAGCCTGCTATGTAATTACGCAACACATTTTCGTAAACGACTACGACAAATTTGTTTTCAACAACATTCATTGCGTTATGTACATTGTTGAGCAGATTTTTTTTCGAACTATAACGCAATGGATTTGCAATTTGTTCCAAAATGATTCAAATTCCAATTGATCGTATATTACGTAGGTACTGGTAGTACCTACTAGTTAACCCCAAAGTTCGCAAGGATCACATACCCCGGTCATGAAGTCATAAAAGTCATAAAATCGCTCGTTTACATGACAAAGTCTCGTCGAGTGCTGTTAGGACATGATTATCTGAGCCCGGATGCTGTACTACGGGGTTTCGCCATTTCTCATCTCATTCGAATCTCACTTGTATGAAAGAGAAACGCAGAAAGCGACAACTCTGGCGAACGAATAAAAATTAAATACGGGTACCGAATGTCTCAAGATGTCACCCAAATTTTTTTTTAATAAGGAAATATGAAATTTTTCTTTGGATCAAACTTTCAAATACCAACCCGCACTGGGCCTGCGTGGTAGATTATGGCCCACTTCCTCTCACAGAGACGACGCTTGTGTGTCGTAGCAGTGGGAACATTATAGGCTGATTGATTATTATGTGTCAGAACAAAATAATGGACCCAGTGGTACTCCTAGAGTAGTGGTGGCCCAGTGGTAACGGCCCCCTACTTACGAGTTGTTGGTCGTGGCTTCGAACCCAGGCAGGCAGGCTGGGCAAATAATGAAGGAAAACATCGTGAGGAAACCGACATGTCCTAAGACATGTGACATCTACCAACCAGCACTGGGCCCGCGTGGTAGATTACAGCCCATTCCCTCTCGGAGCATGTGACCCAGCAGTGGGATTATGCTATTCAAATTGCCAGTTGTATGAAATGGCTCTAACACGGCAAATTGACGAAGGGAGTGAATTTCCTCATCAATTAATTTAAATCATTCTCTTATTTAAACCCGCTTACGGGCCCGTGTCTAAATAATAACAATCGCACGGATCGATCGAAGGTTAAGGTACGCTTGCCGCGGTCGGTTCGTCGATGGGTGACCATTATCAAACCCACCTCATCCCATTGCATGTCGATATACACGAATGAGCCGGTGTCTTAGAAACCACGTTAAGGCCGCGGTCCCGGTTTTCATTCGTAGATCTTTGACTGACGAATTCTAGACAATACATATAGTCTGTTCCAAACGTATCTCACGAAAATGTAAACAAATGGATTAGAAAACGTACCTGTGGATGTCCCAATACATATAGAGACCCCTCCGTGCCACGGAAAGCACGTTAAGCCGTTGGTCCCGGCTGTCATACGTAGATCTTTGACTGTCGATACGGGTAGTCAGAAGCCCAAAAGTCTGTCAACCAGTCTTACCAAGGGGTATCGTATTACCCAGTAACTGGGATGTGGAGGCCAGATAGGCAGTCACTCCTGTTTTTAAAATACGTGTACATTCAGCTGCATTCAGTTAGACTGGAAGCAAACCCCAACATAGTTGGGGCAAAGGCCAGGCAGATTGATTGACTCTTAGACCAGCTTGCATCACAAATCATATCATCATATTTACTTAATTCGTTTAGCGCTAAACATCATTCTGTCTTTCTCATTTTCAAACAATTGACAGAAACATAACAATGTTTTTGTGGCGGCATCTACATCGCCACATGCGAACTACGCATCAATAACCTGACGTCACACCCTGCATGGCGCAATTACAGTTTACCGCGCGAACGACATATATATGACTATCAGACATCAATCGTAGGGCTGTTGCCCGCCAGAAACGACACCCATCTGGTCAGAGGATCCTCCTTTTTCTATAGAGGATGAGTGAACCCTGTTCCTCATGCCTCTAAATTGTAAATAGGCATGTTTAGCGCTAAACATAAGTGATTTGTGATGTAAGCGCGCGTCACGTCTCGGTGTAAACTGACCCTTAATATAGAATTTAGTTGCAAAATCCTCTCATAAACCACTTTTCTACCCGACTGCGGTGAAGCCCAAGAAGAGGGTAATGTTTTTATCCTAGTGAAAAGCGATCGAGTTAGTCAGCACTATGGTTGCGCAACAAACGGGGGTAATGATGCGTTGGAGTTTATGTTGAACTGTGCTTAATGTGCCGGCTACAGTTCGCGTTTGATGGCCGACCCCTTCGGTATCACTCACTTCCTTGGGGTAGGTAGGACTCTTACCTCCTGGGTACTGAGACTCTTTATCGCCTGTTTATCGATATTAGGTATTTTAATATAAGCTAGATTTTATACATTCTTTGTCGGCTTCGATTCCCCATGAATTTGAGGGTTGCCTTGCAACTGTTACTTTCCTATAATTATTTCCTTTGGTTAAGGCCTTCACCTAGTTATTGGCTTCGATCGACGCGTCCAGACGATACAATATACAGGGTAAAATAAAATTAGGTAGAAAAACTCTGTAGATGTAATGAGTATTGATATCTATATACGATAAACTAAAAAGATTTGATGTTTTTTTTGGCAGTCAACGACCGCTGGTAGTGTTGTTACTTGAAGAGTTGAGAAAATCTTTTGTCTTTTCTTCTATCTTCTTTAGATATCGAAACCAAACGCGTCTGTGAAGTTTTTACAAAAAAAAGGAGTTTTTTGTTCATGTGACTACACCTTCTTTCGTGGATTCTTTCTATACTACATACAACATAATAAAACTAAAAATAAATAAATTAGATGATTTTTTTTGAGGGGTCATCGACCGCAGTTTGTCTGTTAGCCCACGTTCGCACGGACGTAAAAATATCGCGGCGGGATTTTATCACGGACTGGATTTTCAACTCTCGGTGTTAAGCCGAGCGTTGAAAAAACACACTTGGATTTTCAACTCTGCGCTAATCAGAGCGCTGAAAATCTAGTGCACGAATTAAAATCGCCGCGATTTTATTACGACCGTGCGAACGTGGGCTAACAGACTAACTGGGGTCGTTGATCCCTCAAAAAAAATCATCAAATTAATTTATTTTTAGTTTTATTATGTTGTATGTAGCGAAACTCTGCAAACGTGATGGGTATCTCTATACCCATGACGCTTGCGGGGTTTCGCTAGCTAATTATTTTGATAATTTTCTTTTTATTTGTTTTCTACTTCGACCTTAATTAACACATTATAAGACTGCGCCTGGTGACGGGGACCATCACGGGACACTGCTCGTTAAACAAACACTTCCACACAATAGGCATAAAGACAGTCCTCTGTGCAGGGCGTGCATGGAGCTGGAGGCAAAAGTCCTCGGGCACATCTGGGAGTGGCGCGAGTAGTCGAAACGCCGGGGCGTAACTCCGTTTCCGCGAGAAATCGCGGCACAGCGGACAGAGCTCCGGCGGGATCTCATGGCGTCATGGAGAGTGCGATTGTTGCAACCCAGTGCTGGGCACGCCACTATTGCGGCGATAAGTCCCCTCTTTGAGGAGTGGCTAGAGAGGCGCCACGGCGTCCTCACCTTCCGTCTGACACAGGTCCTCACTGGACATGGTTGTTTCGGGAGGTTCCTGTTTCGTATCAGGCGGGAGGAAACGCCCGGGTGTCATCACTGCGTGGATCGCCCGGAGGACACGGTGGAGCATACGGTGGAGGTCTGCCCGGCTTGGGCAGAGCATCGCCGTGTCCTCGTGGAGGCGATCGGTGGCGGGGATCTCTTGCGTCCGCCCCTGGTCCAGGCCATGGTACGGAGCGAGAGGGCATGGGAGGCCGTCACCTCCTTCAGCGAAGCAGTAATGCTCGCGAAGGAGGACGCAGAACGCGTGAGGGGGAGGCAAATTTCGCGCTCTCACGCCCCTAGCCGCCGCAGGAGACGCCCTAGGCGTCGGGCATCGCAGGCCGATTCCCGGCCACCGTAGGCGCGGGCTTGCGGACGGTGAGCAATGGGTAGCTCGCCGGCCGATAAGGACCAGGCTCGGGTCGATGGAGCGTTGTGTTCCACGCGCGGATACCGTGGCCCCTGGCAACGTACAGGCAACGGAAGGAACACGGGTGGGTTTTAGTCAGTAAGAGTCTGACAGGCCCTCCCGCTCCGCCCAGAGCGGTAAAAGTTATTTGAGAATTTCCCACCCAAAAAAAAAAAAAGGGCGTGCATGGAGGCTGAGGGAACCGTCGCGCACGTGCGCTTTGAATGCACAGGAGTCACCCAGATTAGAACAGAAACCCTCAGGCCACACAGATCTTTCACAGATGTTCTGAACAGACCAGGAGATTTAATTAAATGCTCCGGGACCTCATCCAGAAGGTAATTCTGGGCTGGTTGGAATAACCACATTACTGACAAATGCTTGCACTGACTGGACAGGTCCACTCAAATCTGTGTAGGTCTTTTCTCAAAATCTCTCAATTCATCTAGGTACATGGTCCTCATATGGCCTGACCAAGATTATGTCTGGACTTTAAAAGAGACTGTGACGTCTGAGTTTGTTTCGGCCTTTCTTCTCAGAGTAGTCAGATAGGAAACGCCGAACTCATCTAGCAATATATATTTTTTTAATTTGACTTGTAAGAGTGATTCTTATATCTTATTTACAGAATAAACAATTTCATTTCATTTCGCCAACGGCCGCCATGACCCACGCACAATGGTCCACCTCGTCACCCTCCCGGCTAACTGTCGTATCTCACAAACTGACGTATCTGGACTGACATTACCAAAGTGTTCATAACTTTTTCGTGTTTAAAAGTTTTGTGGCCTTAGAGCTTTAGGGCAACTACTAACTCAAAGAGCAATATAAAAAAGTTATTAATTCATTAATAAAGCCACAGCTAACACAACTACAGTAACATGATTGTAGCGCCCGACCGAAATATCAATTGCTAGTTAGGACAGTTAGCGGGGAGGGTGACGACCTGAGGGACTAAGTGTGGAAATCAAACCCTATAACATAGAACTTAGAACACATTATAGGATAAGTACTGTTGTGACCGTTTTTTATAGGATTTCATATTATTTGTATGAAGACGACGTTCATTCTTTTCTGAATTTGACAATAAATTAACGCCGGTAGCACACCTCCGCTGCGGAACCGCAGTAGGTCAATTAAAAAGACGCGTCATTTTCCGCTACTCGCATCCGATTCGATGCGAGTAGCGGAACATGACGCTTCTCAGTTCAAGTTTCGCTCGCTGCTATGGTTTCGCGGCGGAGGTGTGCTACCGGCGAAAAGTGCTAGAGTCCGCGCCACCACTGAAGTCTTTTTGACGCGGCGCTAGTGTCTGTCATTGCATCACGTTGCATGAAAGAAAATGTAGTTCTACAATTTTCCGCCAGCGTTCTTTCGTAGCGCGCATTTTACAAGGATCTTTTGGCGTTCGAATGACGTTGACAAGGAGCGCTGTCACTTGTAGTAAACATTTGTGCAATTATTTTGGAATTTATTGAAAAAAAACTACGTCGTTGGTGTAGTGGACTCAAGCGCTACTGCTGAGCAAGTGAGGTCTTGGGTTCGATTCCCAGGTCACGCAGTGTTATTGGGTTTTCTACCTTGAATTTTTCAGTGGCAACCCCCGGTCTGGTTTTGTGCCCGGTTGATGTCAATAGGTTCGCCCCCTGTTACATGGGACTTAAGCCTCGTGCAGACTGGCGCGACGCGACTCGTACAAAAAAAAATCTAAGAAAACTTCACGGTAGAACAATAGGCATGATGCCTGGGTCAAAAAAAAGAAATTCTATAGTGCGTCAGTTAGATAATAAAAAAATATTAAACCCGTATTTTTTGCTTTATCATATTAATAAAAAATGACTGAGATAAAAACGCATTAAAGTTGGGCAGTGGGGGTTGATACGTCACAAGTAAGTATAAAATCTACATACTAGTGACGTCATGGCAAATTTTAACTCAATGTATCGCCGTAATCTTTCGATACCGTTTTATAACTTAAAAAAGAAAAAATATGTGTACGTAATTTTTTTATAATACACGAGACGGACAAAAAAAATTTTTTACTCATCATCCTTATTACCGGGGTCGCGTCGCGCCGCCGCGTCGCGCCAGTCTGCACGAGGCTTTAAACATAACTGGCGGAAATGTGGGTCTACTATAGGTACACCTCTGCCCAACCATTCGAGGAAACAAGTCGTGATGTTATGTTGAAAAAACAAGATGGAGGCTTTAGTTACGATTTTTGGGAACGCGCCAAAATATCTATCTACAGCTATAACTGTGTCAGCGACTTGGTGATTTAATCAGCAAATAAAAATACTATCCACTAAATTATCCACTACAGATACATTTTTATCCGATAGCATAGCATAAGCATAATCAGCCTATAATGTTATCACTGCTGGGAAACAGACCTCTCTGTGAGAGGGACTGGGCCATAATCCACCACGCAGGCCCAGTGCGAGTTGGTAGATGTCACATGTCGTCGTTTTTTTGGTTCTAGGACATGCCGGTTTCCTCACGATGTTATTATTCGCCGTATTGAGAGCACCGGTGATGAAATAAATTACACAAAGTAATTCGCCTGTCTAGGTTCGAGCCGACAATTCGAAAGTCGCAGCCGCTAAAAAAGAAGAAAAGAGAATAGATAAAAAGAGCAGTGGTGACTGCTCTTTTTATGCGATACACGAAGTAATTTCCATTGGATGCGAGAATTCACGAGCAACCGCTACCTACTTAGAAGTACTTAGTACTAGCAACTGCAAGTCTGCCACAAACCACAAGCTATTCAATGTTAAACATTTAATCCATCATTAGGATGTTAAACTTTAACGTAATTGCCGTGTATGTATTAACTAGACTGAATACAGCCAATCAGGTAACCCAGAAAGGTTGTGGTAACCAACCAAACGATACAACAGAGTTGGGTAACCATCAGTGATTGGGCAAAGCGTAATTAGGAGTAACAAACAAGGTACCTATTTTTTTGTTGTAGAAAAAGTATTAATTAATACTATTAAAATATCAATAAGTTGTCATGTATGTCATGTCCCTTTGCTGGTTATACTTTCCTCATAACAGTAATTTTTAGTAGGTAGTAAAATCAAAATCAAAAGTCATTTATTCAAACTTTAATTCATTTATTTAGGCTGATAATCAGCATTTTTTGAACGTCAAAATTACAGTCGAACGTACTCGTATAAGACAGTTCCCCAAAACGCCCACCCTTCACCACTTCCTAGTGTTTTAGCTGGGAAGAAGAAGTGGCGCAACAAACTCCCCAGCAGCGCATATAGGCTCTTGCAGACAGGCGCGACGCGAGTAGAACAATTTCTATGAAAACTTCGTGGAAATTGTTCTACCAGAATCGCTCGCACCGTCGAGTCACGCCTGTCTGCCTCCTTGAGTAATAAATAGATACGTAAAACCGAGCATCCCACAAGAGTAGGTACACTTACCCATAGGTAGGTGTATTTAAACTTTTTCCATAGAATAAGTTAAAGTAAGTTCGGCAGAACATATTTTGACTGTGACTGTACTTCATACAAGTTTCAACACAAACACAAATTCAGTTAAAGCGCTTATCCAAAATCCTAAAATTGATATGTTTAAACAAATCGACACAAACTATGTATCAATTTATTATTAACATATTATGTAAGTACTAACTAATTATAACAATTACTTATATACTCGTACGTTGGTAAAATTACTAACGTATCTTATTTGAATACTGAACTTGTATTTTATTTTCGATTAATACGTCATATTTTACACTAAATTACGCTAGCGTTGACAACATTTCTCTCTTTTAGAGCAAAATAAATATAAACAAAAATCTTTCGAATAATCCTGCGGGTTTCAAAGCCATTATTTTTATAAAAATATAATTATGTAATACAGCATCTCTTAACGCTGGCAATAATGAGAGAAAACGTCGGATTTACACATTAAATTGAATAATTTCTGTCTGACGGGCTCAAGTAAATGAGATCGGGCTAAGCTCATCCCATTTAGGAAAAATAAAGAGCTTTGCATGATAGCCAGGTGGTAACATTTAAGTCGAATATCCGATGAAAATAGGGAACGATGGATCTAATTTATCAGTAGGTATTATGTAGATGGTTTTATGGGCAAATAGAATTTGTTGATAGGAATATTAGCTAGGTCGGCCAAGATGAAGTTGGTACTTTTCATAAAGCCATGTAATTGGGACCCATCCCCTATCAGAATATGACTGACCCTGACCTGGGTCAACACTTTGTGACATCATTTTAATACGTCAGTATAAAAACTTAAAAAAAGACAAAATGACAGAATGAAAGTAAGTCTTTATAAAAGACTTACTTTCATTCAAATTGATTTACAACGAAAAAGATTACAAATGAAATAATAGGGCTAGTAATGTTAGTAACACTTACACAATACATCTCTAAACAGACTCTGGACACACACAGGTTGGCCAAAACAAGGAAAACGAGATTTATAAATGACTAGCTTCCGCCAGCGGCTTCGCCTGCTGAATATCTTTATATTTTCCCTTTTTTTTCTAATTACAATTATTATTTTCCTATATTCCTCAGAGATAAAATAGCATTCTACTGGTAAAAAAAATCGGTCCAGTAGTTTTTGAGTTTATTAAACAAACAAACATACAAAAAATCAAATCTTTTCTCTTTATAATATTAGTTTAGATTCCAGTCTGGAGTACAAATGTGGTGCTGTTCTACAAACGATGGGACACCAGCCGATCTTGAAGTGAGCTTGTCAATAATGTCAACCCCTAGCATCAGGTGGAATGATTACTGACTTCAATCTCACTTTGCCTAAATTTTCACGGAGATATTTTGTGTACTGAATGAATGCACATTATGAAAGTAGTTTATTTAGAATCGATTTCTGTCAGTTTTAATATAGGTATTTTTTTTATACCAAACATAATTAAAACTACGTAAATTACAGAAGAGAGTTGGAAAAGAAACAGTTTGTTTTATTTTATAAACACAAATCGAAGAATAGATGTTTTAAAGAGGAGTTTCTTTTTGTTTTCTTTGAGCCTTTTATCACATTTTTTATCAACACAAATCGATCAAAGCTGCTGCTTCGAACCCAAAATGATGATTTCTAGAAAAAATATTGTTAAGTGGCGAATTAAACAGATAAAAAGAAATAATGTCCCAATATTTTAAAATTTACTTGAGGAAATATTTACAAAAACCAGCCAAGTGAGTGTCGGACCAAATTCAAAACCAGCCATTTAGCTGGTAGGGGGGACACATGAATCTAACAAAAATTAGCAATTTAAAGCTTAATTTTTCGCAAACGATTCCCTGAATCCAAAAATAGTTTTCACAAACTCGCAATATTTTTGAACGACCTTTCCAAAAACGACGACATGGGATAGACGAAAAAAAAAAAACAGCCCCGCTTTACGTGTAGGGGAGGTAAACCAAAAAAAAAACTCGCAATTTTTTACCACTTTGTCGGCGTGATTAATATGTATACTCATGCCAAATTACAGCTATCTAGTACTAAGAGTCTCTAAAGTAAGCCGCGGACAGACAGACAGATAGACAGACATGGCGAAAGTATAAGGGTTCCTTGTTGACCACGAAACCCTAAAAACGATCAGAATAACATAATAATCACATCAACGTAATACTAAATACAGTTCGTTAGTACTAACTGTTATACTATCAGATAGTAGAGTACCTATAAAAAAAATATGTTCACTTTACTTTTTTTTATTTATTTATCAATCTTTGTATGTAACACAGATACTGAACCACCCATTTTCGTTCTTCAATTTCAATAATTTTGGGGATGTCCCGAAATTGTTTGTGGGGAATTACCTACCTCTTTTCGACAAGCGACGAACTATATATATATATAACTTAACCTGGCATCCTATGTTTGCTTATAATGAAAAAGATGTAATATCTTTTTAATTTTATTTATAAGGCAATCGAAACTAAAAGATCTCTATGAAAACTCAAAGTTTTAACTGTTTCAGTCGGTTTTTTTTACTTATTACATTTCGGTAACTGTGAAAGGTACAATGATAGCAGAATTTTCATTGCAATTTACCACGCATTTTATTTTTTATGAGCCTTCAAAATATGGGACATATTTTTCATTAAATAGTGGCATAATCCACGGCCTTACCCAATGATGTATTCTTTAGCAAATTGACACACTACGTTACCTGTGTTAAATATAATATAACATTTCATACGACTCATAGAGGGATAGTGCGGTCTAGACGACCACGAGCACGAGCAAGCCAAGAAACTTGTAGAAAACGAAACACTTGGTCGCAACGGCCAACTAGCCGGCCCAAAGAGTGGCAGAAAAGTTGTGATTTGAACACTCATACGGACATAACAATCCCTTTCTCTGACTGTACATAAAAGGGGGTGAGTCTATTGTCACTAACCAGCGGCAGCGGGGTAACCGTACCTATGAAATTATCAATTGTAATGCCTTTCATGTTGACAATTCGATAACATTCACTGTGTTAATTTACGTTGTCGAGCAGACGATTTTTTTTTAAATTAGGAATTTCCTTCAAAATCATTCGGATTGTAAAATAAAGTACGTTACGCAATTGGGGTCTTCAACTCTAATCCAGACTCCGTGGTAACTAATCCATTAGGAAAATCTTAGCGGTAAAGTTTTTAGATCTATTTTTGAACTCGAAAAGTACCTACATTCTTTGTAGTGCCACAGATTAAAGCCTCGTGCAGAATAGCGCGACGTGACTCTAACAATACAATTTCTAAGAAAACTTCACGGTAGAATAATTACCGATGTCGCGTCGCGCCAGTGTGCACGAGGCTTAATACAGATAGTTTACTCCACAAAATCATTTAAATAAAAAGCGACTCTTGCTACGACACAAAAAGTGCAATTCAGGTCGCACAGCACTGAGTATTTACAGTTATATTCACCTAGCAGTTGCCTCTCTTTTTATCGCGTAACTCATATCTTCTGACATACGTTACGCCCAATGAATTGGCCCGACAAGATGAGCCCGCCGCGTTCTTGAATCTTCATACCTAAAATGCGGAGTGCGCCTTCTGTAATATTCTGTGGTAGTGCTACGAAGCCCTCCTACTCCTTCCAGTGAATGTATACGTGCTCGAAATACCAAAATGGCGGCATACAGAAGTATTTCGTACGTTCGTACCTGAATGCACTATTGAAGGTGCAAGCAAATCGAATATTTATCAATCAGCACACACCGATGCTGTTGCGAGGGTAGGTCGTACTTACCCTAAGTGGATTTCTTTTACGGTTCCAGACGTACAAATCAATTTTACAACAAGTAAGTAAGTAGATAATTACGCAGCCGTTAATTATAGCACATCAGCAAACAGACTGCCATAGAGGTGTTGTAAGCTAATTTACGTAACTATGTAAGTTGTAGGAGAGCAGTTGCAGTAAGTTTTGATCAAAACAACGCTTTTCGTACTCGCTACCGCTGTCACATACGCTCGCGCCGAGTTCTCGTCACGCGAGCACGACTTATAATCCCTTGGCCACGAGCTACACGCTCAAGCGACACGCGTCTTGCGACAGTGGCTGCGGAGAGAACAAATGAAATAAGTTGTTTAGAGAATGCCGTGAGTCGTTGAGATGCGACTTGCGGAGCGGCAGGTGGAAACAAAAGACGCGCGCGTGTCGCTTGACGCTAATCGCATCGGAGCGTGCAGCTCGTCGCCAAGGGATTATAATGGTCGCGTGACAAGAACTTGACGCGAGCGTATATGACAGCGGTAGTCTGCGGTAACCAATACGAAAAGCGTTGCGTTGATCGAAACTTACTGCAACTGCACTGCAATAGTTTAGTTACGTAATTTAAGCTTACTTATCTCTATCAATAACACCTCTGTGATAGTCTTTTTGCTGATGTCCATTTTGCTGAGGCTATAACAGCTCTTAAGAGTGCATTTTACTGCTACGCTCAGTACGAAGATAACAAGAATGCAGTTTCAAACTTGAACTTAACTGTTACTGCACCGTAACGTAATCGGCGCGTCATGAAATTACGTGAGCCTAGAGTTGGTATAAAGCCGAACTTTTGTCATAATAACTCACGGATACTGTAGATATGTAAGTAAAGTTAAAACACTTTGTCCATCGATAAAGCGTCGAATCATTGTAAACAAAAGTTCCACAACATTGTTGCAGCAACATGTTTTGTGTTGCCGGAACATGTAGCAACATTGTATGCTGGATGTTAGTGAAACACCCAATTTGTTCAGTAATGATTGCAACAGTTGCCAGCAGCAGTAGCAGATGTTTTCTTTCTCTCTCTTTCAGTTAAAGTTTGTTTTGTAATATAATACTCGTATATTACTATTAATGTCGAAGAAATAGAATCTAGTTCTTCCAATTTAACAGACAGCTGTGCTGCTTGGGAATTTGTTGCGGCGCTTCTTCTCAGCTAAAGCAGAGGGCTCAGCCTAATTTGAATAAATGACCTAATTATGATTTTGATTTTGAAATAAGTTACTCCATATCGCTCAATGTGGCTGTGACTCCAGCAAAAATTGCTAAAATGTTCGCAGTAGAAGAGTGAAGCTACACGATCCGGTTCGGTGCGATGCTCTGAATTGCCTGAACCTGTCGTGTTTGACAGAATATTGCCCAGCAAATAAGCTGCCCGTGTAAGTGCACCTTCAGAAACTAGTATAGTAAGTATCGACAAGCCGGTAGTTTTATTTGAAGTGCGAGGTGACCGGTGCCTTTTATGTGCTACCTCGATAAACTCCCCTTATTGGGGACTAGTGACGTCACTATACCTGCCCACTTTGGTTTATTGAAAAGGTAAAAACGTTATTAAGTTTGGAAATATTTGGTGGTACAGTAGGTATATTCTGTTTATGTTGCTGAGCTCCGGTTTGAAGGGTGGCTTATAGGCACATGAGGTTTCATAAGGACGGCTGATTCTTGTATTGCAGATGTAGAAAAAGCGTTTTATTGTAGTGTCAAGCTGTGCGCCCGCGCGCCAAACGGATGGCATTTTCGATTAAGAAAAATTTTAAAATTCCATATGTACAAATGTTCATCCCCTATTTAACCACTTTAGGGGATGAATTTTCAAAAATCATTCCTTCTTGCTCACTTTACAAAAAAAACCTACCCGATCCAAAAGCGGCTCATAGGTACTGCAATAACATTACCCATACATTACCTAAAAGTAATAAAAACTCTAAAGATTATTGAAAATAAAAATGTTATTGCTATTTAAAAATCATGGTACATTTTTGGTACCAAAATTACCCCTAATTCATTAAAAATGAGCAAATTTTCAACAGGGGTCATAAGTTATGACTTGTAGACACATCCGCTAAACGACGGCCCCAAGTACTAACCAACTAAAATTCCCCATTGCAAAAAAATGAAACGATTTTTAGTATTTTTTAATTTTCCTGAATATTACCACCTAAATAGACTCTCAGTACAATATCTAATAACACCCTCACGAATCGGACAGGTTTTTTTTTACATATTGTATAAGGACCTCTTGTGCAAAACTTCATGCTTCTGTACCCAGTGGTTTAGGTTCTGCGTTGTCTGTCAGTGTATGGAAGCATATGGTATAATAGGTATATAAGATCACATTAAAATAGATGGACAAACTTTTAGAAATCATTCAGACCACCAAAATAAGGCCAATGGTAAAAAAAAAAACAATAAGAAAAACGCATTAGATACCTACTTACAAGAAAAATAAATCAGCTAACGAAAATACACTAAAAATGTTGATTACCCAATGCCATTTATTATTTTAGGTCAAAATAAAATTACTTTAATCAGTGTTTTTTTTGCTTGGATATCTTTGGTTAGACGTACTGAACGCTGTGTTAAAATTTGTCCATCTATTTTAATGGGACCTTGTATTATCTTCGGCAGGATTACAGCATCGAACGCGTTCAGATATTAATCCCTGGTACATGAGAGACCTCACGAACATGACTTCATCTAACACCTCACAGCTTACCGGGTGATTAACTCACAAGCATCTGTCATTTATTTACTTGAAATATTAAGACATTGATGTAGGGGCGGGCACAATGTTTGAAGAATACATATGCGCAACATTACTATTTTAAAGGGGCTCGTGGCTAAGTAGGTCGATCAAGATTCATAAGCTTCACTTGCCGAGGTTGGTTCGTGAATGGGTGACCATCTATTAATACCGAGAAACTTTCGTGTCTCGGAAAACACGTTAAGCCGTTTTTCCCGGCTGTCAATTGTTTTTCCCGGCTGTCAATTGTTTTTCCCGGCTGTCAATTGTAGATTTTTGACAGTCGTTACGGGTAGTCAGAAGCCCGAAAGTCTGACAACATGGCCTACCAAGGGGTATCGTGTTACCTAGTAACCGGGTTTTGGAGGTCAGTAAGTCAGTCGCCTAATGTAAAATACTGGAATTGAGCTGCATTCGGTTAGACTGAAAGCCTACCCAAACATAGTTAGGAAAAGGCTAGGCAGATGCATTGCGCAACTTTACAGAATAGTAACTGTAGTAATTGTAGCTCAATCTATCGAGGTGTGGAGAGTATACCTACTTCAAACTAATTAACGCTGCTAGTAGGAAGTACTTACCCTGATGACCTTCATCCTAAATCGCAAAGAGCCCTCCACTCGAGTTATCAGAGTAACTCCACTTGTAGACGAGTGCACTATTATCAGTTATAATAAAAGGTAGGATGCCAAGGACAAGTGCCAACAATGCGACGACACTCGATTGGTTGTAAAACCGGGATTACACAATCGTGTGAGGCGCGAGGTAAATGCGAACCGCACATGGCGAGGCGAACTCTGGCCGTTTTTCTGCCGTTTTTTTGCTCACTACCACGAAAGTGGCATCGCATATTATAACCGTACTCTTTGGTGGCATCTGGTGTCAGTGTTCCACCAAGAGACTTATACATCAGCACAATTCCATAGCAAGCATATTGACGCGGCCTAAGCCAGGCCGCGCGCGGCGAGTCTATGCAGCAGATGGCTTTGACTTTACAGGAGACATGTTATATTTTATTCAGTCAATCTATTATTGACTTGAATTCTTTCATTGACTTGAATGTGCCCTGGCGGCTGAGAGTATGTCTTGCTCACTCTAATGTCTCGCTGGCGCTCCCTTCAAAATGGTTGAGCTGAATGGTGCTAATCCATGCGTCATGTTCGTGAACGGGCGCCGTCAGTAGGGACTGGTCATCTCTTAGCTGCCACGGCGATTTTAATTTAATTTATATTTTTATTTCTAACGGACGCTTTTAATGTTTTGCATCGTTCTCACATGTATAACTTCAACTTGAAAGATGTAAGCAATATTATGTAACCATTTTATTTTATTTAAACGAGTGTCCGTGGAGTTTCTTGCCCGTTCTTCTCCATAGGTACCTACTACGCTTTGGAATGGGCGATTAGCTTCATATTTCTGACTGACCGACCCCTTGACAATTCAAAAGTGCCTGTAATTGGTTTATTTGAAATAAATGCTTTGAGTTTGAGTTTGAGTTTGAATTGTTCCGAAATAAACTTTTTATTTAAAAAAAATCTATTCTGTAAAAATTTCACCGGACCAGACACTATCAGTAATAATGACATCAATATTAACCTACTGTCATCCTTGCAATATTGACGTACAAATCCTAACTAATATTATAAATGCGAAAGTAACTTTTTTTGTTTATTACGCTTTCACGCTAAAACGGCTGAACAGATTTGGATGAAATTTCGCAGTTGACATAGGATACTTTTTGACCAGCAATGCAGCACACCAGCAGTAAATGTAGAAGATGATGTTGTGATGTGGTGCAGTACTTATATGTATAGAATATGTATATATACATATATATTTTTTTTTTATAACACTAGGAATTTCTCCTGTATCGTGGGTGCGTTTACAAACATTTATACTCACATACACAAACAGCCAGACCCGGAACAACTACTTGTAGGTCATACAAATATTTGTTCCGTGCGGGAATCGAACCCGCGACACGCAGCGCAGCAGTCAATCGCTTAACCACTGCGCCAACCGTGCGCAGTAAGCGTGCGTGCGTTTTATATTGATAAAAATTGAAACTGACTACTTTTGAAACGTATAAGTAACGTTTATTTTTTAACCAACTTCTAAAAGGAGGAGGTTATCAATTCGGATGTTTATATATTTTTTTATGCATGTTCGGGCATAACTCCGTCATATACAAAATGTTTTTTTTATATCCCATAACTCTAGGGTATTAATGAGACCATGTCAAATAATCAACTAGCATATAAATTATTTTTCAATTTTTTTAAGATAATATACGCATGAGTCTAGTGGTTACCACTACACTCTCGACGTGTATAACTAACAAGTTTCATTTATAAGTAAGTACTTACGACTAAATAATTTTTATTCATATTTAAACCTAATATAATGCGACGTTGTCATATTTTCTTTTTATGAACAAAAACAGTCTGAATTAAATGTCGTGACTGTCAAATTATTTTGCAAGAAAAATGAAAAAAAAAAAAATCTTATGCCAGTTAATAGTTGATTAACTGGCATACGATTTTTTTTTTTTCATTTTCATTCCCTTGTTTCGCAGACAGAAATTTCATAGAATTTAGTTTCGCAGCAAATGTTTCATATAATATTCGGTCCTTGTATTTTTATTTCGCATATTATTGTTTTAACGACTATTTACTTGAATGAAACATATTTCACAGAAACACAATTCAATGAATTTTATAATCACATTTTTTTATTTAATAAATTTATCAAACAGTACAATTATTTTTTAACGAATATTGTTTGTTCGGTGTATATTTCCATGGTATTTTATTTCAACGAAAATGAAAAAATAGACGTTAAGCTATCCATGATTTTATAAATAAATATGGGTTATATATTTGAACGTTGAAAATTAAAATACCTGCGGGTAAAATGTCAATGTTCAAAACATCGAAAATTTAAATATCGATTGTATCGAAATATCGAAAATTGTTATACCTACACTTAAAATGTCTAAGATTGAAATGGAGTGATTAAAATGTCGAATGATTAAAAATGTCGATAGTCATTATACCTAAGTACAAAATGACAGCATAATTTCCAATCCATCTACATTTTTTCCACTCTTACTACCTATATCAAAATTTGTTCGATATTTTAACTAATAGTTTAGTATTTTAACGTAAATATTATATAATGAAAATGAATGATGATCGTCAGTTGTACAGTCACGGACTTTAATTGATGAGCCACTGTTCGTATTTTAGCCGTGTAATGCAAATCGGTTTTAGTTGGTTATACTCGTACATCCAGACACGGAGAGTCATACGTCTTCGTATTAATTTCATGCAATATTAACGGTTGGCTAACCTGAGAGCCAGAACTACAAACTTGACAGTAGAGTGACTGCCCAAAGTCAACCAATTGCAGGTCTAGCAACCGTAACCTAGCGACAAATGTTTTATAGTAGCGATAGTAACGTAGCGTATCTACGGAGAAATTATGATTGGTTATTTCGACATCGGAAAAAGGACCCACGATTTTATCCGAACGCGTAGCGTCTAAGATGATGTTCATGACAATTATGATAATTGTTGCACACAAACCCTTATTTTATACTTACTTCTACAGCCTCCCATGCCCTCTTGCTCCGTACCATGGCCTGGACCAGGGTCGGACGTGAGAGATCCCCGCCACCGATCGCCTCCACGAGGACACAGCGATGCTCTGCCCAAGCCGGACAGACCTCCACCGTATGCTCAACCGTGTCCTCCGGGCGATCCACGAAGTGATGACACCCGGGCGTTTCCTCCCGCCTGATACGAAACAGGAACCTCCCGAAACAACCGTGTCCGGTGAGGACCTGCGTCAGGCGGAAGGTGAGGACGCCGTGGCGCCTTTCTAGCCACTCCTCAAAGAGGGGACTTATCGCCGCAATAGTGGCGTGCCCTTTGCACACAGATCCTGCTTATGCATTGTTACAATTCTATGGCAAATTTCTTTGGAAATTGCAGCTGGCAATATCGCGTAAATAACTACGGCTACGATTCACCAAAATACGAAATTATCGTCTCTGACATCGGCATTTCACTATCTTCGGATAGTTTTTCAGAGCTCTAATTCAAAGGAGGTCAATATCAAATAGATTGGATAAAAGTTTGCAACATTGTATTGATTTATCATTGACAACTTATTAGTCAACCTTCCACCTCTATGAATAAGACTATTTCCGATTATTAGTAATTTGTCATCTTGTTTACGAACTTGCGGTTTGAGTTCGTGTTTAATCGTGTAATCTCGTGAATGTACAAAACTACAAAATTGGAAAGCTTGAAAGTGGCTCGTCAATTTAAAGTCCGTGACTGTACATAAATAATCCTGTAAGTTCGCAATTTCATTATCATGATCACGTGTGATAATCATAAGCACTTAAAAGCCCTGGTGTGTTGGTCACGTAGATTATTTATACATACACACCTGAACAGTTTCAATCAATCCATTCTGCTAATCGAAGTTCTGTATTGGTCAACAAACAAATGCAATAATATTCAAATAAAAAGTCTTCAATCTTCTAACTATGATACGAGCACGATCTAGTAATATAACTATTAGGGCACTCCGACCAAATAAGTTAGGTTAGGTTAGAACTGTGATTAACTACGCGCGAGCCGAGCGAGCAAAGCGAGCGGTGTCGTGGTAGCGGTCGGCGAGCTCTACGTCGAAATTGGTCGCAGTAACAAAATTAGGGCACTCCGACAGTTATGAACCGCTTTCATATAATAACTATACTTCGGTATATAGTGTTATCAATTATAAAATAGTCCAAGTAAAATTATATTTCAAAGTGTGGATGTGTGTTTTAATTGATTGCTACAGATTTCAGTTTTGTATGCATTTATTTCGCGCGGTGTTGTAATTTTTTTTGTTGGGAAGGGTATACTTCCCAGGTGGTCCCATTGTCATCAGGTCAGGATCTGATGATGGTATCCTGGAGGAATCGAGGGAACTCTTCAAATATTAGAGGCACACCCATAGCGATTTGGGTATTTTTTATAGTAACTCGTGCAGTTGCTCTCGAAAAGCACCATTTTGATGAAGTGGAACTGATGATGAAGACCACAGATGGCCACCAGAACTATTAAATAATAAGTATTTCACGGGTGCGATTCGATTTCTTTTAATTGGTTGCAAATCAATTTAGGCTCGTCACAATGCATATGGAGAAGTGGAGCTGATGGTGAAGTACCAGGAGAACTCGTCAACGGTTAACGTCCCTGCATCGGGTAAAGTAAAATTTTGTAAAAGGTTATGTAGTTGAGATTAGGCGATTGAAACTTAGATAAATTAAAAACTGACTCACTAAAAAGCGAGAAATAAAAAACGACTTCCAAAAAAACACTACCTAAAAAGTAAAAAATTACTTAAAATGTCGGAAGCTGGTGGCAAATAACGAAAATACAAAACCAAAGACACCGAATTTCGAAATTTAAGTTAAAATGTTTTTTTACCCTGTTTATCTGGAATACTTGACAATATGATGGGACCAAAAGTGATTGAGAAAATCTTAAAAGCCGCGAGCATAAATTAATGTTGGAAATTTCAATATGCAAACTATAAAGGGTACTGAATCAAAAGAGAAATTCCCTCCTGATAAACAAAAAACCCTCGCCATGAACCTAACAACAAAGTTAAGGCCAAGTCTACACGGTGAATAAGGGCGGACGCGAGGCACCGCGCGTTATTTATGCACATGCCCTTACATCCCGCGATCACCTTGCCAGTGAAACTGATTGAATTCACCGGGTGAGGGCTGAGTGGTAAGCGGGGCGGTTTCTAGCCAGTCACTTCTATAAAAATCTGACGGTGAAAACTTATCTGAATTGGGCTGTCATTCTTGCCTGGTGCTATGGATTGATATTATTGACAGCTCACTTCACTATTTTTTTTTGTGGGTCAAACCTCATGGATACCTCTCGTCTTGGGAGGACTCCTATCGACTAAAACCCCATTGTTCCTACTACTACTATTCGGGGGCCCCGGAGATACTAATTCTTGTACATTCACAGCACCCCCGACTGGTATCAGCCCGCCATACCTAGCGGGCCCCATCACCTAGTGCAATCGTTCCCACGACCGCACTTCCTCCCATAAAGCTCACTTCAGCTAAGTTTTATTGCACGGTGAGTTTTTTACAAAATTATCGGCAGCGATTTTTCAAAATAATTACGTAGTGCGCTAGTATGATCACTACGTATTTTTTTTACGTTACATTGCGAATACAAACTTACATTTGCAGTTGGAGAATTGACCGTGACGTATACCTATAGAGTATGGGAGAACATGTTTTTCAACTACAAAGTTAAGTTTTTTTGGGATAATTTCATCCCAGGTGCAGTACCCTTCTTTGTGCGTGGTCCGAAACGCACTTGGCTGGTTTTTATTTAGTGTACTGCTCAGTTTTTACTGCCGAACTTAATACATAGGAATTTACAATTTGAATTTGAATTACATAGGAAAGTGTTTTATACAGTTGTGGTGCTGGTGCAGGTTTAGAAGGAAACTGCCGCAGCCATGAGTGACCGTCCGTGGAGGATATCGTCTTCAAAGCTGAACTTTTTTAAATATCAATGTGCCATGGTGGTTTTACATTTCATTACAACTTCTACTAAATCTTGATAACATTACAAATGTCAACGAAACAGAAACGTCATGATCATTTTTTCTCGTAAAATATTAAGTTAGAATTAAATTACTTATTAGTCTATTAGGCTAGATTGTAATCAATTACTAAGAACGTTAATTCGTATAAATAAAGAATATTAAATAAAAAATTGACGCAGTATGGCGATCTATCCCAATTCCCACCCCGCTGCCCGCTCTGCTCGTCACCAATATCTCACTATTACTCAGTAAGTCAGCCCCCTGTTCGTATATTATTCACCTCGACCCCTAGCTATTGTACTTTTGTTTGTCCCCCCATAAAGGTCAGTTCGCCCTCACGGATAAACGTACACCATACAATAACATTAAGAAAATTTGGACAAAAAAAGTGTTGTTTTTTTAAATAAAGGCGACACCGGTAATTATTATTGTTCTACCGTGAAGTTTTCTTAGAAATTGTTTTATTACAGTCACGTTGCATTGTCGCGTCGCACCAGTCTGCACGAGGCTTCAATGGTTACTTTAAAACTTTTTACTCCTGTTATGATCCTTTCAAAACATCTGAATGTCGCTGGCAAAAAAATGTCGTGCAAATCATTATGAAACTGTCTCGTTGATGTAGATAGCAAGTAACTGCTGATTATAGGGTCCTGGGTTCACACTAGAAATGTGGGAAACCATAATACTTATATCTACCTCTGCCTACTCAATCCAGAAAATACAGGCGTATTGTAATTTCATCTATACCGGGGGTTCCCAAACTTTTTCAGTTCGCGGCGCACTCACAGATTTAGTTCTTTGTTTCGGCGCCCTATCTAATCGAAATAGGGTACAATGATTAAAAAAAAAACATTTTTACATTTATATTTAGAAAAAAATGGAAATAAAATACAATGGCAACTTAGTCAATGTGACGTGTAAGCTTGGTGATCTCCACACATTTTTTCAAAGCGTGAAATAAGGCTTTACACCGCTACTCTAATTTCTTGCTCCACATTAATCACTGAGAGATATATGCTCAATAATACAACTACAGCTTTAAATCCGGCTTTACATAAATAGGATGTTGCAAAAGGAAAAACAATTCTTAAAGCTGTTGAATTTACAGTTGGATATTTATTTTGGACCGATACTCAAAACTCCACCAAATCGGAACACGTGAATCTTGTTTTAGGGCTGGTATCGTAAAAGAGTTCAATGAGCCTCGGAGCGCCTCGCGATGCTGTCTACGGCGTACCAGGGCGCCGCGGCGCACACTTTGGGAACCCCTGATAATAATAATATTATAAAGAGGTATCTGTTTGTTAGTAAGTTTGTATGTATGGGGTAATCTCCGGAACTGCCAGTCGGATTTGAAAAATTGTTTTTGCATTGAATAGCACAATTTTTGAGGAAGGTTATAAGCATAAAAACTTTGACGCCAAGTTAGTCACAAACTGTTGTTTGTGACTAACTTGGCGTCAAAGTTTTTTTCTATCTTCTTTCTGTTTCGTGTTCGAAACAGAAAGAAGATTTCATAATGGTATTTAATTATAAAATCAACATAGAATACATGAAAAACACAGTCGTAAGTCAATTTATTAAAAGCTCAACTCTGAACCTATATGCGACCGATCTGAAATACGTCTGTATTTGTGTGGTTTCGGCTTAAGCGGCCTGTGAAGCCTCGAGAACGTTACAGCGGACGGAAAAGTGGGAATTTGAAGTATAGAGTACAAAAAAGATAGACACAGAAGGTGGGCTCCATGGCTGTTATCTGCCCCTCGTCGTAGAAGAAGACTTTTGGCCGTAGTACGTGGTGTTCCGTCGCTTCCGCGGACAAGTTCCACAGCACAGCACAAAGTCAAGCTAGTGCAAAGTGAAGTGCTACTAACATAGTCTAAGCTTTATTTATTAACACAAGTTTTTGTTTATATTAAAATATGTAAGTATGTTTAGGTTAAAGTATTTTTCTATGGGCCGGTGTCGCCTGAAATAAATGGTAATTATTATTATTATTATAGATACAATGAGCGAAACCGCATGCACATAAGATACGCTTCATGTAGGTGAACAGACTATGTAAGCGCACTCGCGACTGTGATTCGACCGGTTTGGTTAATATTAAGAGGGAACAGGGCCTGCGAATCTCCATACAAATGTATTCTCCCTTTTACTTCCTGAATAATGCCTCTAGCATTAATTTTATTTCCCTAAAATCAAGGTCTGCTGTAGACACGTCCCTGTTATTTCCTTTTTTCCAACTTATTGGTGAAGAAAATAAACAAAAATTACAAAAAATGCCCCATTTTTACCGTCATGATTAGAGGACTGCCACACAAATTCAAAAGTTTTTAAAATAAAGAAAATTATAGCAACCTAGATATACGCTTCCTTAAAAAATAATTGAATCGGCTCTGTTTTCGAGGAGAAAAAAGGGGAATACGAAACGTCGATCTCTTTAATTTTTTTTGTGATATAATCGGTCTGTGCTGTAGCTGTCCCTATCGCACTCTACGGAAGCAGACTTGAGGTAAGACGACGGCAATAGTTTCTTCAAATACCTATTTTTCAAATTCCTCGCAGCCCCTGTTCCTTCTTAAGAGTCTTGTATCTTTAGGTACCAATAATTAAGCAAAGTTAATTAAGCAAAATTTGCTTACGAATCTGTTTATATGCCCAGTTTGGCAATAAAAAATGCTACCATTGGTTAGCAAACAATTCGTTCTTGTTTATTATATAGGAACCGAGCATAAGATCGCCGTACTTACGGGTCTTTGTGTGCGTGCGCTTGTTTTCGCTCGTTGTATGGAGCTGGAGTTCTGTACCTTCCTTTTTAGTGTCTATAGTGTACTATAAGGCCGAATGTAGTCCGTCTAGAGTGGGTTGCTCGCTTCGCAATGTGAATTGAGAGACTTTAGAGCTATAATTGTTCCGTGGGCGTATTATTGCTTTTAAGTTTCTGGTAGGCGCTTTAGTCTCACCATTTTGCGTTAAATTGGATACTTTAACAGGGTTCATCGAAGTCGGTCCGTATGAAAGAATTCAGATCTATTACAGATAGAAAAAATGTGCTTAGAGTACAAAAGACTGACCAGATATATAAAAACAACATTCGTACACGACCCGGTTCTCGAGATCGAACCTAGGACCGACAAAAATTAGTACGTAATTCGTTTTTTAACAGACTTCAGAAAAAGCTGGAAGTTATGTATTCGGATAGTTTTTTTTCATATTTTATGTACACTGATTTCTCTTGTGTTTTTTGGGTCAATTTACGTAATTCTTGTTTCGTTTGGTAGAGGATGACGTCACATATAACTTTTATTAACTTTTCTTTGGTCGTTTTTGACTTAGCTTCGTAATACCTACGTATTTATTCCACTTGGTGTATATTCATGATGATAAAAAAACTTCTTATCGCTGTTGTTCACAAAGCAAGTAGTGGTACCAATACGAATTTTTGTGGGGTAGTTCATAACAAAAAGTGAAAAATATCCAACTATTTTTCAAAAACACAAACGCCTTTAAAGTAAATGGCAAGTTAGTCCCCTATTATATGGGACTTAAATATAGCTGGATGGGCGCTTCACACTGTGGACCAATTACCTAGTGGGGGTCGCAGAATCCGCTGGAGCCGGAGACGAATTACCTGTCGTTGTGGCGATGCTTGGGAGGCCTTTGTCCAGCAGTAGACGTCTCTGGGCTGAAATGGTAAGACCTAGCTGGTGAAATGTTGGTGTGACACACTTTTGATGTTATTTAATAATAATACCAGCCTATTACTGTCCCACTGCAGGGCAAAGGCCTCTTCTCATACAGAGAAGGCATGAGCACTGATCACCACGCTTGCTCAAGACGGGTTGGTGATTCTAATTTATATATCCATAATATTCATACTAATATTATAAATTCAAAAGTAACTTTGACAGTTGGGGATAAAAGGGCATGAAAGTTTATATGGAAAATCCAGCATTTCTTTAGTTAGGGATATGAAAATTCAAATTTATGTTTTTGGTAAGAAATAAAGAATTACGTATTTCAGCGTCTTTGTAAAATTGTGTGTAAAAATGTGATTTTAAAATTCACATTGTTTTTTTTGAGTCTTCTTTTTAAGACATTTAAGAGATTGGAAATTTAGTCATAGTCCGTAATCTAGGACATAGGATACTCTGATTCCCGATAACACATTCCTGTGGGATATTTTCCGACATCCACGCGGGCGAAGCCGCGGGCGAACGCTAGTTAATATTAATGCCAAAGTGAGTTTGTTTGTTACGCTTTCACGCTAAAACGGCTGAACAGATTTGGATGAAATTTGGCACGTGGGTAGACCATGACCTGGATTAGGACATAGGATAATTTTTATCCCGATATTCCCACGGGATCGAGACTTACGCGGGTGAAACCGCGGAGCACAGCTAGTGTATATTATTATTATAAATGCGAAAATGAGTTTGTTTGTTTGCAAGTTCGCAGCTATAGTTTATCAAGTCCAGGTTTTCCTTTACCGATGTCAGTAATATCAAAGATACCTAAACTCAGAAAGGTTTGATGTTATATGCTAAACCTCACGTTGTACTAAAATACTTGCAAATCTAGGTAAATACTTGCCGTGCAATATCACTTTCATATCGAAATTCATAACCAAACATTTGTTAACATGAGTTCGCTCGTAAAAGAGAAAGGGAACATTTTCGATATGTTGGGACCCTCCTCACTCCATACGTTATGATATAAATTATTGAAAAGTCGCGCAATAACAGGATCGTTGTCCCGTTGGCGACATATTGTAGGAATGTACGAAGTTGTGAATATACTGCTTGTAACAGTCTGTTCGAGGATTCAGCTGACTTCTGTGTTTAGTGTATGTGTGTGTAAGTATTCCATTGTTTTTAACCAGCTTCAAAAAAGGAGGAGGTTATGTGTTTTCACAACTATGATTTTTCCAAGATTTTTCGACAGATTTCTGACGTTATTTGTTTTAGGACTTGCCGGTTTCCTCACGTCCTCATCTCCACACCTCCTTTTTCAAAGTCAAAGTCATTTATTTGCTTTAAATGCGGTTAAAAAGGTGTTAATAAAATTAAGTATTCTTGTGCGATGACCACTCATTTCGGCATAAGTATTTTGGCATGCAAATATTAATAGTAAGGCTTATTTAAATAAGCAATTACAACTAAAGTTAAAAACAACTAAAGCAACTAATGCAACTAAAGCAACGAAAGCAACGAAAGCAACTAGCACCGAAAGCAACTAAAGCAACAAAAGCAATTAAAGCAACTAAAGCAACTAATGCAACTAAAGCAACTAAAGAAACTAAAGCAACTAAAGTTGAAAATATTTACTACACATAAAATTATTTAAAGTAAATCAATCTTCAATTTACACAACACAACAAATTAAAAAAAAAGTTAATGTGTTTACATATTCATAACAAAGTAGATGAACGGAGCACAATTTATGCGCGAATGTTGTGGATACCCATCTTTACATACGTATCGGTTTTCGGCTAAAAACGACTTTAATTTATAATAATAAGTAGATATCATGTATAGTTTTCGTGTCTGTCTGTGACCGCGTTGTTCTTCTAAACTACGCAACGGATGTTGATGTGGCTTTCACCATAATTTAAAGAATTTATTCCGGAAGGCTTATGTGTATAATACCTTTTAATATTAAACTTACATACGTCGGAAATACGTCACTGATTTGACTAATCGGGGCGCCAGTGACGCCCAGTGGCGTTGGATTTAAAATTGGTAGTTAAAATATGGCTAATGATAACGAATTTCGATGTTTTGTCAAGTTGTAAAAATCCATGCGAAGCAGGGGCGGGTCGCAAGTATCGTATAATTTACTTCGTCTAACAATCTGTGTTCTCCATATGATAAGGATAATTGCCTCCCCAGGCTCCTCTATATCTCGTGTACGGTAATGGGCCCTTTTTATTTACCCTTCCCGTCCTCCTCCCCCTTCTAACTAACTGCACAGATTACGGTGCAGGGTATGGCTGAAGTATTTTGTTTAGTGTTCAAGCGAAAATTGATTTTAGCCGAAAAAGAAAAAGAAGTTTCGGCTTTAGTCTTATTTTCGGCCGAAAAAGAAAATGATTTAGACATTCAAAATTCAAAAATATTAATATTTCCGCTGTACACTGATATCTTGTTTGTTTTTTTTACACCTAGGGAGAAAATTTGTGTATTTCTTGTTGTATTGATTCACCTGACATTGCCGAGCTTTAAGCCTTGTGCAAACAGGCGCGACGTGACAGCGCATCGCGAAAACGCGATGCAACAGCGCGACGCGACTAAAAAAACAATTACTAAGAAAACTTCACGGTAGAGAATTACCGGTGTCGCGTCGCGCTAGTCTGCACAAGGCTTTACGAAGTAGGCCGAATGACGAGCGACAATTCACGAACTTCTGAATTTCGGCTTTGCCGAAGCTTCGGCTGGTTTATGTCCGAAAACGAAAACGAAGCTGCGGTCGGTCACTAATTTTATTATGTTAGTAGAAACTTCTTGTCGAAATAGTGTTAGTAAAGCTCACAAAGGTTTCTAAAAGGCACCAGCCAGTCTTTTCTGTAAAAATCTCACCGTGAAAACTTAGGTGAAGCGAGCTGTCACTCCACCTGGAACTAGGTATTAACACTATTGATAGACAGCTCACTTAACAGAATAGATCGGCTGGACTGATAGAGTGCGTTTCGTCAAATACACAGTTCCTATGCCGTAATGTTGGCTCCACTGTTAAACTTTAACAACAGACCAATTAGGTAGCGCCGCCACTGTTGTGGGACGAACAGGAATACGCTACGGTGGTACCTAATTGGTCATAGGAACATTACGGCATAGGAACTATTTGATGAAACGCACTCTAAAAGGATCTTTCGGTGTCTGAATGACATTGACAGTGGGGCGTTATTGGTTGGTAAACATTTGTAAAATTGTCACAGAAATTATATTGACAATGATCGCGGCGTTAGTTCCGATTTTGGCCACGCGCCAAAAGGACCTTGTAGCGCTGTAGTACATTTATAAATCGTTGCATCTTGTGTGACAATCTCTTTTCTTAAACTCATTGTACGTATACCTCTATTCTTGCCTGTAACTCTCTATACCTCCATAGCACAGATTCTACCGTCAGTTAGCAATCGGACAGTAAGCCGATTACGACGCTCTCATTTGTCTGGAGATCACAGCCACCATTCTGTTTTAATTCAGCTTGATATGTATCTATTTTGAGATGCATAGGGGAACCTCGGAATGGAATTTTACCATACACATTAATTTATTTACAATACCTATATATTACAACTACCTAGGCTAGATATCTCAGTAGTTGTCTAATTACATTTGTTTACATTTTCATCAGATAATTTTGGAACAGACTATAGGTAGGTAAGGTACCTAATAACCAACAATTTTTTAAAATCTTTATTGTAATGTAATTAAAATGTGTTAGTAATACAGCGCTGAAAACAATTCTCCAATGAAAAAAATTGAGGCGTCACCATGAACGCACGCTCAACCAAATATTTGGTCTGCAAAAATTGCTGTAACATGCAAAAATACCAGTTCAGAACCGTCATTACAATAGGGCTAACCCCAATCGACTCCTAAGGATTACTCTTATTCGTAAAACGATGGGATGACCATAATCTTCACAAAAGTGGTCTGGATCGCTGACGGTGCGCGGACAACACAATAAATCTCTGCCGGGATAATCCCGATTCGGGCTGACTAGGGAAGGCTTTGTGTGCCAGGGTATGATATGATGTATCCATTGAGGTGCTTTGACTGCTTACAGTAAGCTAGGCTTTGGGAAACCAATTTTAGAACATTTTAGAAGTTGAGAAATTTTATGTCGGTTGCGTTAAACTTCAAGATTTCGATTATACTGTTCTGAAATGTATATTTGTGACTATTTTAAAGTTCTTAACAGTAGGTAAGTGGTCTTAAGTGTATACTTTCTCAAGTCAAGCGAAAATGTATAAAATACAACAAAGGCCATATTGACAGCCAGGTACCATAGATGCCGCACAGTAAATAAATAAAAAAGCATTCATTTTTCACAATTGCCAAAATACCGTCGATATAAATGCATTTCGTGAGTTCCGGTGTAGTGACAGGGCGCGCCGGAAGTGGACACGCAGCGGTGGCCACATCCGGCGGCCATAACTGTCGCCATTCGTCACATCCTGGCTCCGATATTAACGTGGGCTATTGATTGACGTAAACCTTTATGTTGGGCATTTAATATTACTATTTTTATGTGGGGTTTTATTGGAGCTGAGTATGTTACTCCTAGAGTTGTAAAATACGGAGGGGAGGGAGATCGGGTTGGAAAAATACGTGACGCTCTAATTTTTCAGGAGATCACAGCCACCATTTTGTTTTTATTCAGCTTTTATATGTATCTATTTTGAGATGCATAGGGGAACCACGGATGGAATTTTACCATACACATAAATTTTTGACCTTCTACACACAGTCTCATTTATTTACAATACCTATATAATACAACTACCTAGGCTAGGTATCTAGGTAATTGTCTAATTCCATTTGTTTACATTTTCATCAGATAATTTTGGAACAGGCTATAGGTCATACATACTCAAAGCTGCTCGCTGTGCTTTGTGATAAAACCATAAAATTTGACATTTTAATTTAAATTTTAAGAATGTACGGTATTTGGTTTAATGACTTTACAAGTTATTGCGTTTACGTAAAGATAATTTTCACCTGTACGAGTAGTAATAAAGATTGGTAATTTTGAAGGCACACTCAGTTCGGATGGTGATCAGTTTTAAGAATTTTGCCGATGCTACATCTAAGTTGTGTCGTACTGTACCAAAATCTTGTTCTATTAAGGCGCTGACAACAGCTAAACCGCAGTCACTGTCGGACTGCATAGAAAAGAAAAAGAAGTGCGATGACACAACGCCTGTAATTTATTGGAGAAATATGAAGCAATTATCGTTTTATCCAAAAATGAGTTGAGTAATCGGTAATGAAAAACTACCAAGTTCTGCATTCAAATAAGACGTTCTTGTTATTAATTACAATACCAATGTACGTTGCTATTTAATACAAATATTTTGGATTAGAATTCAAGGAAAAAGGTTAGTTTAACGTTAATTTATATCGAGTTTTTTTTTCAAAACGTTTTCTGGTAACAATGAAGTTCTGAGAAGTATGTTCGAGATTCACTTTTTTTTTTTCCACTACCAAAACTATTATAGATTTGGCAATTTTTTTGTTTAAGTCAAGCCTACTTTTACCGTTTGCCTTTTGACAGCGCCTTAACTTCCAAAACCATTTACGCCATTATTTAAAAACTTTGCATAAGGTTAAGAGATGTTTTTAAACACCAATAATGTATGGTTTAAGTAACATTTATAAATAAACCCCATATAAACGTCATTAAAATATCAGACAATTTACGACCATACCTGAACACAATTTCTCCTTAAAATTCAACCACCGGAAAAATAATTCAAAGAAAAAAAGAGGTCTGGTTTTGTAAAAGACAATTTTCGTGAGTCCATTGTGAATCGAATTTAAATTTTCTACAACCACTCCTGTGCGACGGCTGACAAAGGAGGCATTATTTTTTATTATTATTTCTTTTATTTTATTGTTCGTCACAATGGCGTGTTTTCAGACAGCCGGCGGGAAATTCAACGGAACTTCCGGTGAGTAGGGATGGGACAGAACAGAACTGTTCTTTTTTTAAATCAATTAGTTTAACTGTGGTCGTAAATGTGACTGCTGAGCTAGCTGCGTTCGGTTAGCAGGTCGCGCAGTGTTATTGGTGTTTGATTTCAGAAATTCTGCAGTATAAAATCCCTGAGTCTGAATTGGAGCTTGGTGTATTGCAATCAAGGAATGCATTCTCGTTCGAGATCTCGATCATTATGTTCGACGTTAAGAACGAGATTTCGAGATTAAGCTCGCGCGATTAGCACACTATGCTTTTTGAGAAATCAGTTTTCAACATTAACTAATGAATTTATAGTGTGCATTCTGACTTGTTGCGTTATGTATACGTAGGGCAGATGATTAGTACTTAAATAATAATATTTTTTTTTTGTATGAAATTCAATTTTGTTTTATTTACAAAATATAACACCAATACCCTTAGTACACGTAGTTTTAATTTACATAAAGTTTAAGCATTTTTATTTAAAAAAAAACGCATTACCTATTTTTAAAATTAGGCGAAATATCGATCTCGAAAATCTTGAAATTTCGATCACGTCAGATTGCCGGGCTAGATCTCAAATGGCCAATCTCGACTCGAGATTTGCATTCCTGATGGGGATAGAACACCATCTATTAGTGACCATATATGCCGTAAATGGGACTTTAATGGCAAAATATAGATGTAAGTAAGTACCTACATCTCTCCTTACCGACAACATTGTAAGAATTCATGATAGTCCATGTCAAGTCGTTGGTCCCGGCTGACATTCGTGGATCTTTGACAGTCGTTACGGTTCGTCAGAAGCCCGAAAGTCTGACAACCAGCCTTACTAAGCGGTATCGTATTATCCAGTAACTGGGTTGTGGAGGTCATATTACGGGCAGTCGCTCCATGTAAAATATTGGTATTTTGCTGCACCCGGTAAGACTGGAAGCCGACCCCAAAAAAGGCTAGGCCGATGATGGTATCAAAAAAAAATGCTTTTGGGTAATCATAATCATTTATTTGTAATTGCAATAAGTATTGGCACAGTTAGGTCTTATATTAACCTCTTAATACATAGTCATTTGAAATGCAAAACATTACAATGTATTTAATTCTAGAGTTTATTATCAAATGTCAAATGGCAAGCTTTCAAAAATTTTGTTCCTTAGAGGTAAATTAGTTAATTCAACTTTAATACACTGACGAGCAATATAAAAAAGCCATCTCTTAAACACCACACGTTAACTACATGAAGTAGTAGTAATCTTGAAAAAAGTTTTAAATGCGTTTTTATGCGCTATAAAATAAACTTGAGTGCTGCTTTTTACTTCAATAAGGTATCTTGCGTGGTTTAAAAAGCCAGCTTATCATGAAATATTTCATTTCATGATAAGCTGGCTTTTTATATTGTTCGTCAGTGTATTTTAGGGTAGGTTCCTGTAAGTACTTTCTCTCTCCATTTGAAATTTCCAACCTGTATATTTATTTTCGATCATTCGCACATCCCTAGCAAAATATTTTAAGTTATACCGATGGCGGTTGTAACATAAAATGTTGTTTAGAACAATGTTGGCAACACGTGTTTACGAACAACTGTGAACAACAGTGGTTTGTGTATTATGTCTGTATCGACACCGTCGCCTTTTCAAGTGGTTTTTGTCCATTTTTAGTACTTTGACTAACTTTGGCATTGGGGTATCGGTAAGGCCCAAGCCACACAGGTAAACTCAAAGCATTTATTTCAATGAAACCATTTACAGGCACTTTTGAATTGTTAAGGAACAGTCAGTCAGAAATATGAAGCTAGTCAGCGAAATTGTTATGCAAATTGCTACTAACCTAAATTGTCCGTACAGACGCCAGCAATGTCAACCTACCCGAAACTGTCAAATTTTCCCAATCAATTTTGAAACTTATGCTTTAGTAATAAAGTTAAAAACCTATTAAAGACTTCGCTGGGAAATAATATTTTGTTCGACCACGTATTTAGTTAGGGGTTCAGCGGAAAGGAATGACGACTTACTGAGATTACGACTTAACGACGAGGTTCGAGTTATCAAGGTTCCACTTTAGTTTGACCGATACCGCTGTGCGTGGCGAGACGGGGGGCAGTGCAGGCCGCTCATTCGTCAACGCTCACGGCGTCCCGTAGACTTACGCGGGTGAAAAAGCGGGGCGCAACTACTATATATATTATATTAAATGCGAAAGTGAGTTTGTTTGTTTGTTATGCTTTCACACTAAGTTTGACACGCTCCCGTAACTGCATTTTGAGGGTTGTCTCGTGCAACCTTACAAATCTCATATTTGTGCGCTGGATTTCTATTCACCTAAACGAGAACAAAAAATGACGAAAGACTATGTATGTTTTTGAAGACTGTGGGAATTATTAATGATATATTTTTTAAAGATAATTTTTAATATTTCTACTATGTAGGTACTTATTTTTTTTTTGTATATGGGACGTTCTTCTTTTTTATCGACAATGACTTGTCTTCTTCGCAAAAAAAATAAATATATTGCTCCTAAATACTAAATTTCTTATTTTTTTTTATAAATCTATACTTGACAATGCAATAATTATAATATCCTCAAAACTAGATTTTAATTAATAATATTTTTTAGAAAATTAGTGTGACATAGTATACAAAAAGAGTGACGGAGGTGTTTTACGTACAAAAAAAGTGTGTCCCTTTATGACCACTAATGTAAACAAACTACTCTCGTAAAAAAAAATCACATTGAAAGTTTCTAGCCAAAAACATTTACTAAACTACTTAACCTTTGTTATTAAATTAATAAGAAGAAATCAATTTTAATGTTTCTATTATTAAATAAAAAAATATTTTATTGGCTGTCTCCCGACATATATGATTTTTGTTGCTACCTTCTGTCACGCATTTTATGGTACAAAATAATGTGCGTTAGCAATTTTGACCTTGGTCACTAGACAAGAGAATAGTCTCCCTCCACCCCGGACCCTCGCTATGCGTCCCTACGCCCCGGCAATACCAGCCAGTCGCTCGCAAACAGTAAAAGGGAGTGCGTGTGTTTATTTAGCGACCGCTCTGTCACGTAAGTTACTACTTTCAAGTGTTATTGTAATTTCTGTGTTTTAATATTATTTTATTGATTCCTGATAAATATTTCATATATGCCCAGTTTTATACGTAAATTATAATTAGGAAAATGCTGAGAATCTCGAACACTACTATTTTACACCTCTGTCACGAATCACCTCTGTCACAAAAATGTGACGGAGTGGTATAACTCGTGACGGAGTGGTCATTTTTGTATGGAACTTAGAGCCTTAGTTCATATTCATAATAGATGATTGTTAGTTTTCGTATGTTGGTTATATCGTCGATTATTTTGGTAATTTTAGGTGTTACCATCAGGCAAATGAAAAAATGGCATTATCTGCGGCTGAAAGACAGCGACGGTGTCGTGAAAAAAGAAAAAAAAACCCTGAAATCGTTGCAGAATGTTCGAGTGATGTTTTATAAATCTGTTGATGATACTGGAAAATTATTTAAATTGGTAGAATCTGATGTATCAGATGTGATGTTTGAAAATTTGTTACAAATTATTCCACCTCCTAAGGTAGTTAAAAGAGAAAGACGCGTGTTTTACGAATTCGATCAACCAATAGAAGTTTTTGAAAAGTAGAATAAGTGAAAAGATATTGTAAGACTAATTATTATTATTACCAAAGGATACCAATCAATAAGACATACATTTTAAGAAAATATTATAATTTGTTATTGTTTTCTAAAATTAAATTGTTATAAGGTTAACTTTGTTCGGCGGGTAAACATTATTTACCACTCCGTCACTTCGTTAACCACTCTGTCACAATTTTGTCCCCCTTATAATTTAAGTTCAAAGTAATGTATGAACCACTTTATTGGTAATATTTACAAAAATAACGTTTTCTAGTATTACATGCTAAACAATAAATGTGTTCACTAGATTTTCAAGTATATTTTATAGGGCGAATTTCATAATATTAAATAGTTTAATGTCTTAAAAAGCAAAAATGTGACAGAGTGGTATAGGATATATTTTTTTAAATGTTTATTTTAAGAATTCCGTCCAATGAAGCTAGATAGCAATGAATGTTTATATTATTGATAAGAAAGTAATAAGAAACTGAAGATCTGATTTTAAATGAGAAATAAAAAAAATAAACATTTTTGTGACCGAGGTGTTATTTTTTTAGTACCATTCCTACGAAATTTGAAATAAAACAAAAATTACAAGTAATACTTCGATGCATTATATGTTTTTGAAATCTACAATAACGAGGCAATAATTTAAATCACATTTTACTAAACAAATCACATGTTTACTTTTTTAAAAAATATAAAAATTTGCCGGTCAGATTGTCGATAAAAAAGAAGAACGTCCCATATATGTATTTTGCCTGAAATAAAACACTATTTAATTTATTTTATTTTAAAACGGCTGTACGGATTTTGACAAAATTTGGCATACAGGTAGACCAAGACCTGGAATAGGACATAGGATACTTTTTATCTCGGTAGTACGTTCTCGTGGGATAATTTCCGACATGCAAGCGGACGAAGCCGTTGGCGAAAGCTATTTTGAAATATTTTCCAAGCAATCGATTTTTATTTACATCTAACGCCTTTCGAAATTATAATAGCAAAAACATTTTCTTTCGCAGGAGAATAGGTTCCATGATGAAAGGTCGCTTTTATTGTTTGGTATACCAGATTATTTATAAAACTTAGACAAACAATAATAACAGAAGTTGCAACTGGCAGCGCCCGGCTCAGCGATCTGACATCATTGCAAACAATACGTAACAATTGTGTAACGAAAGAAATACATTGCGAACAATAAGTAACAATTGTGTAACGAAAGAAATACATTGCGAACAATAAGTAACAATTTTATTGTGTAACGAAAGAAATACATTATTACAAAATCTTGCTACGTTTATTTTAAAACAGTATAAGTTTGTAATTTAAAAGAGAACATATTCGGTTCCTGTTGTTTATAAACCTTTAATAGACACTTTGAAAATGTACATATTCACTAAAAAAAGGAAAGAAAAGGAATACAATCCCGCATCAAAATCCCAATCCCGCAAGCCTGCGGGATCGAGGTCATTAATCCCGCGGATACGCGGGATTAGCGGGACTGCAAAAAAATTATACTTTTTGTTCATGAATTTATGAAGTTTTATATGAAATAAAAGACGATTCGATTTAAAAAAATATACTTTTTAATTCATAATTAGTAAGTTTTCCATTAGGTGGATTTTTTTATAGTATTTTTGAAGAAGATATAATGTTAGTAGAGGCTTTATAACAAGGGGCATAATTTACACGTAGCCGAAAGACCATCATCTTCCGACCTTAAAAAATGTTTCCATACTACACTCGAGCTCTTAAACTCCTTATAAACCACACTGACACTCATATATATTGATAGCACAAGCTATTCGACGACGCTCACTATTACGCTTTTTTAGATAAAACGCGGTAAAACTAAAGCGTCATTTTCGTAAGTAATACACAACATTCTTTGGTTGAATGACTTGGTACGAGTGGTTTGTGAAATTGACATACACATATAAATTGGCCGGGACGAATAAAATATTTCTTCGAATGCGGATCCTGCATGTGTCAACTCAAAACTCAAAGCATTTATTTCAAACAAACCAATTACAGGCACTTTTGAACTGTCAAGGGGTTGGTTAGTCAGAAATATGAAGCTAGTCGCCCATTCCAAAGCGTAGTAGGTACCTATGGAGAAGAACGGGCAAGAAACTCCACGGACACTCTTTTAAATCAAAATATGGTTACAAAATATTGGTTACATCATTCATGTTGAAGTTATACATGTGAGTCGTCCCGCATACCGGTTCTGCAAAAATGATGCGGGATCCCACGTACGCGGGATTGAATTCACTAATACCTATGTAAGGAAGGATTCATCAGCATATTTAATGCTGAATACAGATTGTTGGAAAACACTTAGTCTTCCGGCACATACATAGTCCACCTTGCCTACCTACTACCGACTCAAAAAAAAAAACTATAGGTACAGTTACGCTGTATAGTTTTTTTTTCCGAGATACGTTTTATTTTTCCGAAATACTGTTTATTTACCCACTTTGACCATAAATACTTTATTTCTTGAACAAAAATTTGGCACCCTAGGCGCAAGTAATGATGGTTCGGAATACAATGTTAGGTAAAGACCCGCCCGATCTAGGTTAATTCAAACCTGTGTTTCAGGCCACCATTTTACATTACAATTCAATTGAGACACTGAAATCTAAAGTTAAACTGATATAAAATCTATTAACAACTATGAGAAAAACGATATTGGTACATTAATATCTAAAACTGGGAATAAATTATCATCATGACAAAATTTCTAGAATTTCCGTGTCTGTGTAATTGAGTATCACTAAATATTCTGAAAACATTTTACTACATTTCTTATAACTTTCAATATAGAAGCTTAGGAATTGGGTCGGTGGAAAAAATATATGATCAATCTTGTACATGTAGGATGTCGGATGCAGTAGGACAGATTGACCAGAGTCATTACGCAGTGGGAACCAGAAGATGGGCGTCGTCGCCGAGGGATGCCGAGGAAACGCTGGTATGATGTCTTACATGCGTTTATAGGAGATTATTGATATAACTTATTACAATCGTTTTCGCGAATCTTATTTTGATCAACATACAACCTAACTCTGACCTCCTAACAAAACGCGATTTCAATTTAAAATTTTGCGGGCTATCATAGCATTCATAGCGCATCCCCCCTAACACGAGTGTGTGTTCAGTTGACTCATAATAGCTTAAAGGCTTGATCAAACATTCACCCTGTGTACGAACAGAACCTTGGATTCCGACTCAAGGTTAGACGGAAAGAATAATTTATTATTCGATGGTTAGACCGACGTAAATCAAAGTCACTGGTGTTGTTTGAATGGAAATTATGGGGGCGTAAGAAAATATTATTAGTCTTAGCTTTTGCTGTAATAAATGACACCAGTAGTACCTACATAAATACATAAACTCATTCCTTCTTCCCACGGGAGTAGGCAGTAATCACAGAACGCCACCTGCAGCGATCCTTAAGAACAGGGCCTGCGATTCTCCATACAAATGTATTACTCTCTTTTCTTCCTGAATAATGCCTCCAGAGCAATTTTTTTTTTTCATAAAATCTAGGTCTGCTGTAGACATGTCCCTGTTATTTTCAGCAACTTATTGTTAAAGAAAATATGACCCTTCAAAAATTACAAAAATGCCCCACTTACACCGATGCGATTAGAGCCCGGAGCCCTACCAGACAAATTCGAAAAGTTTTTAACATAAAAGAAAATGATAGGAACATACTCTTTCTTAAAAATTTTAATTTAACAAATAAGTGAATCGGCTGAGTTTTCGAGGAGAAAAAAGGGGAATACGAAACGTCGATCTCGTTAATTTTTTTTGTAATAGGTCTGAACTGCAGCTATCCCTATCGCACTCTACGGAGGCAGACTTGAGGTAAGACGACGGCAATAGTTTCTTCAAACATCTATTTTTCAAATTCCTCGCAGGCCCTGTTTAGACGCCGATATATGCCAGTGGCCTTGAGTGGTTAGCTTGCGTGTTCTGTGCTGAGCACACGCAACGCAACGTACGTCCAGCCAGTAATAGGACTCGCCCATCAAGAAGCGCCGTCCCAAATTAGACGCATTATTAATTTATATCCAAAAATCAAAAGGTAATAATTAAATTATTTTTAAAATGGTGAAAGTTTCAGCAAAATACGCTTGATAGTTTTTGCGTGATTCTCAATTTTTTATCCGTGGTAGACATAATTTTACAAATCACTATGTAATATAAACATAATCTAAAATATTCACAGACTGAGTTATTAAAAAAATTCTTTAACATATATTTTTTCTAAATCATTAACACTACTCGTTTAGACGTGATCTTCAGTATAAAATCGTTAAAAGTCGCTTAGTGTCGGCTTACGGCCCCAGTATACTCGTATAATGTTGGGCGAGCGCGCTCGGCCAACGCAAAATACACGCAAAACAACCGGAAAATCATGAAAAAAGGCCCAGAATACGTTGGCCGAGCGATAGGCTCGCCCAACGAGTACAAGGGTCTTTACTTTACATACTTCTTTTGCTTCGTACGTGTAAACTGGGGCGTGCGTATTTGATCAGTCATACACACACGCACGCCGGTTTCGAGCACTGTTGCGGTTACCTGAACTTTCTGAAGAACATCATCAATAATATACCAATAGGCTACCACCACTAGTAATGTAAGTTTAAGTAAAGCCGCAATTATATTAAGCTGACGCCGCGTGTCGCCACGCTGCCTGACGCAACGGCGGGTGATTACATTTGCGTGTCGTGTCGCCGCGCGCCCCCACGAAAATTCGTCTCAGTCAGTACAGTGGAGGCCTTTGGAGTAAACGTCTACAATGTTTTCTTCAGACTCGGATACGGATTTTGAAGAAAATGTAGCATACCATAATAAAATAAAAACAATACAGTTACATGCCTGGTAGTTTTATTTTTAAAGATATTTCCTCCCACGCCGAATTTCTTTTTAGTACGTCTTTATAATCTTTGTGTTTTTGATTATACAATATTTCGTAGTTTCTCACGACTTCAATTAATTCGTCTGACATTTTTAAAAACGCGTCCTCTGTTCTACGTCGCCACTCGGCTGTCTGCGCGTGCCCACGCGTGATTACACTAGACCCGACTGGGCTGACGCGTCGCAACCCCCACCACCGACCCCACGCCGATCGAAATCGCTCGGTCTGCGTGGCGTCAGCAGGCTCTGCGACACGCGGGACGGGACTAATGTAATCAATCCAGTACTAAATGTATGTAACCGATAGCTATCCCACGCGTGGCGACACGCGGCGTCAGCTTAATATAATTGCGGCTTAAGAACAATCTGTGAACTAGCAAATTAAAAACGGTTTGAAGAAAGTTGAAAAATCATCATCTAATTACTTGTCTTTTTTCCAACTATATTTTGGTCGGCTTCCATTCAACCGAATGCAGCTGAATACCAGTATTCTACATGGAGCGACTGCCTAACTGACCTCCACAACCCAGTAATTGGGTAATACGATACCCCTTGGTAAGTCTGGTTGTCAGACGACTGTATAAGATCCACGAATGACAGCTGGGACCAACGGCTTAAACGTCTTTCCGAGGCATGGAGGAGTCTCGGTATGTAAAGACGGTCACCCATCCACGGACCAACCACGGCAAGCGTAGCTTAACCTGATGGATAGACACGTGAAAAAACAAAACTAATTTAATATAAAGGCAAGCACGGAAGCTGAATGAGCTGATGGCGGCTTGGCGTGTCCTTCTATACGTGAGGAGTAACAAAGTGGTAACCCATCCAAGGCTTAACCTAATCCGACCTTGTAGATCAATCGATAGATGGTAATTTAGATAGAAACAGCCGTAAAAAGTTAATACCTTGAATAAAGCTTGTTGTCCACTAAGCTGTTGACGGTCAAAGTTGCCCAACGTGGCACATTCTATCTTCTATACATCCTTTTAATAAAATAGGAACGAAGTCACAACTCTACATTGAATTAGGATCTCAAGTTAGGATAGTTTAACAGGATGGCATTCTATTTTTTGAGGTACCTCACCATTCATTTTGCGATCCAGGCTTGTGAGCCACATGAAGCTAGTAAGCTTCATGTGGCCGGCGAAGCTAGTTTTCGATTGGCTAGTGTGTAGTTTTGTTGTTCTAACCGCGTCTGGCATCATGTAAACAGCACTAGCATGTGCCAAGCTAGGACAGCTAGCCAGGATAGCATACCGAGGTTCTAGCTTGCTATTCTAGTTTTGAAAAACTAGCGTTGTGTATCTCGGGCATTTTACTGGGCAACAAAAGTTACCTAGTCTATGTCCAGCCCACATACACTCAGCGTGTATTAGCACTGTGTGATCTACACACGATAACGAAATATTGATGAATATTGAATGAGGCCTGTTTTCATGGCTCGATTCGTGATTCGTGACCGATTTTTTTTGATACTATCGAAGTTATATTTCATAGTGATTTCGAAACATTGTATTACGGCACTTGGATTGTTTCCAATGGTGACTGATAATTTTTTTGAATATTATAAATTGTGTTTTTGTACTTATTTATGGTAAGTAACTTAGGTGTATTACATATGGCGGGATCCGCTAGGACCGATACCTGCCGGGGTCGCGGGAAAGTCCGAAAGGGGTTACCGTGGCCCCTGACAAAGTACAGGCAACTGAAAGAAAACGGGTGGGTTTTAGTCAGTAAGAGTCTAGCGGGAGATTTATTTGATAATATCGAACGCAACAAAAAAGGTGTATTACATAAACCTCGTGTTTATTAAAGATGTCTTAAGAGGGAACAGGGCTTGCGAGGAATTTGAAAAATAGGTATTTGAAGAAACTATTGCCGTCATCTTACCTCAAGTCTGCCCGCGTAGAGTGCGATAGGGATAGCTACAACTCAGACCAATTATATCACAAAAAAATTGACGAAATCGACGTTTCGTATTCCCCTTTTTTCTCCTCGAAAACTGAACCGATTCAATAATTTTTTACATAAAAAAATTAAGAAAGAGTATGTCTAGGTTCCTGTCATTTTCTTTTATGTTAAAAACTTTCTCGAATTTGTCTGGTACTCCTCTAATCACGGCGGTAAAAATGCGGCATTTTTGTAATTTTTGAGGGGTTTTTTTTTTATTTTTTCTTTTCCAATATGTTGCTGAAAAAAAGGAAATAACAGGGACGTGTCAGCAGAACTTGATTTTATGAAAAAAAAAATATTACTCTAGAGGCATTATTCAGGAAGGAAAAAGGGGAATACATTTGTATGGAGAATCGAAGGCCCTGTTCCCTCTTAAGTGTGATACTGGTAAGTAAGGTTTGTTATGTTCATTGGTATGGTTACTTTGTAAGTTTTCACACATATAAATAACTAAATAAAATACATAACATCACGCCTTGTTTTCCTGAAGGGTTTGGCAGTGGTGTACCCATAGTAGGTACACCCACATTTCGCCAGTTATGTTTAAGTCCCATGTAATAGGGGGTGAGCCTATTGCCATCAAGCGGGCACAAATCCAACTCCGGGACGCTACTGAGAAAAGAAAAAAAAAATATGAATAAAAAGGTTGTGCTCTAATAATAAAATGTGCAAGGTTGTAAGGGGGAGGGAGCACACAATAACCGGACTTCCTAGAAGTCAACCTCAAGTGCGCGCGGTATTATACCCTGCTATCATTGGGTTTTTTAGTATATCAATGCCTGCCATTGACAGATGAGGCAATGAGTCCAGCACCTCAATTGCGTACCTATCACAATTTATTTTATTATCTGAAGGTTTTTTGAAGGGAATTCCTAATCCATTGGTTCATATGTTTGAAAAATTCGTCTGTTCGACGACGTAAATAGTGCAATGCATGTTGTCGAATTGTCAAAATTAAAGGCATTGAAATTGCTAGTGTGTTACGCAATTACCCCGCAGATGACTGACCGGTGGCGGTACAACTACCCAATAAGGCAGCCTAAATACTCCAGAGTAGTCCAAAGCAATGAAGGGCAGCAGTGTCATCGATGCGGTAAGATTGGTTTTCCGGTCAAGTCACCAACCCATTTGCTCGGCTTTTTTATGTAAAGGAGCGTCCACACCAGCGTACGCGCAGCGCAAGTGCACGAACCATTCGAATGGCTATGGACGCGTCACAATATACGCGCGTGCGCATGTTGCGAACGGTTCGCGTGCAAGGATGCGCAATTGAAGCTCACACGCACGAACCGTGAAGTGAAGGTGTCAATACTATGTTCCTAAGATACACGCGAACCGCACTGTTCGTGGGCGCGAGAGGACATTTAACTTGCACGAAAACTGCTTGCTAATTGCTCGCGAACATGTCTAAAGGTGCCCATACTATGTGCCTAAGATGCAAGCACACCGCACTATTCATGCGCATGCGCAGGTGTACCCGTACCGCGTCATATTGTTTTTAAAAACGGACCCCAATGAAACTATTTAATTGGTGATGCTTTTAAATGATGGTGAAAACCGCAAATCCATTGTGTAGTTTAGAAGAATCAAATCAGTTATTTCAAATATGTTAAGATCTAAGCGGTTACAGAGAGACACGTGAAGCGACTTTGTTTTAAGCTTCGTGCAGACAGGCGCAAAGCGAAAACGGTAATTGTTCTACCATGAAGTTTTCTTAGAAATTGTTTTGTTAGAGTTGCGTCGCGTCACGCTAGTCTGCACGAGGCTTTATACGATGTGTTGATGTAGAAGATTCACAATAGAGTCGAGGAAACGTGCAGGATGACCTATTTCCTTTCAGAAACGTGTTTGCCCTTAAAACACTGACATAAAGTGTGTGCCAGAAGCCTTAAGATTTTTTATACAGGCACAGATTAAACTACGCAGCGAAACTCCGGTTGTGATGAGTATTTTGATATCCAAATATGACAAAACCAACAAAAAAAATTGATGGTTGTTTTTGAGGCCTTGGCCGCAGGTAGTGTTGTTACTTAAAATATCAGTTTAAAAATCTGTTTTTTTTTTTGTGACGTGGTGGGTATCGAATATCGACATGTAACACGATGAAAAAAAACTGAAAAATGATTTGATGATATTTATTTTGTGGGACTCTAGAAAAGCAGCGTCAAAAAAACACACTGTTGGATATTCAACTCTCGGCGCTAAGTAGAGCGTCGAATATCCAATACGCGGAAAAAAATCGCCGCGATAAAAATACGTCCTTGCGAACCTGGGCTTGCATGTAGGTTTAATATTATTATTAATTATACACATAAACCTTCCGGAAAAATTCTCTAAATGATCAAAATCCTTTACGTATAGAACAACACGGTCACACGACTTGAGACTTTAATTTATAATATGCATATATTACAGTTAATGCACGTGCAGTTCGTAATACCTAATGGCTTTTGTTATGCCGTCCCTACGCATCGTGATTACTTATAGTCTACTTTGAGCGTCCAGTACCTATGTGTTTGCGCCGTGTCGAGATTTAAGAGGGAACAGGGCCTGCGAGAAATTTGAAAAATAGGTATTTGAATAAACTATTGCCGTCTTCTTATTTAAGTCTGCCTCCATAGAGTGCGATAGGGACATCTCTGCTCGTTGCAGCTCAGACCGATTATATCACAAAAAAAAATTGACGAGATCGACGTTTCGTATTCCCCTTTTTTCTCCTCGAAAACTGAGGCTATTCAATTATTTTTTACCTTCAAATTTTAAGAAAGAGTATGTCTAGGTTCCTATCATTTTCTTTTATGTTAAAAACTTTTCTAAATCGTCTGGTAGTCCTCTATTCATGGTGGTAAAAATGGGGTATTTTTGTAATTTTTTGGGGGTCATATTTTCTTTCCAATAAGTTACTGAAAAAAAAAGAAATAACAGGGACGTGTCTACAGCAGACCTTGATTTTATGAAAAATAATGATAGCTCTAAAGGAGGTTGCTAATTCAGGACGATAAAAGGAGAACACATTTGTATGGAGAATCGCAGGCCCTGTGCCCTCTTAATACCTCGTAATTATGGTGAATGCAGGCAGGCCGCGAATTTTTTTTTTTTACTGAATACTCTACCGTTTATTGCATTCCAGAATTTTTACTTAGGTGTTAACTTAACATTTTATGAGGTCATTGTGGACTCTGTTGGGCACAGCATAGTAGGAGAGAGGAAGCTTTGAGGAGCTCGTGGCTAATAATAACAGCCGCACGGGTCGATCCATCAGGAAATGAAATTAAATGAAATGAAATTGTTTATTCTGTAAATAGGATATCAGAATCACTTTAACACGTCATATTAAAAAAATATTAAAAATAAGCTAGATGAGTTCGGCGTTTCCTGCCTAACTACTCTGAGATGAAACGTCGAAACAAACTCAGAGGTCGTTCTCTCTTTTAAAGTTCAGACATAATCTTGGTCAGGCCATATGAGGACTATGTAGTGCATGTTAATCTACATGGTCCATGGAAATAACCACATATATTTGAGTGTATCTGTCCAAGCTGTCAGTAATCGTGGAGGTTAATGGAGCTCAACTCGACTAACAATTCCAAAGAATTTATATACCTACCTACAATTTAATTTCAACTCTTTATTAGTGGTTTTTGTGAACATGATAATTATTCACATTTGTTACAGCTGTAATAGAAATCACGTCATTTCGTTTATAATACGTTTTTATTTATATTTATTAATTTATTTTTTTATAGATTCTTTTCTATTTTGTGAATGTGAGAACGGTGTAGGCTTAGTGGACTGTAGGTTTGGTGACCATCATTATTTTGTTAAGTACCTGGTACTTGTTGTAAGACCTACACTGTCCTCCCACTGTTATTTGAAAATATTGTAAAAGCCAATTATTTTTAAAAGAGTAACCGTGAAGTTTCTTGCCGCCTCTTCTCCATAGGAAACGACCAATTGGAACCGTGCACCTAGCTTTATGTGAAATCAATTATTTTGAATTTTTATGGACATTTAGGTAGGCCGCATAAACTACTCAAACTGCCAGACCATCATTATAACTGACTGAGAAATAAAATAAAAAATCCACGTAGTTCTCACATTCACAATAATTAAAATAATATAATACTTTACAAACTAATCATGTCATTTTGTATATACATTTCAACAATGTTAATGTGTATTATAAAACTGGTATATTTTGATGATTTTACATAAATAATAAAAATATCAAGTTTTATGGTTTTATCACAAGGCTCAGCAGAGCCAGCAGCTCAATCCCAAGCTTTTTTTTTTGTTCTAAGTAATGAGCAATTTTATAGTACTCTTTTTACAAAGTCTGGTTTTAATACAGCTTTTAAATCTTATAATGGGTCGGTAAGTTCCGAATGTCAATGGGAAGTTTGTTGTAAAAGCGCATTGACCCATGAATGAGTTGCCTACTCTGTGGAGACGTGTGCGATGTACAGCAAGGTTGTGTTTATTTCTGGTATTTAAACTATCAATATCGGAAATTTTCTTAAAATTTGATATATTTTTGTGTTATTCATTTATTAAACAAGAGGTTTCCTCTATTGTCCTAATTTCTAATTTAAATACTAATGTCATGAGTTGATGCCAAATTATTGGCAGAATTATTTAAAATGTTATTGCATTGCTCAAAAGAAGCAAGTTGTTTAGCCAAATTTTTAACTGAAATAGAAAAAAAATATTATAGCGAAATCTGTCTGTGTGTTATCTGTCTTTTGCAATAGTAAGAAGTATAGTACATACCAATATTATATCTATCTCTTGTCAAATACTGCAAGTTAAGCTACGCTAGCGGGGGTTGGTCCGCGGATGGGTAACCTTTACATACCGAGACTCGTCCGTGCCTCGGAAACCACGTTAAGCCGTTGGTCCCGGCTGTCATTCGTGGATCTTTGACAGTCGTTACGGGTCGTCAGAAGCCTGAAAGTCTGACAACCAGTCTTACCAAGGGGTTTAGTATTACCCAATTACTGGGTTGTGTAGGTCAGATAGACAGTCGCTCCATGTAAAATACTGGTATTCTGCTGCATCCGGTTAGACTGGAAGCCGACCCCAACATAGTTGGTAAAAGGCCAGGCAGAAGTAGAAAGCTTTGAAAACTTAGGTGCCTTGCCCTCGACGCCCTCGTATGAAACGGTTATTACTTAGCAAGAATTTCAGCTTGTAACCATTAGACCAAGGAGGCTGTGCTAAAGTGTTTTTTTTTAAATGCAAAATGCGTACCTTCACAAGTAACAGACGCCAGCAGGTCAACCTACCCGAAACTGACAAATTTTCCCAATAAACTTTGAACCTTATCCTTTAGTGATAAAGTTGAAAATCTATTAAAGAAATTTGACTGATTGTAGTAGGTTGGTGTGCTGGCGTCTGTACTTAGGTACAGAAAATAGCTAGAGGACTGCTGAACTCCTGAAATTAATGAACCATCAACTATGGAACGGTAACAGTGCGGTTCGCGTGCATCTTTAGTATGGACACCTTTATACATGTTCGCGAGCGGTTAGCGAGCAAATGTCCTCTCCCAGACTCGAACAGTACGGTTCGCGTACATCGGAACATAGTATGAACACCTTTAGACATGTTCGCGAGCAGTTAGCGAATACTTCGCGTGCAATAGACAGTCAAAACACTCGTGCTACCTTGGATGTGTGTGCTCAGTATATCGAGACCGTTCGAGGCACGTAGTGTGCTCGGTTCGTGCGCATGAGCATCAATTGCGCAGGTGTGGTTGCAAGCGAACCGTTTGCAACATGCGCGCGCGCGTAGAATGTGACGCGTCCATATCCAGCTATTCGAGGCGCGCGACGACGCCGACGTGCACGGTTCGTGCGTGTGCGCTGGTGTTTTAGCTACGATTTCCTAGAAGAGCGGGGCGAATGACGTCACTGAAACGTTATTTATAAAAGTAATTTGGTGTGTTTTTCTAGAGAGCGTTTTTTGACACCGTTAACTTGAACCCTGCTGCTATAATTTTTCTAACAGCTGTCACTGCGTCTCAAAAAGATGTACTTATGTATATATTATTTATTTAAGTATTTATTTTATTATTTATGTACACATAGAAAAATAGATACAGATAAGACATAATCATAATTATGGGTACAAAGGTACATATATATATATATATTGAAAAGGATTCATTTTGTTGTCTCCAATCTTTGTTTCATAAATATTATTGTACTTAATGTATCCACAAAACATATTCCACATTGGGTACTTACCTACTAAATTGTAGCTACTCATTGAGACAATATAATTATTATGGAGAACGATTTTATTTTTATATTTAAAAACGTTGTTAATTAAATACTACTTACCGAATATTAAAATCACTAGAGCCGTTACAAAAATTAAAAATTTGTTGTAAATTCATATTAATAATAATTAATTAACTAATAATTAATATTTGGGTGAAAATAAACCACAAGGAACATTGCTAATAGAGAGATTTCTCAAAAACCGTCAACTAGCCTATTTAATTTAGATGTATAAAAGATATTTTCGTTCTTGATGACGTCACTCCTCGTCACAAAACAATGTTTTTCTAGCGAATTAGTGATGGGCCTTCAAAGTAATGTGGGCGTCTCGTCTGTATGGCGCCGAAATTATGTCTGCTATCATAATTTTTACAGTGTAAAAGACTTTATTAATACTTTCCCGATAACACCGACGCACGCCGTTTGCACCGCTTTCTTGTGTCCTGTGGTTTGATCTTTCACTATAGAGGGGTTTATTTATAAACGTTGCTTAAAGTTAAGTGACGTTCAAACGTCAAAAATGTACCTAAAGTTAAACAGTCGCTAATCGTTACTTAGCTTTAAGTAACGTTTATAAATAAACCTCTAAGTGTACAATGATCTTTTGGCGCTGGGCTTATATCGGAACTAATGCCGCCATCTTCTTTTTAGGGTTCCGTACTTCAAAAGGAAAAACAGAACCCTTATTGGATATATAAATGTATGAAATAGGTACGCTTGCCGTGGAAGGGTGACCATCTTTACATACCATGACTCCTTCATGCCTCGGAAGGCACGTTAAGCCGTTGGTCCCGGCCATAGATATAAGATTTCTATGGTCCCGGCTGTCCTTTGTAGATCTTTGACAGTGGTTACGGGTCGTCAGAAGCCCGAAAGTCTAACAACCAGTCTTACCAAGAGGTATCGTGTTACCCAGTAACTGGGTTGTGGAGGTAAGACAGGCAGTCGCTCCATGTAAAATACAGGTATTCAGCTGCAACGGTTAAGACTGGAAACCGATCTGAATATAATTGAGAAAAGGCTAGGCAGATGATGTTGATGAAGGTTCATCTGCCGCTTAGTTTTTTGATCATACGGTAGCCGAGTGAGTGCAGAGTGCCGACATCCAACATCGGTTCTCTAACGAATTTATTTTTCTCTTTTGATTCATTTTGTGTTTGTCGGGGCCAGTTAAGTGCTATGTTGCATTTCATGCCGCGGCAGCGTCCGGCGAGCGCTACTTCCAAGTTGATCGCTTTCCATAATATCATATTTGGAAATCCAATAAAGTATAAAGTTGTATGCCGCCGCCATGATGCACAACAAGAACAAAGCGACATCAACGCCTTTACCGGTGGATAATCTAACTATTTTACGATATGATCATTAATATTTGGCCACATCATAAAGTAGTCGTGCGTTTAACTGTTCATATCGTTAAACGTTGAGTATTCAATGATCTGGCCAAGCCACGTCATGATGTGACCAGTGATCGATGTTCATTAAATTAAATGATCAATTTTAAGATCTGGCCACATCTTTATTAAACGATTCATTTCTATAGAAGCCGAGAAAAAATGAACAAAATGTGATATCTGCTTTATAGGTTACTAACCCGCAATTGCATCTGCATGAAATTTATTGTTTTTTTATATCAAATATTAGCTGTGACCTGCGGTTTCACTCGCCTCGCTCGGCTCTTCAAGGTCGAAGCGTGATGGTATACAACGTGTAACGTTAAATGCGCAAAACCTCAGACACCCCAACTGACTTTTAATTCAATTGACCTATTTCAGACAGAAAAAAAAAATCATTAAAAAAATTGTGAAGGTTTTATGTGCTGTTTTAGTTTTAGAAGATTCGTATTTACATTGAAATAAAAGCTATTATTATCCCGCGTATGAGAAAATTTAAATTGGTCGACAAAAATTTGTATTTGTTTACCTATTTTGGCGGGTTTGCGCAAGTGATGGCTAATTAATAAATAGACACGGCAACGTTTTGAAGATTTTTTGAAAAATGTGACCTATATTAAAAAGTGGTTCAATTGATTCTGCTCGTTATTCTGATCAACCTATTATCAGGTTTTGCGTATTTAACGTTACACGTTGTATACGTATCATAAAACCTTCCTGAACAATTGGGCTATCAAATGCAAAGATAGGTTTTTGAAATACAACTGGTAGTTCCAGAGGTTAGCGCGTTCAAACAAACAAACAAATGAACTCTTCAGCTTTATTATATTATAGTATAGATCTATCATCCTATGACACTCGGCAATACTGAAGCTTCCCATTACTGGAAGAAACTTCCGAATCGGATCAGGAGTTAGGTATTTATATTGGGCATTTAATTTAGATTAAAATACCATGACATCATATCATTAAAATGAATACTTTAAAAGATATCACATATTCAAAATTACGCGTAACATAATTATGGTTGAGGACAACGGGGGCGCAGCGGTAGGAGTCAGTGACCTTTTCCTCGGCTGTTAGGTATGTAATCCCGGTAGTACGTACCCGTGGGATATTTTCCGACATCCACGCGGGCGAAGTCGCGGGTACATGCTACTTTATAATAAACACTGGTCATACGCTCACATAATGCACGTTTAATCGTGTTTTTGTATGTTGTGCTACCTTTGTGAGCACCAAAAAAACGATCTATCTATCTATCTTATATGTACTTGTTTTCTGATTGCAATTCGAACAATTATTTCTTTATCAATAGCCCTTTGTCAGCCTTAGTTCATCTAATACTTATGCAAAGTTTATTTTTCATTGTGACCGGTTCACATGATTAAATAACATTCCAATCTAGCGATCGAAACTAGCGCTGGAATGACACTGTAATGCACTGGAATAATGTAAACCGGCACTATGGAATGCATTGGAATAATGTGAACCGGCACTAGAATGCACTGGAATTTACCCATTCCAGCGAACAATACAGTACCCTAATTACGTAATACACGATCAATCGGAATTTGAATCGTTTTGAAAAAAAATGCTAATCCATTGCTTCATAAGTTCGAAAAAAAAAATCTGCTCAACAACGTAAATAAAACAATGAATGTTGTAGAACTTTCAAATTTGTGGTAATCGTTTACGAAAATGCGTTGCGTAATAACTAATAAGATAGCGTATCTCTGCTCTTCCAAATTCATTTCAATTGAAATAAAGGTTTTCAGGTAGGTATTAGCTGAATAGAATCCAACACATAAGAATAAATAATAATGAAATAAAAATATAATTAAATAAAGTTAATAATGATAGGGGACCCCCTTTCATTATTAACAAATAGTAATAATACCTACCTGAAACACTATATGTATTTCAATTGAAATGAATTTGGACGAGCAGAAGATACGCTATCTTATTAGTTATTTACGCAACGCATTTTCGTAAACGATTATTACAAATTTGAAAGTTCAACAACATTCATTGTTTTATTTACGTTATTGAGCAGATTTTTTTTTCGAACTTATGAAGCAATGGATTAGCAATTTTTTTCATTACGATTCAAATTCCGATTGATCGTGTATTACGTAATGAAGGTACTACTAGTCTTTTAAGCAAGATATGTATCATATTATTGTACTAAATGATGAGGAAAACACTGCAGCTAATATGACCCTAGATACCGAAGTTGTTTATTTCTAAATAAGCAGATAAAACGGGTTAAATATCCTCAATGCATTTTTGTGGTGATGGGTAGGTAATTCCAATTTCAACTATGATATTTATTTGACAGATATGGCCAATTTTGCGGAATAGACAATGTTCACGAATTGTTAAAATACCGCAAAAATGATTACCGTACCGGATAAAGACGTCCCTACACTTACGTTTGTCAACTAAGTAGTGATGGCCTAAATAGGGAGGGACAAGGTCATAAAAGGGTGAAGCGAATTAAAGGGCTCACGAAACGATTAATTGCAATTGATGCGTGTGAAACGGGTCACCAGTTCCAAACTAATACATATAGGTAACTGTTTACATAAAAACTAGTTTTTAAACAAAAACGTAATTGTAAAATGTAATTAATCGTACAGTGCGGGTAGCACATGTTCGTTACGCTCAGTACGCTGTTCGGGCTCATGCGTGTCGGACCGTTTTATTGATAAATCGAACAGTGTCTATCTTGAAGTGTGTAAAAGATATTTTTTTGTAAAAGGTGAGTCACCCCGTAACGTCCATATTCCGGTGACCTTGTCTGTGTCAGTCGTGGCCCGCGGAGCGTGCGCTAAGCCCGCCCGGCCCCCGCGCTCCCTCCGTTTTACAGGGGACTCACGACCCCACAACCGAACGACACCACTACCGAACAACAGTGACTTAAGAACGAATAAAATTGTTTATCACATTTACGCGAGCAATACAGAGAAGCATTCGATTTAACTGGTGCCGTGCCGTACCTTGTGATGGCTGTGAAGCTCGGAAAATCATAATGGCTTGTCTCTCGACTGCGCATGTGCGCGTAACCCGACCAGTTTAAAATGGCAGTGAAGTTGATAGTGAAAGTGGAGTTGAATCATCGTTTCCATACGGTCGGAGTATAGAGTCGTGGGTGGCGACCCAACAACAGGTGTGTACTGTACGTGATAAGAATCAAATTTGCGTAACACTGGTTTGACGTAAGGTTTTGTGAAGCTGTGAATGGATGCGTTTTATTCATACTAGTGTAACGTTTTATTTCTGTGGAGATACGAGAATTTTGTTGACTTGTTGTATTAATAGGTACCTAGGTCACTATTTCAAGGACAGTTATAAATGTTTAAGACATCTTTAGTTCATATGACTAGATACATTGGCTTGTATATTCGGTAGGTATTAGTTGGATCTCGTACTTTGTTATAATTTTGTTGTTACACTTCATATGCATCAAACTATGCTTATTATATAAGCAATAATAAAATTATCGCGCTTATATAAGTATTTAAATTGTAACATAAGTGCGTATCTGCATATCATATAAATGCTATTTGTATGGACAAATGGCTGGATAATTAATACCTATTGTATAATCGCATCTCATTTTGTCTTATCTATTACAGACAGTAAAATTATAATAATCTCGTGGCGAAGTAATAACAGCCGCACGAGTGGAACGATCAGGTTAAGCGATTCAGGTACGTGGATGGGTTACCATCTTTATATGCCGAGAGCCCTCCGTGCCTCGGAAAACACGATAAGCCGTTGGTCCCGGTCCCGGCCCGACTGTCATTCGTAGATCTTTGACAGTCCAGTCTTTACGGGTCGTCAGAAGCCCGAAAATCTGAACTAGTCTTACTAAGGGGTATCGTGTTACCCAGTAACTGGATTGTGTAGGTCAGATGGGCCGTCGCTCCATGTAAAATACTGGTATTCAGCTGCAGCACCGACCCTAGTCCTTGATTAGGGTAGAGCGAGATTGTCTTTCGCCTTTTGATCGATGCTTTCACTTCAAGTAAATTTTACTTCAGTTTCATAAATAAATAATAATTCCCAAATTTCAAAAAATCTACTTTTATTGAAATTTCGGCCCCGACCCACCGCGTCGCATCACATCGCCCGCCCGCGCTATTGCTTCGTTTTCTTTGTGTTTTTTTTTTGCTCGGCTCCTTAGGGTCGTAGCGTGATATTACATAGCCTATAACCTTCCTCATAAATTGGGCTATCCAATGCAAAAGGAATTTTTCATATCCGACTGGTAGTTCCGCAGATTACCCCCTACATACAAACAAACAAACAAAAAAAAATATATAGGATAAATTAAAAAAATATATAATAGATATCAACACTTATTGAATTTTTAAATAACTCTCTCAAATTACATTAAGTAGCTCTAATTACTATACTAGTGTTTCTTTAACATTAAGAAAGCTTTTATAAGTATTATATAATTAAGAATGAGTATTTGGTGTTAATTTCAATCAGTCACTAAATAATAAAAAAATACAAACGACTTCCGACACTACAAAGTGAAAAATAACTTAACTAATTTCGGAAGTCGGTGTCTTTGATTTAGAATTTTCATTTTTGCCACCGACTTCCGAAATTAAAGTTATTTTTCACTTCTGAGTTGTGGTACCTACTCCATACAAATTCGAATACCACTATCTCTATGTAAATAACAATGACAGGAAGATAATAAAAAATTGTACAGTTTTGCTTAAATGTAAATTATATTCCTAAGATTTACGTGCCTGACATAGACTACGTGGCAAAAATACGTATTATCATAATACTCAAAAACTACCCAAGCAAAGTTAATAAAATTTATATGGACCAACTTCTGAAGACCTACCAAACAAAACAAAAACTTCAAATCAATTCATAATTGGCGGAGTAATCGCATAAGAAAGAAACAAAAAAAAGTACAGTTGAATTGAGAACCTCCTCCTTTTTGAAGTCGGTTAAAAATGCTCCCGCGCCGCTCAAAAGGAGATATAAAAAAAAAATTGCGCTGGAAAGTGTTTTTCGCATTTGGCTTTTTGGCGCCCCGTGCCATCTGGCGCCTAGAGCGGCCGCTCCACTCGCTCTACCCTAGGGCCGGCGCTGTTCAGCTGCATCTGGTTAGGTAGGAAGCCAACCTCAACATATTTAAGAAAAGGCAAACATACAAAAATCCCATAATGCCTCATTTACATTCTGCCCCTGCCGCTACTCCTCGCGCTAATACTGCCGTAGCAGGATCGAGGGAAATGTGTTTACATACTGCCCTACCACACATCGCTTTCGACTTTCGGCAATGGCAGACGTCTTCTTGCAATACATTATTGAAAAAAAAAAACAAATTCAAAAAAAGAACATTCGTCGCCATACAAGATGAGGATCCTCTCCATAACATCGAATGCAAACCATATCGGATGAAATATATTATCGTGTGCACCTGCTCCAGACCGCATAGCAGCAGTTCAAAAAAATTGTGTCTTCATTACTCCACTTGAAGAACATTTTGATACATCGTAAAAAAAACAAGGCGGCACGCACGTCCGATTCTTCCAGGCTCTCGGTGAGACCACAGAGTACATTTTATATAGGGAGAAGTGAGACTGAGAAGTGAGCGAGGAGCGACGGTCTGAATATAAACACGCACTGCCGCTCGCGCTGCCCTCGATCTAAAACTCCCAACCATCCACCAGTTCCTAAAACGCATGTCCAAGCGTTACTTTGACTCCGCCGCCCTGCACCGCAACCCTCTGATTGTTGCTGCGGCCAATTATACCCCCTCGACCCTCAGTCGACTTCGCCGTCCACGGCATATTCTATCCGATCCCGATGATCCAACCACACTCCTCCAGGAGAGCAGTAGGGCCACCAGCACAGTACACAAAAACACCCGACACCCGTCGTTCCGACCTCGCCGCAGAGGTTGTGTCGCTCGGGGTGGTCGCGCACACGGTGGCGTGCGCGACCACCCCGAGTAAATAATAATACTCCCCCCCGACCCTTGTCCGATGAAACGCCAGCCCGTGCCGCAGCTGAGCGTGTAGTTTTAAATTCCCCTGATAATAATAATGATCTATCCTTGATTCAGCCTGTCCCATCTTGCTGTCCCCCCTCAACGAACGCCCTTAGCGAGCGTTCGTTTAGTTTGTAACCTAGAATAGTTTGCATTTATGCTCCTGGCTGGAGGCTATAGTGTAGAAGCTAAAGGCAGCCACAGGAAAGTCCGGTTAAGCAGTCACGACCTTAGTGGTCACCTGCAAGATGCCATAGTCCAAAAAAAAAAAAAAACTCGCACTGCCCGTCCTTTGATATACGTACATAAAACCGTTCATTTGGGGAGCCCCGGGCAGCACGAGTAGCAGTGGGAGTCTGTGGGAGCAGCACGAGAAGTATCGTGTTATGTAAACACGTCATGCCCACGTCCCTGCCTACTTTTCCTGCTCATTGCCGTGGAAGTGAGCTGAATGTAAATGGAGTAATAGAAAAAAAGGACGTGCAGTTTTGACCGGGTTTGAAAATTTTCCGGTATATTTTTTAAATTCTTCCTTCTATAAAAACCTGATTCGAACTGAGACGAACATTAAAAAAAAGAACACCAAAACCACGCTTTTATCACGCAATAAGATGGCTTATTATTTTACTGTCTCAAGGTCAAAGTGTTACCTCTGACGTCTGGCCTTCTGCACAAACATATACATATCTATAGAGTTAAAATAGCATGCAGCTCTATTTACATAATATATTACCTAACTGCTAGCGACTCACGGTTTTTACGACTTGTCAGAATATCGCTATTTCTTTATTGTAAGGTTTAGGTATGTCTATACAGGGTATTTGGTAGAAGGACCGTAATTTTTTTTTGAGGGATTGTTGGTGTCATTTGCTAGCACAAAATTCATTTTTAAAATTAATTTAAAGTTGATTTATTTTTGTACCTTAAACAAGTTTAAGACTTAAGCCGTTTCCTCATTAGTCGGTGCGGTATATCGTTTCGGTATTATACCGAAACCACCTGCTTGTGTTTCCTCATTGTCGGTAAGCACTCTGTACCGAAACAGTACCGCACTGCTTTCATTTAGAATTCCAAACTCAATTTAATTCTAAGTAATTGGTACGAGATCCCATGACCAAAACTTTTGCCTTATCGTTTTACGAAAAAAAAAACGTATAAAATCGATAGATTGGTAATTCTGAAATTCAAAAATCCTAATTACAGAAAATTACCGCGTCGCATCTGACCAGTAGGGCTAACATGACAAGTGCGAAAACGCTCTTTTTCTCGATAAAAATTTCGACCACCTTTATAAAACATGTAGGTAATAATTTTTCATGTTCCATATAAAAATGAAAAATTCCATATAAAACTCGTCGTTCCAATATCAATATAATAATAATAATATATATAAATATAATAATATATATCAATATAATAGTAGTTGTTATCATAATTTTGTCTACTCTTCTCGTCGTCAAAATCGAGGACGAGTAATTACGACTAAATGACAGAAGAATCGGAGATTATCTCGTGTTGTATTGTCAAAAATCGAGATAACTAAGGTGCCACGTTTGTCGAAAAAATCATCAAGTTTGACAGAACGAGTCGACTATTTTGAATGGCAGCGCTGTCAGAAAACGAGAAAAGGACAGAAATAGACTACAATTACTCACGCGAGAGTGAGTAATTATCGCGTGTGTCATGTGTCATGTTCGAGACGTCGCGACGCCCCCGCAAGGGGGCGTGGCGGACGGGGTCGGGGCGTCGCCCCTCGCCCGCGGAGGCACACCGTGACCCGCGACTGCGGGCCCCTCACTATAGGCGGCCTAATATCGGCCTGTAGAATGTGATGCAGCAAGCTGCATCTATGTTATTGGTTGCTATGCGTATTTCTGTAGGCGCGCCACGACGCTAATAACAATAGCGTCGCTTTCTTCACGACATCTCGGCGGTCAGTCCCCGCCAGGTGAGACCCCCAGTTACCTGGGGGAGGCCCGACGAAGACGACCAGCGACGGAGATGCCGACTCGAGTGTGTGTCATGTTAGGCCTGCTGAAGGGGTCTTATAGGACCGATGCCGCGATGCCGCGATGCCTGCCGGGGTTGCGGGAAAGTCCGAAAGGGATACCGTGGCCCCTGGCAACGTACAGGCAACTGAAGGAACACGGGTGGGTTTTAGTTAGTAAGAGTCTGACATGCCCTTCCGCTCCGCCCAGAGCGGAAGAAGTTATTTGATAATTTCCCACCCAAAAAAAAAAGGGTTATTGGTATTTGGATTGTGCATCGTCTGTTTGCCTGTCACTGGGCTGTATCTTTTTAACCATAATAATTGGTAGCTAGTAGAAGTTATGAAAATAATTGTGAGACTAAAAAAGTTTTTAAAAGTACCTAAAGAACGCATATATCACCTGAAGGATGAGCCAGAGGTGTATACTATCATCCTGTCAGTGACAAAACAGACAGGTGCGACGCGACACCGGTAGAACAATTTCCGTGAAGATTTCATAGATATTGTTCCACCAGAGTCGCGTCGCGCCTATTTGCGGGAGCCTCAATCTAAATTATTGAGCTAAATATTTAATTAAAATCGGAACTGAAGTCTAATGAAAGAGTACTCTCTGTTTTTTTAGTTTTTAGTTTGAGTACATTTTGTTTTTTTTTTTTTTGTTTTTGAATGTTACATTATCAAATAACTTCTCCCGCTCTGGGCGTGTTAGACTTTTAGTGACTAAAACCCACCCGTGTTCCTTCAGTTGTCTGACGTTGCCAGGGGCCACGGTATCCCTTTCGGACTTTCCCGCAACCCTGGCAGGCATCGGTCCTATCGGACCCCTTCCGTTGTGCTGACATCTCCTTGAGGCGCGCGTGGAACACAACGCGCCGTCGACCCGGGCCTGGTCCTTATCGGACGGCGAGCTACCCATTGCTCATCGTCCGCAAGCCCGCGCCTCTCGGCTCAATCGGCCTGCGATTTCCGTCAGCCAGGGCGTCTCCTGCAGCGGCTAGGGGCGTGAGGGCGCCAAGTTTGCCTCTCCCTCACGCGTTCCACATTCTCCTTCGCGAGAATTACTGCTTCGCAGAAGGAGATGACGGCCTCCGATGCCCTCTCGCTCCGTACCATGGCCTGGACCAAGGCCGGACGCGAGAGATCCCCGCCACCGATCGCTTCTGCCCAAGCCGGGTAGATCTCTACCGAATGCTCCACCGTGTCCTCCGGGCGATCCACGCAGTGATGACACCCGGGTGTTTCCTCCCGCCCGATAAAAAACAGGAACCTCCCGAAACAAGAGTACTCGCCCTTAGCAATGAAAATGTGAAATTAAAAAAAATACATGTTATCGAATAATTTAGATGATTTTTATGTGGTAAAATAGTAGTGTTAATCGACTTTTGTTGCCGACCGTACATACCTACTCATTCTTTAGTTTAGAAAAGGTTAAAAAAATTCAAACCTTCGCCCACGAACTATGATGTGAAGGAGTCAATACTATGTTCTTAAGATGCACGCGAACCGCACTGTTCGTGCGCGCGAGAGGACATTTATAACTTGCACGCGAACTGCTCGCTAACCGCTCGCGAACATGTCCAAAGGTGTCTATACTATGTTCCTAAGATGCACGCGAACTGCACTGTTCGTGCGCGTGCGCAGGTGTGGACCCGCCATTAGAGAAATAAATAGGGACCTAAGCTACATTAGCATTATTTCCTAAATAGGTTACATACTTAAGGACGCGTTTACAAATTTGATAGGTATAGAATCGAACTACTACATTGACAAAGGTCACACACACAAGTGTACGCACGGTTAATTGCGGGAATAGTAGTCAAGTGAACTAATTTTGGTACTTTGAATTTTTTTTTTCTCTATATTCTTTATAATACATAGGCATCTACAAAAAATATTTCGTATTGTAGTTTGTATTTTTACTAAAATAATACTTAGATACAAATGCTTACTTCAGTGACTGCTAGGAGGCACTGGAAGCCCTCTTCTAGTAGAAAGATGTGGTCTGTGGATTTTGGGCTAGTTTTACTAGTTATGATGAGACTTTACCTCCGGACCGGACTTGATGGAGTGACCTGAAGGTGTAATTCGGTGACTGCTACTGGTACTCCTCGACTAGTAGAATTAGATGTGCCGAGTTTGGGCTTGTTTTGTAAGTTATGACGAGACCTTACCTCCGGACTAGATGGAATGACCTGAAGGTGTACTTCAGTGACTGCTACTTGTACTCCTCGACTATTAGAATTAGATGTGCCGAGTTTGGGCTTGTTTTGTAAGTTATGACGAGACCTCACCACCGGACTTGATGGAGTGACCTGAAGGTGTACTTTGGTGACTGCTACTGGTACTCCTCGACGAGTACAACTAGGTCTGCCGAGTTTGGGCTCGTTTTGTTTGTTATGATGAGACCTCACCACCGAACTTGATGGAGTGACCTGAAGGTGTACTTTGGTGACTGCTACTGGTACTCCTCGACGAGTACAACTAGGTCTGCCGAGTTTGGGCTCGTTTTGTTAGTTATGATGAGACCTCACCACCGGACTTGATGGAGTGACCTGAAGGTGTACTTTGGTGACTGCTACTGGTACTCCTCGACGAGTACAACTAGGTCTGCCGAGTTTGGGCTCGTTTTGTTAGTTATGATGAGACCTTACCACCGGACTTGATGCAGTGACCTGAAGGTGTACTTTGGTGACTGCTACTGGTACTCCTCGACGAGTACAACTAGGTCTGCCGAGTTTGGGCTCGTTTTGTTAGTTATGATGAGACCTCACCACCGGACTTGATGGAGTGACCTGAAGGTGTACTTTGGTGACTGCTACTGGTACTCCTCGACGAGTACAACTAGGTCTGCCGAGTTTGGGTTCGTTTTGTAAGGTATGACGAGACCGTACCTCCGGACTTGATGGAGTGACCTGAAGGTGTACTTCAGACACTGCTACTGGTAATCCTCGACGAGTAGAACTAGATCTGCCGAGTTTGGGCTCGTTTTGTTAGTTATGATGAGACCTTACCTCCGGACTTGATGGAGTGACCTGAAGGTGTACTTTGGTGACTGCTACTGGTACTCCTCGACGAGTAGAACTAGATCTGCCGAGTTTGGGCTCGTTTTGTTAGTTATGATGAGACCTTACCTCCGGACTTGATGGAGTGACCTGAAGGTGTACTTTGGTGACTGCTACTGGTACTCCTCGACGAGTACAACTAGGTCTGCCGAGTTTGGGTTCGTTTTGTAAGGTATGACGAGACCGTACCTCCGGACTTGATGGAGTGACCTGAAGGTGTACTTGAGACACTGCTACTGGTAATCCTCGACGAGTAGAACTAAGTGTGCCGAGTTTGGGCTCGTTTTGTTAGTTATAATGAGACCTCACCACCGAACTCAATGGAGTAACCTGAAGGTATACTTTGGTGACTGCTACTGGTACTCCTCGACGAGTAGAACTAGGTCTGCCGAGTTTGGGCTCGTTTTGTTAGTTATGATGAGACCTCACCACCGAACTCAATGGAGTGACCACCTAGGTCTACTCGTCAAGGAGAACCAGTAGCAGTCACCGAAGTACACCTTCAGGTCACTCCTTCAAGTCCGGAGGTAAGGTCTCGTCATAACTTACAAAACAAGCCCAAACTCGGCAGACCTAGTTGTACTCATCGAGGAGTACCAGTAGCAGTCACCAAAGTACACCTTCAGGTCACTCCATCAAGTCCGGAGGTAAGGTCTCATCATAACTAACAAAACGAGCCCAAACTCGGCAGACCTAGTTCTACTCGTCGTAGAGTACCAGTATCAGTCACCAAAGTACACCTTCAGGTCATTCCATCTAGTCCGGAGGTAAGGTCTCGTCATAACTAACAAAACGAGCCCAAACTCGGCAGACCTAGTTGTACTCGTCGAGGAGTACCAGTAGCAGTCACCAAAGTACACCTTCAGGTCACTCCATCTAGTCCGGAGGTAAGGTCTCGTCATAACTTACAAAACAAGCCCAAACTCGGCACATCTAATTCTAATAGTCGAGGAGTACCAGTAGCAGTCACCAAAGTACACCTTCAGGTCACTCCATCAAGTCCGGTGGTGAGGTCTCATCATAACTAACAAAACGAGCCCACACTCGGCAGACCTAGTTGTACTCGTCGAGGAGTACCAGTAGCAGTCACCAAAGTACACCTTCAGGTCACTCCATCAAGTCCCGTGGTGAGGTCTCATCATAACTAACAAAACGAGCCCAAACTCGGCAGATTTAATTCTACTAGTCGAGGAGTACCAGTAGCAGTCACCAAAGTACACCTTCAGGTCACTCCATCTAGTCCGGAGGTAAGGTCTCGTCATAACTTACAAAACAAGCCCAAACTCGGCACATCTAATTCTAATAGTCGAGGAGTACCAGTAGCAGTCACTGAAGTACACCTTCAGGTCATTCCATCTAGTCCGGAGGTAAGGTCTCATCATAACTAACAAAACGAGCCCAAACTCGGCAGATCTAGTTCTACTCGTCGTAGAGTACCAGTAGCAGTCACCAAAGTACACCTTCAGGTCACTCCATCAAGTCCGGTGGTAAGGTCTCATCATAACTAACAAAACGAGCCCAAACTCGGCAGACCTAGTTGTACTCGTCGAGGAGTACCAGTAGCAGTCACCAAAGTACACCTTCAGGTCACTCCATCAAGTCCAGTGGTGAGGTCTCATCATAACTAACAAAACGAGCCCAAACTCGGCAGACCTAGTTGTACTCGTCGAGGAGTACCAGTAGCAGTCACCAAAGTACACCTTCAGGTCACTCCATCAAGTCCGGTGGTGAGGTCTCATCATAACTAACAAAACGAGCCCAAACTCGGCAGATTTAATTCTACTAGTCGAGGAGTACCAGTAGCAGTCACCAAAGTACACCTTCAGGTCACTCCATCTAGTCCGGAGGTAAGGTCTCGTCATAACTTACAAAACAAGCCCAAACTCGGCACATCTAATTCTAATAGTCGAGGAGTACCAGTAGCAGTCACTGAAGTACACCTTCAGGTCATTCCATCTAGTCCGGAGGTAAGGTCTCATCATAACTAACAAAACGAGCCCAAACTCGGCAGATCTAGTTCTACTCGTCGTAGAGTACCAGTAGCAGTCACCAAAGTACACCTTCAGGTCACTCCATCAAGTCCGGTGGTAAGGTCTCATCATAACTAACAAAACGAGCCCAAACTCGGCAGACCTAGTTGTACTCGTCGAGGAGTACCAGTAGCAGTCACCAAAGTACACCTTCAGGTCACTCCATCAAGTCCAGTGGTGAGGTCTCATCATAACTAACAAAACGAGCCCAAACTCGGCAGACCTAGTTGTACTCGTCGAGGAGTACCAGTAGCAGTCACCAAAGTACACCTTCAGGTCACTCCATCAAGTCCGGTGGTGAGGTCTCATCATAACTAACAAAACGAGCCCAAACTCGGCAGATTTAATTCTACTCGTCGTAGAGTACCAGTAGCAGTCACCAAAGTACACCTTCAGGTCACTCCATCAAGTCCGGTGGTAAGGTCTCATCATAACTAACAAAACGAGCCCAAACTCGGCAGACCTAGTTGTACTCGTCGAGGAGTACCAGTAGCAGTCACCAAAGTACACCTTCAGGTCACTCCATCAAGTCCAGTGGTGAGGTCTCATCATAACTAACAAAACGAGCCCAAACTCGGCAGACCTAGTTGTACTCGTCGAGGAGTACCAGTAGCAGTCACCAAAGTACACCTTCAGGTCACTCCATCAAGTCCGGTGGTGAGGTCTCATCATAACTAACAAAACGAGCCCAAACTCGGCAGATTTAATTCTACTAGTCGAGGAGTACCAGTAGCAGTCACCAAAGTACACCTTCAGGTCACTCCATCTAGTCCGGAGGTAAGGTCTCGTCATAACTTACAAAACAAGCCCAAACTCGGCACATCTAATTCTAATAGTCGAGGAGTACCAGTAGCAGTCACTGAAGTACACCTTCAGGTCATTCCATCTAGTCCGGAGGTAAGGTCTCATCATAACTAACAAAACGAGCCCAAACTCGGCAGATCTAGTTCTACTCGTCGTAGAGTACCAGTAGCAGTCACCAAAGTACACCTTCAGGTCACTCCATCAAGTCCGGTGGTAAGGTCTCATCATAACTAACAAAACGAGCCCAAACTCGGCAGACCTAGTTGTACTCGTCGAGGAGTACCAGTAGCAGTCACCAAAGTACACCTTCAGGTCACTCCATCAAGTCCAGTGGTGAGGTCTCATCATAACTAACAAAACGAGCCCAAACTCGGCAGACCTAGTTGTACTCGTCGAGGAGTACCAGTAGCAGTCACCAAAGTACACCTTCAGGTCACTCCATCAAGTCCGGTGGTGAGGTCTCATCATAACTAACAAAACGAGCCCAAACTCGGCAGATTTAATTCTACTAGTCGAGGAGTACCAGTAGCAGTCACCAAAGTACACCTTCAGGTCACTCCATCAAGTCCGGTGGTAAGGTCTCATCATAACTAACAAAACGAGCCCAAACTCGGCAGATTTAATTCTACTAGTCGAGGAGTACCAGTAGCAGTCACCAAAGTACACCTTCAGGTCACTCCATCAAGTCCGGTGGTAAGGTCTCATCATAACTAACAAAACGAGCTCAAACTCGGCAGACCTAGTTGTACTAGTCGAGGAGTACCAGTAGCAGTCACCGAAGTACACCTTCAGGTCACTCCATCAAGTCCCAGACGAATAGGCATTTATAAACTACTTACTTTTACCGAAATAAAAATGTGTAATTATAAAATTATCTCACCACAATATCAAGTATCAAATTTGGTTTACAGAATATTTTGTATTTGTACAGCGATCTTTTCCACACGAACCGCTGCAAACAGGCAACACAGAGTCCACTCACGACAGCGGTCTAGCGCGGACTGAGGTTTCTTTCGAAATGTTTGTGCAATAATCAAAACAGGAACCAAAAATAAAATAACCCTTAACGCAATCCATTAAGATTCATCCGTAATAGCAAAATATGTGAAATAAATAGTTTTGGTTTTTATTTTTTTTGCGACTATTTGTGACATTTTGAAACATTTTTTTTTCTAGATTTTAGAAATAAGTATGTTTGCCTACTTAAAGTATTTTTTAAATCTCAAAATATGTTGATAATAGAATAAAAACTGTACTGAAACTCGACCCAGTATCGTTAATTTTGTGGAAAATGGCATCGGAAGATCGTTTTTACAATATAAAAAACTAAAATTTTTAACACAAAAGTTACTTGCATTTGAAGATGAAGAACCAATCTATATGTGGTAGTTATTAGTTATATAAAATTCGGTTTAGTTTTGTCACAAAATGAACCGAAAAACAGCAGAATTTTGTCCGATTTGAAAACGCGCCCTTAAGTGTATTTATTTTCTTTAGAATTTCAAACAATTAACACTTGATAGGGTAATTCTTTTGTTTAATTACCTTCCTAACACTGCAATTAAAATTCAGTCTTAACAATAGTAACTAAGGTTTATTTTTCATTTCCAGCGAAATACTGTTTGATTAATTTAAAAAGAAACTTGTTTAAAACAAAATGATAAGAATAAGAATCGTTCTACAGTACTTGCTCTATCTTGTTACGTACACCTACGATAATGTGTATTTGTATTCAGTTTATAATAAGTACCAAGGTACCTTCTTACGAGACTTCATATGCGTCTCGAAATCTTATTAGGGTTCCGTACCTGAAAAGGAAAAAAACGGAACCCTTATAGGATCACTCGTGAGTCTGGCTGGCTGGCTATCGTCTGTCACAGCCATTTTGCTCTACTGGATACCTTTTATCCAGATATTCTCACAGGATTCTCACAGATATTCTCACAGGACACTTTTTTTTTGTGTCATCTGTCAGGCAGAAACACACATGAAATTATTCCGTTTATTCACTGAAGATTTAAAAAAGTTAATTGAGTCTTAAAGTTAAATTTTAATTTAATTTATAGTTAATTTTAAAAAAGTTTAATTTAATTTATATTTTTATTTCTAACGGACGCTTTTAATGTTTTGCATCGTTCTCACATGTATAACTTCAACTTGAATGATGTAACCAATATTATGTAACCATTTTATTTTATTTAAAAGAGTGTCCGTGGAGTTTCTTGCCCGTTCTTCTCCATAGGTACCTACTACGCTTTGGAATGGGCGACTAGCTTCATATTTCTGACTGACCGACCCCTTGACTATTCAAAAGTGCCTGTAATTGGTTTATTTGAAATAAATGCTTTGAGTTTGAGTTTGAGCTTGAAAAATTGCTAAGAATGTGCGCAATAGGGATGGAGTTATTATGGAACTATGGAGAAGTATCTTGACGCTGCATGAGTGTGCGTGATCCATCGCCACCCGTTCCATGTCCACCGCGGGCAGGGTGGATGGAAACCGGGACATGAAGTAATTTTTTGCTCCGTTGGTGTAATTGCTGTATGGCGTTCCAGTAGGAGCATACATAAAATAACCCTATTAAATAACATAAAATCACGCCTGTATTCCTTAAAGGGTTAGGCAGAGGTGTACCCGTGGGAATATCAGGATAAAAAGTATCCTTTGTCCTATTCCAGGTCATGGACTACCCGCGTGCCAAATTTCATCCAAATCCGCTCAGCCGTTTTAGCGTGAAAGCGTAACAAACAAACAATTTACCTGTTCGACTTACCTGGTTATACCTGCCAAGTCAACCCATAGTTATGCCAGGAAAAAAATTGACAACCCAACGTTTTTATATTCTATAGGCTTCATACTTTCGATTAGTATTCAATTTATTATTCGTTTAACAAACGAGTGCAATTAAAAAAAAAAGTCATTTATGAATTTTTATTTAATCATAGTCGGCCAGGAATTTTTTAGCGAACCCCTCGCAATATATTTTTTAACATACTAAATTTTATATAAAATACTTTTTATCCATTAGACGTATGGGTTCAGGTCGTTCCTCTAGGGATCCTCTACTATTACAGAATTTTGGCTGAAAATGAGTAAATATGAAAATTAGGTCAACTTAACGTTGTATAAAAAGAGCATTATACAAATTAAAAACTATTTGAAATGAACGTTATACTAAATTTTATTAGAGCAAAAGAAACTTAGGTACCTATATGAAATATAACATTAGATCACATGAAATTAGGTTATTTGTTTTTTTAGCATATGAAAATTATATCGTGTGAATGTTATTTCGAGTGATATCATACTATCTATTATTAGGTCTTTACCTATGGAATTGCCGTTCTGCAGTACTGGCCATTTCAAATCAAAATAATTTTTGTTTGGCTAAGAATTCTAATTTCAAATTAATTTTATTTTAAAAACATGGTTTTTTTTTTCCAAAAGTAGTCATTTGTTTATTGATTAGTGTTATATTTTCATCGCATTTCAATCTTTTTCGTCATCATGGTTACGTTAAAAATTCGAATAATTATGGAATATGAGTACCGTCGTGGCAGCAACGCGGCACAAGCGGCACGCAACATCAATGACGTTTACGGAGCTAACACTACAAACCAACGCACCACCTGTTATTGGTTTGCTCGCTTCCGTTCTGGAAATTTCGACCTGAAAAATGAACCTCGCGGTCGTCCGAAGACTTTGGTCGACAATGACGAATTAAAGGCGATTGTGGAAGCTGATGATACACAATCTACGGCTGAATTAGCAGCAGCTTTCGACGTTAGCGTCAAAACAATATTGGTCCATTTGCGTCAAATTGGCAAGGTAAAAAAGCTTGACAAATGGGTGCCCCACGAACTCAATGATCGCCAGCGCGAAGTACGCGTCGAGACGTGCCTTGCACTGCTCAACAGACACACAAATGAAGGAATTTTGAACCGCATTGTTACCTGCGATGAAAAATGGATTCTGTTTGATAACCGCAAGCGCTCAGCAAGTTGGTTGGATCCTGGTTCAGCACCTAAACAATGCCCTAAACGAAAAATTACCCCTAGAAAAGTGATGGTCACTGTTTGGTGGTCTAGCGCCGGTGTGATTCATCACAGCTTCTTACTGCAGATGTGTACTGTGAAGAACTGAACACAATGATGGAGAAGCTGGCACATCTCCAACCAGCATTGGTCAATCGCTCGTCTCCGCTGCTCCTGCACGACAACGCGCGACCTCATACTGCACAGCAGACGGTCTCCAAGTTGCAAGAACTGGGGTTGGAAGCTCTCCGTCATCCGCCCTACTCACCAGACCTTGCGCCTACAGACTACTACTTTTTCCAGAATTTGGATAACTTCTTGGCGGGAAAAAAATTCAATACCCGAGAGGCAGTACTAAATCCCTTTGAAGAATTTGTTGCCTCCCGTCCAGCTGATTTCTTTAAGAAGGGCATCAATAAACGGCCACTGCGTTGGCAAAGATGCATTGATTGCATGGGTGATTACTTCGATTAATACAAATAAAAAATACATGAAAAAATTTATTCATACAAAACGGCAATTTCATAGGTAAAGACCTATTATTATGCCATAATTACACAACCCTCACAGATAGACCCAGCACTCTTATTGCGCAACATACAATACTTACTATCACAACCCGAAGGAATTTGAATAAAATTCATAATTCTAGCTCCATTTGGTTGAAAAATTCGTCTGTTCGAAGACAGTAAAGGTCAATGAATAATGAATATTGTTGAATCGTCATTCGAACTGTGAGTGTGTTACGTGTGGTGTTAAGTAATTACCTCGTAGCATCCATAATGTGCAACTCACTCGTACGGAATGACAATATCTTTAATTTTGACAATAGGTACAGACGCCAGCACATCAACCTACTATTCTACTATCTGTCAAATTTCTTTAATAGATTTTGAACTTTATCGCTAAAGTATAAGATTCAAAGTTGATTGGGAAAAATTTACAGTTTCGGGTAGGTTGACTTGCTGGCGTCTGTACAACATTATTATAGCCTATTGCTTCACGTGTAAACGCCGGGAGGGAATGCTTTTTTTTTATGGATGTGAAATTATCAAATAACTTTTCCCTCTCTGGGCGGAGCGGGAGGGCGTTTCAGACTCTTACTGACTAAAACCCACCCGTGTTCCTTCAGTTGCCTGTACGTTGCCAGGGGCCACGGTATTCCTTTCGGACTTTCCCGCAACCCCGGCAGGCATCGGTCTTAACGGACTCCTTCACTTCTGCTGACATCTCTTAGTGGCGAACACAACGTGCCGTCGACCCGGGCCTGGTCCTTATTGAACAGCGCCCTACCCATTGCTCATCGTCAACAACTATTTCTGCCATACAAAATACTGGACTCGTTTTGTCAAACTTGATGTTTTTTCGACAAAATCTAAAATGGCACCTTAGTTATATCGAATTTTGAAAAATCAACACGAGATAAGGGTGCACTACTACTTAGATGAGTATTACTTTCAGTAATAACCAGTTACTTTTCCTATTATGGTCATTAACGAAATCTAAGGATTAAGGCTGTATGGCAATATCAAACCTGCGCAACATAATGACTAAAATTGCCAGCTCATTTCATACGGGTGGTGATTAACCGCAGTAGTTAAATTCAATAGACTCGCGTCAATTTCCGCTATTCGCATCCGATTCGAGTAGCGGAACATGACGCGAGTCTATTGAATTGAACTACTGCGGTTTCGCTGCTATGGTTGCGCGGCGGAGGTGTGCTCCCGGCGTTAGTGTTTTATGGATAGAATAGCGAAATCAAATCCAGTCCTTTTGGTAAGTGTGGTGTAAGGTGTGTGTGTGTGATTAACAAAATTTGCAATATCATGGGTTTTATGGTGATTGTCACAATAATCAACCTTCGATTTGTCAAATAGCGATCGTCGGCCCATTTTTCATTTTTTTTTGTGGTGATTGTCTAGTGAGTACATTATGTGCCACAAATTTTCATTTCCGTCAAAAACTCATTTAATTTTAATCAAAAAGTCGGTTACACAAAAAAATAAACATAAAATAAAACGGGAGTGGACGTATCATTATAGTTCATAATAATTCCATGCGTAAAATTGAATTAATGAAACCACAAGCCGATGTTGCTATTATAAAATGATTTGTTTTTAATAGTTTGCTACAATATTTTTTTGGTGGGATATTATCAAAGAACTCCCGCTCTGGGCGGAGCGGGAGGGTGTGTCAGACTCTTACTGACTAAAACCCACTCGTGTTCCTTCAGTTGCCTGTACGTTGCCAGGGGCCACGGTATCCCTTTCGGACTTTCCCGCAACCCCGGTAGGCATCGGTCATGTTAGGCATTAGAATGACGTCAGAATCGTAGACTTTTGACAAAACGAGAAAAAGAGCGTTCTCGCGCTTTTCATGTTAGCCCTGCAGCACCCTTAGCATGACCACAATAGAAACGGGTTTTATCGATGGAAAAATAGACAAAATGACAGATAAACAATCACAATATGTCATTTTGTCTATTCTTCCGTCGACAAAACCCGTAGAAAACCCGTTTTTATGGTTGTCATGCTACGCGTGTGACGCGTAGGATAGATGAATACAGATGTTTAAGTAAACTCAAATGATCACTCAAATATCTCGCTGGTGGTGGAGTGTGTGTTGGATCGATAGGTTCCCTTCAAAATTGTAGAGCTAAACGGTGCTGATCCATGCGTCATGTTCGTGAACGGGCGCCGTCAGTAGTGACTGGTCATCTCTTATCTGCCACGGCTTATTTTAATTTTTGAATTGTTTTTATCTTTTTATTACGGACGCTTTTTACGTACACGTCTTTCTACATTGTTCTCTCAGGTATAATTTCAATATGAATGATGTAACCAATATTTTGTAACAATATTATGATTTAAAAGAGTGTCCGTGGAGTTTCTTGTCCGTTCTTCTCCATAGGAACCTACGCTTTGGAATGGGCAACTAACTAGCTTCATATTTCTGACTGACTGACGCCTTGTCAATTCAAAAGTGCCTGTAAATGGTTTAATTGAAATAAATGCTTTGAGTTTGAGTTTGTACTCGCAACCGGCGCGGGCGTTTATGGCCCGATGTATGAACGTAAACGAAGCAGAAGGAGTAGGTAGGTTTGTAATGATCGTAGCAGGTGTCGTTCAGTATTTTCTGCCTATCCCCTTTGGAAAGAAGGCGTGAGTTTACGTAAGTATGTATGTATATGTTTAAAAAAAATCTTCTACTCGGCAACATAAAAAAGGCGATGAATCAGGGGCTTAGTTTCCACCGTATCAGCCTTATCAATGATACGGAGCGCCCAAGTTACAAGGGCCACGTGTATAAACAAAAATTCGTAGATTACCTATCCAAACTCTCAAATTCTTCTTGATAAGAGGCCCGTAGTAACGAATGAATAGGTACCTATAAATCCTATAAAAAAGAAAACACGAAAAAAAAAAATTATGGCTTACAAAGGTACCGGCGCACTCCAGTTCTCAATAAAGGTTTTGCATTTTTTTGTGAAATTACACATAAAATCTAACCTATAAGAGTTAGGATGCTCCATATGATTGAATTGTCAAAATGAAGAGGATTGCGAGTGTGTAATGTTGCATCATCATCATCAGCCACAGCCAGACTTTGTCCACTACTGGCCATAGGCCTCTCTTTGCTTGTGCCAATAGCCACGCCCTTGTGCCAGCCTCATCCAGGTTCTGCCCGCGATGGTAACAATATCGCTCATGTGTCCGCCGGACGACTGACACTTCGTCTTCCAGACTTTGGACGCCACTCGGTCACTGCCTTACTCACACCTGTCATAACCGCGGCTTGCGAGGTGATTCATATTTTGCATACCTGCAGCAAAACAGCTATTGTTTTTTATGTCTTTATAATCTTGATTGAATATTTTAACGATTGCCATGAATCATAACGAAATAAACTTGTTTACGAAATTGTAATCAAAGACGTTCATATCGTTGGTGGAGGAAAAATTTATTTAAAAAATAAAGAAATTATGAAAACTGTTACTTTCCATAAATTGGTAGATAAGTGTCTGTGCCTATGTGCAGTCATGCATTTAAAGTGAGGGAGATTATGGACTCCGAGGGAACCCAACTATCGGATTCCATACACCTTAGATCCCTCTCCTCATCCGAAAGCTATAAGTATTTGGGTATGTCAGAAACGTTAGGCATCAACGTTGCTGAAATGAGGCAATCGTTGAAGGAGCGCTTCTTTGGTCGCCTGAAGAAGGTATTGATTAATTATTTCAAGCAAAAACAAGGCCTTCAACGGTTGGGTCATGCCGGTTTTGATGTACTCTTTCAGCATACTCAAATGGACTCAGACCGAATTCGACGCCCTGGATAGACGCCTGGATATCTTCGTTCTCAACTTCTACTCGCGCTCTTCTCGGGATGTACAATCCCGCGGAGGCTTTTTAAATGCCTTCACATCCGCGAGGTGTGCAGCCTTTTTTTTTTTTTTTTTTTGGATGGGAAATTATCAAATAACTTCTCCCGCTCTGGGTGGAGCGGGAGGGCGTGTCAGACTCTTACTGACTAAAACCCACCCGTGTTCCTTCCGTTGCCTTTACGTTGCCAGGGGCCACGGTATCCCTTTCGGACTTTCCCGCAACCCCGGCAGGCATCGGTCCTAACGGACCCCTTCCGTTGTGCTGACATCTCTTTGAGGCGCGCGTGGAACACAACGCGCCGTCGACCCGGGCCTGGTCCTTATCGGACGGCGAGCTACCCATTGCTCACCGTCCGCAAGCCCGCGCCTACGGTGGCCGGGAATCGGCCTGCGATTCCCGACGCCCAGGGCGTCTCCTGCGGCGGCTAGGGGCGTGAGGGCGCGAAATTTGCCTCTCCCTCACGCGTTCTGCCTCCTCCTTCGCGAGCATTACTGCTTCGCAGAAGGAGGTGACGGTCTCCCATGCCCTCTCGCTCCGTACCATGGCCTGGACTAGGGCCGGACGCGAGAGGTCCCCGCCGCTGATCACCTCCACGAGGACACGGCGATGCTCTGCCCAAGCCGGACAGACCTCCACCGTATGCTCAACCGTGTCCTCCGGGCGATCCACGCAGTGATGACACCCGGGCGTTTCCTCCCGCCTGATACGGAACAGGAACCTCCCGAAACAACCGTGTCCGGTGAGGACCTGCGTTAGGCGGAAGGTGAGGACGCCGTGGCGCCTCTCTAGCCACTCCTCAAGGAGGGGACTTATCGCCGCAATAGTGGCGTGCCCAGCACTGGGTTGCGACAATCGCACTCTCCACGACGCCATGAGATCCCGCCGGAGCTCTGTCCGCTGTGCCGCGATTTCTCGCGGGAACGGAGTTACGCCCCGGCGTTTCGACTCCTCGCGCCACTCCCAGATGTGCGCGAGGACTTTTGCCTCCAGATCCCATGGCGGTAATCCGGCAAGGAGGCTCGCCGCCTCACCGGAGACCGTGCGGTATCCCCGGACCAGCCGGGTGGCCATGACCCTCTGGGACGCGTTCAACCGGCGGGCTGGCCGCCGCACTATGGGACCAAACAGTATTTTCCATCTCAAAAATGGTTTTGTCGAAAGTCGATGGAAAGTCGATGAAAAGAAAGAAGATGGAACTTACGAATAAATTACAAAATATAAAAAAATATAAAGTTTTACGTTTATAAAATGAACCTCAAACATTGGGCATAAATATTTTCATGCCAATTAAATTACCGTTAAGGGAGTTCAACACATAATTATTCGGAAGTTTTCCAAGGAAACATATTAGTGTTATACATCATTAGATAGCTTAGAATATACACTTTGCAACCACGTTCAGTTTTTGTAAAAAAAATATTTTTATTTAATTTTTTAATATTTTTTTAGTGAAGTAAAGAAAATTTAGTTTTTGTTAATTTCAATTGGAGTTTTCGTTGTTGCCGAAAGCAGCCGGTGTCAAGTTAATTACTCTATTAGAGACCTTATCTACTCAGTAATATGAGGATTTAAAAAAAACTTGCGCGTTTTTTGCGCCAGAGGTGATTTTGAAGCAATAATGTCAATCGGGGAAAAATCCTCGAAAATTACGGTTCTTCTTTTTTATTATGAAATATTATATTTAGTTATTATCCTTTGATGTCTATATTGTTCTTTTCTATTTCTATGATAAAAACATACATTTGCAAATTAAAAAAACTGCCCATAGCAATTTTGTTTGGGGTGGTCACCTTAACCACAAGTATGATAAACTATATTGCTGCGGAAGTTCTATTTATCTGTTGTGGTAAATAATTACAATCAGTACTGATTACACTATTTCGATGAGAACTGTTATAATCAATTGTCCCATGGTTTTTGCACAAGGCACTAAAATATTAGTCCTTTAAATACCCGTGTATGTTCAGCATACGATTCATCAAAGTGTTCAGATACTTCTTTTCAATAACAATTAACGCATAAAAAACATTATTATCTAACAATGAGTGAATTCGTTTGTGTTCGACGCGATCTTTGTGATCAAATAATAAAAGGGAAAAGTACTTCAGACCTCAAAAAATATTTATTGGAAAATTTTCAACTATCGGAAACTGACGTTAATACTGTAATAGAGAGTATTCAAAAAAATCTAACATCGAGTTGCAACCAGAAATGGACCAAAGCTCAAAGAAAGCCGGACCGGTTCGAGAGCCTATACTCAAATTGGTTAAATGGTGAGTTTAAAGTATCATTGAATTCTTGCAGTACCTCAACCACTGTAAATTCTGGTTTGAATACTTCTGGTGAACGTGGAAGACCAACAAAACAATATGACGAGTGCTCGGAAAACACAAAGAAACGAAAAAATATGGAGCTGGTCCAGGAGTATGGAATGGGACATGTCCGTAACGCTTATGTGCAAGGTTTAAGATCCATGGGGGAAAATGACGAAGCGTCGATTGTGACTATTATCAGAAATAAGGAAAAAGAAGAGAAAAAAGTTATTCTACAAAACATACTCAATCCAGATAACGCACTTTCCTTTACAAAAGAGGAAGCATTGAGTATATGTATGCATTGAAACTGATTTAACCAAAGCACAATATGCGTACCTAAGAAAAAGGCTCGTTGATAAGAATTTAAGTTCTGTATTGCCTTCGTATCAAACACTAAGTGAAGCAAAAAAGGCTTGCTATCCGCCTGCATCCAGCATTACGGTGACAAATATAAGCGCAAAAATCAACCTGCAAGATCTCTTAGACCATACAGTCTGCCGTATTATAAGGATAAAGTCAGGATCGACTTACAATCGTCTCAAGCTTTTCACTAAATGGGGATGTGATGGATCCTCCGGGCAAAGTGAGTATAAACAAACTCTACCGGAAGAAAACGAACAAATATCGGACGCTAATTTGTTTATAGTGTCCCTTGTACCACTGCGACTAGTAGACGAAGAAACTTCTACGGTCATATGGAAAAACCCTACTTGCTCATCTGTTAGATATTGCAGACCAATTTCATTAGAATTTGCAATAGAAACTCCCGAAAAAACTACAGCGGTTGTCAGTGAAATTGAAGCCAAAATTAATCAATTGATTCCAACTCTTGTGTCAATAGAAGACAAAGTCATCGAAGTTAAACATCAACTGTTTATGACAATGATTGATGGGAAAGTTGCTCAAGTGTTGACAAACACATCATCCAGTGCTACCTGCACTGTTTGTGGAGCAACTCCCAGACAAATGAATGATCTTTTAAAAGTTACAACGAGAGTTGAAAATGAAAATGCGTTTAAATACGGATTGTCGACGCTACACGCATGGATAAGATTTATGGAAATGATCCTCCATATTTCTTACAATTTAGGTTTTGAGAAGTGGTCTGCAACAACTCCAGAAAACAAGCAACTTAAAGAAGACAAGAAAAAATTTGTCCAAAAACGTTTCCGAGAAGTGCTTGGCTTGCATATTGATAAACCACGTCAAGGTTCCGGTAATAGCAATGACGGTAATACGGCAAGGAGATTTTTCCAAAATTACCAATGTTCTGCAGAAATAACCGGAATTGATGAAGAATTAAACAAGAGACTATATGTAATTCTTCAAACTATGTCATCGGGATTTCCTATAAACGCAGAAAAATTTGGTCAGTATACATTGGTAACCGCGCAATTATATGTAAGCAAATATAACTGGTACTACATGCCATCTTCGGTTCATAAAGTACTTATACATGGTGCTAAAATAATAGAGCATTATGCAGTTTTGCCTATAGGACAATTATCCGAAGATGCCCAGGAAGCTCGAAATAAAGATTATAAGAAATATAGGTTACATCACGCTAGGAAGTGTTCCAGATCAGCAACAAACGAAGACGTTCTGCATATTTTGTTATATACATCTGATCCTTATATATCTAGCTTAAATAAACCAAGTTTTCTAATATCCAAAGAATTATTTGACGAAGCTAAAGAATTGTTGGAAATAGAAAGTGATGAGTAGGATAACTTTAAGTAATAATTTTTTTTTGTCATGTAACTGTTTGTTTAATAATAATAATTTAGTTTTAAACTTATTTTAAGCATAAGTGTAACTTTTATTGCTATTTTAATATAACTGTATGATTTTTTGTATGAAATTTCGTATAACTTTATCTTTGTCATTTTTTTTAGAATGATGTTTGATTTCTTTTATTGCCTAGATATTCACAAATACGTGAAAAAAAATCAAGGAGATAAATCACAAAACAACAGAGTTATCGATTTTTGAGATGGAAAATACCGGTTGCTCCCATAGTGCGACGGTGCGTTGTGTTCCACGCGCGCCGAAAAGAGAGGTCAGCAAATGAAGGGGTCCGATAGGACCGATGCCTGCCGGGGTTGCGGGAAAGTCCGAAAGGGATACCGTGGCCCCTGTCATTGTACAGGCAACTGAAAAAAAAGGGTGCACTACTACTTAGATGAGTATTAGTTTCAGTAATAACCAGTTACTTTTCCTATTATGGTGATTAACGAAATCTAATGATTATGGCTGTATGGCAATATCAAACCTGCGCAACATAAAGACTAAAATCGCCAGCTCATTTCATACGGGTGGTGATTAACCGCAGTAGTTAAATTCAATAGACTCGCGTCAGTTTCCGCTATTCGCATCCGGTTCGAGTAGCGGAACATGACGCGAGTCTATTGAATTGAACTACTGCGGTTTCGCTGCTATGGTTTCGCGGCGGAGGTGTGCTCCCGGCGTTAGTGTTTTATGGATATAATAGCGAAATTAAATCCAGTCCTTTTGGTAAGTGTGGTGTAAGGTGTATGTGTGTGTGATTAACAAAATTTGCAATATCATGGGTTTTATGGTGATTGTCACAATAATCAACTTTCGATTTGTCAATTTGCGATCGTCGGCCCATTTTTCATTTGTGATTATTATCTAGTGAGTACATTATGTGCCACAAATTTTCATTTAATTTTAATCAAAAAGTCGGTACCCAAAAAAATAAACATACATTAAAAGAGGTGGACGTATCATTATAGTTCATACTAAATCCATGCGTAAAATTGAATGAATAGAACGGAACCACAAGCCGATGTTGCTATCATAAAAATAATTTGTTATTAATAGTTTGCTACATTTTTTTTTGGGTGGGAAATTATCAAATAACTTCTCCCGCTCTGGGCGGATCGGGAGGGGTCAGACTCTTACTGACTAAAACCCACCCGTGTTCCATCAGTTGCTTGTATGTTACCAGGGGCCCGGTCTCTCGTCGGGAGATGAGAAATGTCTAAGTGCCTTTTTCAAGTTTACTCGTCGTTGACGGTCATGTTAGGCATTAGAATGACTTCAGAATCGTAGACTTTCAACAAAACGAGAAAAAGAGCGTTCTCGCGCTTTTCATGTTAGCCCTGCTATCGATGGAAAAATAGACAAAATGACAGATAAACAATCACATTATGTCATTTTGTCTATTTTTCCGTCGACAAAACCCGTAGAAAACCCGTTTTTATGGTTGTCATGCTACGCGTGTGACGCGTAGGATAGATGAATACAGATGGTTAAGTAAACTCAAATGATCACTCAAATATCTCGCTGGTGGTGGAGTGTGTGTTGGATCGATAGGTTCCCTTCAATATGGTAGAGCTAAACGGTGCTGATCCATGCGTCATGTTCGTGAACGGGCGCCGTCAATAGTGACTGGTCATCTCTTATCTGCCACGGCTTATTTTAATTTTTGAATTGTTTTTATCTTTTTATTATATTACGGACGCTTTTTACGTGCACGTCTTTCTACATTGTTCTCTCAGGTATAATTTCAATATGAATGATGTAACCAATATTTTGTAACAATATTATGGTTTAAAAGAGTGTCCGTGGAGTTTCTTGTCCGTTCTTCTTCATAGGAACCTACGCTTTGGAATGGGCAACTAGCTTCATATTTCTGACTGACTGACGCCTTGTCAATTCAAAAGTGCCTGTAAATGGTTTAATTGAAATAAATGCTTTGAGTTTGAGTTTGTACTCGCAACCGGCGCGGCGCGGCGTGCGTTTATGGCCCGATGTATGAACGTAAACGAAGCAGAAGGAGTAAGTAGGTTTGTAATGATCGTAGCAGGTGTCGTTCAGTATTTTCTGCCTACCCCCTTTGGAAAGAAGGCGTGAGTTTATGTAAGTATGTATGTATGTTTAAAAAAAAATCTTCTGCTCGGCAACATAAAAAAGGCGATGAATCAGGGGCTTAGTTTCCACCGTATCAGCCTTATCAATGATACGGAGCGCCCAAGTTACAAGGGCCACGTGTATAAACAAAAATTCGTAGATTACCTATCCAAACTATCAAATTCTTCTTGATAAGAGGCCCGTAGTAACGAATGAATACCTATAAATCCTATAAAAAAGAAAACACGAAAAAAAAAATTATGGCTTACAAAGGTTTCAAGCTACCGGCGCGCTCCAGTTCTCAATAAAGGTCTTGCATTTTTTTGTGAAATTACACATAAAATCTAACCTATAAGAGTTAGGATGCTCCATATGATTGAATTGTCAAAATGAAGAGGATTGCGAGTGTGTAATGTTGCATCATCATCATCAGCCACAGCCAGACTTTGTCCACTACTGGGCATAGGCGTCTCTTTGCTTGTGCCAATAGCCACGCCCTTGTGCCAGCCTCATCCAGGTTCTGCCCGCGATAGTAACAATATCGCCCATGTCGCCGCCGGACGACTGACACTTCGTCTTCCAGACTTTGGACGCCACTCGGTCACTGCCTTACTCACACCTGTCATAACCGCGGCTTGCGAGGTGATTCATATTTTGCATACCTGCAGCAAAACAGCTATTGTTTTTTATGTCTTTATAATCTTGATTGAATATTTTAACGATTGCCATGAATCATAACGAAATAAACTTGTTTACGAAATTGTAATCAAAGACGTTCATATCGTTGGTGGAGGAAAAATTTATTTAAAAAATAAAGAAATTATGAAAACTGTTACTTTCCATAAATTGGTAGATAAGTGTCTGTGCCTATGTGCAGTCATGCATTTAAAGTGAGGGAGATTATGGACTCCGAGGGAACCCAACTATCGGATTCCATACACCTTAGATCCCTCTCCTCATCCGAAAGCTATAAGTATTTGGGTATGTCAGAAACGTTAGGCATCAACGTTGCTGACATGAAGCAATCGTTGAAGGAGCGCTTCTTTGGTCGCCTGAAGAAGGTATTGATTAATTATTTCAAGCAAAAACAAAATGCGCGCCTTCAACGGTTGGGCCATGCCCGTTTTGATGTACTCTTTCGGCATACTCAAATGGACTCAGACCAAATGCGACGCCCTGGATAGGAGGGTCCGTAGGTGTACAGACGCTCCTATCCTGTATATCTTCGTTCATCGGTGATGAGACCTCAACTTCGACCCGCGCACTTCCGCGGGATGTAAAATCCCGCGGAAGTGCGCAGGTCGAGGCTTTTTAAATGCCTCCACATCCACGAGGTGTGCAGCCTCAGCGAATATTATTTAAAAGTCGCAGTGGGTATGCACCGTTATGTGGTGGCAGTGGACAAGGGGCTTACCCCGTTCTCCATGGCATGGCTAAAGAGAACTGGCGCAAACCTGTGGTACCTGCAATTACAGATGACCGCAAGGAGGTATGGCAAAGCAAGAAGCTTCACGGGCGCTTCTATCGGGCTCTTCATGAGCCCGGTGTAGATTTCTTCGCGTCCGTATCCTGGTTACGTTTTGGTTAACTTTTTCGGGGAAACTGAAGGTTTGGTTTCGTCTGCAATTATGGGCGAAGTTATCTTGACGAATAACTACTGGAGATATATTATGTAGGTCGGGACGGTTGACGTGTGTCGGGCATGCCACCGTCCGGGTGAGTCCATCAGACATATTATCGGCTAACGGCGAATACATAACCAAGTGGCCAGAATTATTCACCAGCAACTTCCTTTCGTGGATTCTGAGGTATTACAAGTATGTGCCTGACCCAGTTCTCGAAAATGACCATGTCACGTTGTACTGGGATCGGTCTATCATTACTGACAGGACTATTGTTGCCAATAAACCTGATATAGTGGTAATAGATCGATTAACGCGCCGCGCAATGATAGTCGATGTTAAAAATCTACATGAAGAGAACCTCGTGAAAGCTGAGAAAGAGAAACAAATAAAATATCTCGACTGAGCACACGAGTTGTCGACATGTGGAATGTGAGATCGGCTATCATTGTGCCGATTGTCGTAACGGCTGATGGCCGAAAGCCTCGACCAACATCTCTCGAGGCTCTCGTTAGGCGGTTTGACCGAGGGCCTGATTCTGAAGGCAGTACTCCTCGTTACGGCTCGAATTGTGAGGAGTTTCCTGTCTCTGCAACCCTAACCACCGGTAGCTTGGACTCTGCTCCCGACACCGGCGGAACCCATGTTTTTATATTTTTAAATATTTTTTTTGTATTTTTTACTGAAATATTTCAAAATTTAATCAGATATGATAGAAAATTTATAAACGACATAATAATAATTCTTTATTTCGGACCACACATACAAGTGCACACAATCCATACTGTATTAAAAACTATGTTTGTAAACTTTTACACACTAACTGTGCGTTTGCACTGGCGAAACATTCACAACAAAACATGTTAAAATCTTTAGTTTCTGTCAATGTTTCATACAATATTTGACAGGAACTAGAGATCTCAACATGTTTTGTTGTGATGTTTCGCGAGTGCAAATACACGGTAACAATAACAAAAATAACAACAAATACCGTGTCAGTGGGCACTGGCCCTAACGAAGTAAGGCATTAAAAACTGTCGCAAAACGAAAGTAATGCATGTTACACACTTGTTCTTTGTTGTTCGACGAATGTGCCGTCCCGAAGCAATTAAGTACCCCTTTTTACTACATAAAGATCTTCTTCAGCTTTAATTTGGTTCGTGTCAATCGGCAAACTTCGTTCGGCATCTACGGCCTTTCTCTCGAACATAATATGTCTACAAATAATTATGTAGACATATTCCCTTTTGTTCATAAACGTCGCATAAAGCTAAATAATTATTAGCGGCTAACTATACATTTTTGCCGTTAAATGTCTGCGTCTCTTAACTTTAAGTAACGTTTATGAATAAAGGGGATTATGTTCGAGATTAAATTCTATTTTACCGGCCGGCTGTGTCGAGTAAATAAGTACCCGAATAAGTGTGTAGCACGCCTAACCCCTCTTACTCACGAGCGATTTAATTCGCGCACTGGATTTTCAACGCATTGCTTAGCGCCAAAGGTTGAAAATCCAACATTGTGTTTTTTTGATGAGCTGGGATTGGGTACTCTGTTCGATTCTCAGTGCTCGGCACTGAGTGTTGAAAATCCAGTCAATCAGTCTGCCTAGCCTTTTCCAACTATGTTGGGGTAGACTTCCAGTCTAATTGAATGCAGCTGAATACCAGTATTTTACTTGGACCGACTGCCTATTCTGATCCCCGCAACCCAATAACTGGGCTCGGTAATACGATACCCCTTGGTAAGACTGGTCGTCAGACTTTCGGGCTTCTGACGATCCGTAACGACTGTCAAAGATCCACGAATGACATCCGGAACCAACGGCTTAATGTACTTTCCGAGGTACGGAGGAGTCTCGATGTGTAAAGACCCATCCACGGACCAATGGATCGACCCGTGCGTAAAAAAACAAGCGTCGCGTTAAAAAATCGCCCGTGGATTCCTCGGCTTAGTCTCATAGTAACTGTATCAGTGTATTTGGTACATGGCTAGTCGGCGCACGACGGGATGTCATGCGGTCATATCAATTAATTTTTAAAAAAGCACGTCGCGGTATTGCCCTTGTTCGTTGATTATTGTGTCAATAAAATTTGAATTTGAATTTAGAATTCGGTGTTGGCCACTTTTAGGCTCAATATTTTTAATGGTCAGTGAAAAAAAGGTGAATTTAAAATAGTTTTTGTGTTCTATATAAGGGTATGTTTTTTTTTTCTGTTACGTGAAAGGCAAACCTATGTATGTGTCAAACGTAATAAAAAGTTTTTTTTATTAAATAAAATAGAAATTGCTTAACTTGATGTATTATATATAATTATAACAACAAATCTGTGTTTATGTGTGTTATAAATATAATACATAATGCAACCAGTAAGTACCTAATCACGCATAAATAGGTCACAGTTACAACTAAATAAAAGGCTCATTGATAATTTTTGGAACAAAGTTTCTTATCGCACGTTATACCTAGTCTGCATACTTGGTGAATGAGATCTAGATCGAAAAAGGTGCAACATTTAAAATATATAAAAAAAAAATGTTACACTATATTAATATCTAAAAGTTAAGTAGGTAGGTACATAGGAACTGTTTATTTTTGCGTCATAAGTATAACTCCATGTCGAATATAAATTATGTGTTAATTATAAATAACATGACATCACGCCTGTTTCCCGAAGGGTTGGACAGAGGTGTGTACCTACCTATTAAAACACCCACATTGCGCCAGTTATGTCATAAGTAATCATAAGTCCCATGTAATAACGTGGGTTTAATACAATGTAAATATGAAAAACTAAGTTAAGATATTTTAAGTTGTTATTTGTATATTTTTTATAACTGGATAACCAAAACATTCCCAAACAAACGAACTTCATTGAATTTCTTCAGTAAAACAATAAACAACACGTCATAATAATTTAAACAATGAAACAGTTGCTGTTTCGTTTCAATTTCATTTAGTTTATACAACGTCAAAGGCAAGATAAAGTTAAATAGTTTATTTCAAGTAGGTAGGCCATTAAAAGCCACTTTTGAACTTAATTGATTCTAGTTGCTCCTTCCAAACGGAAGATTCGTGTGGAGAAGAATGGGCACCTAATGAAGGATTGAAGAATGGCTAATGTACTCTGTGGTTTAAGTAGTAGATACCTACTTAGTAGACCTCCTTGTGAAGGAGATCTTCTGAGGAAGTTAAACCAACTATAACTATTTCTGAAGCTAAGCAGCGCATCTGTGCTTCGGTATTGCCCGTGCCGCCGGTGTACCTCCGCCCTTAAGGCGAAAGCGCCAGGGTAGCCCGCGAAATTCAAATTTTCTTACGTTTTTTTCAATTTGCAGTTCAGTTATAATAAGGTTGTTTGTTGACTTATAAGTATAATTAAAATCATCAATGCAACTCTCTAAGTTACCCCCTTTTTCATGAAATCAAATAATATTATAAAAACATAACCAATTGAATTTTTTCTTGAGGCGATTCGCACGAAGTTAGGTAATTTAATTGCAGGCGAATCGAATACTTCAGAAATCTATTCGCCTATCACCAAAAAGTCCCTCACTTTTACGGCTTATTGGTCGATTCGCCCACTTAATAATTAACTTCGTGCGAATTGCCTCAAGAAAAACCAATATTATTTAAAAGTTTCGAACGATAATAAAAAAATACTCTCTTTTTTTTATAAAACTCTTAACTGACTACGTTTTTATTTAAATATTTTTGTTACTGAATTTTGTCAGTTTTATGGATCGCGGCGTGCCTATTTGGCAGTCGGGCCGTGCCCGTGCGTGTCGCCGAGCGAGTCTAATTACTAGACACGGGACAAGACGCAAACCCCGGCCATCTGGCAATAATAAGGGGAATTAATTGTTTATCAAATCAACCAACACTACGCACAATGCGATTCCACTAAGAATATAAAAGACCTTGCGCCATATTGTGAAGACTTAGCAAAACAGGCAACAGCGGTTCTTTTACTAATTTTGGAGCAGTCAGTGAGATAATAACAAAAATAGATGGGTGGTACTTAACAACAAAATTAACAAAAACGGATTAGGTACAGACATCAACACATCAACAATCAACTATAATATGTCTAATTTCTTTAATAGATTTTCAACTTTATTACTGAAGCTTCAAAGTTGATTAGGAAAATTTGACAGTTTCGGGTAGGTACTGGCGTCTGTACAAAAATTTTTCTTTGCAGTTAGGTTCAATGTAAACTAGAACAGACACCGCGAACAAAATTTTTGAGCAACATTTTGTTGTCCTTGACACCAAACATCTCAGTCTACTACCTGAATACACCGCGGTTGTCACATTTGACATCCGCGGGGACACATCTTTTGTTTTATAACAGCTTCTCTATTTTTTCAAGTGACAGTTGACAGACCGAGGTCATTGACGTTCCTATTCTTATTTGAATAGCATTGTACGTCAATTTGCAGTGTTAAAGCCAATAGACACTGCTACAAGGAACTTTTGGTACTCCAATGACGTTGGGGGGCGCTGCACACCGATCAATTATTCAAAGTTTGCGTCCGATAATTATTTTTGATCAATATGTTGATAGTTAGAAAAATCATTTTACTAAGACTTGAAGGTAATTATTCTAAAACATCAACATTATGCAGTCAGTAGGTAATTATATAATATGATAAATGGATATGCCATTTCAAAGTTATCTCTAAAGCAAAACTACATATTTTAACAAGACTGCACTCCTATTTAAGTTAACTTGGTTATGTTATCAGCGTAAACTGTAAATTGAAAAAAATGGTGAACATTACGGAAGGTCTGTACCTTTATTGGTATATATATATAAAAAAAAAATAGATCGATTTATATTATTCTCAAAATATGTATATTAACGTACTGATATTTACTAACTTTTCTAAGTTTGAACTGTATAGCGTTTAAAAATACAAATTAGTACACTATCATTTCGATTCCATTATATTAGGTATATAAAAATATGTATTTTTTTTCCGGTGTTTGCCGGTTTCTGTAGTAAAAAACCGGCCAAGTACGAGTCGGACCACGCACAATGAAGGATTCCGTAGTTGAGATAAATTTATCCCATGAACAAACTTAAAATTGTAGTTGAAAAACACGTTCTCCCATGCGCAATGTATGGGAGAACATGTTTTTCAAACTTCAAATTTAAGTTGGACGATTATTACTCGTTAATGCCATCCTTATGCCTACGGTATAGAAGTCAAAATCGGTTGAACGGACAGTAATAATGGTTTGTTTAAATGTCTAATCTTATTTCAAATGGAGTATAGTTATATTTTGGAGACATTAGAACAACCAAAAGTTGTGTTAGATGAGGAGCGATGTAACAAAGTACATAAAATATTAATTACCAAGTTAAATAATATGAAACCGATTTTATGATACTATTTATGTCGTCACCCTAACTTTTGGAAATTGATCACTGTGCGCAGTTGGTAAACACATGTGCGAAATATCACTTGATAGAAAAATGTATTCAAAAAACAAGATGGCGGCGTCAGTTCTGATTTTGGCGACGCGCCAAAAGAACTTTTTAGTGCTGTTAGTCGTCAATTTGGTAAACAATTCATTTCCCTGACATAATACGATAAACACAACAATGGTTTCCGTTATTTATAGCTTGAAGAATGAGGATGTTGTTACTTAATGAGTATGAAACTATGAATCAAGCATTTCATTGACGTCTCGCCTTGGGTTTTGCAAAACAATATGAGCGACATTGTTGGACGAACATGATTGCTGAAAACATAACTCAAACTCAACGCAGATTAGTTATAGTTAAACCATTAACAGGCATTTTTGGTCGGTCGGATGAAGCTAGTTGTCCATGCAAAGAACTGCAACTACCTTTATCTTCCTCACTGACCGACTCCTTGATTTAAATAACATATCTAATGTCCATTGAAATTTAACGCTTTGGAATGGTCCAAAGCTTAGTAGGTTCGAACGGTCTTGCCCGTTCCGCTCCTTAGGAACCTACTATGCTCTGTATATAACTTCATGGACACTCTTTTATGAGAGTTTATCCTAAAAGTTGGCAACGTTGCAAAAGGCTGTCAAAAAATTACCTGTTTTGATTAATTTGGCAATATTACTGTATGAAATAAGAAATGTGGCTAACTAGCGAACTAGAATATTAACAATAAATTGCAATTACAACATTGAATTTGATGTTGTACCAGTTTTAGGTGTAAAAAAGGCATTTGGAAAGTTTCTAAATACTTTTTTACATCTAAATCCAATAATTAATATCATAACATGGAATACTTAGTGTATTCGGTGTTATGATATTAATTAAGTATTGAATTTCATAATCAATATTCTAGTTTGCTAGTTAGCCACATTTCTTATTTCCATACAGTAAATATTGCCAAATTAATCAAAACAACGAAATATTTGACATCTATTTGCGACGTTGCCAACTTTTAGAATAAACGATCTTAAATCAAAATATAAATTAAATCATCCATATTGAAGTTATGGGTAGGTATATTGTGAGAACGATCCTATTTTTGGTAACACTGTTTGTACACACACTCTGTGTGTATCATGTTGCAGCATGTGCAGGATACTACTTCAATGTTGTCCATTCTTTGTCTTCCTTGAGTACGAAACGTAAAAAAACATGATCGGATAATCTTAGGGCTGAACAAGACCTGTCCACCAGGATTCGATACCCCTTGGCAAGACTGGTTGTCAAACTTTTGGTTTCTGACGACCTGACCGGAATGACAGCCGGGACCAACGGCTTAACGTGCTTTCCGAGGCACGGAGGAGTTTCGGTATGTTAAGATGGTCACCCATACACAGACCAACCCTGGTAACCATAGTTTAACCTGATGTATCGAATCGTGCGACTGTTATTACTTAGCCACGAGTTCCTCAATAGATAATATTCTTGATGAGTAGATACTTTCATCATCGTCATCATCATCACCGGTTGACCCCAAGTAACATGGACTGAGGGAGGGAGATCCCTCCCTCAGCCCATGTTACTTGGGGTCAACGCAACGGCGAATTTATTCTTCCTGTCTCTCTTGTCAACCGCCATGCTGTCATTCACTGCCTTTTCTTTCATATCTTTCCTCGCATAATCTATCCATCTTTTCTTTGGCCTTCGTCTCCATCTCCATCCATCACCATTAATATTCAACATTTTTTTGGATTCCTTCCTTTCAGTACATTGTAATAAACTAAACACTAGCCGTTATAGTCATAGTACAGAGGTGGAAAGGTCTTATCTGTCGCGTGACTCGTGACACATACCTTATGGCACTGAGATGTGAGTAGCTGTGGCAGCTGCTATCGCAATTCACAGGAAATTAACAAATTTGCGTCATATCGACACGTCCGGTTTCTAAAGGATATCGGACAATATGTTAACGTCCAGTATATTTTAAATTAATTTTTAAATGTCGGTTCTTAACATGTGCGTGAACACATGGCTGGGTTTAATTTAATATTAATACAAAGTATGCCTTTCGCAGTGTTATTTTAAGAGGTGATTGATAAGTCTATAACACAAACATTTCCGAAAGAAACCGTCCATCATTGAAATTTTCAGTAATTTTGATATAAACCACACATACATTAACGAAAAAGTCAAGTAGTTAACTTCATATTTTTTTGCATTTGGAAGTTCTCTTTAAGTATTGAATTTCGGTTTTTATCTTTACATATAAATCTTATAAAAGTACAATATACAATCTAACACCAAATTGGATGACTAAATAACTATGCAAATTAATTAATAAATTACCACCTGAAAAAAAAAGCCCTCACGTCACGTCAAGTGACGACCATTGGCGACAATTACCTTAAAAAGGAGACGCGCAAGCGGGCCCCATGACCCAAGCGTTTCGACCCCAAACGGCACAAAACGGTAGTTACAGTATTTGTACTATTACGCATAATCGCGTCGTAAGTCGTAACTCACAGAATCATTCTACATCACCGTTATCAATATTACAGTTGGTATGTGGTTGGTTGCTGAGTGAAGACCTTCTTTAATATATACCAACCAGTCGACCATCTCTGTTGCGGCTTTGATAAATCAGTTCGCTTCATTTATTTCATAGGTTTAGTATTGGTTTTGTTGGCCAAGCACAATTTACTGAAAGAATTTTGATCTGGCGCATTACATTCATTATATCTATCTACTATGGAGGATATAAACAGTGCTGGTCGAATTTCAAAGAAAAATACTATAGGATAGTTGTATTTACTCATCAAAATGCTCTCATAGAAAGTTACGTGGAGTTTATGTTACCTTTATTCTTTATGCGAGGCTGTCTGGTTCATTTCCACTAAATAAAACTATTATTCGAAATTGCTAACAATTTAAGAAAGGCGACTGAAAGATGATAAATAAAAAGATTTCCTCGTTAGCTCCTATTTGAAGCTAAAATAAATTTAAGCTTCAAACCTTCTTTTTAACAGCTGTGTATATTAACAAGGTTATTTAAATGCATAATTTTTCATTACAGGTGTCCAATATTTGGAGATTGGTATATTATAACCTCACAAATGCCATCAGACGCCGCACATACGGTGAGGTCGGGGTGCCCGAATATGAAGCCACTGAGATGTCTCTTCGTACCCAGGCCACCTGCCATGGCTGCCACCTACAGTTCTTAAGACAAATGCGATCTATCAAGTTCTTCTTTCTAGTCAGCTGCACGAGTCTCGCCTTCTCCCTCTTCTGGGTACAACTTGCTTCCAGGCCAGATCAGCCTGTGGTCACTGAAAGCCTAATCCAAGAGGCGCTTGAAAATGTCGGACGGGACTACAGATACAAGGACGTCTATAGAAAGACGACGACGCTCCCGAAAGACTTCAAATACATCTTACTCTGGACGCAGAATGACTACGCTCCCTTCTACTACCTCGGAAAGGGACAGAGAGCGTTTCTCGAGAACAACTGTTCGGTGATCAAATGCTATGTCACCGCGAACCGAAAGTTCTTCGGCGGTGACCTAACGAAATTTGATGCTATAGCATTTAACGGACGAAATATGAAAGCATCTGACTTGCCCAGCGCTCGTTCTCGCCATCAACAGTACATTTTCTTCAATATGGAATCAGCTGACAACTTTCCCGTATGTGGGGCTCCATTCGACGGATTTTTCAATTGGACGTCGACTTACAGACTTGATTCAGATATACCGTACCCTTACATACTGATTCGGGATAACAAAGGTGAAATCGTGGGTCCAAAACGAAAAATGCGCTGGAAAGAAGACGTCTTGGCAACAGCTGATGATGAGTTAGTAGATAGAAATAGAATACAGAATAAAACTAAAGCAGCGGCTTGGTTTGTGTCTAACTGTAAAACTAGAAGTGGTAGACAAGGTTATGTGAAAGCATTGAAGAATGCGTTAAAACAGTATGGTTTTACGGTAGATGTTTATGGGAAATGTGGTACCTTGCAATGCCCTAGAAACGTTCCGTCAAATTGCAAATATCTGTTAAAGAACGACTACTTCTTTTATATGTCGATGGAGAACTCTTTCGACGAAGACTACGTGACCGAGAAGTTGTTGACGGCGCTACAGAATGATGTCGTACCTATTGTTTACGGTGGAGCTGATTATGCAAGGTGCGTAAATTGAGCTGTTCAGAGGCCCCAGTGTGAGTTTCTTTTAACCATCTCGACTTTACGCATCGACCGCGTTCGGCGCTCCGTTTGGCAGCCGGCTGGCCTTCACCAGTGAAGGGCCAACCGGAGCGCCGAACGCGGTCAATGCGTAAAGTCGAGATGGTTAAAAGAAAGTCGCACTAGGGCCTCAGTTCTATGTAGTTGTAACTTTTACTAATCAGGCAATACTTTTTTACTACTAATCAGGCAATACTTTTTCATTCCTTAATTCTGGAAAATAGCTGCGGCTTACATGCTTTTCATGATGAAAAAACGGTCAAGTGCGTGTCGGACCACACACAATGAAGGGTTCCGTAGTTGGGATGAATTTATCCCAACAATTTTAACATTGTAGTTGAAAAACGTGTTCTCCCATACATTCCAACTACAAATGTAAATTCGTACGCATAAGATTGGGATATTTACCATGTTATTTTAAGACCATTGACTTCTTATAGGTTTTCCTGTAATCTTTATGTATTTTTTTCAAAATGTTAGGCTTAGTAGTTTCAGAGATAAAGGTGGTCAATTTTAATCTATTTTCTTAAATAATTTTAAAAGTATTTATTTTAAAATTATAAAAAAAATATACTTGAGACCCTCACAGTAAGCCCTTTATATATCACACGGTACAGTGTGCAAAACATTTTTTTTTCAATTTTCTTCTTTGTCTCCCAAAACTGACCCCCATATTTAAAATTGTAGCAAACCTTCTTCATTTATTTACGTAACACGTCCGTGATTGGGTCACAGAAATTGATATTTGTACCAAATTTCAACAATATAGTTCCATTAGATTCGCATCAAATTGCTGTGGCAGTCGGACATACAGACTCACGAGTGATCCTAACAGGTTCCGTTTTTTTCATTCGGACAAACGGAACCCTAAAAATGATAAAATCTAAATCCCTATGTCAACAAACATAACGTCTTGTTTGTTGAGCATTCGTGAACAGTATTTATCTTGAAAAAAATGACTTTATTAGCACAAGAAACTGGTGAGACGTACATGAGGATGTGTTTATCACTTTGGGTTTTTTACTTTATGAGGTATAGATAAGCATAATAACAGCCTGGCCATGACTTTTGGCTTAGCAACATGCGGCGCGGTAAGAGGCGCGGTAAGAGGCGCGGTAAGAGGCGCGGTAAGAGGCGCGGTAAGCGGCGCGGTGTCAATGCTCAGTAGCGTAAAGTAGCGTTAGCGGCAGCAACCGAGGTGGACGTAATCCAATCTAAGTAGGTACATAATACTCTATTGACAACTTTTCTATCGGCCTATATTAACATATCCTGGTATTTACTTTTATAAATGATCAATGTAATTAAAATTAAACGAAAAAAAGATTAACAATGTTTTCCAGAATTTAAGGTATTCTGGAAAACATTGTTAGTCTTTTTCTTATTTTTATTCACTTAACTGATGTACCTACTTACAGTCACAAAATGCAATAAAATAGCTACAAAACAATATATCTGATTGACATCTACTAGATGGGGATCTAGTATTTTAAGTAACACTTACAAATGGGAAAGAAAAACTAAATATAAAAAAATATTATACAATTAAATCTCTAAAGGCTACGGAACCAGCAGACGTCTATTTCGCTACGAATGGAGTTGGCATGAGAAAGCATGTGACAAATGGGTGAAAAATTACCTAGGTACTTATATTAGTACGACTAGGAGGCAGGACGAAAGTTCTTCGGTTAATTAGGCGGCTACTATTAGGTACGTGGGATACATACGAGTATATTCCCTTTTTCTAAAAGTTCGAGAGAATCTATTAAACCATTTATTAATTCTTCCCACAACCTTAAAAATATTTTTATGTTGAACATGTTTTGACATCCATAGGCGGTCAATTTAAAATATCTGTAATAAATGCTCCGGAGTTCATTTTCCGCTACAAAATCGTCAAAAATATTTGAATTGTCAAGCTCCGCTCAGACCGCCGCTCATACCGCTGAGTCGTGGTACAGTCGCTGGCACGCAGCTTGGCAAGGGTTTAGCGTATTGGGAGTAAATTTGCGCATGTTATACTTAGTACAACAAAAAAAAAACACTTATTGCATGCCATTATTCTATGGTTATTGCCATAATTTATTTTTGAACATGTTTATTAAGAAAAACAAGCGAAAATGAATTCTGCGCACCTACGATTCTTGCCAAGTTACGTGCCGGTGACTATATCTCAAGTCATCCGCCCGTACCTACAAGTTCAAGCCGGGGCGGGCGCCGCCGCTGTCGCGAACCGCTCGCGTCGTCGCGCGTCTCAGCGTGCGGCGCCTCGTGGCGTGCTTCGTACATTTTTGTATATTTTTGTTCTTACCGCTCGCCGCCCGTGCTAAGCTTCCGCTGATAGTGGCAAGGTCGTGCCTAGGCTGGTATGATTCTTTAAATAAATATCTTTTGCATGTGCTGAATTTCTACAAGTGTAGAGCCGAGCGTTGAGAATCCAACGCTCTGGGACGCACTTTCGTCCCAGGGCGTTGAAACAACACACTGTTGGATTTTCAATTCTCGGCGCTAAGCAGAGCGTTGAAAATCCAGTTCACGAAAAAAAAATCGCCGCGATTTTATTACATTCGTGCGTACGTGGGCTTACTGGCTGGTACTTATTATTATTTATTTTGGCCCATTGTAATTTTCACCCAACCGTTCACCCGTTTAGATAGCAATAATTTTGCGAAAAAAAATCTGCTGCTTCATACACTTGTGTTCATGTTTGCATAAAGGCTCGTACAGACCAGCACGACGCGACGGCGCGACGCGACTCGAACAATACAATTTCTAAGAAAACTTCACGGTATAACAATAACCGGTGTCGCGTCACGCTGTCGCGTCGCGCTTGTCTGCACGAGGATTAAAGCTTCGTGCAGACTAGCGCGACGCGACAGCGCGACGCGACACCGGTTATTGTTATACCGTGAAGTTTTTTTAGAAATTGTATTGTTCGAGTCGCGTCGCGCCGTCGCGTCGCGCTGGTCTGTACGAGCCTTAACTCGTCCAAAAGGAACAGCAGAATTCTTTTTCGCGATTTCATTGTTAAAAGTTTTTCATAATGATGAGTAGAGTTTTTCAGTTATTTCTATAGAGATTTTGACTGGATAAAAATATATATTTTCTATTTAGTCCGTCAGTCAGATAATAAATAAATATTAGACACGTATTTTTTTATCTAATATATTAATAAAAAAATATTTAGATAAGACGCATTAAAGTTGGGTAGTGGGGGTGGCTCGCTACGTCACAAGTCAGTATAAAATCTACCGGACAGTGACGTCATGCCACATTCATGCCACTCACACAGACACAGCTTGCTGTGTCAAATTCCACAGGCCGTTTTAGGCAAACATGACGAAGGGCCCGTAGTTACGGGCCACTGTTATGCATCCGCGGGCGAGGGGCGATGCTCCGACCCCGCTCGCCACGCCCCCTTGCGGGGGCGTCGCGATGTCTCCACACTGTCATGCCACATTTTAACTTAATGTAAGTATTGCCGTAATCTTTTCATTACGTAAAAAAAGAAAAAGTACGTGTTTGATATTTTTAAATAATCTACGTGACGGACAAAAAAAAACACAATATGCAATTTATTAGATAGATAGATCGTTTATTTGGTGCACAAAAAAGACATAGTATAACATACAAATCAATCTGCCTAGCCTTTTCCTATGTTGGGGTCAGCTTCCAGTCTAACCGGATGCAGCTGAATACCAGTATTTTACATGGAGCGAGTGGCTATCTAACCTCCACAACCCAGTAACTGGGTAATACGATACCCCTTGGTAGGACTGGTTGTCAGAATTTCGGGCTTCTGACGACCCGTAACGACTGTCAAAGATCCACGAATGACAGCCGGGACCAACGGCTTAACGTGCTTTCCGAGGCACGGAGGAGTCTCGGTTTGTGAACGGTCACCCAGCCACGGTTCAACCCCGGCAAGCGTAGCTTACCCTGTTGGATCGACCCGTGCAGCTGTTATTACTTATTACTGGAGCTGTTATTACTTATTACAGGAGCACGTGGCTACCACGTGCTCCTCATAGCACAACCCACAAAAGCACACTTAAATAATAACTAATTACGTACATGAATGTAAGGAAATAGCTGCGAGGTGCCAGTTATACAGTTAGGTACCATTAAAATTATTATTTTTTGTTATTTTAATTACAATTTTTTCCTTATTTCATTAATTATAGACATACATGAAATAAGGAAAATATTGGTTGGAAATTACCAATTTTTTTTCTTAAACGTAAACTGCCCTAACTTTGCCTGGCGTCCTAAGTTTGCCTATAATGAAAATGATGTAATATCTTTTTCATTTTACTTGTATGGCAAAGGAAACTTTGAGATTTTATAGACAGCTTTAAGTTTTGATTGCCATACAAGTAAAATGAAAAAGATATTACATCATTTTCATTATAGGCAAACTTAGGACGCCAGGCAAAGTTAGGGCAGTTTACCGGTATTTGAAAAAATTGGTAATTAAAATAACAAAAAATAATAATTTACATTTTATATATTTTTATAAATACATTGACTCTTGAGAGAGGAACCTCCTAATGACACGCGCCCTCTCCAGAAGTACCGCTTTTTGGATCAAGCCCTTGATCCAGCTGCCTAACGAGAGCCTCCTCAGGTGTTGGTCGAGGCTCTTGGCTATTATTCCACTGGCCGTCACGACTATCGGCACAATGACTGCTGTGTCCACATCCCACATGTCGACAACCTCGCGAGCCAAGTCAAGGTTGTATTTAATCTGCTTATCTTTTTCTCGTCATGCGGGACCCCTATATCAATAATCATTATTATTATTTGATTAGTCACCATATCGAGTCGGATAATTGGGAAACCCATTGTCACATGCCTATCATTTCGATTGTTAGAAAAACTAAATACGATGTTATTATTTTTAATGATATCAATCAAACTATTCCTATTCTAGTGCATAATATGACAATACATAAAAACAGTGACAATACAATAGTATTGTCAATGTTTTCATGTTTGTTGTTGTTTCATTGTTGTCATATTATCATCCTCACATTCTTTCGTTAAGGGGGGAGCTTGTGGCTTAGTAATAACAGTCGCACGAGTCGATCCTTGCCGGGATTGGTCTGTGGATCGGTGACCTTTTTTACCGAGACTCTTCCGTGCCTCGGAAAGCACGTGGTCCCGGCTGTCAGTCGTGGATCTTTGACAGTCGTTACGTGTCATCAGAAGCCCAAGCAGTCTTACCAAGGGGTATCGTAATACTCAGTTACTGGGTTGTGGAGGTCAGATAGGCAATTGCTCCATATCAAATACTGGTATTCAACTGCATCCGGTTAGACTGGGAGCCGACCCCAACATAGTTGGGAAAAGGCTGAGCAGATTTCAGAAGACATTCTCCAATATTGTTAGGTGATTAGCTCTGAAGATATTAGCATCTGGAAAGTCCTATTGTGTTTAAAGTATCGTTTAACTTATTAATTCAACGCACCGTCCAATTATAAAACCGGTTGCAACTAATGAGGGTTTCAATTAAGCAATGTCAAACGAATTAGTCGTTTATTATCATATCCGTCCAAGTTTTGCCCATCGTCCAGTGACTCCAGTGACCGCTATTATGAACAGCCAGCTATTTAAAGTAAGCGCTCGGTAATCCGGCGCTCACTAATCCAACACGTCCAATAATCCGGCGTTTCTTAACTTAGCTCTAAGTACCACTAAGCACAGTAGCACATAGTTATGCCATACATAACACATATGTAAAATATATGCGGTTTTAGTTGTACTACTGTACTTACTATGCACTAACTATTAATGGTAATTGTACTTAGTTTTCCTCGTCGCCAGTAGTGATTAAGGGAATATTTTCGGGACTCAAAACTCCACTCAATGAAACACCAAGTCAACGAACCAACTGTTTATTTGCGGGCTACCCGCAACTTATAATTATTATAGAGATACCACACCATAGATATCCGTCTCCTACTCTGTAATCCGGCAGGTATAAGATAGCCCGCGAAATTCAAATTTTCTCACATTTTTTGCAATTTACAGGTCAGTGTCAGGTTGTATCTTGATTAAAATATGATTCACGACCGTAAAAAATATGTCTTTACAGATTTATAATCATTAGAATCAGCAATACAACTGCTTAAGTTAGCATAATCCTCAAATGTCATGATTTCATGAAATAGGCGTTCAATAGGATTACATGAACTTAGAGAGTTGTATTGATGATTTTTATGGTTATAATTCTATAAATAAACATTTGATATGGCCGCGAATAATATTTAGATCAACATACAACCCGATATCAGTATCGGGTCGTATTTTGATCTAAATATTATTCGCGGCCATAAATTAAATTTTCTTACGTTTTATAGCAAAAAACGTAAGAAAATTTAATTTCCCCGATTACCCTGATGCTTTTGCCTTATAAAAAAGTGCCGGATTACAGAGCGCGCGCATTTATCGTTGTCGTTGTGCAACGACAACGATAAATGCGCACAGTCCAGTCCGATTCTACGAGTAGGTATTATTACGTAAACTAATAAAAAAAAAATAATTTGCAACTCTGTGTTAAAATTATTTCTTACTAGCTAGCTGACTGACATTTCCTATAGAAATCCAATAATCGGCGTTTCCGATAATGCGGCGTTGTCGAAAAAAATGGGTACCGGAATACCAAGCGCCAGTATTGCGTTCTATACCATTGGCATACAAGCCGACAGTCCACTTGATGTGAAGTGGTTGGTAACCGCCTTTAGACCTTCAACACTCATAAGCCCACGTTCGCACTGACATTATAAAATCGCGGCGATTTTTTTCGTGCACTGGATTTTCAACGCTTTGCTTAACACCGAGAGTTGAAAATCCAATGTACGAAAAAAAATCGCCGCGATAAAAACGTTCGTGCGAACGTGGGCTAAGTTTGGTGACTCGTTGCCATAGAGACAACGTTGAAGTGTTTAATGTGCCGTTTGCCAATTTTATCGGCGGCAATAGGTATTTTTTATCCGGAATATGCTATGTTGCTTGTCGTCAGAAATATCGATTCTTACTTCCATACTATATTACTTAAAAAAATCTGTTTGTTTCTACCGGCTAATCTCCGAAACGGCTGGACCGATTTTGACGGGACTTTCACTGCAAATAGTTGATGTTATAAGGAGAAACGTAGATTTAGGGTCCACGGCGGCGAAGCCGCGAGCAGCAGCTAGTAATAATATTCACGTCTTCCACGTCTTAACGGCTGAACGTGCCATCCACGAAGACGCGCCCCACTCTTCTTCCTAACCGAGATTACGGTACTGAAAGTGTATAAGCTGAACCACTGATGAATACCAATAGGATACTCCGCAGTTTAGGTATGAACCTACAAGTCTTGCTGGGCCAATTCAGTGAGTGTAACGTAGTCAGAAGATCTAAGAGTCACGCGGTAGAAAGAGAGGCGACTTCTAGGAGAATATTAGGTACTGTAGGTCATTAGCGCTGTGCGACCTTAATTGCACTTTATTGTGTCGTAGCAAGAGTCGCTTTTTATTTTAATGATTTTGCGTGTCCCATCTGTATTAATCTGTGGCTGTACTGTAAGCGATTAGGAAGAAGCGTGGGGCACGTCTTCGTGGATGACACTATCTATAGTATACAATACAATATAGTACTCGTATACTACCAACTGTTATTGTTTTTTATACTTTTTTGTTTTAAGGAAAACATTATTGGATTCTTTAAGTTGTTCAAACTTGTCACGTCGTCGTTTATCGTGATTTTGGAAACAATAAATACGGTTTTTACAAGCTTTTATTTAACTTGCAATGTTTGTATGTTAGTTAGTTTATTTGTATATTGTTTAGGCCGGCTGAACAGACCTCAAGGTCATGGTCTTAGGACATAGGATACTTTTATCCTGGCGTTGGTACGTCCCTGTGGGATAATTTCCGAAATCGACGCGTGCGCAGCTGCAGGCTAAAGCTAGTTTAGACATAGTGGTAGCCTTCCCTTTCCAAGAGCTTTTCGGAGAAATTGTGCGAATGTTTTCGGGTTTTGGTCGTGAAATATAATTCCAAATTAAAATGGCAATTTTCTTTACAGATTTCTTCCACCGGGATCGTATATCGACGGCAGAAAGCAACACGTTATAGAACTAGCAGCCATGATGAACCACCTAATGCACTCCCCAAAAGAATACAGTCAGTATTTTAAGTGGAAGCACCATTACACTTATCATAACCCGTCAGCGTCTGAGAACGTCTGCGCAGTCTGTGAAGCTCTCCACGACAAGAAAATGATGCAAAAAACAACTATTTATGACGATTTCCGTCACTGGTGGAACCCCAGCTATGAGACGCGATGCCCTAGCAACAAACTTTATTGAACTTAGCGCTATTATGTGAAAATCAAGGCTGCCTCGCTAAAAGCGAAGGTTGCTTCCAAAGTACGCCTTGTGCCTCCATTTGAGCAAATTCCATAAGGACTGATATTGTCTTTTTTTAAAGGCGCTGTCCTGAAAGTTGCTCATATCGAGGTTTGTAGATCTTAGTAAAGTAAGAAATAATAATGTAACTAGTCTCATTTACTTAATTACTTAGTGATACAAAGTGATTTTGTTATATTTTTTAATTTAATTTGGTAAGTCTCATGTTAAATGACTGTTTTTAATTACCAGAAAAAAATAAGCCTTTGATAGAGATTCTAACGAGTACCTACCCTGAGTCACCTGTATATCGAAGGGTCATTCTGCTAAACCATCAAGTTCCCTGACTGTACATTACACAAACATTCGTCATTTCGTGTAACCGTTGTTGAGAAATAAAACTGGTAAAGAGGGAGTCGGACTCGCACACCGAAGGTTTCTTGGTAGAATTATTTTTCCAATTCAGTTATTTTTTTTTTGTGACCGCATAACTAAAAACTGTGTAAGTTAGAGACATGTTTTTTTTCCATGCAATATTTACATAAACCTCCATCAACTAGGTTTATTTCAGATTTTGGAATAGTCCAAACAAGTTGATTGCTTTAGTAGTTCCTCAAATAATATGTAACTGTGACTGACAGACTGACAAAATCGCACCATAGGGACCATAATAAAACCCATATGGTGCGATTTCGCATGTCTGTTTGCCTCAAAGAGTCGTTTGCTGGATAGTTGATTAATGAGTCATGCAAGGCACTGATCAAAGTATCTTGACATTTTATGTTGACAAATACCTATTATTTTGGATTAGGATTTTATTTATTTATGTGCATCGTAGATAGCTGCTATCAGCGTATGACTTATGAGATAGCGCTGGTCTTTTACAGTCACTTGTAAACTGGTACGTACTATCTAATCTAACAACTGGGGCCAGACAAAAAGTATGCCGCGAATGAGATAGAGAAAATATATTTCTCGTTCTCTGTCTCGTTTACTCTTAAATACTACTAGATCTAATTATGTGTCTCCTTGTCTCATTATTATTATTCTGCGACGTTGTCTATAATCTGCTTACGAGTTAAATTCGGGGAAATTAATTGTTAAGAAAATTGACTACCAACTTAAATTGTCCGTGTAATCAAATCATAACTTTCTTTCTAACAAACATTCTTTGACAGTTGTATGAAACTAGCTTTAAATTTTGCGGTTTTTGTTTTAGATTTTTATTTCCTATTCTTTATGGCACCTCTTTAGATCATGAATTCATCAGCTATGCGAATATCGAAAAATCCTAGGTCTTAAGGGGTAGGCGTGAAAACTGATTTGCTGTTACAATGTATAATAAATCAGATGGCAACAACACTGCAAATTGACGCTGGGTGTCAATTCGTTTAACAATTAATGTCCCCGACTGTACATAGTGAAATTCACGCATCTGTCTATAAAAAAATACTCAATGAAAAAAACAATACTAATTCGTTCAAATGTCAAGAAAATGTTTATGTTGTTGTTACTTATTCTTATTTTTTCTGGTAATAAAAAATCGGTATTGTAATAGTTTTTCGGGAGAAAGCATGTTATTTAATATTGTTAAGTACTTACTTAAATTAATTCTTCTGCAGGAGATAAATAATCATAGAGTGACGAACAAATTATTATAATAATTAAGATATTATGTAGGTACCTACCTATGTTGTGCTCTTTTTCGGTCTGAGTGATATCAGTAATCCCAGATAGTAATTTGACATTTCAAATCTTTGTTGTTTGTTTTTTCAATTTGTAGTTTGACATTTGCAGCTGTCAAATTACTATCTGGGATTAAAAATCGAACTATCGCCAATGATATTATAAGTAAAAACAGATACTTAGATAGGTTACCTACCCAACATGTTGATATTCAAAACAGCAGAATGTCAAACTATTAGATGAGAAATGGAAGAAGGGTGGCTTGTCGTATAAATCGGGAATTCGGAAGCGAAAATGTGACCAGACGAAGAAAACTTGGCTAACTAACACTAAGTTGTGACGTGCCACTTTCGGAACGCGTATAATCTATCTAAGTACAGACAGACAGCACATCAACCTACTACAATCTGTCAAATTTCTTTAATAGATTTTCAACTTTATCAGTAAAGTATAAGGTTCAAAGTTGATTGGGAAAATTTAACAGTTTCGGGTAGGTTGACCTGCTGGCGTCTGTACCTACCTCTTATAGTATGTTCCAAAAGTATCAGATGAAAATGTAAACAAATGAATCAGAAATCGACCTGTGGATGTCAATTTGTAGAAACACTTACTAATTGAGTGCTTTAATTTGATTATTTGCAAGTATTCAAATAATCAAATCAACACAAAATTCTACTATTAAATCACCTTAAAGATGTTTTTCTTTTGACAATTGAGGTTAATTTTACAATATTTAATAAATTATCGCCGATGATTTTCAATTACAATTATAACGTAATAATGTTGTTGTTGTGTTGTGTTGTATGTTGTTGTAATGTTTTTATGTTTTATTCAAACAATAATTGTTGGAAAAGTAGTGAGAATACAGTTCAAACCTAAATACAGACGAATTTGTTATAAATTCTAAATATTGAGCGATTGAATAAGAATTTAACCTGAACAAGGTTCGTTTACATTTTGATCAAATATTTTTGGAATATTCCATATTTATAATATCATTGATGGTAGCTATCAAGATGGATCAGCAGTGGTAGTCCGCGAAATTCAAATTTTCTTACGTTTTTTGCTAGTGGCAGGTCAGTGTCAGGTTGTACCTTGATCAAAATATGATTAGCGACCATAAAAAATATGTGTTTACAGAATTATAATCATTAGAATGATAAATACTTGTTCCTAAGTAAGATTTCTTCTTAAATGTCATGATTTCATAAAAATGTCATTAAATGGTACAAATCTTGAATTGGAAACCATTACATGACATTTTCATGAAATCAAGAAAATTATAATTTAGCGAGCTACCACCACTGCGGACCCTGCTTAAAAAAGAGTATAAAGTAATTGTTCCCGAGTGCGAAAAATAATATCTGTAATAATTTGTATTAGGTACCTACAGCCGCCAGCAGGTCAAGCTACCCGAAACTGTCAAATTGTCCCAATCAACATTGAACCTTATGCTTTAGTGATAAAGTTGAAAATCTATTAAAGAAATTTGACAGATTGTAGTAGGTTGATGTGCTGGCATCTGTACTTTTTAATTTTACTACATCAACGAAAGTTTACTCGTATAATGCTCTTCACTTATGTACCTCAGTAATTAATGATTTTAATTGTCTTTGTCATCTTTCTCTATTAGACATGGCTTCCGTTACTTAAGTAGTTATGTGTGTTATCGTAGGTGTGTGCTATTTATCTGTATACAACGAGTTATACAGGGTGGCGTTAAAGCACCTGCATCTCTTAAGGGGCTGTCATTAACAAGTTTCGGTGTGAAACTCAAATCCGACTCAAGAAAAGCAAAAATCAAAATTCTGTAAAACAGTAGAAAGGTTTTTTTACGAATCGGTTATGAGTTAGAATCACTCCCTTGACGGATACAGATTTCTAAATCGCCATCTTGTTAATATTTTTGATCGTCCAAGTAATTATGAAAGTTTTTGACATTCTTCACTTTCTCGTCAAGTCTTTTGACGATCTTGAAGCAGAACGTCCGCCGATTCGCAAATCGCCAGGTTGAAAAAAAAACATATTTGCAGAATGTCCGGTTCGCAGGTCCGGTTTTCTTTTATTGTTCGGTTCGCGGACGGTAAACGAGACACAATAGAAGTTGTATTGTTATGACTTCTACTCTTATAGACGTCAAGTAATAAAAAAAAGTAAAATTTGTTCATATGTAGGCACTATAATTATTTTTATTTTTTATCGGACGTTCTGTGTCATGAGTCCATGACCGTTTTGACGTTCTCTGTCTCACTAAGTTTTGTAACTGCATTTATGTATTTGTGTTTTGTTTTTATTATATCATTATTAGATATTGATACTAATCTCGCCTGTAAAAGTCGCTAACGAATTATATTTAACCCATTTTGAATGTAATATGAGTTCAAGAACCACTTGCCTTCAATCTCTCGAATCTTCCAAAGAATTAAGAATTAAAGTTGGTAAGTAAATAACTTATTTTTTCTACCTACATAAAAATTCACCCAATTTTTATTATTTGACAAAAAACGGCTAAGGCTTTTTTTATATTACGTTAGTTAAAGACAGATACAATAACATAAAGTATACAACTACTCGAAAGTCTTTATTATACATAGAATTACATTATTATAATTGATAATCATAATAATAATTTAAAATCTCAAAGATTGAAGCGTTACGTATGTAATAGAACTTACAGAATAGAAATATGCCTAAAAACTGTGTAATAGTTTAAAGGTTAATTTATTAAAGTTAATAAACATTCAAGTTAATTTGTATGTAGGTAAAAACTTTTTATAATATTTGTAATATTTAATACGATTTTACTAAATTGTTTTGTATGTAAAATCAAGTCTTGAATTTCATCACATATCTTTTTACTTTTTTGTAATCATTTGTTTTTATAATCGCTCTTAATTTTCTTTTTAGTATTAAAGAATTATATGCATAATTTATCTTTTTAACAATTTCTTATTTTTTTAATATTTTTTATGCTTAAAAATACAGGCACATAAAATACAGGTTTAATTAAGAAACTAATCTTTTTATTAGAACTCGGAGAAAATAGCTAAAAAAAAAGGTAATTCAGTACCTTCTACTTGACTAGTAAAATGTCCTAATTCTATGGCTGAAAAGATCGTGAAGACAAATAAAAGCCTATACAACGTTATTTTTAAATTATAATAACGCTGTATAACTTGAAATAAACAGTTTTTAAAATGCACAGAGTTTTTTATATTTTATTTCAGTAAGTTATAGGTTATGTGATAACATGTTGAGCCGTCTCCAAATAAATTGGGATTAGGGCAAGTGAATGATTTAAATAATAATAATATTCTGATATAGGTAGGTAGGTACTAAAATAATTTTAAATATTTAAAATGTTTGTTACTTCCATTTGGTACCTACAACTGTTGAACTTAGTGTTATTAATTAAAACTAAGTTATGTAAAAAAAAAAACTTATCTTACAGCGAATCTCCAATATTAAGTAATAATAAATATATTTTTAAGAGTTATGATCAAATAAATACGATTAAGGCAAATTAAAATAAGTAAGTAGTAGGGATTGATAAATACCCTAAGAAATTACTTATATCTAATTTGTTTTGATTATGAAAGGCATTTGAGAAGATTATTTACCTAGATAATTAACTCGTACTTAAAGGCCCACCGATTTAAATAACTAAATAAGGTAAACTATTCGTTCTTCATTTATTATTTTGTTTTTCTTTAATTTAGTATGTGGAAGTAGGACTCTGAAACTGTTCTTCGACATTCGGTTCTCCGATGAACTGTTCTCTGACAGAACGATTCAAACTTTTCATCGGTGTACGATTCGTCTATGAGAGTTTCGCCGATAGAACTTTTCATCGACGAACGATTTGCCGACTCAACTGTTCTTTGTTGAACTCCCTGATTCGGATTTACAGACTTAATATTATTACTAGGTACCAATTTTTTAGTTAATTACTCGTGTAATATTAATATCTCCAACAATGTATAGAGCTGTCAGATTATAAATATAGTTACGAACTATACATAGATCTTAAAGGTTTATATAGTTACGTTTTAGTTCTGAGGACTTCAAACATTCACATCGATGAACAGTTGTGTCGGCGAATACTTCGTCGATGAAAAGTTCTATAGACGAAACAGCCTATAAATAAATCGTTGTGTCGGTGAACAGTTCATCAGTTAAGCGAATGTCGAAGAGCTGTTTCAGAATCCGAAACTCCTAATCCGAAAATCATACAGCCACCGCATTAATGTAGCCTTCAGAAAAAATCATTATGACGTTTTTTTTACATAGTCAGGGAAACGGATTGTTAAGCAAATTTATTATAAATTTAAATTGTTCGTATAATAAAAATAAATCATACTGTTGTTCTTCATAAGTCATACACAAGGCACGAAATAATGTGCCGATCTGTTAAAAAATACATTTCCTTGACTGTATTTTCAATCACAGCCTTTTCATAACAACTTTTCCAAACCCATAGTAATAAGAAAATTTAAACTACATAGTAGTAATATGTAAACAAAAACTTTGGTTTCCTAGGGAAGCGGTTCCATCATAATTATTATAAGATTCGTTTATTAGAGATCGTTGTAGGCTTAATATACTGTAGCTTGTAGACCATTTCCTATTTTGTTAAGTACCTGGTACTTTTTGACAGGCCTACACTGTCCTCCCATACCTATTAACACACTATTTTGAAAACATTGTAAAAGCCATTTCTTTTTAAAAGAGTACGATCTATTTGAACCGAGCACTTGGTTTTCCACGAATTAACGTGCTTTCCGAGGCACGGCGGTATGACGCCGCCAGCTTCCAAACTCCGGGCTGTTACTGAGAAATGACTTAATGAAAAACCCAATAACACTTTGCTCGACCTGAGAATCGAACCCAGGACCCCACGCTTAGCAGTTTCGCCTGTGACCACGAGACCAACGGGGTAGTTAAATATGCGAAGTTGCGAACCAAATGTCTCGGCAACACTTATTTATTAAATTAAATAACTCATTCTCAAAGAACAATGGCAGCCACCCATACATTAATTTAGCTGAGATTAAATTCTTGCGTCTCTAAATGAAAAATATCTTGTTTAACTCGGCGTCAACTTCTGAATTAGTATGTGCAAGAATTTTTGTTCTAGAAGTCCGAGAATAATAGAAATTCAGTCATGAACTTTTGTAGGTTATGTTTATGAATTATGGTACTTAGTTGCAATTCGAGGAAATAAAAAGGTAATATTGCATTAGTATTAAACACGCACAGGGTCACACAGGGGAATATCACAGTCCATAAGCTAAGCAGTCCAGGTCAAGTAAAAATTAAAGAAAACGGATAATAATCGAGAGCAACACAAGGCACAATGCGCAAGCGTCTGTGACATGAACAATCAACAGTTGTCAAACCAAGTTATATTTTTTTTCGACTTGGAATAATAGTCTTTTTGCCAGTCATTAATTGATTATTTATCATTAATCATTTATTTTACCTCCCTACAAAGAGCACTTCCACTTATAAATAAACATTATTGTTAATTCATTTACTCCTTTTTGTTACAATAACAAACTAAAACTGATTTTATTACAATAATACAGTTTACTGTCACTTGGCAGAATAAATACAAAATGGCAACACTAATTGTCAATGAAAAAATCAAATAACTTTTCATTTAAAATATTTTTTTTATCCGGAGTTAACTAGGTAATGTGATACTTTGAAAAAACGTAAAAAAATAATAGAAGTGCCTTCATATTTAAGTCACTTTTAGACGCTCAAATTAAAGTCAGCTAAGGTTTCGCCATTGTTCTTTTCATAAGTGTCCATGTAGGTTTATGTGAAATAAAATATTTTGGTTGAATGGCACTAGTAATAACAGCTATCTAATTACGCAACACATTTTCGTAAACGATTACGACACATTTGTTTCATTTTGACAGTTCAACAACATTCATTGCGGTATTTACATTGTTGAGCAGATGTTTTTTCGAACTTATGTAGCAATGAATTAGCAATTTGTTTCAAAACGATTCAAATTCCGATTGATCGTTTATTACGTAAATTCAAATTCAAAATATTTTTATTTCATATAAACCTACATGGACACTTATGAAACGTCAGAAGCTAGGTGCACGGTTCCAATTGGTTGTTTCCTATGGAGAAGAGGCGGCATGAAACTCCACGGTTACTCTTTTAAACACGGCTTTTACAATATTTTCAAATAACAGTGTTATTAGGTATGGGAGGACAGTGTAGGTCTTTCAACAAGTACCAGGTACTTAACAGAATAATGATGGTCAGCAAATCTACAGTCCACTAGGCCTACAGCGTTCTCACATTCACAAAATTGAAAAGAATAAAGATAAATAAATTAATAAAAATAAAAACGTATTTTAAACAAAATTACGTGATTGCTATTACAGCTGTATCAAATCTGGATAATTATCATGTCCACAAAAGCCACTAAAAATAGTTGTAATTAGGGTACAGGTGCCCGAGGCGTGCATCTAGTATGCAGCGTTTCAGGCGCTCATTAAAATTGTACTTATGTATTTCTGTGTAATGATATACAAAAAGCGCTGCCATCCAAAGGTCATGAAATTGGTTAAATTCGTTAAGGCTTATAAAAGCCATCATGAAAATCTATAATTTTCACCGGTATTTGATATTAAGGGTACCCTAGTCGGTCATTCTCCCATACAAACGTAGTATGGTGATTACTCGTGTTTGATGGTGTACTTTCAAAAATAATAATTAATATCAATTTGTCTTGTCATTATCTAGTCCTGTATGGAAGCAGAATTAGAAAAAAAATATTGGTATGGAAGTTATGAGCGTCGAAACTTCCATATTTCAACACCAATTTTAACTCGTCTTTGGGCGTAAATAAATAACTTATGTAGTAAAAAAATAGCAAAAAAAGTTCGAATAATTTTATCTTGAGTAAATACATCCAGTAGTTTTTCCATAATATCTATACGCCCATAGGTCTGCTCATGAAATTGACGCGCTGATTTCGTTATAAATCATCATCTATTTCACTAAATAAATCAATAAATAAAAACTAGATAAATAAATAAAACTAAATAAACAAATAATTAGACTAATTAGGATGTATATTAGTTACGCCCACCAACGAGTTCGAGCCGTCGACTAGTGCACCCTTAAGGTGTTATAAAACGCTCTGTATTTTGACAGCCGTTATTGTGGGACTGTTCACCACTTTCTTAGAAAACCAAAGCTTTCGTTACTTTACTTAAGTAAAGCCTTATCTAAATAATTGTTGAACAAATGTAAAAATATGCCATAAGAAAGGGTGAAATAAATCATGTTGTTGTATTCATTATTTTTGTGTACCTTCATTTATTATTATGAGAACCTTATAGTCCTCCAGACCGAATTCGGCCATGGCAGCCAATCTACGCGCAGACTACCCATCTACGCGGGAGATATTATAGTGCACAAGTGTATGCGCAGACACAGCACAGTCCGATGGGACGGCAAACAACCGGAGAGAGATCAGTCGCAGGACCAACGGCTTAACGTGCTTTCTGAGACACGGCGGTATGACACCGCCAACTTCCAAACTCCGGGCTGTTACTGAAAAATTACTTAATGAAAAACCCAATAACATTTTGACCGAACTGGGAATTGAACCCAGGACCCCACGCTCAGCAGTTGCGCTTGTGACCACGAGACCAACGGGGCAGTAAAATATTTATTTATTAATAGGAGAACCAACAGGAATAACAAATGGATAACAGTTGATTAAGAAACATAAAGCCAATTACAGGTTCTCACGGGTAAAAACAGAAAAAATAGTAGAAAGCTTATGATCACTAACAAGCACGATAAAAAAGATTAAGAATATATATATATATAAGGTACAATAAGTATTATGCACTATGCACTTTTAAAAAAGTCAGCGTTCAGCCGAGCGCGTGCAGAATAGGCTTTGGTGGTAAATGGGTCAAATTAAAACTCTTTACAAAGAATATTAAAGTCCTTACTCGCTCGCACCATATATGCGAACCTAAAGTCTCGGCAACACTTTTTTATTAAATTAATTAACTCTTTCTATCGCAGTCCACAGCGAGACAGGTCTCTTCCAGGCTGCGCCACAACACCCTGTTCGCCTTTCGCGTCCAGTCTGTTCCAGCCACCTTTCTAAGGTCGTCGGTCCATCTAGCTGCCTACACTACGCTTGCCCTAGAGCCGAAACCGAACCGAACCGGAGTTACCGACATAGCTTGCACGGACGAAAAATATCGCGGCGGGATTTTATCGCACACTGGATTTTCAGCTCTCGGTGTTGAGCCAAGCGTTGAGAATCCAACGCGTTGGGACGTACTCTCATCCCAGCGCTTTGAAAAACACACTTGGATTTTTAACTCTCGGCGCTAAGCAGAGCGTTGAAAATCCAGTGCACGAAAAAACGTCGCCGCGATTTTATTGCGTCTGTGCGAACGTGGGCTATGCAAGCTGAAGTGGCAGTGGGCTGGCCATGTTTGTCGAAGAACCGAAGGCCGGTGGAGTAGACGAGTCCTGGAGTGGAGACTTTTTTATTACCATGGGTAAATTATATAATTTCTGTTTTGTACTGTGGCAGTATCTACATCGCCACATGCGAACTACTCATCAAAAACCTGACGTCACACGAAAATCCTGACGTCACACAAATAATTCTAACTTAATAATAAGGAAAATTAATAAAGCGCTCTTCCTCTCTCTACCTATTTAAAAATTTGCTGTGCCCGACAGGGTCCATAATTGTTTCTATTATTATTTCTTTTATTTACCACCTGTAATTGTACATTATGGATTGCAATAAACGATTTGAGATTTGAAATCCTGCATCGCGCAATTAGAGTTTACCGCGCGAACGACATATATAAGTCTATCCAACATCAATCGTTGGGCAGTTGCCCGCCAGACACGACACCCGTGGTCGGAGGATCCTACTTTTTCTATAGAAGATGAGTGAACTTTACACCATGTTCGTCATACCTCTTTCCAAATGAAATACGGAATGTACATTGTAATATTATAAAAGCTCACATCTTAAGTCGTCGTACCGAGCGCAGCCTCCAGCCGAAGAATCGATCACTATTGAAGTACAAGTATACACATATAGTATGTGTGTACAGGTACTTAGGTATGTAGTATGTTGGAGAGGAGACTGCAAATTGGCAAACGTATAGTAGGACGTGGACACATAGACTAGATGGCGCTATACACCTCGCTATAGTTTGTTCCTAAAGTATATGATGAAAGTGTAAACAAACCCCATTCCGGTTAAATTCTTACGCAATCACTCACTAAATGAGATTTGTATGTAACACATTCATCTGTATTTAGGTTTCCACGTTATATCTCACCACTTTTTCCACCAAATATTGTTTGAGAAACATTATTAAATAGTCGTTGGAAAACCATCGAAATTAATCTGAAATGAAAAACAAAAAACGACTAGGTGATTTAAAATGAGAATTTCGGGCTTAAGTATTTAAATAATCAAATCAATATGTAAGTGGCAATAAAAAATCGCACCCCCAGGTAAGTTTTCTGATCCATTTGTTTACATTTTCATTACATACTTTTGGAACAGCCCATAGTAGAGAAACAGGTTCATCATCATGAGCAGTGATAGCCTAGTGGTGTGACCGTCAGACTGCCAAGTCATAGGTCTCGAGTTCGAACCCAAGGCACGCACCTCTGACTTTTCGAATTCATGTGCGATCACTTGCTTAAAAAACGGGGAAGGAAAACATGGGGAGGAAACCGGCATGCCTGAGAGATATTTCTCGACGGCATGTGAAGCCCATGGGCGGCTTTAAAACTCTTACACCAGGTTAATCACTAACCACACGAAAAGGAGAAGAAGACACGGAAGAAAAATAAACATCCATTTCTGCAGGTTTATTTATCCAGGTAATTTTATAAGAAAACTATAACAACGTATGTATTAGCTAATATTGTTTAGTTGGGGATCAAATGCGGGGAGTCCCGGCTCCCGAGGGGCTATAGTAATCAAATATTTGCCGGATAGACCGCCAGAGGCACACATTCCACTAAGATGTTTACCAGTATTATGAGATATTTTATTAGTGAATAAATGCAATTTTTCATTGAGAATGTTGTAGAATGGGAGTCTGGTATTTTTGCAAGCTTTCGTTTGATTTTTATTATTTTTATGAACTCTGCAATGTGAAATCGAAGCGCAAGAGCTCAGTCAATTAGAATATCTATATATATATACATATTATAAAACAAAGTCGCTTTTGCGCGTTTTTCTTCTAAACCGCGCAACAGATTTTGAAGAGGATTTGACAATCGCCATTAAGAGAATTTATTCTGGAAGGTGTATACGTTAATATTGATGTTAAGTTTACCTGGAGGAGCTCGTGGCTAAGTAATAAAAGCCACATGGGTCGATCCAACAAGTTAAGCTATGCTTGCCGGGGTTGGTCCGTGGATGGGTGACAATCTTTACACATCGAGACTCCTCCATGCCTCGGAAAGCACTTTAAGCCGTTAGTCCCGGCTGTCATTCGTGGATCTTTGACAGTCGTTACGGGTCGTCAGAAGCCCGAAAGTCTGACCACCGGTCTTACCAAGGGGTATCGTATTACCCATATTGTGGAGGTCAGATAGGCAGTCGCTCCATGTGAAATACTGGTATTCAGCTGTATCCGGTTAGACTGGAAGCTGACCCCAACATAGTTGGGAAAAGACTAGGCAAATATAATATATAGGGTGACTGGTAATTAGATAGATAGATAGATTCATTTATTTACCTGAAATATGGTATTTTACAGATTTTATAACAAATACACAATAGTTCATATTCATATTCTGCCAACTAAATTCGGCATGCAAATTTTGTGACAATAACAATGATTCTAATTTAACAAAATAATTAAATTCCAAATATCAAAAAAAAATAAGTACTAAATCAAGAATTGTCTAAATTATCAAATTACAAATGTCAATTAAAAATAATTAAATTACAAATTTTCTAAAAATAATTTACTAATGATAACCAAATAAATAAAATTACAAAATATAATGTCAATAGCTTAAAATAAAAATGTCAAATGTAATTAGTGGCCGATACTTAAACACGTGACTCATCATTATGAACAGCTTTTGCTAAAGGACCGAACCTGAAATCGCGAAAAAAAAGTTTCATGTTCATTAGTACATTTGTTCGCATAACTCTTCAAAATATAGGGAACAGCAGATTTTTTTTTCAAAGTCACTTGTTTATGTGTTGGTCACCAGTCACCCTATTTATATTAAAGTTACGTTTGCCTAAAAAATCTCGATGTTTTGTCAAATCGTAAAAACCGTGCGAATCAGGAGCGGGTCGCTAATTGAGAAGAAAACCGGAAAAAAGGAGTATGTAAGGATCGTAGCAGGTGGCGTTCTGTAGTTTCTACCCACGCCCATGGGAAGAAAGTTTGAGTTCATGTCTATGTATTTAAGTACAAAAACGGCTATTTTAATTTTAGAAACAGCATTAATATTTTAGTGATTGCAAGTGGTAGCAGCTAGCAATTAACATAATATTATAAACATGTTTAGTTATATTTTGTAACTAGTTTCTGCTCGTGACTTTATCCACGAGTCTATAACCTTCCTTGAGCTATCCAATGCAAAAAGAATTTTTCAAATCCGACTGGTAGTTCTGGAGTTTACCCCCTACATACAAACTTACAAACAAACAAACAAACGAACAAACAAACATTTTAATATTATTATTGCAATATACTATAAACTACAAGATAATATAACGCCTTGTTTCTCCAAAGGGTTAGGCAGAGGTGTACCTATAGCATGTACCACCCACATTTCGCCAGTTATGTTTAAGTCCTATGTAATAGGGGGTGAGCCTATTGCCATCAACCGGGCACAAATCCAGGCTCCGGGCTGCTACTGAGCAATCCTTTAAGCAAAAACCCAATATCACTTTGGCAGACCTTGGAATCGAAGCCAGGACCTCATGCTCAGCCAGAGTGCTTGCGACCACTAGATCAACGAGGCAGACATGCAAAAAAAAACAAAAAAAATAATAAGCATTCATTAACAATTAAAAAACTTATAATAAAAAACTAGAAAAGCAGGTACATTTCTCTCTGGTAATGTAAGTGTTCATTACCATAGCTTTGAAGGTGCTTAAGTTGTTCATTATTCGACTGTAGATAAGCGATGCAAATTTTTTTTAACGGGTTATGATAAAGGATTTTCTCAGCAACTCTTTCTAGTACCTACACATAATCCGTTTACATCATAAGGTTCCGGGGGATGAGATCTCGCGGCTTCCAGAGGGAACATCGCTCAATAGTATAGAGTTACAAACGCGACACCTTTATTGCCATCCCTCTAAGATATACGTGGTAATGTAAAAACAGACACTGTAGGTACCTTTATGCAGAATGTTTCGATGGTACCTAAGTATTTTATAAAACTTTTTCTAAGAGAAATCACGGGCGTCGCGTCCTAAGTAAAAGCGATCGTCGCGTTGGTACCTAATGTTCGTATGACACTTTTTGTTCGGAAAACCGAAAGGCGCCCTCTGTCGGCGCGACCACGCGTTTCGTTCTCCGAACAAAAACTTACATAATTAAACGCGACAATTGCGCGACGATTGCTTTTAGTTATGTGCCGCAGTGTTAATATTAATAATACTTAAAATAATATTGCCAAAAAGATTACAATGTTTTGATAACAGGTTTAAATGGACGCTAACGAAGCCGAGAGTAACTTATTCTTCCTACCATTGTGAGATTTTTGTATTTGACCATACCATAACGTCAAAATTTCAAAATGGCCGTTTTAATAAAAAAATATTATTTTAAAATTTATTTTCATTATAAATATATAAAAAACGGCCATTTTGAAATTTTCTAAACCCAACTTTAAATCCAACAATACTACAGGGGTCTGTAGTGTTGCATGCACTCAAAAGCACAATGTTTTTTGTAAACAGCGATTTTTCCCAGCAATAACTTCTACTTAATGTTACTTTTGATGTACCTAAGTAAGTACAAAATTCGTAGACAACGGCCAAATAATGGGTCTTTTGGTCTTTTCACACTCTGTAGGTATTGTCGATTTTTTGCATGGCATAAGAGCATAATCAGCCTATAAAGTTCCCACTGCTGGGCCACAGCCCTCCTCTGTTCGAGAGAGAGTGGGGTAATCCACCACGCGGGCCCAGTACCTTCGTGTTGGTAGATGTCACATGTCTTCGAATTTTTGTTTCTAGGACATGGCCGGTTTCCTCACGATGTTTTCCTTCACCGTTTTTAGAGCAGAGATTATTTACAAAAAGTAAAGCGCCTGCCTGGGTTCGAACCCACGACCTATAATTACTATACTCGGAATTTTAATTCGATTCCAGATTTGACAATTTCAGTGTTGCAACGTTATGACAAGTACTAAATAGTGACGTTGCGAAATTATTCGATATGGAAATGGAATATTTCTGGATCGATTCTTCTCGTTTATAATTTTACTCTCGTAAACTAAGTATATCAGGAAATTAAATATTTCTGAACCGATAATTTAGTTTTGACGATTAATTAACGATCTGAGACTTTTCTTTTATAATTGTGTGTGAAATAAATAAAAACATTTGATCATGAAGGAACATGACAAATAAAACAGATAGATGTATTATGGTAATAATTTATTTTATAAATTGTCGCCGTCATCGCTATCGCTATCGCTGTCACTTTCTGTAACATTTATTATAAATGTGTCTGTGATATTGTCAATTAACATATCTAGCCTACTCATTTTTTCCTCTTCTTTGACAACATGGAATACGTATTTAGACCATTCGGTAGCCGTAATTTTTTGAATGCCTTCCTGAAATAAATTTCTCACGTCTGTCAATTTGAAGGTTTTATTATTTTGAGCTACATGCCCCTTTACCTGCGCCCATATCAATTCGATAGGTTCAGCGATTACTAAATTAATAAATAATTATTATGAATAATTATGTATTTATTTAAATAAAAATCAATAATTTAGTCTTTAATTGGCACACTGATGGCACACACACTGATTGTTTATCGATTTTTGTGTTCATCACTACACTATTATATTATGTGGTATCATTATTTCACAAAATGACAGTAGCTAATGTCAAATCTGGAATCGAATTAAAATTCTGACTTTAAGTCCATTACTCTGGCGACGCAGATACGTGACTCAGACGATGGCTCTTTGTCGGTTGTAATTGCTTTATATAACTTGTACTGTAGTTGGCTCTGTTTTCATATAATATGGTTGATTTGTTGCACTACTTGTGTCCAACGACGCTACAAGGTTCATTTGGCGCGTGGCAAAAATCGGAACTAACGTCGCCATCTTGTTTTGTCAAACAATTTCTGTCACAATTTGACAAATGCACCAGCAACGCCCCCCTGTCAATGCCATTCAGGTGCCAAAAGATTCTTCTAGCACTCTATGTATATATATGTCGCAGTAAAATACTGAAGCCGTGATATAGTTATATCCCTAGGGACATCTAGGGATATAGCTATATACCGTAATATAATTTAATGAAAGCGGTTCATGACTGTCTTACTAGGAAAATAACTATGATACGAGTACGGTCTAGTAATATAACTATAGTGCACTCCGACCAAATAGGTTAGGTTAGGTAAGAACTGTGACCAACTACATGCGAGCCTAACGAGCGAAGCGAGCGGTGCCGCAACAGCAGCCGGTACATTGCAATAGGTCGCAGTAACAAAAATGGGGCAGTCCGACAGTTATGAACCATTTTCATTTAACAATATTATGGTTTATAGCGATATCCCTAGGGATATAACTATATCACGGCTTCAACCATCTTACTTCGACATATTATAGGTATATATGTTTTCGAAATGCCAGTTACGGACAATCTCTTGTATTCAAAAAGGTGTCAACGTAACACCATTAGAAGTTTATCTAAAGGTCCCGGTACTCATAGGTACTCGTACGAAAAGAAACGTGCATCGTATCCCAAATACAGTCACAATGGGAAACAGGATTAGGTAATCTATACGATCTCTTTTGAGAGTATTCGTTAAGGACCCTGTTTGGGGCTCCAGTCACGTGTCGTAGCTACTTCGCAGATCATGTTAGACTTGTAAATGGAATTAAAGAAACAAGGATGTTATTAAAATATTTTTTTAATCTTCTTCAAGACCTCGTAGAAGATGATGGGACGAGCTGTACAAAACAAACGACCAGTAGTCCACATTAGCACTGGATCGTAAGCACTGGAAGTCACGGGGAGAGGCCTTTGCCTAGCAATGGGGTGATGCAGTTTATAGATAGTGCCATCCACGAAGATGCGCCCCACTCCGCTCCGCTCCGTATTAAAGTATAGCTTACAACATAGTAATCGCGGAGCGGGGCGCGTCTCCGTGGATGGCACTATCTGCAGTATTAGAATGACACGTTGGTTTAGTGTGAAATGAAATGTTAAATTCAGACAAATTAATTACCAACTTAACTTACTTCCATTACAATCAAATCACAACTGTCATTCTTTTTACAGTTGACGTAGGGTTTAAATTTGCTTAAAAAATGATTTCCCTGGCTGTACAATGTGTCTTCTTAATGGTAGAATTGGTATTGGTCTCAAATATCATTATTTCATGAAAAAGTAATTCAATAGTAAGTAAAGTAAGTAAGTAAAACATTTATTTGCGAAAAACATGGTATACATTGATGTTAATATGATTACAGTAGCTCAACATGTTTCGCTAAGATATAACATAGCATGCAAAAAATTTCTATTTTGACAAAAGGAATCAACATCTCACATCCATAAAATCTTTTAGACTGTAAAAATTACATTCATTAAGCCACTAGTGTAATTCTATCTTAAATTTCCTAGAGTTCAATATTTTAAAGCGACTTGGTATTTTGTTATAAGTACGTACGCACATTGCTAGGCAGTTTTTGTTGTATTTGGCAAGTCTTGGCGAATCACTTAATACCAGTTTATGAGGATCTCGTCTGTTTCTGGGATTTACATCATTTGCTGATTTAAATAAATGTTTGTTGTTAACTACAAATACACATACCTCATACATATACAGACACGGTAGAGGTAGCAGACCAAACCTCTTGAACATTGGTCTACATGAGTCATCAGGTTGAAGACCACTTATTGCTCTGATGCACTTTTTTTGTGCGATAAATGCTCTATCCATATTGGTACTGTTACCCCACATTACGAGACCATATCGCAGTATCGACTCATCATAGGCGTAATATTACATAATTGCAGTTTTTATGTTAGTTATGTTTTTAACTTGTTACAGTGCGTAGGCGAATTTATTGATTCTAGTGCTTACATTATCTACATGTTCTTTCCAGTTAATATCTTTGTCTATTATTACGCCTAAAAACCTTGTATGGGTTACCTCTTCGATTTTATTTATATTAAGTTTTATATTGTTTTTATTTGATTGATTGAATTGGATGTAGACAGATTTATCTAAATTTATTTTTAAATTATTCATGTCAAGCCAAAGCAGTAATTTGTCTATTGTTTTATTTATGTAATTATTAGAACAATTATAACTAAAAGAGATGTATTAATGATTATAATTCTGTGCACACATATTTGTTATAGTCGCGAATCATATTTTGATCAAGATACAACCTGACACTGACCTACAAATTGCAAAAAAACGTAAGAAAATTTGAATTTCGCGACTACAACTGGGGATCCACTGGAGTTGACAATAGACAGCTACTGCTACTTGTACTGGCATGACAGTAGCTCGACCCGCCTCACCCGGTCACACGAGTGCGAGCTGCCGGCGTGACAGTAGACAGCTACTGCATGTACTCGCATGTCTCGTGGGTCTCACTCGATCGTCGGACGTATCATGTCCCGTGCAATTTTGTCGCAAAATCCACGACTGATCATAGTACCACGATAAAAGCGGTTACAAAAATACTTTGCGGTGAATATTTCGAGCTGAATGTGTCATTTCGTTGAAAACGTGCGAGTTGACCTCCGAGTCGCAAGCGAGTGGTGGCGTGGTGGGTGAACGCGCGTGGCGAGTAAAAACAAAAAATGTTAAGTAACTCGGAGGTGAGCTACTGACCGACTCGCACGACATGACAGTAATTCGCATGATGCGGTCACACTGCAAGTTGCTGCACTGCAGTAACCAGCTCGCACCGTGTAACCAGGCCTTAAGCCCACATTTGATAGATGAGGTTGAGGATGAGTTTAGTAAATCAGTTTATTTTTTAGTTGTATCGTGTTTAGATATCAATATCCATGACATCTCTGATGTTTCGTCAGCTAATTTAATTGTACCCGGTATTTTGTTCTTTTAAAAATTCTCGTAAAAATACTATCTTTATTATTAAACCCTTTGCTAACGTCACGTTGTTTCGTAGTTTGTCCGGCGTCCGGTTCGTTTAGCAGGACAAACAACGGTTAACGTAATATACCGTATGTTTGTGTACAGGATGGGTTCTGACTTGATCACTAAAGCAGCTATTATTTTGTAAAGATTGTTTTCATCAATTTGTAGCGATATGATATAATATGGATGATGAATAAAAATTTTAATTTAATTTAATTTAATTTTTTTTGTCCGTCCAAAAAAAAATATTGGACACGTATTTTTTCTTTTTTAACGTTAACAAAAGATTACGGCGATAAATTGAGTTAAAATGTGCCATGACGTCACGAGTATGTAGATGTTATACTTACTTGTGACGTAGCAACCTCTACTCCCCAACTTTAATGCGTTTTATTTAAGTCGTTTTTTATTAATATGATAAAGCAAAAAATACGTGTCTAATATTTTTTTATTATCTGACTGACGGACTTATTAGATTTTTTTTTTTTTACCCAGGCATCATCCCTGTTATAAAGAAACCTTTGGTAGTAATTGAGTAAAGATCGTTCTAGTGATTTTATTTTTTGACGTTTATTAATAACTAGCGAGCCGCTCCTGCTTCGCACGGTTTTTACAACTTGACATAGCATCGAGATTTTTTAGGTAAACGTAACTTTAATATTAACTTATTATACACATAAACCTTCCGGAATAAATTCTCTAAACGATGGTGAAAATCTCGTCAAAATCTGTTGCGTGGTTTAGAAGAACAACGCGGACATACAGACAAACGCGAAAAGCGGTTTTGTTTTATAATAATTAAGTATTAAAGAAAAGAAAGATTAAAGTAGTAGTACTGCGAACAGTAGACTTCGCCCAACTTTTTGCCCTTTTTTGGAGGAGGTAACAATTCCAATTTAAAAAAAATCCCCGACGACAAAAAATTCTATAAAGTCGTAAAACCTGTAGACCAAGTTTCGTACAGATCGGTTGTAAAATACGACCTGTAGAGGAGTAACCAACAAATTGACATACGAAAGAAAATTTTGCAGGTCTTGAAGCAGAGACCCTTTGCTCGCTCCGCTCGCTCGGTCAATTATAAGTTATAACACATAAAATCACGCCTTTGTTCCCCAAAGTGGGAGGACAAGGTGGGTGTACTTATAGTGCACTCACATTTCGCTAATTATGTTTGAGTCCTATGTCATAGGGGGCGAGCCTATTGCCATCAACCGGACATATAAAGACTCGTACAGACCAGCGCGACGCGACGGCGCGACGCGACT